>CM065654.1:9748155-9783155 GCA_033220385.1 Triplophysa yarkandensis
GGTCTCTCTCTCTCTCTCTCTCTCTCTCTCTCTCTCTCTCTCTCTCTCTCTCTCTGGTCTCTCTCTCTCTCTGAATGATCACAGGGTTTGGGAAAGGCAGCTGTCTAGCAGAGCCGAGCAGAACAAACTCTATATTCATTCATCTGTCTGTGCACCTCTTGTGGAGTGTTCTTCATGCAGTGGGACTTTAACTTCTCTTAACATGTGGAACATCTGTGGTGTCCTGATCTTCTGGGTTCTTCATGTGAGAGCTCAGACTCCAAACAGGTAACTTCAATCTGAATCTCCTCCTATGATACACAGCATTGATGTCTGAAGTCTGCTTTCATGAAGGTGTTGACTTCTTTTTTGACCTTTTTTTCCAGACAGACATTCACATGTGGTGGGAATATAACAGGAGAGTCGGGTGTTATCGGCAGTCAGGGTTATCCTGGAGTTTATCCACCCAATACCAAATGTGTGTGGAGAATTACAGTAAGAGTTCATCTATTCCCATACACAAACTCTCTGACAGAGACACAACGAGAGGATGTGTACTGGTAGAAGAAGCAATGTCCAAAAGTATTTAGAAATCATTGTTTTCTATTTTCTTTTTAGTTATTGTACAATTATATACAGATGTGCTCATGTGATTGTTATGTAGCCTACTAAAGTGTATATGGTGATTAGTGTTTAATTTATTCTTATCAATAAGTTTGTCTTCAATACCCAGCACTCATATTTTAAGCAAATACACAAAGAATAGTGATAAATGAAAATCTATTGGATCTAAATGTTCTTAATTCTGTCATAATTTAACAATAATGACTCCCCACTTGTTTTCATCCTGTACATATTAATGATGAACACAGAGAAGGATATTCAAACTAATGCTTGTGATAAACAGTTGGACCCCTTTGACTCAGCATTCTTCAAAATATCTTTCTGTGGTCATTCAAATAAATGTTTACAGCTTTGGAACAACTTGAAGGTGGGTAGAGGATGATGGAAATGTTTGAGTGAACTATTCCTTTAAGATGAAATAATGTCAGAAAGTTACAGAGAACATTAGATATAAGTTTCAAAACCTTGTGATGATGCAATATGAGGAAATGAATCGTGTGTGTGTGTGTGTGTGTGTGTGTGTGTTAGTGCGTGTGTGTGTTAGTGTGTGTGTGTGTGTGTGTGTGTGTGTGTGTGTGTGTGTGTGTGTGTGTGTGTGTGTGTGCTGGCCACAGCTGTACGTCTTGTGGAAACAGCAGACACATTTTAACATTTTATTGCTTTTCCTTCAGTTTTAAACTCCCTGCCGCCATGATGGTATTAATAAAATGGATTTATATTGTTTTTCATTGTATTTGAAGGAAGTATAGTTCTTTGAGATAGTAATGTTCCGGCCTTGGTATCAGAAGTACTTTTTCTTACAAATATTTCTATGATGTACTGTGATTTCAATCATAGGGGTACATATACATTATACATACAACTCATGACTTTAAGTAAAAATGTACTTCATCTATTGGAATCAATAAAACTAAATCAAAGGTTAAGGGATGATTTATTTCAGAAACATAAGGTTCATCTGTAATGGTTAATGGGTTTGAGGTTTCATTCAGAAAGAGAAATAAACTATTTATAACTCTGAGTTAATATTTTAGATATATATTTCCATCTGTTTCTTACAAAGCCATTGTTTGGCTTTAGAAATCAATATATATAGCCTTATACGATCTATTAATACGTTTATGATAAAGAAATAAAATATTTGAAATAACAATTCTCTACACAAATTATTGATTGATATTTATAAGAGTAACATGAGTCCAGATTTATAATGGTATCTGTTTCCTGCAGGTTCCAGATGGCAAAGTGGTTGTCCTGTCATTCAGATCTCTTGATTTAGAGAGTGATAACCTGTGCAGATACGATTATGTGGATGTTTACAGCGGTCACCCCAATGGTCAGCGTCTCGGACGCTTCTGTGGGACGTTCAGACCGGGAGCTCTTGTTTCTACAAGCAACAAGATGCTTATACAGATGGCATCTGATGCCAACACAGCTGGCAGTGGCTTTCTGGCTGTGTACTCCGCTGCCAACCCACATGAACGAGGTAAGAGCGGGCGGCTCTATAAAAATCACAGCTAAATAGGATTTTATTGCTTTATTAAATGGCAAACTATTGTGCGGATCATCTGTAAGGTGTATTAATATTATAATCCATGCTTTCAGCCCATACGATGACATGTTACAGACATTGTGTTAAAGAGGGCAGAGGTCATTTTTATTGAGCTGTAAAGAGTTGTTTAACATCTGACAACTCTTAAAGAGGTCAAAGGTCAATGCAAGGGTTTTATGAATCATCAATTTTCCAATATTAACAATCAATTGTTTCAATCCAACTTCAAGATTACTGAAGGAAGAACACCTGGATTTACTTAAGATCGGAGAAGGAAGTTCCTCACAAGGTTTAGAGTTTGGAAAGCAGGACATGATTGCCTGGTTTTCATGGATTGCTGTGGAATTTCTCACAGAATTTTTTCCAGAGAGTCAGTGACTGGTCAGACCCCCAAAGAACGTATTACTCAGAGTAACCGAATGAGTGACGAGACGTCTGCTTGGCCGACACAGAACAGCCGGAATGTTAATCATTTGGATTGTGTCTGGGTTTTTTGGCCTGTCAGTAGTCATGTTTGTGTGAAGTGCCATGTTTTTTTAACAATACATGTTGATCAGGATCATGAGCTGTTCCAATATTTTGTTTGCCTGTAATAATGAAACCAATGTAATGATGCAATCTATGGATTGTTTAATGAGTAAGAATAGATTCACACCTGTCTATATATGGTATGGATGCTCATCGGAGATAATGAGAGATTCTGAGAGAGGGCAGTTGTTATGCAGCTGTGGTCCAAATGCTGACACACATGATGTACCTTCCATCGCAGTATTTAGAAGAACCATGCGGGAACTGAAAAGTTTGTAAAATCCCTCATAATGACAAAATTGAAGGAAAAGAACATTTTTGCATGCCGTTGTGGAGCTACGCAATTATCCCATGCGTTCCTTTTCATTAGAGATAAATGACCTCATGTCTATGTTTAGCACTGCTCTCGTGGAGTTTATAGGGAACATTTCTAAATTCTTGTCTGACTGCATGTGTACAGGGGATCAGTACTGCGGTGGAAGATTGGTGAAGCCGGCGGGAACCTTCAAGACCCCTAACTGGCCAGATAAAGACTATCCCGCGGGAGTCACATGTTCCTGGCATATAGTGGCTCCAAAACACCAGGTCCATTATTCCTTAAGATGCTTTGCCTGGAAAGTGCTTCACATTTATACATATTGGCCTTCAGCACATAAAATATCTTTTTCACAGATTATAGAGGTTAAATTCGAGAAATTTGATGTGGAGAGGGACAACTACTGCCGTTACGATTACGTCGCAATTTTTAACGGAGGAGAAATCAATGATGCCAAAAGAATCGGGAAATACTGTGGAGACAGTCCCCCGGCGTATGTATCTATACATCACTCTATAATACATGACCATACAATTATTAATGTATATTCAGGATATAATGTGTGTTTGATGGTCTGTGTCTGTTAGGCCCGTGGTGTCGGATGGAAATCAGCTCTTCATTCAGTTTCTGTCGGATCTCAGTTTAACAGCGGATGGTTTTATTGGTCATTACAAATTTAGACCAAAGAAGTTTCCCTCCACAACTGTCCCACCAACCACAACAGCACCGCCCACCACCGCCAGACCCATACGTAAGTAGTACTCGGTGAGTTTAATGTTAGTGTACATGTGTTCTCCTAAGGGTTTGATGTCAGCGACACATAAAACATCGCTGCTGAATAGATGTCAGTTTATACCAGCTTGATGTACAAGTCATTTTCAGCTTGGGTGATTGGCACAATGCTCCTCATGAGATCATTGGGTAATGATAAGGAACATTCTACCCAAAATGTATCTTAATCCATAATGTTTCATGCCATCCTAAACGTATATGACCTTCTGAGGCCGGACACAATTTGATGTCAAGGCTCTTGATCATTAAGGAGAAAACAATCTTTAAAGCTTAAAATGTGCATATCCAGAGTCTGTCTCTAAAACATAAACCTGGTCAAGATTCATGAAGCATATATATTTTATCTACACATTCAAAGTTTACACAACCTATCTTTGATAAATATGCTTAAAATATGAATAGTTTTTGATTCACAAATGATATTACTTGAGAAGATCGTTATTTTCCTTCTGAAGCTGTATGGCTTGGATTCGCTTTCTCCGTATATAAAAGACAAAAGTTGTTTATGGGGAAAAGTGATTTCTCATGGCAGCTGTGCTCAGGTTTTCAGAAGTGAATTTATTCTCTCGTGTTAGATATGTCAGTGTTTTAAGTTTGCTACACACACATGTTCATTCCATTCCACTGAGGGACTGACGATTCGATGGGAAGGAAACCAACTCTGATACCAAAGATCTTTCTAAAACAGAGAACTAAAACACGGAAAAAATGAGGCGTTGAAATGACTTTATATTATCATGTGCATCAGTTCAATGGGATTCGATTGAGTTGCTTTGACACAATTTGTCTTTAAAGTTGAGAAAAAGTTATGTTAAAACAACTTAATTTATAAAGTCTTCTCATTTAGCCTTTGTTCAGTTAAGAAACGATCGACTTAAACCATGCATTAGTTATTAATGTCATTGCATCATGCAAAAATATGTGTTAAATATTAACAGTTTTGTGTGGCTCTTTAGTGGAACACATTACCTGTCATTTTAACACGTGCAATGTTTCTTTTATATAGCACAGAAAATATATTGTATATGTAAAATGTATATATATGTAGGTATGAAAATGGGTAAGTGATGGTAGAATTGTCATTTTTAAGTTGAACTAAGATTTTATATATAAGTTGGCAGTTATCTGCAATTAAAGGATGCTACATCTGAGATACTTCACCTCAAGTAAAAAATCTGTCATCATTTACTCACCTTCTTGGGATTTCAAACCAAACATAACTTTCTTTCCACTGCAGAATATAAGAAGGTATTATGGAGATTGTTGTTAACCTGAACTCATTTGATTGCATTGGTTTTTTGTCTATATAGTAGATATGAATCAGTGTCACAGCTGTTAGTTTATCAGCATTCTTCAGAATATCTTCTTTTATGTTTTGCTGAAGAAAGTCAGACAGATTTAAAAAAGGGCAAGAGTTTAAATCTGATAGAATTCACATTGCATACAATTAATGCTTTCCACTATTGTTTAATGAGTTGTACTTTATGTCTTTGTTTTGAATCTTGATTTGTCATTTGGTAAATATGGCCTTCCTTCAACAATTTTTGCTCTGAAGCAATAACATTTAGTGACAGTGTCTCCACAGTTTGGAGTCTTAGAAATCGTTTTAGTGCGTATGCAACAATAGATGTCAGATTTTCAAGGTTTTTCATGCAAGCTTTGCTTCTCTTTCTAGCTTTAAAGTATTCTGCAGCGCTGTGTCAACAGAAATGCAAACGCAAAGGAACCCCTGAGACTCACTTCTGCTCCAGCAACTTTGGTAAGAGAAACTTTACCTGCTTCTACTTGTAACTCTTTTGCTGACACATGAAATCTCACATTTAGACGCTCAGGCACACACACACTCACGCACTAACACACACACACACACACACACACGCACACACGCACGCACTAACACACACACACACACACACACACACACACACACACACACACACACACACACACACACACACACACACACACACACACACACACACACACACGCACTAACACATACACACACACACACACACACACACACACACACACACACACACACACACACACACACACACACACGCACTAACACACACACACGCACTAACACACACACACACACACACACACACACACACACACACACACACACACACACACACACACACGTACTAACACACACACACACACACACACGCACTAACACACACACACACACACACACACACACACACACACACACACACACACGCACACGCACACGCACACACACACTTACACAAAAACACAAAGCTTCTCATAAGTGCAAAGGCAGACCAATGTTTTAATAGCTCTGCTATCTTTGGCCTGAGTCGGTCTGAAAGGTTTTTTCCAGTGTTGAGTACAGTAGATTTGTTGTGTTGGGACACAGTTTGCTTGTGTAAACAGACTGCAGTGCAGTGTGGGTAAAGTGTTTGTAAAAGCGAGTGTTGATTCAGTCGAGGTCTTTGGCCGCAGTCACTGCTCCCGGAACAGATGTTGATCTTCACGATCCTGTCCAAGCAGACATTCAATTATGATTCCTGTTAAAGTTTACTTGAATCTGTATATGGGGAAATCCTGTGGAAGGTGGAGACCAAAGTCACGATGAGAAACAAGCTGAATAAAGATGAAAAACATGATGATGCAGCTGGGATTCCTTAAAAAAGGGTTATGAAGTCAAACAAACACAGATGTATTTTTTCTTTTAGTGATTACAGGAACCGTCATTACAGCTGTCACTCGTGGAGGAAGCATGTACGCCACCGTCTCCATCATCAATGTATATAAAGAAGGCAATCTGGCCATTCAGCAGGCCGGCAAAACCATGAGCACAAAGATCCTCATCCTGTGCAAGAAATGTCCGAATGTCCGGCGAGGTAAGAGTCTGTAAAATGACACGCAAGTAAAGTATTCGGGGTTATTTTCCACATAATGTTTAGACAGCATATGACACATCCACAGACAAACCGCTTCAATGTGTTTGTTCTTTAAAATATTATATGTTATTAATATTCTCCAGTATTAATCCTCGGGTTTAGTTTGGTTTGTTTCTGTAATTAAAATAGTTTAAATACTGGAGCAGAGCTGGGGATTCCGGTAAAGTCTTATTCAAATCCCTTTACCAAGTTTGTTATTTTAAATGTGGACAACACCAGTGTAGGGTAAATAATTCCGTTTTTAAAATGTATTAAATATCATATATATGTTGGACATTTCCGACTGTAGTTTGGTTTATAACATCTAACTAGCAATCAAAGATGATAACCCTGTTTTTAAAAAAAATATAATTGCATTTTTATAATCACTATCGCTACAAACACATGTTTGTTGTGCTATGTTTAGTTTTCAGATATTTTATTTTTGAGGGACGTGTCAGAATAAACGTCCGGGGTAAACACGCTGCTGTCTATTTACATTCGTTTTAAAATAACCCCGAATGTTCCTTTGAGCAATTGTGTAACTTTTGAGTTTTTCCAGACAGCCTCTCATTAAAGCGGCCCACACGTTGATGTGAAAATATAAAAATAAATAGAAATCATTTATTTGTTGTCCATTCCAACTAGCTGGTTAGGAATAGTTGTCACCGGCATAAAGAAATATTGATTGATTTATGTAAATGTTCTTTGGAAGTATACATTTGTTTAAATGAACATTGGTCAACATCGATCACATTAAACAGACATTGTAACGGTAAGTGACTGTCAAAGCGATGAAATCTCACTGTCATATGTTTATAAGGTCAATAAACATATGAAGTATGTGGCGGGAGTGAGAAATGCTGATGGAAAGCTCTTCCTGAATGTTCTGCCGCCCCGTCACTGCATTCAGGTGTTTTCTGTGTGGTGTCGATAGGTCTGAACTACATCTTCATGGGCCACGTGGACGAGGACGGTCGCGGGATGATCGCACCCCATCATTTTGTTATGGCTTTTAAAGCCAAGAACCAGAGGGCCTTCAACATGCTGAAGAACAAGCTCTGCTGAGCTCACGCGGACTCTCGGAATCTCCTTCTGCATGACTGAAGTTTCATCGCTGACCGCAGACAGGGTCAAGAACTGCTGAAGCACAAATCCCAGACTCAGACTTTGTCATCAACTGTTATGATGAGAATCAAGCTGTCGGTCATAATGAAAGTTCCTTGAATGATCATACAGCAGAACTATTGGGATTTTATTCATGGCAGTCATGTAGCATGGCTTTTGTGTCGTCTTATAAAAGTGTCCTAGACTTGTGTTAAATTTGTCTCGTATATGAAACTGTTTTCCAGTAATAAATGTTAAATTATAAATTATTTGTTAATGAGAAAAGAATAAAGTCTATTGTAAATGCTTTATATTTTTTACGGTTGCATTTGCGGTTTAATTTTTCAAAGATGTCAGTGGATTTTAACAGAAGGTCTCGTTTAAAAATGTTAAATGTTTAAAGTATTTGAGTAGTCTACTTGGTCATGTTAGAACATAAGTTTTTAAAACTGCCCGAGGGAGAGAGTGCCGAAATATGAAGGGCATACACATTTAACTCATCGATAAGAGCTTAAAGAGACAGTTACTACATCTGTGTGTCAGCTCTGTTAAGATTATTCTTTTAGCGGTGTGATGAAAACGAGCTTTCTAAATTGAAAATACAGTTTTAATGTAAATGTGGGTGGTCAAATATACTCTGAGGTCAAGATTTTGCAGCTTGTGGTAAACTGACACAAAGAAGAAAACAGGATATTTGGCCAAATTTGGATTTTCATGTTACTTAAAATCTATACATGTCTTTCATACGTGGAACTGAAAAGAAGATATCTTGAAAAATGTCTAAAAGATTTTGTGTCCACACAATAGAAGTCAATGGGGTCAGTGTTGTTGTTTTGTGTTCCAAAGAAGAATGAAGAATTGATTTTTATTGATTTGCATTTGCTATTTGTAATTGAAAACAGCAAGCTCCCTTTTTCTTTTCTGTCTCAATAACGACTCCATGAATGATGAAGTAGCTTGAATTTCACAGCTTCATTAAGTTTGAACAGATACATATAAACTACGTAAAAGCTACCTGTACTTTAAGATAAAACTCGATAGAAACACGGAAAAATTCACGGACATTGCAAGGAATTGAAGGATACATTTAATCATAATAAATATTATTTATTGAAAAGACTTATAGAACACTTTTAGAAAACGAAGTATTGTAGGATGAATAGAATATTACATCATTTTAATGATACTGGAGGCTTTGGCGTAGAATATACAGAGCTTAATACAATTCCAGTAAAGTCCCAGGACTTTATCATCTTACATCTTCCAAAGAAACAGAAGAAGACATGCTGAGCATTTACTACATGGTCATGGCTTAGCTTCTGGGGTAGAACATGGCATATTTAGAGGTGCGGAAGCCCAGAAGGTCTCTCATTTCATTCCGGAACTTGGACAGATCTTGACGGAGATCATTGAGGTTCTCCACCGTGGCCTGGTCCGTGCTCTGCATCTTCTGTCGGGTTGAAGTCAGATAGCGATGCACCAGACAGCACATGATCTTTTGATAGTTCTCATCTCTCTTCTGTTTCAGGTTCGTCCATTCCTGAACACAACAGATGGAGGTTTGTAGAGCACACACATTTACAAAAGCAGCTGATCAAAGTCTGTCTGTCCGTACCTTCAGGCTGTTCTGTCTCTTGACCTTTCCCGTGGAGGTATGGGAACAGATCCATTTGCTCATACTGACCACCAGATAGCACACAGTCTTAGGTGAGGGGAGAATGTTGAATGGTGGAGGCAGGGTACACTTGTCATCAAAGTAACTGAGCCACAGCTTGGCACGGGCAAACTTCCACTCCTTATCCTCGTGATTCTGCAAGCAGAGACATTCACGAGTTATTATCCAGCTTGAGTCAATGTCATTGGTTGTATGAAACATCTTCATGTTAAACAAACATTGAATAAATATGTAGTATACAGTCTTAAATACATACACATAAACATACTGTTTAAAGCATTTGCTGCCCTCACTTGGTTTACTGCTCACATGGCATTCAAATCCCATTTGGTTCTCTTCACCAATCCCACCAAATGTCCTTCAAATCATACCTCTCCCAAAATCTAGAATACATCTTTCATTTTATTATCCTTGTATGTCAAACCTGTATGGCTTTCTCTCTTCTGCAGAAACAGAAGAAGATATTTTGAAGAATGATAATAACCAAACAACACTTACCCCCATTGACTTCGACTTTAAAAGAACAAAAATAAACCCTTCTTAAAACGGTAACTTCTCAATATATTCAATATCTTCTTTTGAGTCAAACAGAAAGAGAAAAATACAGTTCCCAAATAATAATTTTTTTTAATCTTAGGGTGAACTAACCTTATAACACATCTGAGGCCTTTCATGTTTTTAAGCATGGAAATATTCTCAATGCCTAACATAACTGAATTATTATTTTATTATTATTATTATTTTATTATTTAGTTTAAATAACACTTTGTTTATATCTGATGCCATATACATTAAGTATTATTTATATTATTGTATATAATGTTTGGTCTAATGGCTATTTGGAGTGTATATACTGTAAAAGGACATCGGTGGTTTAATATGAAACATATCCCTTCAGTGAGTGTGTCATTTCCAGCACTGAACACACTTAAACATTTCTCTGAGAACACTTACAGCGATTTGTCTGAAGCTCTTGTGTAACATGGCCACCAGGAGTTTGGTAAGGACGATGACAACAACAATGTTGTATGTGCCGACAATAAGAGCTCCAACAAATGAACGCAGCTCCTCTGTGTTACTTATCCTCGTGACGAACAATGCCACATGTGCCAGGGAGAATATGTACCAGAAGAGGGCATAACATGTTCCCATAAACCTGCAAACACAACACATTATTGAAGTGAGATTTCAGTTCACTTTTGACATAAATCCACATATTAACATATGATATATTGCTAATGACGTTTTCATTTTAGACTTTATCTTATGTTGTATTGTTCCATTAAAGGAGAGGTCTCACATTGTTTCATCCATTATAAGTGTCAAACATGTTGAGCTGTCATTTTCATTATGATCCATTAGTTAAACACATGTTAGACACATGATGTAATTCTGAGCTCCATACACTCCACCCATACAGCAAAACAAGTCAGAAAAGTTCTTTCAAATATTAATCAGTAGATCTCGAGTTATTTATTGGCCATTCTCCTGTAAAATCTCATCCACGCACCAATCAGAGACCTCAGAGAGATCAGCGTTTATATTCCAGGAGAAGATGTCAAGATGAGATCGATCACGAGTTCTGTTCACGGACCACCCGCGAGAGCTCGACTTTATCCAGAAATAATCATTAAACTCTATCAGTCTTAATGTGAGGAAACCAAAGACTTTTCTGAGATATGAACAACACTTTCTACACTATAGATCAACGGAAGATTGACAGAAACTGCTGTGATCCTTCTTCTTTAAGTATACAAATACACAGCGGTCTGGATAGTGTCAGTGAGATAATACACCTACACCTAACTCACTAACTCACTTCTTTTCTAACTACTCACTCTATCAAAAAAAAAATAAATATATAACTTTTGTAACTTCTCTCTCTGTGTAACTCGGTAGCATTGTTGTAGCACTTGTTCACCTATTGTTGTATCGGCTATTTACCGCTTCATTGTCTCCTCGACTATTGTAAGTCGCTTTGGATAAAAGCGTCTGCTAAATGACTAAATGTAAATGTAATGTAAATGAGATAAGAGAGATGAAATACGTGTGAAAGGTGTCATTGCTCTGCCGCTGACAGAAGATGCCTTCACAGTCCTTGCTTTCATCTTTACTCCTGGCTGGATCCTTCTGGTCCTTTCCATACAGCTGTGTCAGACCGATGGTAAAAGAGATGAGCACCAGCAGGAACAAACCCAGAAACTTGCCAAACTCTTGAAGCATCTGACCCATGGAGATCTGTGATCATACATTTACACATCAGACAAATGTCTCTAAAGAAATCGAATATTCTCTTTCATGTTTTTCATGGAATGATATACATTTACAATAGAAGATCAGCAACTCACAACACTTGATTTATTTGTTAATTTTTGCTTCGTGTTTTTTTCAACTAGGATTGATGTGTTTTGCTGTTTTTGACTTCTTGTACACTTTATTTGTGTACACAAGTTATATTTACATGTTCTTAAACAAACTTTTGTGTACATGTTGGGTTTTATATTTAACTACACACATCGGACCGTGTGAACTGATTATAAACTCAGTTCAGGTAAATATTAGTTTTAAAAGATAATGGACAGAGAAGATTTCTCAGTACGGACACACATACACTTACAGATGTGTTGTTACACAAACATGATGTGATGTGATGTGAGTTTGCTTTGAAACACAGCCAGGGTTTTTTGGGAATGCTCACATTAGTTTATTTTTATAAATGTATTTTTTCTTCAATTGCGACCACCTGGTAGTCATTTCTATATCTAATATATTCTATCATCTTATGTCAAACCACTCTGATGCTAAAATACATTCATCCTGTGGTTTAGAACATATCAAAGAAAAATATAAATCTATACTTCTCTAAAATCTGTTCAAGTTATTTATATTGTATGGACTTCTTTGATTGGGAAATTAATAAAAAATGTATTCACAATCCAACACTTAAATCCCTAAATTGTACATATATTGTTAAGCTTTATACAATGAAATGAAATAACATTTAAGTTATAAAACTTTAATTGTTTTATACTACATTTTCTTAATTCAACTGATTTCAGAGCTTTAATTTTTACTCATTTTGTGTGGATTGTTTTAAAAAAATCTAAATGTTTTTTACTTTTTTTCAATGAAGTAGATGAGTAGAATATCATCCTGTTTAATATGTCATTTAATATTGTCAATGTATTTAGTTTTAACCAAAATATTGCAAGTAATTGAATTATGTAATTTATAAAAGTCTTAGCATTGTTTGATATAAATGTGTGTAATTAATAAACACCGTGTACACTGTGAACATTAAACATGTCCTAAATAATTTGCTTTTTGTCATCTTAATGGACATTCTATTAAAAGCGTTCAGGTGACTCATCTTTAAAGAACAGACCAGACATCAACCAAACAAGCAGAAGCGAGTAAATGTCTGACCATCTATTGAGTCACGTCCTTGTCATGTCTGAATCTATATCACAGGTTTGACTGGTGAAAGAAATGTCATAGCAAATATATATGAGGTGTTCTCTTCTTTAACAAACAAGCAGGATTATGTGAGGGGAGATGTGTGTCATACTGACCACAGTTTTTAAGATAAATACTAATGTTAAACCCTAATGTAAGCCTAACAGCATGTGCATAAAAACACCCAACCCTCTATACATTACCTGTACGGGTCAAAGCATGCAACTATATAAATGAAATACTGCTTCAAATTCTTCCCTTGTTATTGTTTTTTTTTCCTGCGTAATAAATAAATATCACACATGTTCACTGATTTACAGTAAAACTAAAATGTCACTGATTGATTTAATCTTGTGAGACAAAAGTCAAGACTTGATTTTTACACCTTATATGCTGAGTAGTTGAAAGTTCTTGAAAGTCACTATCTTTTATATTTTACCCGTTTGTCTATGAGAATGTTTTACTCATTTGAAGCACAATAGATATATATATATGTATATATATATATATGATAAATAAAAATGAATATATTTTAGTAGAAACAAGTCAAATTAAGCAAGTTGTTTGAATTTGAACATAAATATTGTGAAACACTAGATGACAGTGTAAAAATTGTAATATTTGTTTCATCTTTGTTTTGCCTAGCTTTAATGTGCTTTTTATAAATATAAAATAATTTCTGTAAATTTTGTTGCAAACATCTTAATGCCTGTGAATAATAGAAATATATATATATGTGTGTGTGTGTGTGTGTGTGTGTGTGTGTGTGTGTGTGTGTGTGTGTGTGTGTGTGTGTGTGTGTGTGTGTGTGTGTGTGTGTGTGTGTGTGTGTGTGTGATGATACCTGTAAGGGCCCCAAGATGGAGCTGGTGGTGTACATGAAGAACAGACGCAGGTAACTCAAGACATTGGCAAAAGCAAAGAGACCTTCAGCCACGAGGATGGGATGAAATGCATCCCAGTTCTTCCTTTCAGTCTCTTCATTCTTAAACTAAAGAAAGGGAGAAAGGAAATTCAACATCTATGACCATGAATGTATATATATATAGACTGCAATATATGTAATCTGATAACATAAAACTAATATAACATATAACTTTATATGTATGTTATATGGATTAAAACTTTGACATTTGTGCTACATATGTAATCATTGAATAACTCTACAAGTGTTGAGAATCAAATGTTGTAAATGAAGTTTATACCTTGCTGTGAGCGACCACTTTTAAGGCGAAGGTGGCCAAATAAAGTGAGTTCATGATAAAACTGAGCTGGTTCCGGGACTCCTCGAGGAAATCCTCCAAACCTTCATACCAAAGACGCTTGACATCTGACCACACCATCCCTACAGGGAGGAGACCAGAAAGACCGAAAGTTTCTCCCAGGGCAATATTACATTTTGTGGCAGTCTCACAAACATCTATATATTGAATGACGCTTCTTCATAAATCTATTTCGACAGAAGTCAAAGAGAAATATGATTTATATGTGTTAAGAGTATGATATGGGAACTTCTCATGTGAAGGCACGGCAGCGGGTGATGAAAACTGCCCAACGCATCACAGGGACTTCCCTACCAGCCATTCAGGACATTGTGTCTAGCTCCGAGCATCTTTAAGGATAACTCTCATCTTTCTGTCCTGCCTTCTGGCAAGTGTTTTAGCTGCTTTCAGACCAATCTGTTTACAAGTCATTCATTTAACATGATTTTGTGTATATGCATCTTTAGTCATTTTGGTAATGTATGTGTATACACATACATAAATCTATCTGTACATTTCTATATATAGAAATTCTATACATTATGTTCAGAGAACACAACCATCTCCATATTATTTCCTTAACATTAAATACTTCTGCATTACGCTACCCTTGCATATCTAGCACTTGATGCAACTGAACTTCTGGTTAGACCTGAATTTTGTAACATGTGTAATGTCCATGTACTTTAATCCAATCTAATCTTGTTTGATATAGTTAACATATGAAAACATAACACTATACAAGGCTAAATGATTTAAATTACTGGGCGAGGTCATAAAAGGAAACCTGAAGCGCAAGTTCTCCAATAAATATCAAGTATTGTAGCAATAACAATTACATAATTCACCTTTCAAAAAGGAAAATGAGAGTATAAAGAGAAATAAGATAAAGCAAGGGCCATTAGAAACCAACGATATCATAGCATTACACAAAAGTGCAAACACTTCCGCTGTATGAAGCATTATCTGTGTCATCCATCAGTCATACTAATGGACTAACAGAACATATTCATGGGTATGAAACAGTCATCCTTCATTTGAGTCCACATTTGAACTTCAAACAATGCCTGTAGTTACACATAATGGAAACAGTAGACAGGTATTAAAGTATTTAGGCATAACAATAGACGATAAGACGTCATGAGGAAGATCATACTGATGGTTTGTGTCATGAGACAAAGCAGAGAATTTTTGAGCATCAAAACAAATTCTTGAAATATCTGTCTGTAATTATGAGTGCCCTGTGGTTCAGTTCTCTTGATGACATAGGATGTGTTTGTTATAATTGGTATGAAGTATTTATGTATGTGATTCATCAAATGGTATCTCCTGATCAATCTCTGAAATATCATGTGTATCAGATGTCAGGAGGATGCATTTGTCTACAACTCAAACATCCTCATTTCTAAAGGTCTAAAATACGCATTACAGAGATACAATGGGTTGTAAATACTGTTTGGTTAGGGTGGTTCATAAACGTCAAATAACACAATGTATTCTTTATATCTGTAATCCATCAGTTAAGCAAATATTATTTAGGAATCATCCTTATAGTTTACTAGGGTGTATGCCTTATCTCAGGAAAACGACAGCATTTTACACTCACCAATAATCCAGAGGATAAGAAGATAGTCAATCAGTTCCAAAGCAGGACCCATGGTATTCTTCTTGTCCTCGTTGTAGACCAGGGAGTAGAGGTTAAGAAGCAGCAGAAAGGTAAAATAAGAGGCGCTGTGGATGATGAACTTGATAAAAGGTGTGTGGATGACCTGACCCACGCGAGATCGAGGTCCCAGCAGGTAACAGACGGACAGCAGCGGCCACAGTAACGCCACGCTCAAGACAGACAGGATCTTAAAGCACGTGTGCTTGCGTCGATAGCTTGCCATCTCTCCAAACCAAACTGTGTTCAGGAACTGCTGACAGTTGGACTGTGCCACGAACTGCACGGGTCAGGCCGAGGAAAAACACATTACACATCATGAGATTAACAAGTGTCGTGGGTATATCGGCTCTCTATTTAAATTTGAGCACCGGGTATTGATCTTATATGTCAAACCATTATATCCTTCTCCATAGAATGTTCTGTGAGATATGCTTGGTATTGACTAAGAGTTAACTCTGACTTTTTGTCCTGATTTTCACAGTCAGGCTCACATATCAACTATATTCCTACAAAGGAAATTCCTTGTCTATGCTGTCATGTTGCTCAACATTAACATGTTGTGCTGTGAGCAGGTTGAGTACTGGAGGTCGCATGCATGATCTGAACAATAAACCTCTAACCTCTTTCTGGTTGTATTTAATAGCCAGTTTGAGTCGACTGAGGTTCATACGTTCCTCCAGCAGGCCTCTCTTGTCTATGTGGTCCTCATTGGATGTGTGGTTCAGTATGACCTCCAGTTCACGAGAGTTTCGGGCCTGAGCCAGCAGGTCCTTGGCAAACATCTTGCACTGCTTGGCAAGTTCTTCATAATCATTTCTATGACAAATGGAGAGAGAAACCCAGTATAAACTATGAATTTAATTGACCACAATATATATATACAGTATATAATATGTTTGGATTATAAATAAATATAATGTACAGCCAGAAACATCTCTATAACTAGTTTTTACCGAAACTCCACTTCCACCAGACTAAGTTCTTTCAGGTCAGCGCTGAGCTCAAACGCTCGCAGAATGGGGTCTTCTTCCGTAAGCATGATCAATGATGGGCTGGCAAGGCACCGGTAGATATCCAGACGAAACCTGCAGTAGGCACAGATGAATAAACATAACATAACATGGTTTTTATGTCCTCAAATCCATAAACTACTTGCAATGTTTAATACAAAGGCAATAAACTTGCTTAAATACAGCAGTTAACCTATCGATCACAAAAGGATTGGCTCATAAAGAACTTGCCTTGAGTGACGGAGGCTGTCCTTTTTGTTCTTAGCGTTACACAGGGTGCATTCGCAGCCCACAGCGTGAGGACGTGGAAGTGAAATGTCTTGCTTCAACAGCATGGTCAGAATCTCATAATTGTTCCTGTGGGCAGCGAGGATGACAGGAGCAACATCCATAGTGGTGGAGTACTCCGGGTTTTGAATGCGCTGCATCAGTTTCTAGGAAACGGAATCAAAGGACGATCTAGTTTAACATATATTCAGTTTCAAGATAGGTATCACATGCAGATTAGAATGTAAAATAGAAAAGGCCAAAAGCATATATATGAGCAAAGGTCTCTTATTGTATAGAAACAGATATAAGGGATCATGTTGTAAATTGGTTTCTGTTAGTTCTTAGAATTTCTTCCTGCGGCAGATTGCAGCGTGATTGCTGGAAGTCACAAAGTCTTGAACAGCATATTTTGTTTATCGAGAAACATGTGTCATCTGATCCACTGAAACTTTCCAACAAAGATACCTAAACTACAACTTAAGCGCAATATAACCAAAAGTTAAACAATGCTTAATAAGAATGTGTCACTCAATGCCCCAAACCAGTCTTAAAAAGAATAGTTTACATAAAAACAAGATATTTAATCGGCCTTATGTCATTTCCAGCATGTGTGACCTATTTCTCCCGCAAAACACGGGAGATTTACACATTTAACAGGAGATACATAATACGTCAAAGCACAAACCGCAATCGAAGGCTTGGAGGAACGCCTGGGCCGATGGTTGAGCAGGATATCCACAGCTCCTACAACTTCTGAATCAATAGCCACTAATAATGCATCTGTGGCCTGCACAAACACACAAACACACTCATCTCAAATGAACACACTGCTGTCATCTCACATGTAATGGATCATGCTCGGGTGCTTTACCTGACAGCCGTGGTCTAACAGCAACTGAAGAATATCTAGATTCTCATTCTCAATGGATATGGTGACAGCATCTCTGCCCAGAACGTCCACACAGTTAATGTTGAGTTCACCGTGTCGCTTCTCCTCAAGGAGTTTCTTCACCATATAGTAGTCACCTGAAAATACAGTCGGGCAACAATCCATCAATGCCATCTTGTGTACACAATTCACCTAAAAAGGTCAGCGGGACATGATGGAAAACCCAGGCCTGAAGCCGTGTTAGGAACTTCTTTATATGGTAAGAATATCTCCGATCCGTCCCGTGAGTCCTGCCTGCACAATGTAACCGAGAATGTGTTGAATAAACCTGTGAACGTATCACAAGGATTTCAAACGTTTTACTGCGTTTGCTTATGTTTGCAGGACATATTTTTATTAAAAACTGATTTCTGCTTGTGATGGATGCTCCAAAAAGGACGTTCAACATTTAAAAATACAGCAAAGATTTGGAAGCCTGTTTAAAGTTCTCAGATAGCTGGCAGTCTCGGAAACAATGTTCATTTATTCTTCATCAAAGCTAACTGCATGAAGTTCATGTTACAACCGTAAATCTATGGTTATAATGTTGATTCTGTTCATGATAATACAGCAAAAGAATTTTATAGCGAACATGTCCAAATGTATTGTAAAGAAAACCTCAAAGATTCAGACTGGTTGCTCGGCTGTTCATCGTATATAGGGGTTATATATAATTAAAGAGAACTTTAATATAAAACATAAAATTATAAAAAACTATATTCAATTATAAAAAACTGTAAGAGAAATTTCATGCGCTATCTTATAAAGAAAGTGTTGCCAATATTCGACGTTTGAATCATTTTGTGATGTCTTCAGCATTGTCTATTGAAAGCATTTAATAAAAACCACAAAGTGCATTAATATGCAATGATTTTAATAATAACATCAAATATATAACTGTATGCATCCAAGAGTATGTACAATCTGTGTGACTGTATGGATGATGATGGTATGGATGATGACTGTATAGATGATGACTGTATAGATGATGACTGTATAGATGATGACTGTATAGATGATGACTGTATAGATGATGATGGTATAGATGATGACTGTATAGATGATGACTGTATGGATGATGATGGTATAGATGATGACTGTATAGATGATGACTGTATAGATGATGACTGTATAGATGATGACTGTATAGATGATGACTGTATAGATGATGACTGTATAGATGATGACTGTATAGATGATGACTGTATAGATGATGACGGTATAGATGATGACTGTATAGATGATGACTGTATAGATGATGATGGTATGGAATGATGTCAAAGCAGATGTACTTACCCTTCTCACAGGCCAGCAGGAAGAGTTTCTCATCTAAAGTGGTCTCCTCCTTCACCTCTCTGACGTCCTTTAATGCCAGATATTTGTCTGGAGAGGACGAATCTGTGCCCTGGTAAAGAGCAGCCATGAGAACAGAGAGAGAATACGGCAAAGCACTGATGTGCATCCCACTGAACACAGCCTCACAACCCTATACACATGAAACCAGCAACACTCCGATCCTGAATGTAGAAGCCAATGTCGGAGGAGTCCAGACGTGAAGGATGCTGTTCTCTATGAGAAGGCCTTGCTTACATAAGACAGTCTTCTATCGTCTGAAGAACATCCAGGACTCTGTGTGTCTATGTGTACGACTGCCAACGCATCCCTCGATGGATATGTCGACGGATGAACGCTTTCCATAGGCTGATGTTGTTTAAATGAGGAGAGATGTAAGAGGAGACAGGAGCATCCCGATGAGCTGCGCTGGTGCTGATGCTGACCGGACTGCGCGTGCGCGCGCACAGCAGAGCTGTTACATAAGTGATGCTTGATACATTCTTTCATTTCTGCTCATTTGATTTATAATGACACATATTTAAACTAGAAACTACACATTCAGCTTGGTTTTACTAGAGCAGGTGTATTGTGTACTTATGAAAACATGCTCAATGTGACTATACAATTATGTTTGAAATGATAAATTCATAGTTCATAGAAAACAATGTTGAGGGATGAAAGTTCTATTTCCCAATCTGTTCTATTTTTAATTTTGATATTAGAATTGTGTAGCACTGTTCATTTATTGTTGATGCATCAGATCAATATTACAAATATTTTTCCAACATCAGTTTTGCACACTTATTTAATATTAATTTTTTTTACATTTTCTGTCAATGGTTAGGGTTATAATAATTATAATTTTATTATATAATAATGTAATGTTGATTCCATATTAAAATGTTGAGATTTCATTCACCTGTAATTTTCACTAAGGCGCACTGATTTATTGTTTGAACAAAATGTAGAATCAAAAAAGACAACTACAAAAACCATGCCACAATTTATTTCTTTAGTTATTCAGTCAAAAGAAATCACAAAAATGTGAAAACAGAGATGCAAGACGGGTTTTAATTCATTTGATTCTGGAGAGACACAAGTCAGGTCAAAGTTCAGCTACATGTGTGGGAAATTTGTCGGCTATCCTGGGCCCACGCATGAACTCTGGCCCTCTTCCCTCATTCTGGGGAGCTCGGACTCTAACATGAACTCTGTACTTGTGGTCATTTTGAGCGTGTAGACACTGACATGCTCAGGCCCACTTCCTCCAAAGTGCCCAAGGTGAGCGGTGATCCGTTCAACCCCAGGTCTACATCTAGGAATTCCACAAATCCCCCTTAAGACACAAACGGAGCAAGCTGTGATCTGAGTGATTCTTATAAACTCAACCGCTTAAAAATGTTGGGAGATTTATCTAGAGAGTGGATACGTGGTACATGGTCCAAAAAGTCCTGAGTGTATATCTAAAGGGGTATTTGGCAGCTGTTCAGCCGATTGAAGTCCTACTGATGGATCCATATTACGTCAGTCTTTCTGTAGTGGTCATGGCTTTGAATCGAAAGAAGAGGAACATATTGCAGTTGAGATATTTTATGAAAAAGACGGATAAACAACCGAAACAATATAACCCAAGATGATCAAAATAGTCAGTGCCAGTTCCATTTAAAACATACACAAGAGGAAGAGAATGTCAGTTCAACTAACATAATAGGCTTCTGCTGTATTTTTATCTTAACTAGAAAATAAACACACCCTACATCTGAATGAGACAAGGTCCACCCTATGATGCAAGAAAACTTAACAAAGAATTAGGAACGAGATTGAGAGATGTATTTCTAACTTATCTCAACTGCTGATGTTAGATTTTCATACACATATACACTTAAAAGAGCTGTATTTCCGTTTAAAGCTTTACATTTGTATTACATTTATTAATTGGCCAACGATTTATTCCAAAGTGACTTACAGTATTATAAAGTAGTCATTCATCTCTGTAGAGTAAACAGAGGTAAGATGTCTTTAAGAATACTTCAGGCATTGTATGCTGACACTGAGATTCAAACAAACAACCTTCTGCTGACAAGTCTAACTCTATAACCATTAGAACTAAGCTGACCCTCAGTACAGCTTCACAGCTTCACAGCAATGTTTCATGACATTATTAAGAACCTTCAGAATCAGAACATTGAACCCTCATATCTACATGTGAAGACAATGCAATACTAACAATCACCATACAATGAAATAACAGTATAAAAACTAATAGAGAAAATATTAAATAATTGTAACGGGTGAAGAAGCACACAACAAGCGAATCATGTTTGTTGCCCCAGAAGGTGGATTTATTTATAACAGTGCAAATTCAAAAACACAACAGGGGCAAGTACTCTGGTACAAGGGCGAGTAATCCGGTACAAGGGCGAGTAATCTGGTACAAGGGCGAGTACTCTGGAACAAGGGCGAGTAATCTGGTACAAGGGCGAGCACTCTGGTACATGGGCAAGTAATCTGGTACAAGGGCGAGTAATCTGGTACAAGGGCGAGTACTCGGTACAAGGGCGAGTAATCTGGTACAAGGGCGAATACTCTGGTCCAAGAGCGAG
This sequence comes from Triplophysa yarkandensis, assembly GCA_033220385.1. Lineage (NCBI taxonomy): Eukaryota > Metazoa > Chordata > Actinopteri > Cypriniformes > Nemacheilidae > Triplophysa > Triplophysa yarkandensis. The sequence continues at coordinate 9,770,177 of CM065654.1, forward strand.
TACTCTGGTACAAGGGCGAGTAATCTGGTAAAAGGGCAAGTAATCTGGTACAAGGGCAAGTAATCTGGTACAAGGGCGAGTAATCCGGTACAAGGGCGAGTAATCTGGTACAAGGGCGAGTACTCTGGAACAAGGGCGAGTACTCTGGAACAAGGGCGAGTAATCTGGTACAAGGGCGAGCACTCTGGTACATGGGCAAGTAATCTGGTACAAGGGCGAGTAATCTGGTACAAGGGCGAGTACTCGGTACAAGGGCGAGTAATCTGGTACAAGGGCGAATACTCTGGTCCAAGAGCGAGTACTCTGGTACAAGGGCGAGTAATCTGGTAAAAGGGCAAGTAATCTGGTACAAGGGCAAGTAATCTGGTACAAGGGCGAGTACTCTGGTACAAGGGCGAGTAATCTGGTAAAAGGGCAAGTAATCTGGTACAAGGGCAAGTAATCTGGTACAAGGGCGAGTACTCTGGTACAAGGGCGAGTAATCTGGTACAAGGGCGAGTACTCTGGTACAAGGGCGAGTAATCTGGTACAAGGGCGAGTAATCTGGTACAAGGGCGAGTAATCTGGTAAAAGGGCGAGTAATCTGGTACAAGGGCAAGTACTCCGGTACAAGGGCGAGTAATCTGGTAAAAGGGCGAGTAATCTGGTAAAAGGGCGAGTAATCTGGTACAAGGGCAAGTAATCTGGTACAAGGGCGAGTAATCTGGTACAAGGGCGAGTACTCTGGTACAAGATCGATGCCTTGCCTTGTTGCATACCCCCTGGTACGGAGTTTAGAACCAGCAACCTTTGGATCACGAGTCCAAACCTCGAACCTCCAGTCCACGACTGCCCCACCATTCAGATTTTACTTTCATCACTACGATTATCACTGCAGTGTAAACAAGGGTAAGCCTTCAAGAACACTTCAGTCATTGTCTGTTGATACATGGAATCAAACCAACAACCCTCTGCTTACAAGTCCAACTCTTTAACCACAAGTCCATGACTGACCCCTCTACTCTGATGTACAGAGTCACCTTGGCTATGGTTATTAAGTGGAGATCTTACTATCTATCATTCCGTCTTCTGAATCATGTAGAATAAGATGCGATTATATATTAGATATCAAGTTGATTAAGCAAGCACACTCTCTTGAATGTTACTCAAAATATATTCTAAATGTTCTAAATATTGTATATATTAAAAATGGACAGGTCATTTTCTTTTCATACAGTGTACCAGCATCTGTGAGGAGGTTGAATCTAAACGTATTTGTCATCTGACCATCTGATATCTGACAAAGCAAATGAGTAATGTACAAGAGCAAGATGATAAAAACTATGACAAATGTAAAAATTAATTCAACACAACAACATCATGTTAATTTATATCTAGAAAGAACACAGAGTTAAATATAGCTTTTAAAAGTGAAACCCTATACAGACTATTCTGGTCTTTATATTGTGATCTTTTAGGAACTCAAAACTCTTGTCTTGAAATGTGAACATCCTTGTTTTGTTTATGAAGACTTGATAGCTTTGTCTCTCAGAAGACAGTCTGGAGGTCGAAATCCAACAACGGTCATCTTGTCCCATCTGCACGTGTTTTTGCAGCGTCAAGGCCTGAAACTCTCAGCAAATTACTATGATGTGCATAGACATCATGAGCAGAAGAAACATTAGCAGTTCATGCCGCAGCAACCCTTGCTACCCAATCAACAATTCTGATTTCAAATATTTGTCGTTACCTCGAAAAATCACCACATGTGTGCGAAGCCCTTAAAGGATCCACCTCAATGTACTCACATAACCGAGAAAACCAGTTTGTTGCCAAACCTGATCCAAACTCATCCAGACATAACCAAAAGACAGCATATCTTGCCAATACACATTTAATAAAGGTATATTCATTCTTGCTTTCCTCATTGTTCACAAAAGATGTACCATCCGTGTAAAATCGAATCAGAATTTAAAATTAGTTTAAAATTGTCTCTTTACAATTCTCAGTTATTCAATAAATGTTTTTTTCCCATTTTATCTTGTGCCTAAGTGTTAAAGTTGTTTAAGTTCATCAGCAGTTGTGTCTATTTCTGTGTGTTTCAGATCCCACGATGTATCAGAACCCAGGGAAGTCATGCATGTCTGGTGCTCAAACCAAGTATCAGCGGTTTCTCTCTGATGAGGAAACATCCATTATACTGACAAGTGCACGTCCAGAACACCAATCTGTGTGAGTTCTCGGTTTTACAGTTGGTACTTCTAACCACTTTTAAAAGATGTTTCAAATATGTTGAAGGCCCACCACTAAACCAAGCTCCCTGTGGATTATAACAAATCAAGTAAGACTGCCTCAAAAAATGAGAAACATCCACAAGTGTCCTGCTCAGAAACATTCATAAAGTCATCAGAGTTATATCATTGTTAGTTCAATGTCAAGGTCATCGTCCATGACTGCTGTTGACTTTCATCAAAATCTCAGTGCTGATCAACAAACATTACAATTTCAATCTTAACCAAAAAGATGGTTTGGATCAAAACTCAACATTGGATTAATGTCGCCAAGCAATCGGGAAGTTCGTCTCCAGTAAGTTCTGCCAATACAATACTTTATTATTTGCTGACAAAGATGCAAACACAAAAAAAATTTATTTGTAAAAAAGAACCAAAAATTCTCCCTAGTACACTAAAATCCTAATAAAACATAAACAGCCATGTCTTTGTAATAGTCCTTATATCTGCCATGCCTGTTTTAGCACATGAAAAACACCAATTGTAATGACGATGCTTGACATTTTTACAGGTTAGGTTGATTAATTGATATTGTTATACACTGAGATTACTTCCACACACAGTACAGGGCATTGTGTCACATGGAGATAAGAAAACAAAGAAAATCCTTCAGAAATCCAGAAGTGGGGTGTATACATAATGGAGAAAGCCAAACAATTCTATAATATAACAATTAAAATCCATTCCATTTGTTTGTAGGTGACAATACTCATAGTTAAGTGAACCGGTGTAGACCAGCAAAAATACAAATGAATCCAATATTTATTTTGCTCTTTGTGTCAAGAAGGACAGACAAAAGAGAACAACATATCAATCTGATTGCTGACGATAACTTCAGCTGGATGAATTTTCTCATGAGTGTAGTGACATGAAGTCATCTGCCACACATCCATGTATGTGACTCCTTTGATATCGCTGAACATCTCGCTTAACGGTTTGTTTATCTGCATCCTGTACCATTCGTGTCCATAATCGTTCTGTAAGACAAGACATAACTTGATTACAAAACCTGAAAAACAGACAAACACATGCCTGCCAAACCATTCCTCTACTGAATCTTCTGCATCTACTGAAATACTCAGATTGTGAGAAAGTGATATAAGCTGTAGTGACTGACATTGATGCACTAAAGTTAGTCCTAAAAATATAAATAACAGTAGAAGGCACATAACAAGTTAAAGTCACTTTGTACCGTACCACTGATATCCCAGTGTTTCCAGACTTGATGATGATAGTGGTCTCCGGTGCACGTGTAAGTAATCGAACCACTGCTTGACGAATTTTGGTCAGTTTATACACATAAAACGTAAGTGGATGAAAAGCCATATGGACAGCTATTGTGAAGACAACAACTGTATGACGGCCACCAGCTATATTATCCAGCTCGTTGCTGATATAATGCAGATCAGCGGAGGGCATTTTATGAAACCGCAGGGGAAATCCATGTGTTCTCCAGTGAATAATGATATTATTTGTCATTTCCACAGCCATTGAGGGTCCAGTGTTAGAACTGGTGTGAAGATCCACTCTTTTCAGACCTAAATAACATAAACTGAAGTCAATGTAATACAGTTTGTACGTCACAATGTGAAAGATATCACACATCGCATGCTTTATTACACACACACACACACACACACACACACACACACACACACACACACACACACACACACACACACACACACACACACACACACACACACACACACACACACACACACACACACACACACACACACACACACACACACACACACACACACACACACACACACACACACACACACACACACACACACACACACACACACACACACACACACACACACACACACACACACACACACACACACACACACACACACACACACACACACACACACACACACACACACACACACACACACACACACACACACACACACACACACACACACACACACACACACACACACACACACACACACACACACACACACACACACACACACACACACACACACACACACACGCACATCAATTTGCATACAAGAAGAGGAAAAACTAGCTAGTGAATGGAATTGAAAATCGTTAAAGGAACCGCCTTTTCAATGCCCGATTGAAACCTTTATTCCTAGTCGAGTTTGTAAATGCAATTATTATTCCACACTTTCGAATTCCACTACTTATTTAGGAATTTATTAATGGACTTTAAAATGTTGTGATTCCTTTTCAACTTGAAGTATTTATTAATGGATAATATTTTATTCAATAATTATTTTGAAGTCACACTTTTTATTGCCTTTTGAAACATTAAAGAAGAAAGAACGACTTTGTCATTTTGACCATTTTATTTTTGGATAAATAAATTACATTGCACACAAATGTGTTATTAATTAGTTGCGAATAAAGCTGCATTTGCATTCAGGGAACAGATGTGATCAAAGTTGTCACATACCGCTAAACACTTTGTGATAGTTTAAATTATTAAAGTTTATCACACTATCACATCCAGTATAGAAATGAAATTGTATTTATTTTTATTTATTTCTCTAGTGAGTCTATTCCTTTTAACTATTTTATCTCACACAAACAGATCTAACCGGTTCGAAGTTATGTAAAACTACCGATAAGGCTGAACATCACAACACTTTATCTTTAGAGCCCCCTTTGAACAATCAACTTTTTCGTGTTAGGTTGGGGTTGGGGCTAGGTTACCGTATGTTAACAGGTATTTAACAGGTATTTAACAGGTATTTGCAGAATGTTATTAGGAAATGGAACACAAGTCACCAACTTACACCTGTAACAAACCTTACACAATATTCAATATCGCTTCTAGTTATTAAAGAACTTGCCTGGCACATATTTTTCAAAAAACTCAAACCACTGTCTTGTGGTGGAGTCTCCCATCATGTAAAGAATTTTGTTTTTAAGACAATTTGCCATTTTTGGAGGACTGAACCTTGTAGTGTTACAGACAAAAGACTTCCAGACATCTTGAAAATAAAACCCTGCAGGCATTGGTGTCGTCAAACCAGATCTGCAACTCTCAGCTGTGCCTGAAAGAAGACGAAACAAGAAAAGAAGAAAAAATTTCATAACTTTAAGGGCGGTAAATGAGCAAATATAGGGTAAACATCATAAATATACTTTAAATGTAGGATATTTATTCTATCTGATCATACCAAGGCCTGCAGGGTTGGGAAGGACATTTATGATGCGTGAGTCTCCAGCAATACCAACATTTGTTAATTTGCTGTGGAGGAAAAAATATTTACATACTGTTCCAGGTCAATTTTATCCACTTGCATTCATCTGTTGTCAGGTCTGTTAGCCTGAATTTTTATCTTGAGATTTTCCGACTTTTCCAATTTGGGTGTTTTAAAATAAATCAATTCAGTTTGTTGCCGTCTGGAGCAGTTGTGGAGAGTTGGACTCGAAGGAGAGAAACTGAAAACCCCCTCTGGACTCTTATGCCACAACGGATATGCCCTTGAGCAAGACCTAACCACTCCATCAGTGCCACAGTTTGCTTGAACGAGTTTAATACAGAGCACTGATGCCATGTATGTGAAACATATCACTTTTCTCTCTTGTTAGCCTCTATGCATTAATGTGTTATTGGCAGTGTTTGTCGCCAGTCCTTGTATTGTTGTTTGCCTTGGTATATCTCTGATTGTAAGCGACCTGGCATGACCTTTGTATCTGCAGTAGCATTATCAAACCACGCATGGATGCCAACCAACATTAGATATTGTTACTGAAGACTGCAATAAATAGATTGCCACAGAGATGTATTTGTTGACAGCCAGCACCCCACGACAGCCCGCAGACAAGTTGTGAGGAGGTGTGAAGCCTCTTTGAAAGGCTACAACTTTGAAAACTCACAAGAACACCGCAATATATTCAATAGTCGTCCCTCCGTTCTAAAAACCGACATGTTGTCTATCGGTGTGTTTTGCCCTGGCTTTGAAATCTTACCACACATTAATTCTAACCAATCGAAAAGCAGTTTAGGAAATCTGTCAATGACACAGCTGGTCAATGAGTGATGTGAATGTCATCACATGACTGCATTTGCGGTTTGTTCCAACTGGTCCATACCAGAGCAATCATTGGGGTGTTAAAAGGTCCCAAAACGGTGGAAAAATTCTACAGTATATCATTTATTGCCCTTGGTCCGGACTCGAGTATTTTGTATATCTGTCCAATTGGAAAGAAGTGTGCTGTGAGTCATAGAGAACTGTTGGCTATGAAGGAAGCATGTGTGGATTGGTAAATTTGGCTTAAATGAGTCTGCACGATAAATCTGCAGTTTTCAAAGTTTATCAGTCAAGTCTAGGTTAATCGGTCCTAATGATCCTTCTATCATACCCAGGTATTAATCTAATAGGATAATTAAACCACTCATCCAAGAACTGACTAAATTTCTCGGCATGAATTGCCCTCAAAAACAAAATAGAGTGGTTTTGTTTCTCTTATTGGCAGAATATCCTAAAAACTCCATTGGCGAACTTCCACCCAGTGCATCCTATCATTTAAACTCCAATGTTTTCTGGTGAAAACTCATATGTCCCCGCTTTAAAAATATTGATTCCATGAAGTAAAGAGGTATGGAATTGGCTCATGTTAAACACTCATGAGCATATATTGTACAAAGGAACAAGCTAACCGTCACTGTTGTTCCAGTCCCAGTTACAATCTTTGCAACGAGGCAAATTTAGAACAGGTTCTGCTGGACTCAAGACACTATTGAGGAGTCAAGTCCTGGGTAAGCTCTAATGATATCCTCAATAAATAGGCAACTTTTGCCAAGATGTTTTCAGAGATGACAGACAAGATGTTATAGAGTAAGAAATCGTGATAAGACTTGTGGCCTGGTGGTTCAAGTGTTGGACTCGTGATCCCAAGGTCTTTGGTTCTATACTTGGTCTCAGCACAGATTGTGAATAACCTGCACTCTCCTTCTCCTTCAATACCACGACGGAGGTGAATCCATGTGTGCGGTGGCACTTGGATGGGTTTTATGCAAAGTACACATTCTGAGTATGGAACAACATATACCAAACGTTACTTTAATTTTATTCACCTGACTTTCACTTAATGAAAAACCCAATTTTGACCAAAAAATTGCTTTCAACGTATTTTTTGATACTACTGAAAATGTTGTGACATCTGACGGGTTTTCCCTTATCACAAATGTTGAAGTCTATTCAAATCAGGTATTCTGTCTTTAAATCGTTCAGTTAGGATGTTTTTTTTCTAAAAGATTTTTGTTCATGCAAAACAAAAACAAAAGTGTCAATAATATGCCCATAAATGTTGTTTGCATGGTTTCTTTTTTATAAAAAGTTAGTTTTCACCTCTTCAAACTCATATAGGAAATTCATAAAGGAAGTAACAGAAATTAAGCAGTGCATACATCAAGGGTAATGGTGGAATGAATAAAGTACATTACAAATTTGCTCATGCCTGCAAAAGAGTCAGCAATAACAACAATTATAATAAAAACTAAATATGAAGAGCTCTTTTCCAAAACAAGATATGTGCGTTTGTCATGGCATTTTGAGTGTAAACCTGATCTCTGCTCTTTACATTATTTCTTCTTGTACTGCAAAATTCCGTTTTCCAAAACCCTATAATCCCCATCCTGTTTTTAGTCTAAATGCGATATATCCTCTCGACCAATCATAATTTGTTCAACGCAATCGAACATATCTTTTAAGACATAAACCCACATTTTTTAAACCAAAAAAAGGATGGATTTGTAGTATTTTGGAGAAAAAAATTTACTTTGAATTTATAATCTACAATATTGTTGACTTACTTAAAACCATCATTGTTAACATGTTCAGACTGAGCCAATAGAGAAATATTAACAAAAAATTTACGTTTCCAGGTAAAAACCATCATTTTCAGAACACTATTAAAAAGCTGTTTTCTCGTTTCGTAAAAGAGCTCTTCACATAATGTTTTAACAACTGTGTAAGACAGAGCTTATATGTGTTTCAGAGACTGCCAAAAGTGTTCATTTACCTTGAACAAAGTTGCCTCTCAAAAGGAGTTAACTGAACTTCAATCGCTCCATTTTCATGATACACCCAGTTATCACAGGAAAGTTGTTTTGGTCTGTTACATTGCCACGTTATCTCCGTTTTTACATCTTTATACTCACAGCAGCAATTGTCATTTTTCCAACTTCCATCAGAGCCCCACTTAAGATTACATTCCACCTTTTCACTTATTTTGATTCCCTTGGGTCCCGGTCCTTCAAAGTAACCAATATAGTGGCTGCGTGGAAATGAAGTCTCCCAATACGCTTTAAGACTCCGCACAACTTCACTGGAATACATCAGACGTACAGACACTTGTGCTTGTCCTTCCCAGGGTAACAGAAGATCAACCGTGTATGTCCCATTATGAAGATCTATAACTTCTCCATAAACACTCGCCTATAAGAATAATGCATCATAATGATCATATCAATAAACATCATTTACTGCAATTGATTATGATAATGGTGTTCCTAATTTAAATATACTCAGAAACCTACCTTTAATTTTAAATTAAAAAGCTTGACTTGGAAAAAATCACCTCCGTATCTTTTCAAGTTGTTGTTGTGATCTTTGGCTGTGATGGTAACTTGGATCTTCTCTCCCACTTTGTAAGTCTCTTTAAATCTCACGATAGAGAATGTTGTGCGGACTGGACTTGTACTGAGACTTAGTTCACTGATGTCTTGATCTGGACTAGGCCAGTCCAGAACCTTCTGTAGTCTGTCCCACTCCTCTTGACTGATTCCCATAACAGACACAGAAATTTTGGAGGAAGTATTCACAAGCGGCACAGCTTTAGGACTGGGTGGGCGAAATCTTTTTCCCTTTGGCCATCTCCATAAAAGCTTAAAAAGATGGGGAAAATTTTCAGACAAACATGTGCTTTCAGTAAGTGGAATAATGTCTCTCTCTCTCTGCTTCTGTTCAGTGAGTGGCAGAGGCAGTAAATTAATAACCACACTTCAATTCACTTATAAATGAGCGAATGAAGAAGTGAAGGTGTGGAAATCCTATGCGAATCCTGCAATCCTGGTTTGCCAAAGTCCAAGACATATAATTTATTATAAAGACACTAACTTGTTTTATCATGAACTTGGATTTGTAACATCACAAATGGTGTACAGGTACTAACACACAATGGAAATTTAAAATCATGAGAAACGATGGAGGGTCTTTTTAAAATACAGTACTTTGAGAGTGTAAATGCAAGAAATGGGCAATGGCATCACAAATGAGCAAATACTTTCACCTCGCACCATATTGACAGTTAAAAGATTACGAGAATGTCCATAATTTTTAGAAACTCTGGAGCATGGGTCTGGGCCAAAGGTTGCTTGCATGAACTCTGTAAGGTGCCTGACAAATAAAGGGCTGAACAATAATGTTTGTGATAGAGGACAAATATAATGTGATGATATATTGTGTTTTATAGTTTAATAATCTTTGATCACATCAAGTATGCCACAACAACAGGCCATAAATCAACTCCGTGCTGTAGTCAATTGCTATGCATGCACATCTAGAACGTGATATAGCAACACGACTGGTCGAGTATGATTCATGTACGGAACCAAGTTAACGAAACTTTACATTTGCTTGTCCTTGGATCCAATAAATCCACATGTGTGAACAAATAAGAAATCAACATAACAATCACGATTCAAGGCTTCTGTCTTTAGCCTGCATTGACTGTATGTCAATTAATTAATTGTAGGCTTTTAATAATATCACTTTAATCAAATATTAAATGTTTGACATTGTTCAAAAGTGCCCTAGAGTGCTTTACAACCAAGCTTAAATCCAGTCTGGTTGAGGTGAAGAGATGAACCCAGATGAAGGTAGGGAAGGGGTTAACTGGCAAAACAAAGATTTCCCACGAAGAGCCAAAAATACAAACTAAATCCAGAGGCTAAATAATCCTACAACTAAACAAGACTAGGGAGATGTATCCGTGTAAATAAGATAATACGAGGTATGTAGAAACAAAAAGCAAGTTCTTAAGGCAAGACATGTAACATGAGCAAAGATAAGCCAGCGAAACCACACGGAAAAAAGTCACAAGGTCAACATAAAGGCAGAACTACAAAGGGTGGGTGTTGGGAATGAAACACTGATGGGAAAACAAGGGCTGTATATGAGATACAGGGCAATGAATCATGGCAACTGATGAGGTGGTGGGGTCTGGCATTAACATCTATGGCAATGCTTTCCAAACTGTGGGCAACAGCCGTATTGTAGTTGGTCCATGGCTAGGCTAAATCCAATCATTATAATTATTGAAATATTTTATATATACTGTAGATTGGGAATGGGAGGTAGATCGGTTTAATTGATTCACTTGCATCTGTAGTTTACGTTTGAATGACAATCGTTTCTCTTCTTTTAAAACCTCCGTTACCTTTCTCTGAGCATCCGTAGTTTTTCCCCACACGTGTTTGCCATGCCAGTGAGCAGAAAAGAACAAACACAAGTTGTCAATCATCACTGCGGAGTAAACGGGGCGAGGTTTCTTGCTCGAGAACACTTCTGTCATGGTCTGCTGACACTGAGTTTTGAATAAGCAAACTTCTTCTTACAAGTCCAACTGACCAACTGATAAGAATTGTGTCCACTTGACGGCGATCACGGATGTAGTCGTAAAAGATAAGCAAAAGATTTGGTGCCCATATATAATGCAGAAAATCCAGATTTTATTTAACATTCATGCTAAAGGTTTTCATCCCCATGTTTGTACAATATTTTTCAGTTTTCAATTAGTATATTATACATATTTGTCGTTCTGAAATATTCGTAAGGAATGTTTACAATATCTTATTTTTACCAGACTATAGAAATATTACATTTTGTATAGCTCTCATAATTTACACTTTTTACATTTTCTCACAATTCTTACAAACTGGGTGATAATTTTTTGCAAAGAGAATCTCCTTTATTAAATATATCTAAAATACAAATACACCTGAATATAACATGTAATTATATTTAGGAAAGGGGCCGTGGACTCTTGGCTATGAAGAGCTTTAGTCCTCTGAAGTTTGGAAAGCCCTGGTCTATAGTAACCAATAAGGTGGGGGGGGGGCAAGATAGACAAGTATTTTACAGACTAAAACATTAGTGAATAAATAAAGTGAATAAAGCAGCATGTCCATCTAGTGAGGTGTAAGGATCAAAAGTGTCACTTCATGAAATGTTAACTCGAATGTGCATCTTGGTTTTACCAAGTGAATGGTGGATGGAAACATCTTAAGCTGTTTTACATAAACACACTTTGTTTGCCTGTTGTTTCCATTTAAATGACCGAGTACTATGGATGCACTTTCTTCGTATCAGCAAGTGCTGCTGAGTTTATATCTACACGTTATCTGGTAAAGAATTACATTTTGATTGTTATATTAAAAAAGAAAAACATTTTGAGGATTGTTTTAATACATGTTCGGACCAATTGTTGCTTTTTATTATGTTTAAAGTCTCAACCTGTTTTACAAATATGTTTCTTCCTTGTTTTATTGAATTGTCAGTTTTGTTTTTGAAAATAATAAAGACATATCCAACCTATTGTTTAACTGGAAGCTAAACTATATAAGACTTACAAGGACATTTATATGATGCATATTATCTTTTGTCTATTGTTATGGTTTAAAAATGGTTAATATCAAGATAAACATTAGTTTTTTGCTTATATCGCACAGGTGAACACCGCTGTGACTATATAGATCAGCCATAGACAATGTGCAAACATATGTCGAATTAAACTCAATAGGGTCCCTGTGAGCCCTAAAATAATGAATGACATGTTTTATGAACAAATATCCCTCTAGCGTAACCTCTGATCATGATTGTCATTAGTTTGTTGGTTTATAAGGTCTTATTGTGGGATGTAAGACTTGTCTGTTCAGCACCTGAGGGCTTATGATGTCATTAACAATAAGATTAAATGGACTCACATATCAGAAGAGATTCGCATCTCTAAAAAGCAAAGACATTGTTTTCTGTAAGGAAACTTTAAACATCAGGTCTTTTTTCTCTATGATTAACTGTATTGTATTCACAGTCAGTATGCTCTTAAATGTAACCCCGAAAACAACATTTATTAACATATCAGCCTCACAATTATTCACATTTATGATTGTATGATTTATGTGAACTTACCAAATATGCAGAAGTCCAAATGAAACATGCCAACAGAATGATATAAGTGTGTTTTCCAAACCTGTGAACTGATATACAAGTGCAAGTCTTCAACTTCTGCCCAACAAAATACATGATATTTTATATAATATTTTATATAATATTTTTCAACTTCTGCCCAACAAAGTACATGATATTTTATATAATATTTTATACAATATTCTTATAGAGAGTTTACCTAAAGAATGTGATTTTATCCTTGATGATATGATCATGTTCTCGTTTATTTCTCCAGTGTGATTTGAAGTGTTTCTCTCAGCTTCAGTTCATTGATCAGAGAGAAAAACAGGGAGGAGTCTGAGCTCCAAACTGTAATCATCCACACAAATGTGTGTGTGTGTGTGTGTGTGTGTGTGTGTGTGTTCACTTACTGTGTGTGTGTTCACTTACTGTGTGTGTGTTCAGTGTGTGTGTGTATGTGTGTGTGTGTGTGTGTGTGTGTGTGTGTGTGTGTGTGTGTGTTCACTTACTGTGTGTGTG
>CM065654.1:9785655-9800655 GCA_033220385.1 Triplophysa yarkandensis
CTCCACTGGGCATTGAGCTGGAATGTTTAACTTTATTCATTAAACTGTATGCCATAAACATTTCATGGAACAATAATATTTATTTCCTCATGTGCAATAACTTGATAAGATGAAAATCACCCCCGTAAATATTCCCCAGCATGCTATGCTTTTTACAATGCTGTGCAATTGTATATTTCTTTCATTCTAGGGGCAGAGGATCAGTCTTTCCAAAGGAGAAAAAACTCCTCTGGCAAAACTACTGCACCTCTAAAAGCCCGCCAGTACTTGTACAACTAGGCGAAGTGAACAAAAGAAATGTTGACAAATAAAAATAAAATGCATTGAATATTATCCATAATATTATTGTGGTATTTGTAAGAGCGGTTTGTGTTGTGTGATCGGGACACAAAAGATGGGTTTCATGTAGCACCAATCAAAACAGAAATGCGATCATGTCTTAAATGCATTTAATGTGTATTTTACAATAAATGTTTCACAGTCAATTAAAAAACAATGTTCATTCAAAAACATTTTTATATTAAAAATTCATAATTAAAATAATACCAAATAAACAATTTGTGGGGTTCCATTTCAACTATGAAGTGTAGATGGGACATTAAATACGTTCCAATCACACATTTACTTTGCTTGGTCAGGAAGAGCAGACAAAAGAGAGCAACATATCAATCTCATTGCTGATGATAACAGGGACCGGATGAATGTTTTCTCGTGTGTAGTGACATGAAGTCATCTGCCAGACATCAAAGTAGATGACTCCCTTAACATCACTGAACATCTCATTCACCACTGTGTTTAACTGCATCCTGTGCCATTCTAATCCATATTCAGTCTGAAAAAGAAGAAATGATGAAAACTTATACAGTAACACACTGTAACACACTTTACCCCACTGAGACATTATGACACACTATGACGCACAGTAACACACTCAAACACACTGACACAAACACACTGTAACACTGTGACACACTGTAACACTCTGACACACTGTAACACACTGTGACACACTGAAACAAACATACTGTGACACAATGTAACACTATGACACACTGTAACACTCTGACACACTGTAACACATTGTGACACACTGTAACACACTGTAACACACTGTAACACTCTGACACACTGTAACACACTGTAACACACTGTGAAACACTGTAACACACTGTGACACACTGAAACAAACACACTGTGACACAATGTAACACTCTGACACACTGTAACAAATTGTGACACACTGTAACACTCTGACACACTGAAACAAACACACTGTGACACAATGTAACACTATGACACACTGTAACACTCTGACACACTGTAACACACTCTGACACACTGTAACACTCTGACATACTGTAACACTCTGACACACTGTAACACACTGTGACACACTGAAACAAACACACTGTGACACAATGTAACACTCTGACACACTGTAACACTCTGACACACTGTAACACACTGTGATACACTGAAACAAACACACTGTGACACACTGTAACACTCTGACACACTGTAACACTCTGACAATCTGTAACACACTGTGACACACTGAAACAAACACACTGTGACACACTGTAACACTCTGACACACTGTAACACACTGTGACACACTGTGACACACTGTAACAAACTATGACACACTGTACCAAACACACTGTAACGAACACACTGAGACACACTCTGAAACAAACACACCGAAACACACTGAAGCACACTACGACACACTGCGACACACTGAGAAACACTGAGACAGCACATTGTAACACACTGACAGACACGGTGACACACTGTGACGAACACTCTGTGACAAACACTCTGTGACAAACACTCTGTAACAAACACACGGTAACACACTGTGACACATGATAACACACTGTAACACATTGTAACAAACACACTGTAACACACTGAAACAAACTGTGATACACTGTAACAAACACACTGTAACACCCTGTAACACACTGAAACACACTCTAACACACTGTAACATACTGAAGCAAACACACCGTAACACACTGAAAGACACAGTGACACACTGTGACATACCTTAACAAACAAACCATGGCTGAGAGACAAAAGGTATGAAACAAACAAACTTGAAATAAAGCAATAAAATCTAAATTGACTGGTGTCTTTTTTCCTAGCCTAATGTGCTCCTTAGATTATAAGAAAATAAACAAAACACAACAAAAGAACACATACTCAATCCACCACATAATTGGATGAATGAGATCTTCTCAAAAGATATTTATGAGATCTTCACATCTATACAGCAGAAGGTTGTTGGTTTGCATCCCAGCCTCATCAGACAATAACTGAAGTGTTCTTGAGTAAGACATCTTACCCCCATTTACTCAACAGTGATAATGGACTACAGCACAATAGCTGTAAGCCACTTTGGATAAAAACGTTTGCCAAAGAAAAAAGAAAATTCTGATTGTAGTGTGTTTTGGTCATTACTGTAATAGGATCAATCCGTTAGATAACATCAAACCAGTAGCTTTCGCAGGCGCACGCCACACTGATCCTAAGTGTTGCCACCTAGCTACCGAGCTGAGACCTAGCTCCACTGGGAGGTTATATAACCTTGCGAAAGTGGTGGGCGTAGCCCAGCCCGCTGCTCTGTATATGTCTGCCAGAGTAGCACCCTGCGCTGGGATTGATAGCCGGACCGGGGTCTCAGGAGAACGTGAGAGTCAGCCGGCCCAAACTGAAGGTAGTCACTGGACACAGAGAATGCGTGTAGGTCCCAGACCCTCTTGATCAAGGCGAGCACTACAAGGAGAGCTGTCTTCATCGTTAAGTGAGAAAGACTAGCTCGATCCGAGGGCTCGAAGGGGGGACCGCTGAAGTCCCGTACGGTACGGGGCGCTGCCTGGGCGGGTTCCCCCGCAATGCGCCCCTCAGGAACCTAATGACCAGGTCATGTCGTCCATCCCATCGACCTGGTCGTGATGAGCGGCTATTGCGGCTACATGCACTTTCAAGGAGGAGGGGGCGAGCTGATGCTCAAGCCCCTCTTGTAGAAAGGATGACACGACTCCGATCTCGCAACACCAAAACGAGAAGCGGCGCCACTGCAAGGTGTAAAGACACCGAGTGGCTGGGCCCTAGCCTAAGCGATTAACCCTGCGACCGCTGGTGGCAGTCCGCTCTGGAGGTCCTCGTCCTGTCCAGGAGCCAGACGTGGAGGTTCCATAGGTCTGGTCTGGGGTGCCATGAAGTGCCCTTCCCCTGAGATAGAAGCTCCTTCATCAGGGGAATCGGCCAGGGGGGACTCCAGCATAAACCAGTAGACATTATCTTTTCTATTTAAACCAAAGCGGTTCTCTTCATACCCATCAAATCATTAAATACTTTTTTACTGTGTATAGTTTGATATGGTTCTGTTGATTTGTTCATCTTTATCATATTCATTTGTTTCATATTCAAAAGTTGGATATCATTGAATTCGAAGTCTACTGTACCTTTGTGAATCCAGTGTTTCCAGACTTGATGATGATAATGGTCTCTGGTGCACGTGTCAATAGTCGAACCACTGCTTGTCGAAGTTTGGCCATTCTATGTATGAAAAACGTTAATGGATGAAAAACCAGGTGTGCAACAGTTGTGAAGACAACAACCACATGACGTCCACCAGCTATATTATCCAGTTCATTGCTGGTGTAATGCAGATCCGCAGCTGGCATCATTGGAAACCGTAGAGGAAATCCATGAGATCTCCAGTGAAGAATGATATTATTTTTAGGCTCCAAAGCCATCAATGGTCCAGTCTTAGGATTAGTCTGAAGATTCATTCTTTTCACACCTAAATAACATAAATTATATTTCATTAAAATAAGTTTTTTTTTACATTTAAATAAGTTTTAATTTGTGTGTGAAACATTCCTTCAAGGTTTATATAATAGCAATAGGTTTAGTTCATGAATCAGTTTATTTTGCCCAAGTCTTTGGTCGATTAAACTAAGACTAGTATTTCTGCACTTCTGTATGCTGAGTTGCCTGTGTTACTGATTGCTTCTTTTGTGGCCTCACTTGTGATTCGCCTTGGATAAAAGCAAATGCTTAATGATTAAATGTAATGTAAGATTAAGATTAAAGCGAGTTAGCATCTTTAAAAGAAATTACATATGTTGGACTTCAGTAATTACCAGTATTGTATGAATCCAGTCACCAACAGGTTATGGACAAAATTAGATTCACATAATGTCTGCCCTGTCCCATGTGGTGATGCAGTGGCTGAAATCTGAGTAGACTGTGGCTATGAACCGCAAACTGGAAAATATTGTTGAGAAACGTCTAGGTTACTAGTGTAACCCGGTTCCCTGGTTACACTAGTAACCTAGACGTTTCGATTCTGTCTGTCTCTCGACATTGTGTCGAAGACGACAGTATGGGGTTCCTGTGTAACACGCCACAGTGCTGAGCCGTGTCACGATCTCCAGCGGAGCAGCCTTGACAGGCCTAAGCGGGTCAGAGGTAAGCACTTCTACGTGAGAGCGTAACCTTCCAGTGGGTAAATGGTAAGATATCCCAGAGCTTTGAAGGAAGGTGAGAGGTGACTTACCACCAGTCTCCACGAGCGACGGCCTTCCTGTCTCTGCAGCGAGATAGCTGCTCAACTGTGAACTGCACTGGGAAACACGGGCCCTTCAAGGAGGGAGTGCATTACGGAGGCCACATCCTACCGTAGGGAGGTCATACTTAACTAACCGCTATCAATTTGTAGCAGTAAATTAAGAGCTATCATATCGATCACAAGTTCAGTATGGAGTACCTCAAGGCCCTATTCTTGGCCCGCTACTCTTCACGCTATACATATTACCTTTGGGAGCTATCATCAGGCAACATGGTGTCAGCTTCCATTGTTATGCTGATGTTACTCAGCTCTATATTCCTTACTACCCGGTAAATCACACAAATTCGAAAAACTTATGGAATATATATTCGATATAAAAAACTGGATGACAAGTAATTTTCTGCTGCTAAACTCTGGGAAAACAGAGGTGTTAATTATAGGACCTAAAAGCTCTACCTGCGACAACCTAGAAAAATGTCTAAAATTTAATAGCTGCCCTGTAAGCTCTTCGTCATCGGTTAGGAACTTTGGTGTGCTATTTGATAAAAATCTCTCCTTAGAAAACGTCTCTGGTTACGAATGGTAACCTTGGTTCCCTGAAGGAGGGAATGAGACGTTGTGAGACTGACTGGGGTTGTACTTGAGAACCTGTTTATGTCTGAACCTATTAAAAAGGCCAATTAATTTGACGGGTATAAAAGGGGATAGAAGAGATCATTCCTTACCTTTTGTGCTGAGGAACCTAGGTGACCTCCCTAGGAAGCTGCAGCGGCAGCCGAGTGTTGTGGCATGAAGGACACAACGTCTCGTTCCCTCCTTCAGGGAACCATGTTTACCATTTGTAACCAGAGACGTTCCCTTTCAGTTGGTCTCTCAACATTGTGAGACTGACTGGAGTCCCTGTATAATCACGTGACACACTACGGCTGTGTCCTGACGTCAGCGGAGCCGCTGAGGCTCTACGCGAGTCATGACCTTCCAGTGGGAACCGGTATGGTATCCACAAAGCTTCCTACTGGAAGTTGAGAGACTCACACCGACGAGTTACAGGCGGCGGCCTTTCATCCCACCATGCTGGTGGGGAAACCGTCTGTCTCGTGACACTGGGGAAAACGTTACCCCTCTTATCGAGGCCCTACGTTGCTGAGATCACATCCCACCCATGTGGGGGGTATCATGTGAAGAATACCGCATGGTTCGCCAACCTTGGGCAGAACATCATGGGAGGATAGCGTGCTGATCCACTTGCGGGGCGTACAGCTCTTAGGTGGAGGCCCACCTGGGGGAGATCACCGGACTCGCCGTATAGGGAAGTCCTCAGTGATATATTACATCGTAACCCCAAGTCAGGGGTCAGCCTTATGGGAGTGAACACTTCCTGAGCCTGGCTGAGTAACAGGGCCGCTCCGCACGGCCTGCTACTATAGAGTGAGCTTAGTGAAGGATAGGGTGCCCATACTCACACTGAAGAGGGGGAGTAGAGGGGCTAAAAAGAGAGCGCACTTACTCACCTATGTAGGGGAGATGGCGCTTTCGCAGGCGTACGCCACACTGATCCTATGTGTTGCCACCTAGGACCCAAGCTGAGACCTAGCTCCACTGGTTGTTATATAGCCTTGCGAAAGTGGTGGGCGTAGCCCAGCCTGCTGCTCTGTATATGTCTGCCAGAGTAGCACCCTGCGCCAGTGCCCACGAGGAGGCTACACCCTGAGTGGAATGTGCACTCACTACAAGTGGGCAGGGACGAGCTGGGATTGATACGCTCTGTTATGGCGTTTACAATCCAGTGTGCTAACCTGTTTGTAGACGGCTCTCCCCTTTGCCGCTCCGAAACAGACAAAGAGCTGCTCAGAGCTTCTGAAGCCCTGCGTGCGTTCCACGTAGAGGCACAGTGTGCGCACGGGACACAGCACGTATGAGGCTGGGTCTTCCTCTCTTGTGGAGAGCACCTGCAGGCTCACCACCTGGTCCCAAAAAGGGAGTGGTGGGAACCTTGGGCACGTAGCCGGGCCGGGGTCTCAGGAGAACGTGAGAGTCAGCCGGCCCAAACTGAAGGTAGTCACTGGACACAGAGAATGCGTGTAGGTCCCAGACCCTCTTGATCAAGGCGAGCACTACAAGGAGAGCTTTCTTCATCGTTAAGTGAGAAAGACTAGCTCGATTCGAGGGCTCGAAGGGGGGACCGCTGAGGTCCCATAGGGTACGGGGCATGGCCTGGGTGGGATCCTCCGCAATGCGCCCCTCAGGAACCTAATGACCAGGTCATGCTGTCCATCCCATCCACCTGATCGTGATGAGCGGCTATTGCGGCTACATGCACTTTCAAGGAGGAGGGGGCGAGCTGATGCTCAAACCCCTCTTGTAGAATGGATGACACGACTCCGATCTCGCATCTCCGGGGGCCCTCACACCTTGAGGAACACCAAAACGAGAAGCGGAGCCACTGCAAGGTGTAAAGACACCGAGTGGCTGGGCCCTAGCCTAAGCGATTAACCCTGCGACCGCTGGGGGCAGTCCGCTCTGGAGGTCCTCGTCCCGTCCAGGAGCCAGACATAGAGGTTCCATAGGTCTGGTCTGGGGTGCCATGAAGTGCCCTTCCCCTAAGATAGAAGCTCCTTCATCAGGGGAATCGGCCAGGGGGGAGTGATCGTCAGAGCCCTCAGCTCTGAGAACCAAGTGTGTTTGGGCCAGTATGGGGCAACCAGGATCACTTGGGATCACTCTTCCCTTACCATGCACAGGACCCGTGGAATGAGGCTCACTGGGGGGGAAGGCGTACTTCCGCTTGTCTCGTGGCCAGTCGTGCGCTAAGGCATCCATGCCAAGGGGACCCTCGGTCAGGTAGAACCAAAGCGGGCAAAGGATGTCGTCTCAGAAGGCGAACAGGTCTACCTGTGCCTGGCCGAAGTGATCCCATATCGACCGGACTGCACAAGGATGGAGTCGCCAGCTTCCTGGCCAGATCTGCTGACGAGAGAGTACATCGGCTGTCTCGTTCAGAGCCCCGGGGAGATGCACAGCGCGCAAGGTCTTGATGACCCGCTAACTCCATTTGAGGAGGCGTCGGGCGAGCAATGACAGTGTCCGCGAGCGTACGCCACCTTGATGATTTATGTACGCTACAGCAGTGGTGCTGTCCGAGGTAAGAACCTCATGAGGGCCATGTGAACTGCCAAAAGCTCCAAGGCATTGATATGCCAGCGTAGTCGGGGACCTGTCCGTCGACCCGAAGCTACGTGCTTGTGACACACTGCGCCCCAGCTGAGCAGGGAGGCGTCCGTCGTCACCAAGACGTGCCTCGAAACCTGCCCTAACGGGACTCCTGCCCGCAGAAAGGTCACCGAGGACCATGGGGCAAAAAGACTCCGGCATCTCGACGTGATGTGAATCCGTCTGTTGTCAGTGTGCCATGCGCTCTCCGGAACCCGACTCTGTAGCCAAAGCTGAAGTGGTCTCATATGCATCAACCCGAGGGGAATTACTCCAGCCGAGGATGCCATATGCCCCAGGAGCCTCTGAAGAGTCTTCAGCGGGACCACTGTGCGTGAGGTCTGAGCAAAACACGCCAGCAATGACCGTGCACGCTCTCCTGTGAGTCGCGCACACATAGTGACAGAGTCTATTTCCATGCCGAGATAAGGGATGCTCTGCGTTGGGGAAAGCTGGCTCTTTTCCCGGTTGACCGAAGACCCAAATGGGCTAGGTGCCTAAGCACTAGGTCCCTGTGCATACAGACTACCTCTGGCGAGTGACCCAGGATGAGCCAGTCGTCGAGATAGCTTAGTATCCGCACTCTGCGCTCCCTTAGGGGCACTATGGCGGCCTCCGCGATCTTCGTGAAGACCCGAGGGACGGGGACAGCCCGAAGGGCAGGACTTTGTACTGATACGCTCGCCCCTCGAACGCGAACCGTAGGAACGGCCGGTGTCGAGGCAGGATGGAGATGTGGAAGTACGCGTCCTTCAGGTCTATTGCCATGAACCAATCCTGACTCCGGATAGAAGTCAAGATGCGCCGCTGTATCAACATCTTGAACGGCAATCTGTGCAGATATTTGTTCAGGGTACGCAGATCCAGAATGGGGCGCGACCCTCAGGCTTTCTTGGGTACAATGAAGTACGGGCTGTAGAAGCCCTTGAACATCTCGGTTGGTGGAACAGGCTCGATCGCATCTTTCGCCAGAAGGGTGGCAACCTCGTCCTGAAAAACGGACGCGTCCCGACCTCACACCGAGGTGAAAAGGACGGACCGGAACTTGAGCGGGCATCTGGCGAACTGGATCGCATAACCGAGACAGATCGTCCTCTCGATCCACCGTGATGGGGAACATCGGCGTAACCACGCCGGCCACCTGCACGCCTTGGAGAGCCTTGTCGGAGACGCCCATTTCCTTGAGAGTTGAAAGGAGAATACTGTGGTTAACGGTGTCAAAAGCAGCGGATAAGTCTAGCAGGATGAGAACGGATGACATGGAGGCCGCCCTTGCCAGTCGTAGGTCTTAAACAACTGAGAGCAGAGCTGTCTCTGTAGAGTGTCCTTTCTTGAAGCCTGACTGGTTGCTGTCGCCTCCTTCTGCTGCTGCACTGCGGAGAACTGGTGGGTAAAGTCCTGCACAGTGTCTCCAAACAACCCCTCTTGCGCAATGGGTGCGTCGAGAAAGCATGCTCTCTCGGCCGCACTCATCTGCGCAAGGTTCAACCAGAGGTAGCGCTCTTGGACCACACAAGTGGACATCACTTAACCAATAGACCGCGCCATGACCTTGGTCGCTCTCAGCGCCAAGTCCGTTGCGGTCCTCAACTCACGTACAGTGAGCGGGTTGAGTCTCCCCTCGTCAAGCTCCTTTAACGCCTTAGCCTGATGCACTTGCAACATAGCCATGGCGTGGAGCGAAGGTGCAGCTTGCCCCACGGCTGTATAGGCTCTCGCCACTAGGGACGAGGAAAACCTACACGCTTTGGAGGGGAGCTTAGGTCGATCCCTCCAGGAAGCGGCAGTTTGCGGACACAGATGTGATGCAATTGTGCGCTCCGCTGTAGGAAGGTCGACATAGCCCCGTGCTGCACCTCTGTCGAGAGAGGTGAGAGCGTGGGAGCTGCCGTGACGGAGGCGGGCCGATAGGGGCGCCTTCCACGTCTTGGGGAGCTCCTCATGCACTTCCGGGGAGAACGGTACTGGGGCGGGGCTTATCGCTCCGGGCGCCACCGAGATACCATGCATCCAGATGCGAGAAGGGGAGTGCAGGCGGGGCCAGAGGCTGACGGAGACACATCCGTGTCCATATCGCCCGCGCCGCTCGCGACAGCTGCTACTCGCGCCGTAGCACCAGTGAACAAACTGCCGGAAGCAGACGCGGTGGTGACCGATTTCGTAAAGAAAAAGGCCACCCGCGACCAAAACTCCTTAATCGTCATGGCCTCGCAATGAGGACATGACGACCACGCAAGAGCGTCCTTGGCGTGCTGGAGACCCAAACACGCGAGGTATGTCTCGTGCTAATCTCCATCATTGATGTGCCGGTTGCACCCAAGAGCACAACGGCGTCCCATTACAGGACGACATGCTGTACCCACAGTTGGAATATAAAAACCTCTGGGAATATTGCTGAAACGCACAGGGGAGTCCAGAACCATCCGCTGCACCACGTCGTCACACCAGCCAGTTTTGTCGGTACCAGGCACAACCATCTAGGTTCCGAAGAACAAAAGGTAGAATGATCTCTTCTATCCCCTTTTATACCCGTCATCCGGGGCGGGGACATGAATTGATTAATTCGCCAAATTAATTGGCCTTTTAATAGGTTCAGACATAAACAGCTTCTCAAGTACAAACCCAGTCAGTCTCACAACATTGAGAGACCGACTGAAAGGAACCACATATCGAGCATTTGTAAAACCGCATTTTTTCACCTCAAAAATATATCTAAATTACAGCCTATGCTCTCAATATCGAATGCAGAAATGTTAATCCATGCATTTATGACCTCAAGGTTGGATTATTGCAATGCTTTATTAGGTGGTTGTTCTGCACGCTTAGTAAACAAATTACAGTTAGTCCAAACTGCTGCAGCAAGAGTTCTTACAAGAACCAGGAAGTATGACCACATTACTCCGGTCCTGTCAACATTGCACTTGCTCCCTATCAAACATCGTATAGATTTTAAAATCTTTCTTATTACATACAAAGCCTTGAATGGTTTAGCACCTCAATATTTGAAAGAGCTCCTGTTACATTATGATCCTCTGTGTTCGCTACATTCTCTAAACTCAGGCAATTTGATAATACCTAGAGTATCAAAATCAACTGCCGGGGGCAGATCCTTTTCCTACTTGGCGCCTAAACTATGGAATAACTTGCCTAATAGTGTTCGGGAAGCAGATACACCCTTGCAGTTTAAATCTAGATTAAAAACCCATCTCTTTAACCTGGATTACACATAAATACTAACATGCTTCCAATATTCAAATCCATTAAAGGATTTTTAGGCTGCATTTATTAATGAAATCCGGAACCGAGAACACTCTCCACAACACACGATCTATTTGCTATAACTTTTTAGAAGAATGTTATCTATGCTAATATTGGTCTGTTTCTCCTTCCGAGCTCTTCGGAGCCACCGGATCCAGTCTGTATCCAGATCAGATGGCATTGCAGTCACCAGGATCCAGTGCGTATCCAGACAAGATTGTGGAGAAAGGACCCCTAGGGCCCGGAAGGACAGCGGAGACCAGGAAGACTAGAACCCCAGATGAAGATCCCTCGCAAGACCAGGATGTGACCACAGGAGACAGATGCTTCTTCTCAGGACCAGATGGTGGGTCCGGAACTAGAAAAGCCCTCAAACAAAGCTAAGTCCAGGACAGGAACACCATGAATACCAATCCCCTGTGAAGACCTCGTCTGTGACAATCATCAGGATACGACCACAGCACACAGATGTTTCTTCTCCATTTTGCTGTAGCCTGGACTAATGGATTCGATTGGTCAGAGGAGAACTGGCCCCCCAACTGAGCCTGGTTTCGCCCAAGGTTTTTTTCTCCATTTCTGTCACTGATGGAGTTATGGTTTCCTTGCCACTGTCGCTTCTGGCTTGCTTAGTTGGGGTCACCTCATTTACAACGATACCGTTGATTTGATTATTTGATTGAATTTGAACGCATAGACACTTTCTTAAGTAAACAAAGAGGACATCAACGAATTGAAAATGAATGCATAGACACCATTAAACTGAACAGAGATGACGTCCCCGAATTCAATAATATATATTGCCATTTAACTAATATTAAGCATTATGACACACGGTTTTAATAATTATTGGTGTTAAGCTGCTTTGATGCAAGGTATTTTGTCTAAAGCACTACTAAAATAAAGGTGACATTGACAATGAAGGAAGGGGTTCACCTGGGCACATAGCCGGTCTCATGACAACGTGAGAGTAGTTTGGTCTGTACTGTAGGCACTCTTTGGATGTGGAGAGTGCCTGTAGGTCCCCTACTCTCTTGAAAGAAGCGAGCGCTTCAGTCTCTACGAGGAAGGTCAGTCTCTACTAAGGGCTCAAAGGGGGTCTCGGAAAGGTCCGCTAGGACCACTTCGAGATCCCAAGAGGGTATGGAGCGAGGTCGAGGTTAACCCGCGATTAACCCGCTTCACACCCCTGAGGAACCTGGTGACCAGGCTATGCTGTACGAGAGACTTACCTTCCCCCAGCTCATGGTGTGCGGCAATAGCGGCAAAATAAACCCTGAGCATAGATAGTGAAATGTTGTTCTCAAGTTTCTCTCGCAGAAAGGACAGCACTGCACTGATCGCACATTCTCCGGGCATACACCGTGTGAGGAGCACCAGGATGAGAAGATGCACTACTTCGCGGCGTACAGACACCTCGTGGCTGGGGCTCTTGCCTGTAGAATTGTGTCCGCCACTCTGAAGCCAATGCTGGTCAATGAGTCTAGTTGCATACCGAGATAAGAATTGCTCTGCGCTGGGTAGAGCTTGCTCTCTTCTAGGTTGACCCTTAAACCCAGTTGGCTTAGGTGCTGAAGTACCAGGTCTCTGTGTGTACATACTAGATCTCGCGAATGAGCCAAGATAAGCCAGTGACAGACAGAAAGGGAACTAGTGACTATGCAACTGATTTTGGAATGACCTGGTGACCAGTGATGAACATAAGATATCTGCAGAAACTAGCCGATACTGTTCTAAAGTTTTGGCTTCAACCCTTTTTCCAGATGGCCTTGGCCAAGGCTGGTGTTGGAAACAAACAACTACCCCAAGAACAAGATAACGAGGTGCTCTGATTTCCTTCCCCATGTTCCATAGACTCATTCTGACATGCATGCACACACGCACACGCACACACGCACGCACGCACGCACGCACACACACACACACACAGCTGAGGACCGGATGGCTGTTGCCTACATTGGAGCAACTTAACATTCCCTGTCTCCCTCCCCGTTGCAATGTTATGTCCAGTTTATGGGCTTGTTGCTAGGGCTTTTTTATCTCCCCTGATTTCACACTGCCCTACTACCCTGAAGAACTGTCTGAGAGTTTATTTTTTTGAGCCTATACTTTTCTTTTTTTATCATATTATTCCTTTTCTTCCTTTGCTATCTCTCCTGTCTTCCCCTGAATGTGATATGTGTTCGGAGGGGTTCAATTTCGTGGCATGTTACAGCGTTGTGACAAATAAAGCTCATCTATCTATGATCATGGGCCCTAAAGGGTTAACAGACATGACGATAGACACAAAGCAACAAGGTCTTAATAAATCAAATAATCTGCTCTTTTAAGTTTTTATACCATATATGTATACTTGAGATCTAAAACTATAAAATTAATAATATGTTTAACAAAATACATCACAATATCCAATATCACAAAAGTCATTTTAAAAAAGTCATTATTTTTACTAACCTTTCAGATTGTGTTAAAAAAACTCAAACCACTGTCTTGTGGTGGAGTCTCCCAACATGTAAAGAATTTTGTTTTTAAGACAATTTGCCATTTTTGGAGGACTGAACCTAGTAGTGTTACAGACAAAAGACTTCCAGACATCTTGAAAATAAAACCCTGCAGGCATTGGTGTCGTCAAACCAGATCTGCAACTCTCAGCTGTGCCTAAAAGAAGACCAACACTCACATTATTTTAGTGTTTCATTATCATGCCATATAAAAATACATAAAAACATATATTATTTATGGTAGTTAAAATAGATTTGTTTTTTTCACACATATATATATATATATATATATATATATACACAGTACCGATGCCCGCAGGGCTGGGAAGGACACTTATGATGCGTGAGTCTCCAGCAATACCAACATTTGTTAATTTGCTGTGGAGGAAAACACAAAATATGTTTAATGTCATAAATTATAAAAGTAACTTAATAAACCTAAAAAACATATTAGTGTGGACAGTGACTCACGCCATACAAAAACTGTCTTAAACAATGGGAAAATCCAAACTAAAGCAGAAAATAATATATTTAAAAAACAAAGCACATTTTTAATG
The DNA here is from genome assembly GCA_033220385.1 of Triplophysa yarkandensis. Classification (NCBI taxonomy): domain Eukaryota; kingdom Metazoa; phylum Chordata; class Actinopteri; order Cypriniformes; family Nemacheilidae; genus Triplophysa; species Triplophysa yarkandensis. The sequence goes on from CM065654.1 coordinate 9,799,764, forward strand.
TAAGGGCAAACCTTTCAAAAAGTTGCTTCTCAAAAGCGGTGAAAGGATAATCGATCTGTCCATACGAATGATACACCCAGTTGTCACAGGAAAGTAGTTTTGGTCTGTCACAGAGCCACACCATCTCTATTTTCACATCTTTATATTCACAGCAGCAGTTTTCCTTACTCCAAATTCTATCGGAACCCCATTTAATATTACATTCTACTTCTTCTTGTATCTTGTCTCCATTGGGCGCAGAACCTTTGAAGTAACCTTTATAGTGGCTATGTGGAAATGAAGTCTCCCTGTATTTTTTAAGAATCCACACAGCTTCACTGGAATACATCAGACGTACAGACACTTGTGCTTGTCCTTCCCAGGGTAACAGAAGATCAACCGTGTATGTCCCATTATGAAGATCTATAACTTCTCCATAAACACTCGCCTATAAGAATAATGCATCATAATGATCATATCAATAAACCTCATTTACTGCAATTGATTATGATAATGGTGTTCCTAATTTAAATATACTCAGAAACCTACCTTTAATTTTAAATTAAAAAGCTTGACTTGGAAAAAATCACCTCCGTATCTTTTCAAGTTGTTGTTGTGATCTTTGGCTGTGATGGTAACTTGGATCTTCTCTCCCACTTTGTAAGTCTCTTTAAATCTCACGATAGAGAATGTTGTGCGGACTGGACTTGTACTGAGACTTAGTTCACTGATGTCTTGATCTGGACTAGGCCAGTCCAGAACCTTCTGTAGTCTGTCCCACTCCTCTTGACTGATTCCCATAACAGACACGGAAATTTTGGAGGAAGTATTCACAAGCGACACAGCTTTAGGACTGGGGGGGCGAAATCTTTTCAACACTGGTAAACTCCATAAAACCTTAAGAGACAGCAAA
>CM065654.1:9810655-9813452 GCA_033220385.1 Triplophysa yarkandensis
GGGGATTGAGCTGGAATGTTTAACTTTATTTGTAACGCTGGTTTGATTTAACTCCACTGGACATTGAGCTGGAAGGTTTAAGTTCATTCACTTGAATGTATGCCATAAACATTTCATAGTGCAATATGTATTTATTTCTCAATGTGCAATAAAGTAATACTTTGAAATCCACCCTGTAAATATTCCCCAACATGCTATGCTCTTTTACAATGCTGTGCAATTGTATTTTTCTCATTCTACCACAGAATTCCTTACCCCTCCTTACCTTATCCCCTATTTTCTGTTTACTGCAATTTTGTTAAATTTATCTTTTTACTAGGTAGTGAGATGTAATTTCTCATCGTACATGTATGTAACGTACATTGTATATGTGTAAAGCTTTTTAATAAAAAACTTAAATGCTCCATTTCTTTATGGCCTCATGAACAAAGCTATATTTCACACCATCTAATCTCGGCTCATTAGTTAAGACCAGTCTTATTTATTTATGTAACAATGTGTCAATATATATATATGGGATATTATTGAATAGCATTAAAACATTATTCATAATAGTGCAGTTCAATTTTAATGTCAGCACTCTCCTGACGGGTATTACTAGGGCAGAGAAGCCTTTGGTGTGAGAAACTCTGGCAAAACTACTGCATCTCTAAAAGCCCACCAGTACTTGTACAACTAGGCGAAGTGAGCAAAAGAAATGGTAACAAAAAAAAATAAAGTGATGAATTTAATATTATCCATAATATTATTGTGGTAGTTGTAAGAGCGGTTTGTGTCTGATGACATCATGTGAGAATTCTCCTGGCACTGGTGTAATCTTTACTTATCTGAGGATGAATATTGGGATGAGTATCCAGAGGTAGGGGAGGGGGTCAGAAAGAAACAAATTAGCATTGCCGCTGTTCACTGTACTCCATGACAGCTTGATTGAAAAAAGAAATATTGCAATATAGTTTTTGAGAATGACCAAAATTATAAATTCAGTTACTCATTTATGTTCTAAGAAAGTTTCAAGTGAGAGATGGCAAACGATGTCATGTTTTGTAAGATCCTGTTAAATAAATCTTACAAAATTTTCTTTTTTCCTAGACAATGTCGCTTTTTAATTACAGATTTTTCTGTTTCGAAATACCTTTTTATTCCATTTCCCTTTCATTCACACGGAAACTGACCCACACAAAATGCGAATAGCCTGGAAACTCACAGAGGTCAAAAGTTCAACGACCCTGTGCTGATGACGGATTAAATTGTCATAATGCATACATTTCATAAGGTCAAATATCATCATACATCAATGTTGCTATGCTGGATTAACTCTGTTGACTTTAATCCAAAAATTTGTAGAAGTTTATTTTAATATTGAAAGCAATATTTCTGTTAAAAAACATTTTGTTTCATGTAGCACCAAGCAAAACAGAATTGCACCCATGTCTTAAATGCGATGAAGGCATTTTAATGTGTCTTTTACAATAAATGTTTCCCAGGACAGTACATTGAAATAATACCAAATACACTTTACAATTTGTGGGGTTCCATATCATCTATGAAGTGTACATGGGGACATTGAATATTTTCCGATCACACATTTACTTTGCTTGGTCAGGAAGAGCAGACAAAAGAGAGCAACATATCAATCTGATTATTGCTGATGATAACAGGGACCGGATGAATGTTTTCTCGTGTGTAGTGACATGAAGTCATCTGCCAGACATCAAAGTAGATGACTCCCTTAACATCACTGAACATCTCATTCACCACTGTGTTTAACTGCATCCTGTGCCATTCTAATCCATATTCAGTCTGAAGAAGAAGAAATGATGAAAACTATTAAAAGAGCTAGAACTGAGATACAATAATTTGGTGACTATTTTAAATCTCAAGCATTTATAGTGTTATCTAACTATATTAAACAATAAGTGTTGCATTATGACTGACAAAATATTTGTAATATTTGTAATAGTTTTGAGAGCAGTGAGACACGTCTTCATGTAATAATGATATGTGTCTTTAGATAAGTATTCGGGTGACAGCTGAAGTTCACCGAGGAATACACAGTCACATAATGTACATCATGATATCTGTTTTGTGCTCCATCATGGTTTGGACACGGTTTATTTGGGCTAGTGTGAATAGATCCTGAGTCTAGTATGATTATATGTTATGTTAACATGATTATAGCTTTATAACAAGGGTACTTTGACTGGTACCTTAACTGCTAGGTGTTACTAGTGTGGGTCAGCAGGTTACTAAAGTGTTTTATTTAGGTTCTAAAATCTGTTTGCTGTGGGTCGTAAGATCCTGTTCTAATGCCTGTCAACATCTGTTCACTTTTGAGTGGTCACAAACCTGTTTACATTTATTTGTTCTGATGAACACAGAGAAAGTTATTTGGAAGAATGCTTCTAACCAAACATTGTTTGACTACCATTACTTTTTTGTTCTGTTTAACACAAAACGAGATATTTTTCTACGACAACTTAGAAAACCTACTACAATAGTTAATGGTCGATCCTCTTTTTTTGTCAATATCAGTACAAAGAAATGTATAAAGTTTGAGAGAGAGAGAGAGAGAGAGAGAGAGAGAGAGAGAGAGAGAGAGAGAGAGAGAGAGAGAGAGAGAGAGAGAGAGAGAGGAGAGAGAGAGAGAGAGAGAGAGAGAGAGAGAGAGAGAGAGAGAGAGAGAGAAAGAGAGAAACAGACCAGAGAGACCAGAGAGAGACCAGAGAGAGACCAAGAGAGAGAGAGAGAGAGAGAGAGAGAGAGAGAGAGAGAGAGAGAGACCAGATAGACCAGAGAG
>CM065654.1:9813952-9831452 GCA_033220385.1 Triplophysa yarkandensis
CAGTGGAGGCGCTATTGAGCTGGGACAACATCTCTTCAAACTGGCCAGTAACGGTAAGACATCAACAGCCATTAACTAAGATTACTGATCATGAAAAAATACAATTCTTATTCATGTGAAATTGGAAGAGAAATTTACAGAGAGCGGTATTTTGCCCTTGTGTTTTTGATTTCGGTTACAGCGTGTAGTAGGATTTGAATGCTAGTTTACAGTCTGTTGCTGTAAATTCGAGTTCTCCCTGTTTTTTGTGCCTTGTAATGGAGAAAGGGATTCTCATGTTTTGTATTTATTGGATCCATTCCACTACCAACACAGAAAATATCAAGAAGAGGAGACCAATATTGAATGCTTTTTTGTTTGTTTTGCAGCGTCTCGTCCTCCTGCAAGTTACAGCAGTACCGGAGTGTTCGGATTGGCCGCAGGCATGAATGGATTGCAAATCCCGCCATGTCGCAGCCGTACCCATATCCCAGCATGTCGTACCCATACCCCAGCATGCCGCAAGCCTCCTTTGACCCCCCTCCAGGTCATTATTTACACGGGCTTGTGTTTTCAAGTACACGCTGTGTATTGTCAATAAAATTTCTTTTTAATGTGTGTGTTTGCAGGTGTGTATCCCAGCGCGCCTGTGTACATGCACCCACCCCCCCCCGTACCCTGGACCTCCGCATGACTGGGTTGTCCCTCCAGGTACAAAGTCTCCGTTCACGTCGGACATGCAGTACTGATTCAGATCCAGTCTCTCACTGCTTTTTCTTCTCATTTTCACAGTCACTCCGGGTAACGCAAAGGCCGCAGAGGCAGCCAGCAGTGCATTCTTTAATCCCAACAACCCTCACAGCGTCTACATGCCCATGGTGAGACACATCACCAGTTAATTGTCCAAACTCTTGTGTCAATGTTTGAATCACATTAAAGATTCTTATATGTTCTTTAGGATCAACCTCCTCCATATTATCCCCCCGAGAACCCAAACAAGAAAAACAACTGAAGCACATCTGCATGATGTCATCTCCACATGTGTGTTTATCTGTTAATTATGTCACGCACTTTTATATTCCCTTAAACAGTTCTTTACACATAAACAGATACTCTCTAATTACTCTAATACTGAACTCTAATTTTCAGTATTTAAGAATTAACACTGTTTCTGCTAACTGTACATTTCTAGTAAAGATTTCTAATCAAAATGTCTCTTGTATGATGTAATCGAAGTTATAATGCTTTGAGATTTTGTATACACATGAATGAATTATATAGAATAAAGCTCTTGTATACTCTCTTCATGTTCCTATGTTTTAAAAACTCTACACAAACATTTAATTGAGCTGATACAGAAGTTTTGTTTATAACAATATAGAAACATTAATAACTGCATAAATAAGTTTTAAAAGGGATGTATATTTTACTGGTCTCGATATTTAATAGTTTGTACAGTAATTTTAAACATTAAGTGTGAAATAAATTTTAAACGAAGAATGTAACATCGAAGGAATTTGTTTATTGCCAAATCGAGACTGTTATGAAATAAAATAGACCATGTTCTTGTTTCAATCGTTTGGCAAGATCATTGGTTTAATGTGATATTTTCTCTTTAGTGTTATTGAGGAACAAAAGTCATAAATATCACATTTGATACTTAGCTGCATGTTGCTCCTTACCTGTGTGCTTGTACTTAGTTGAAGAAATGTGTTGTGTGTGTTATATTACAATAATTCTAAACAGAAATATCTCGCCTCTCGATGTTTGGCTCTCGGCAAAGGCGGTCGCATCTTGTCCTTCTCCTGCCCTTATCTCAACTTGCTATGCTTGCTTTGTCTTGTTACTCTATTCTGAGACTCTTTGCCCTGCTCTCGGAACAGAAAAGGAATAATGGATTTGATTAGCTGGTCTCTGAATGCAACTGACACCCTCTTCTCGACGAGAGGCCTGGGTTCGGGGAAACCCAACTGACCTGCAGGAACATTAGCAGCTGGATACATGATGGACAGGTGGGAGAAGTGGCGCATCGCGTGCCTGGCGACATTGTCCCTGGAGGATATTGAAGATATTTACCTATTAGGAACTTTGGTAACAGGGATTCTGCTGATTGGATTAGTTGGGACCCTGTGGAACCGACGAGTGATAAAAGCGGTCAATGCTCAAAGCCCCAACAAGTTGACCGGCTGGATTGAGACTGAGATGGGCAGAGCTGCTAGTACTCAGACTTTGGCTATGGACCATAAACTGGAAAACATCATGGTGGTCATAGACCGTAAAATGGAAAACAACTGGGTGGCTATGGCACGCAAAATGGAAACCATGGACCGCAAATGGAAAACATCTTGGAGAAACTAGCAACTATGCAACAGAATTTGGCTGACCTGGCGACCAGTGCTGGACAATAGATACTTGCGGAAACTAGCAGATATCGTCCTAAATTTGAAGAAGAATCTTTTGTTTCGGCTTCAACCCTTTCGGACGGCCTTGGCCAAGACCTGTGCTGAAGACAAACAACCTCCACGAGAACCAGATAACGAGACGCTCTGATTTCCTCGACCCATTCCAAGGACATCTGTTGTGGACTGGATTCTCAGGCCTCAACATTCCCTGTCCCCTCCCCGTTGCAATGTCATGTCCAGTTTATGTGCTTGATGCTTGGGCTTTTTTGTCTCCCGGGTCTCACACTGCCCGACTGAAGGACAGTCAACGTTCCTTGTGTATCATGTTGTTCCTTTTTCTCTTTACTACCTCTCGGATCCGTCTTCCCTTGAATGTGATTTGTGTTTATGGTCGGAGGGATGCCATTTCACAGCATGTAACAGTGTCTGTGACAAATAAATGATTGATTGATTGATTGATTGATTGATTGTGTTAAGAATTTGCACATATTTAGTGCAGTCCATCATTATAAAATATATTGACATTATATATGATCTGCTCTTAGATATGAACATGATTTTTCCGAACAGCAAGTAAACTGTTTTCTTTCTTTAAAACAAAATGTTGTTTTACCCGACTTTAATATAAGTAGTATAGAATCCTTTTATTCTGATGAAGGTCAGGAAGTAAATAAACATAAAGCAATACATAGAGGCCTTAACATATTGTCGCGGAATAGATGCTAATTTTAATCAGCTCATATGTGAAAGTGACCGATTTATTTAGAAATGACCAATAACCGAAATGAACCCTCTGCATTTAAGCCAGCCAAAGACATTGGTAGTTAGATGTCTTGATGTAGGACAGTCAGTCGCGTCCTGCCAGCGCTGGGACTCGGGCGGCTCATCACCCGCAGGCCACGATCACCTCGAATATTACAGCCCATTAAATTATGTAGAAGAGTGAGTTTCTTGGGATTACTCTTGTGTCAGGAACAAAACTTTTGTGAAATCAAACAAAAATATACAAAGTAACGGAGAAAATCCCTTTGATCATGGAAACATTAAATCAATTGCTAGAATGTGACATGATTTTCAAATAAACAACATTTTTTCCTTATCACTTCTCTAAGTTTAGTTTTTGCTTATGGTTTATGAATTCGTCGCCTGATTTTTCATTTCGCTTTCAGAATTATTATTTGCGATTCTGAAATTTAAGTTCGCCTTTCTGGCACAAATCTCACCTGTGGGTGGGACTTATGCGCACCACATTTTCATTGGATAGTGAGTGTTTGATTGACAGCTCCATGACCCGGAAGTCGAAACTGAAGACTGTTTATTGCTTTGTTTATTTCAAGAGCGACCTACATGCTGTTATCTGTATTGTTTTGTGCTGTTGTTTCTACTTGCGTTCTTATTTAGTGTATTAGTTAGTAATCGATATTTAAAGTTTGCGGTCGTGCGAGGTGTGGATCCCAGCGTCACATTCATTACATAATATGATGTGAAGTGTGGCCAAGTATGATGTCTCATACTGGGAATTTGTGCTCTGAATTGAACCCATCCCAGTGCACACACACACACACACACACACACACACACACACACACACACACACACACACACACACGCACACACACACGCACACACACACACACACACACTGTGAAGAACAAACACATATACTGTGCACACACACACACACACACACACACACACACTGTGAAGAACAAACACATATACTGTGCACACACACACACACACACACACTGTGAAGAACAAACACATATACTGTGAACACACACACACACACACACTGTGAAGAACAAACACATATACTGTGAACACACACACACACACACACACTGTGAAGAACAAACACATATACTGTGCACACACACACACACACACACACACACACACACACACACACACTGTGAAGAACAAACACATATACTGTGCACACACACACACACACACTGTGAAGAACAAACACATATACTGTGAACACACACACACACACACACACACACACACTGTGAAGAACAAACACATATACTGTGAACACACACACACACACACACACTGTGAAGAACAAACACATATACTGTGCACACACACACACACACACACACTGTGAAGAACAAACACATATACTGTGCACACACACACACACACACTGTGAAGAACAAACACATATACTGTGAACACACACACACACACACACACACACACACACACACACTGTGAAGAACAAACACGTATACTGTGAACACACACACACACACATACCCACACACTGTGAAGAACAAACACATATACTGTGAACACACACACACACACACACACACACACACTGTGAAGAACAAACACATATACTGTGCACACACACACACACACACACACACACACACACACTGTGAAGAACAAACACATATACTGTGCACACACACACACACACACACACACACACACACTGTGAAGAACAAACACATATACTGTGAACACACACACACACACACACACACACACACACACACACTGTGAAGAACAAACACGTATACTGTGAACACACACACACCCACACACACACCCACACACTGTGAAGAACAAACACATATACTGTGAACACACACACACACACTGTGAAGAACAAACACATATACTGTGAACACACACACACACACACACACACACACACACACACACACTGTGAAGAACAAACACATATACTGTGCACACACACACACACACACACACACACACACTGTGAAGAACAAACACATATACTGTGAACACACACACACACACACACACTGTGAAGAACAAACACATATACTGTGAACACACACACACACACACACACACACACTGTGAAGAACAAACACATATACTGTGCACACACACACACACACACACACACTGTGAAGAACAAACACATATACTGTGAACACACACACACACACACACACTGTGAAGAACAAACACATATACTGTGAACACACACACACACACACACACACACACTGTGAAGAACAAACACATATACTGTGCACACACACACACACACACACTGTGAAGAACAAACACATATACTGTGCACACACACACACACACACACACACACAGTGAAGAACACACACACACACACACACACACACACACACACACACACACACACACACACACTGTGAAGAACAAACACATATACTGTGCACACACACACACACACACACACACACACACACAGTGAAGAACACACACACACACACACACACACACACACACACACACACACAGTAGTTTGGGGCAGTTGTGGCCTGGTGGTTTGAGTGTTGGACTCGGGATCGGTAGGTTGCTGGTTAAATACTCGGATCCAGTGTTAATACCACGAGGTGCGACCCTTGAGCAAGGCACATTACGTTTATTACCAGTGGCCCTCGAACCTGTGTTGGACTCGTGAAAACGCTGATGTTTTATTCATGTACAGTGACAATTCTGTCTTTAGTTAGCAAGTTCATTATGTGTTTCGTATGAATGAAAGGGAATGTGGTTTCTAAAAGAATATTCGTTATTATTCAAAAAACCCAAAGAACAGAATATTGGTCAGTTAGAAATGAAGGGGCGTAATGAAGTAAACGTTGACGGATAACGTCAGTCGTGGGGTCAGTCGTGGGGTCAGTCGTGGGGTCAGTCGTGGGGTCAGTCGTGGTCTGCTGGTTCGAGAGTTCGACTTGTAAGCAGAAGGTTGCGGGTCCGAATCCCAGGGTGCTTGCACCTTACCCCTGTTTACTCTGCAGTGATGATTCACTTCTGCATAATCCTGTAAGTCACTTTGGATAAAAGCCTCAGCCAAATGAAATTGTAATTGTAATGGACAAAAATAAAGGTATTGTATTATCTGGGTTACATTAATAAATCTGATTGTACGTTTTCTGAAGAGATGAGAATGACAGAATGATGAATTTACAGAAACGATACTCCTTTCTTTATATCCACAGAAAGCACAACCACGAAAGTATTATAAAGTATACAAATTATTTATAAGATGACACAATTTATTAGAAGTCTTTAGAATGTTTTCTTATTTGAGTCCTCTTGAAAAACAAGCTCTCATAATGTACATGCCAACATAACTACAAAAACAGAACACGTTGGGATTGTCTGCAACAAGACAGAGATTACATCACATTAGATTCTGCTTTATCGTCACTGCACACGTAAGACACAAGGCATGAAATGCAGTTTACATTAAACCAGAAGTGCAATCAGCAGTAAGTACAGAATATATATGTAATATATACAATAATTATACAGATAGAAAGTAAAGACATAATTTACAGATTTAAAATATACAGACAGAAGTACAATGAACATACTATACAGATGGATTATGAAAAAGTGTATATATACACTATTGACACCTTATATGTCTATGGACATATAAAAGTAATTTACAGTATTGCAATGGATAGTAAAGTGCGTAGAATATTTTGGTGTGCAAATGGATTTTTGAATGTTCCTGGGTGAGCAGACATTAGTGCTTGCAATAACTAGATCATGTTTGTATTGTTGAAAATAGATAAGTAATAAGTCAGGTGTATCGATGAAGAGGGGGAGGAGTCTGAGTGGCGGAGGGGTGTTATAATAATAATAAACTTTATTTTATATAGCGCCTATAAAAGTAGCATCTCAAAGCACTTCACATAAAAAATGAAATTAAAAGATACACGTAACAGAGCAGGCAGTAAAAACTAATCAAACAAAAATAGAAAAAATTAAAATAGAAAGCCAATATAATAACAAAAAAAGTAATCACATGTATCACATAAAAGCTATCCTAAAAAAGAATGTTTTAAGGGACGATTTAAAAACACTCTGCATTCTTATCTCAGAGGGCAGGGAATTCCACAATTTAGGGGCCAAAGAAGAGAGAGCCCGATCAGCCATAGATTTCAGCCGTGTTGTTTGGACAGTTAACAGACCGGCTTCAGAAGAGCGTAGAACACGTGTAGGAGTGTAGGGGGTTAGAAGCTGACACAAATATTGAGGGGCCAAATTATTCAAGGTCTTATAAGTGAGTATGAGAATTTTAAAATCAATAAAAAAACTAACAGGAAGCCAGTGCAGTTTTTCCAGGATAGGTGTGATGTGCTCCCTGGCACTCGTCCTAGTCAGAATTCTAGCAGCTGAATTTTGTACCCACTGTAATTTACTTAGGCGAGCTTTAGAAACTCCAGCCAGCATTGCATTGCAATAATCAATGCGCGAAAAAACAAAAGTGTTGATTAACTTTTCAGCCACAGAAAAAGTCAACATGGGACGTAATTTGAAAATGTTTCTGAGATGAAAAAATTATGCTTTGACTGTGTTACAAACATGGTGGTTAAATGATAAATTGGCGTGAAATATCACCTCCAGATTTTTTTGTTTAGTTTGGAATTGTAAAGCTGAGCCATGCACACTTAAGGTTATGGACTCTGCTTTGCTCAACTGATAAGGGGAACCAATAAGCATCACTTCAGTCTTGACACTGTTTACACAAAGAACATTTTCTGACATCCATTTTTAAATCTCAGTAAAACATTGAGAAAGGCATATTGACACAGGTATATTGACACCAGGTTTTGAATGTATAAAGATCTGAGTGTCCTCGGCATAAAAGTGAAATTTAAGTCCAAGAGTTCTTAAAAGTTGGCAGAATGGAAAAATATAAATACTAAAAAGTAAAGGGCCCAAAACTGATCCCTGGGGAACACCACAGTGCACCACACCGATCTCGGACTTGCAATCACCTATCACAACAAACTGCTTGTGATCAGAGAGGTAGGACTTAAACCACTGTAATGCAGAATCAGAAACTCCAAAGATAGTCTCTAAATGGGTGATTAAAATGGAGTGATCTATAGTGTCAAAAGCAGCACTAAGATCAAGAAGACTCAGTATAGACAGATGGCCAGAATCAGAAGCCATTAACAAGTCATTAGTGACTTTAACTAACGCTGTTTCAGTGCTGTGGAGTTTACGGAATCCAGATTGAAGTGGTTCAAAAAGATCATTAAAGGAAAGATGAGAAAGCAATTGAGTAGCAAAATTTTTGTGAGAAAGGAAAGATTGGAGATGGGACGAAAATTATTCAGATTATTAAAGTCCATGTTGTTAGTTTTTGGTACAGGGGTGACAGCAGCAGGTGTTGAGGGGTGTAGGGACAGAGTTCAGTAAGGAGACAGCTTAAGGGAAAAAGCTGTCCCTTAATCTTGTTGTCCTTGTCTGGAGGCTCCTGAAGCGCCTTTGGTCAGAGTGAGGCGAGTCCTTGAGAATGCTGCGAGCTCGACAAAGACAGCGTTTCCTCTGGATGTCCGCAATATCAGGAAGTGTCGTTCCAGTGATGTGTTGGGTAGTTTTAACCACCCTCTGCAGTGCTTTGCGGTCAGCCACTGAGCAGTTCCCATACCAGGCTGTGATACAGCTGGTCAGGATGGTCTCGATCGCACACCTACAGAGTAAACTGGTCTGTGGATGATGCAGTCAACATGGGACTACATTATACCCTACAACATCTGGACAAAACAGGGACTTATGTGTGGATTCTGTTCATTGACTTCATCATCCAATCACCGCTCCAGTCCAAAATCCCCCAGCTCTCTGTCCCTAGCTCTGTTTGTTAATGGATGCAAAATCATTTACGATGGCTGCACCGAGACTACTGTTATCGGACTCATCCGGAACGGTGACGAGTCTGCATTCAGACAGGAGGTGGAGCAGCTGTCTCTATGGTGCAAATAAAATAACCTGAAGTGAACACGCTCAAAACAGTGGAGATGATGATAGTGGGCTTTTGGAGAAACCACTCTGCACCCCCCTTACTCACCATCATGACCAGCACTGTGTCTGCAGTAGAGTCCTTTAGGTTCCCGGTCACCACCATCTATCAGGATCTGAAGTGGGATGCTCACATTGGCTCTATGGGTAAAAAAGCCCAGCAGAGACTTTACTTCCTCCGACAGCTGAGGAAGTTCAACCTGCCATAGGAGCTGCTAGTACAGTTCTACTCAGCTGTCATCAAATCCATCATCTGCACTTCCATCAATGTCTGGTATACCTTGTGTTATAACTGTGTGCAATAAATAACTTTCCATCAGACTGTTTGTATAAAATTTGCATATTTGAAACACCTGTACATACCTTATAACAACCGTATATACATATTATACACCCTAGTGTGCAATAAATGTTTGCAATACTTTCCCTCAAACATTTCACTTATAGCACCGTATAACTTATTTATTTACGACAATTGGTTCAAGAATTTTCTCAGGTAAACCATTATTTGTTCATCCTTGACATGTCAAACCTGAGTGAGTTTCTTCTGCAGATCACCACATTTTAAAGGGCTTATTTATCAAAAATCTATTATTTAAAAGTAACCCATGTATTAGACATGCGAAATAGCAAAAATTAAATTATCAGTACAAAATTGATGACTTGAATCAGCCCAACTAAACGTTTAAGTAACTACAGAAAACATAACCTTAAACGTTTATAGTGTTGTGAACACCACCGCAGAGATGTCCAGGACGATCTATATTCCGTTTTGCTTTGTTTGGGCTTCTAAAAGATGAAAATGGCAAAAAAGAGTTTACTACTGAGCAGAGACGATTCTCATTGTCCGTCATGTTGACCTAAAGGGTTGTAAAAATTCCGTAATAACCTATTATAAGCCGTCATTTCATTTGCATATCTTCTAATCGCTTTTTTCATTCATATTTTAATCATGAACTTGCAGTACGAACATATAGGCTTAAGTATTCATTTATTTATTTGACAAATAAATAAAACTCCATCAAATTTATTCTTCAACAATTTCATGTTTTTTCGCCCTGACCGTGGAAGGAATTAAAACACGACCATTTATGTCTGAACACAGGCAGATATAAACAACAAATATATTACAAAATATAATTCTGACTAAAATAAGAACTTAACTTAAAAATATAACTATTCAGACGATGTTCTGTAGGCCTGTCTGCCTTAACTCATATCTTCCTCCTTGTCCGTGTCGACCTGAACTGAGTGATTGCCTGTGCGTAATCAGACACATGAAGGAAGACTGATGCAAAGGGAACTCATGAAATGATGGGTCTTTGCGTCGAAAAGTCGACTTCTCTTTACAGTTTTAATTTTGTTCTGGAGGCTGAAGCAACTTTCTGATGCCACACTGGAGACCAGAATCACTAGCGCCACTTCAGCCGGTGTTCTGTAATCAGGAAACATTTCTCTTAAGGAAGTGATCAGAAGTTTGTAGGATTCTGTGAATGTGAGATTTCCTGAGGCTTCATTCTGTAATGCTCACAAACACTGTATTACTTCCTCTTTATTCTCCTTTATTAACAATATCACAACTATTTGGCTGTTTAAAGGAACTTTTCACACTCAGCTGTCGTGACATTTGTAAACTGTACAAGACAATTGTTAATTAATATGGACAATCACTTTATCAGCGACAGGCTTTAAAAAATGTGCAGTTTTTCAAACTAAAGCGTAATTTTATTTTAAACCATGTATTCACAATGCTTTACACCTTATAAAAACCATTGTAATTATTTAAGAACTGTTATATGACCCCTTTATGTTATCAAACCTCAACTTGACCCCAAAGATCAAATGTACTTTTCTTGTCCAAGATATTAGAAAAGGTAGTGACCTCACAATTATAGTAATTTCTAGAGAAAAATGATATCTGTGGAAATTATAATTATGGTTACAAATTACAATAGAATCGCACTCAGCATAATCCGTCAAAATAAAATAAAATAAAAAATAAAAACAAATGACGGAACAACTTCAGATTTGTGTTGAAAGCTGAAAAAAAATCCATCAATGACGGAAAATTTTCAGTCAACTTGAACACTGTTACTGAGTAACGCAAGTGTTGAGTATGTTTGTGTTGTTATGTTTGTCATAACTCGAGTGTTGAGTATGTTTGTCATAACTCGAGTGTTGAGTATGTTTGTCATAACTCGAGTGTTGAGTATGTTTGTCATAACTCGAGTATTGAGTGTGTTTGTCATAACTCGAGTGTTGAGTATGTTTCTCATAACTCGAGTGTTGAGTATGTTTGTCATAACTCGAGTGTTGAGTATGTTTGTCATAACTCGAGTGTTGAGTATGTTTGTCCTATGTTTGTGTCATTATGTTTCTCATAACTCGAGTGTTGAGTATGTTTGTCATAACTCGAGTGTTGAGTATGTTTGTCATAACTCGAGTGTTGAGTATGTTTGTCATAACTCGAGTGTTGAGTATGTTTGTCATAACTCGAGTGTTGAGTATGTTTGTCATAACTCGAGTGTTGAGTATGTTTGTCGTAACTCGAGTGTTGAGTATGTTTGTCATAACTCGAGTGTTGAGTATGTTTGTCCTATGTTTGTGTCATTATGTTTCTTATAACTCGAGTGTTGAGTATGTTTGTCATAACTCGAGTGTTGAGTATGTTTGTCCTATGTTTGTGTCATTATGTTTGTCATAACTCGAGTGTTGAGTGTGTTTGTCATAACTCGAGTGTTGAGTATGTTTGTCATAACTCGAGTGTTGAGTATGTTTGTCCTATGTTTGTGTCATTATGTTTCTTATAACTCGAGTGTTGAGTATGTTTGTCATAACTCGAGTGTTGAGTATGTTTGTCCTATGTTTGTGTCATTATGTTTGTCATAACTCGAGTGTTGAGTATGTTTGTCATAACTCGAGTGTTGAGTGTGTTTGTCATAACTCGAGTGTTGAGTGTGTTTGTCATAACTCGAGTGTTGAGTATGTTTGTCATAACTCGAGTGTTGAGTATGTTTGTCCTATGTTTGTGTCATTATGTTTCTCATAACTCGAGTGTTGAGTATGTTTGTCATAACTCGAGTATTGAGTGTGTTTGTCATAACTCGAGTGTTGAGTATGTTTGTCATAACTCGAGTGTTGAGTATGTTTGTCAAAACTCGAGTATTGAGTGTGTTTGTCATTACTCGAGTGTTGAGTGTGTTTGTCCTATGTTTGTGTCATTATGTTTGTCATAACTCGAGTGTTGAGTATGTTTGTCATAACTCGAGTATTGAGTGTGTTTGTCATATCTCGAGTGTTGAGTATGTTTGTCATAACTCGAGTGTTGAGTATGTTTGTCATAACTCGAGTGTTGAGTACGTTTGTCATAACTCGAGTGTTGAGTGTGTTTGTCATAACTCGAGTGTTGAGTATGTTTGTCATAACTCGAGTGTTGAGTATGTTTGTCCTATGTTTGTGTCATTATGTTTCTCATAACTCGAGTGTTGAGTATGTTTGTCATAACTCGAGTATTGAGTGTGTTTGTCATAACTCGAGTGTTGAGTATGTTTGTCATAACTCGATTGTTAAGTATGTTTGTCAAAACTCGAGTATTGAGTGTGTTTGTCATTACTCGAGTGTTGAGTGTGTTTGTCCTATGTTTGTGTCATTATGTTTGTCATAACTCGAGTGTTGAGTATGTTTGTCATAACTCGAGTATTGAGTGTGTTTGTCATATCTCGAGTGTTGAGTATGTTTGTCATAACTCGAGTGTTGAGTATGTTTGTCATATCTCCAGTGTTGAGTATGTTTGTCCTATGTTTGTGTCATTATGTTTGTCATAACTCGAGTGTTGAGTATGTTTGTCATAACTCGAGTATTGAGTGTGTTTGTCATATCTCGAGTGTTGAGTATGTTTGTCATAACTCGAGTGTTGAGTATGTTTGTCATAACTCGAGTATTGAGTGTGTTTGTCATAACTCGAGTGTTGAGTATGTTTCTCATAACTCGAGTGTTGAGTATGTTTGTCATACCTCGAGTGTTGAGTATGTTTGTCATAACTCGAGTATTGAGTATGTTTGTCATAACTCGAGTGTTGAGTGTGTTTGTCCTATGTTTGTGTCATTATGTTTGTCATAACTCGAGTATTGAGTGTGTTTGTCATAACTCGAGTGTTGAGTATGTTTGTGTTGTTATGTTTGTCATAACTCGAGTGTTGAGTATGTTTGTCCTATGTTTGTATCATTATGTTTCTCATAACTCGAGTGTTGAGTATGTTTGTCATAACTCGAGTGTTGAGTATGTTTGTCATACCTCGAGTGTTGAGTATGTTTGTCCTATGTTTGTATCATTATGTTTCTCATAACTCGAGTGTTGAGTATGTTTGTCATAACTCGAGTGTTGAGTATGTTTGTCCTATGTTTGTATCATTATGTTTCTCATAACTCGAGTGTTGAGTATGTTTGTCATAACTCGAGTGTTGAGTATGTTTGTCCTATGTTTGTATCATTATGTTTCTCATAACTCGAGTGTTGAGTATGTTTGTCATAACTCGAGTGTTGAGTATGTTTGTCCTATGTTTGTGTCATTATGTTTCTCATAGATCGAGTGTTTTGTGTGTTTGTCATAACTCGAGTGTTGAGTATGTTTGTCATAACTCGAGTGTTGAGTATGTTTGTCATAACTCGAGTGTTGAGTATGTTTGTCCTATGCTTGTGTCATTATGTTTCTCATAACTCGAGTGTTGAGTGTGTTTGTCCTATGTTTGTGTTGACTATGTTTGTCATAACTCGAGTGTTGAGTATGTTTGTCATAACTCGAGTGTTGAGTATGTTTGTCATAACTCGAGTGTTGAGTATGTTTGTCCTATGTTTGTGTTGACTATGTTTGTCATAACTCGAGTGTTGAGTATGTTTGTCATAACTCGAGTGTTGAGTATGTTTGTCATAACTCGAGTGTTGAGTATGTTTGTCCTATGTTTGTGTTGACTATGTTTGTCATAACTCGAGTGTTGAGTATGTTTGTCATAACTCGAGTGTTGAGTATGTTTGTCCTATGTTTGTGTCATTATGTTTGTCATAACTCGAGTGTTGAGTATGTTTGTGTTGTTATGTTTGTCATAACTCGAGTGTTGAGTATGTTTGTCATAACTCGAGTGTTGAGTATGTTTGTCATAACTCGAGTGTTGAGTATGTTTGTCATAACTCGAGTGTTGAGTATGTTTGTCATAACTCGAGTGTTGAGTATGCTTGTCCTATGTTTGTGTCATTATGTTTGTCATAACTCGAGTGTTGAGTATGTTTGTGTTGTTATGTTTCTCATAACTCGAGTGTTGAGTATGTTTGTCATAACTCGAGTGTTGAGTTTGTTTTTCCTATGTTTGTGTCATTATGTTTGTCATAACGCGATATTGAGTATGTTTGTCATATGTTTGTGTCGACACTATTGACCACAACACTCTTTTGCATAGACTTGAACACTTTGTGTGCACAAATGGAAGTGCATTATCATGGTTTAAGTCATACTTAACTGACCGTCATCAATGCCGTTAATGAAGAGCTATCTTTTCGATCACAAGAGTAGTATGGAGTACCACATGGTTCAGTTCTAGGCCTGCTACTCTTCACACTATATATGTTTCCTTTCGGAGTAATCATCAGCAAACATGGTGTTAGCTTTTACTGTAATGCTGCTGATACTTTGCTCTATTGAAAAACTAAAAGGAATGCATAATCGAAAAAAAAACCTGGATGACGAGTAATTTCATACTTCTTAACTTTGAAGACATAGAAGTTTAAATTATAGGACCTAAACACACTGCATGTAACAACTTAGGACACTGTCTAAGATTTGATGGCTGCTCAGTAAGCTCTTCGTCATCAGTTAGGAACCAGGTGTGATATTTGATAGACAACTTTTCTTAGAAAACCACGTTTCAGCATTCGTAAAACTGTATTTTTCCATCTCAAATATCCATATTACAGCCTATACTCTCAATGTCAAATGCAGAAATGTTAATCCATGCATTCAAGAGTTCTTAGAAGAACCAGGAAGTACGACCACATTACTCCGGGCCTGTCAACATTGCACTGGCTCCCTATCAAACATCGTATAGATTTTAAAATCTTGCTCATTACTCACAAAGCCTTGAATGGTTTAGCACCTCAGTATTTGAAAGAGCTCCTGTTACATTATAATCCTCTGTGTTCACTACGTTCTCAAAACTCAGGCAACTTGATAATACCTAGCCCAGGGGTGTCCAAACTACGGTGGCCCGCGGGTCAGTTTTTATTGGCCCGCAGCAAGTTCGGAACATATAATTGAACATGGGGCGCACATGGCGCTTGCGCTCAACTCTGTTGCACTCCTCAGTTTCAACACCAGATGCAGGAGCAGTCACAGAAAAGGTGCTTCTCCACTAAACTGAATACGGGATGTCCTCTACCACTCTTATGTGCACTGGCTCAGCCGCGGCTCTTTAATGCAGCGCTTTTATTCACTGAGATCAGAAATCGACAAGTTTTTGAAAGAGAAGGGCCAACCTCTTCGTAAACTGAGTGACCCTCTGTGGGTGGCAGACCTGGCATTTTTAGTTGATCTCACTCATCATCTCATTTACTGAACAAGAACCTACAAGGCAAAGAACAGCTGATGTCAAACCTGTATGCGCACAAGAAAGCCTTCTGTGTGAAGCTCGGCCTGTTTGAGACACAACTACGAAGCTTTAATGCTGCACACTTCCCTGCGCTGTCTGACATCAGTCTGCTTTTCCAAATGCTAAAAAGGAGAAATATGCTGCTGTAATTACATCTCTAGTGACAGATTTCTACCGGCGTTTTCAAGATTTTTCTGTCTATTTTTCTTGACAAATCAAGCTGTTCTCAACCCCCTTCCTGGTGGATGCAGAAGAAGTGGAGGACAGTCTGCAGTTAGAACTGATTGAAATTCTCCGAAGAGTCAACATCAGCTTCTCTCCCTCCCTGACTTCTATCAGAGTTTGGATCGTGCCAAGTTTCCTCTGATGAGACGCCACGCAGAAAGAATGATGAGCCTGTTGGGCTCAACATACACATGTGAACAAACATTTTCTTTGCTAAATTAGAACAAAAGCAGACTGAGATCCAGAATGACTGATCTCTGTGAAGTCCTTCGTGTCTCAACCACCAAACATTCTCCTGACATCCCAGTCATCCTTCAATCCAAAGGACAGCCTCCCTGCTCCCACTGAGAGCAATGTTCTTCACATTATACACACAGTAATCATATGTCAATATGTCACCACTTGTGTGTGGCCCGGGCCTTAGCTTATTTTTCTGTATTTGGCCCTCACCAAAAAAACTTTGGACACCCCTGCTCTAGAATATCAAAATTAACCCTAAATTATGGCGGAGACCCAACAGTGCATCGGGAACTGGGAAAGTCACCACCAGCCCTAAATTATGGTGGAGACCAGGACAGATGGAGCCCTGGATACAGATCTCCTGTATGTACTTGTCTCAGACGACCATCAGGATAAGACCACAGGAAACAGCTGGAATTGACCTGCTGGTTTCGTCTGGTCGAAGAAGAGCTCTTTCCCCATCTGAGCCTGGTTTCTCCCGTGGTTCGTTCTCCATTTTGTCACCGATGGAGATTTGGTGCCATGCTGTGTCGCCTTTGGCTTGCTTAATTAGGGTCACTTTATTCACAGTAATTTTGTTGACTTGATTGAAAATTAATGAACATACAATGCCTTTAACTGTCATCTTGCATTATTGACACAGTTTTACTAATCAATGTTGTTCAGCTGCGTTGATGCAATGTATTTTTTAAAGGCCTATATAAATAAAGGTGACTTTGAGTTTAAAGAATGTAAATGAATCAACACAAATTCCAATTGACTTTTATTGTATGAACAATTGACAAAGCCACAACGCATTGCTTCGTTCTGTAGTTTTATAAATTGTTTTACACACATTTATACTAAGACGTTCACGCCTTTCCCCCGGGTTGTGTTGGGAGTCGCAGTCCCACCAGTCTGGCAACGTTCTCCGGGTCTCGCTCACCTTTTGAGTGATACAGCTCATGCAACTGCAGGTGAAGGCGTGAGGATGTCAACAGACACTGATATGTGTTAGCAGTATGAAGAGCATCCAGGCGTTCACGACAGTATTGTGCACCTGTCACCTGAAACACACACACACAAGTCATTTACTGGGCAGTTTTCTTGACAAAAATGACAAAGATTAATAGGCCTAGGACATAAATTTATATATATTATAAATAAAGATCCCTAAAACTAAAAAAAAAGAATATTTCCTATAAATGATAGGGATGTTTCGATCACTCAGCCGTAGATC
>CM065654.1:9836452-9851332 GCA_033220385.1 Triplophysa yarkandensis
CATGGTCTATTAAACATGTTCTATTAAATATGATCTATTAAACATGTTCTATTAAACACGTTCTATTAAACATGTTCTATTAAACACGTTCTATTAAACACGTTCTATTAAACACGGTCTATTAAACACGTTCTATTAAACACGTTCTATTAAACACGTTCTATTAAATATGATCTATTAAACATGTTCTATTAAACACGTTCTATTAAACATGTTCTATTAAACACGGTCTATTAAACACGGTCTATTAAACATGTTCTATTAAACACGGTCTATTAAACATGTTCTATTAAACACGTTCTATTAAACATGTTCTATTAAACACGTTCTATTAAACACGTTCTATTAAACATGGTCTATTAAACATGTTCTATTAAATATGATCTATTAAACATGTTCTATTAAACACGGTCTATTAAACATGTTCTATTAAACATGATCTATTAAACATGTTCTATTAAACATGTTCTATTAAACACGTTCTATTAAACATGTTCTATTAAACACGGTCTATTAAACACGTTCTATTAAACATGTTCTATTAAACACGTTCTATTAAACATGTTCTATTAAACATGATCTATTAAACACGTTCTATTAAACATGTTCTATTAAACATGATCTATTAAACACGGTCTATTAAACATGTTCTATTAAACATGTTCTATTAAACATGGTCTATTAAACACGTTCTATTAAACATGTTCTATTAAACATGTTCTATTAAACATGGTCTATTAAACATGTTCTATTAAACATGTTCTATTAAACATGTTCTATTAAACACGTTCTATTAAACATGGTCTATTAAACACGTTCTATTAAACATGGTCTATTAAACACGGTCTATTAAACATGGTCTATTAAACACGTTCTATTAAACATGTTCTATTAAACATGGTCTATTAAACACGTTCTATTAAACATGTTCTATTAAACATGTTCTATTAAACACGGTCTATTAAACACGTTCTATTAAACATGTTCTATTAAACATGTTCTATTAAACATGGTCTATTAAACACGTTCTATTAAACACGTTCTATTAAACACGTTCTATTAAACACGTTCTATTAAACATGTTCTATTAAACATGTTCTATTAAACATGTTCTATTAAACATGTTCTATTAAACACGGTCTATTAAACAAGTTCTATTAAACATGTTCTATTAAACATGGTCTATTAAACATGTTCTATTAAACATGTTCTATTAAACACGGTCTATTAAACATGTTCTATTAAACATGGTCTATTAAACACGTTCTATTAAACACGTTCTATTAAACACGTTCTATTAAACACGTTCTATTAAACATGTTCTATTAAACATGTTCTATTAAACACGGTCTATTAAACACGTTCTATTAAACACGTTCTATTAAACATGTTCTATTAAACATGTTCTATTAAACATGGTCTATTAAACACGTTCTATTAAACACGTTCTATTAAACACGTTCTATTAAACACGTTCTATTAAACACGTTCTAGTAAACATGTTCTATTAAACATGTTCTATTAAACATGTTCTATTAAACATGTTCTATTAAACACGGTCTATTAAACACGTTCTATTAAACACGTTCTATTAAACATGGTCTATTAAACATGTTCTATTAAACATGTTCTATTAAACATGGTCTATTAAACATGTTCTATTAAACATGGTCTATTAAACACGTTCTATTAAACACGTTCTATTAAACACGTTCTAATAAACACGTTCTATTAAACATGTTCTATTAAACATGTTCTATTAAACACGGTCTATTAAACACGTTCTATTAAACATGTTCTATTAAACACGTTCTATTAAACATGTTCTATTAAACACGTTCTATTAAACATGGTCTATTAAATATGGTCTATTAAACACGTTCTATTAAACACGTTCTATTAAACATGGTCTATTAAACATGTTCTATTAAACATGGCCTATTAAACACGTTCTATTAAACATGTTCTATTAAACATGGTCTATTAAACACGTTCTATTAAACACGTTCTATTAAACATGGTCTATTAAACATGTTCTATTAAACATGTTCTATTAAACATGTTCTATTAAACACGGTCTATTAAACACGTTCTATTAAACACGTTCTATTAAACACGTTCTATTAAACACGTTCTATTAAACATGGTCTATTAAACACGTTCTATTAAACACGTTCTATTAAACACGTTCTATTAAACACGTTCTATTAAACACGTTCTATTAAACACGGTCTATTAAACACGGTCTATTAAACACGTTCTATTAAACATGGTCTATTAAACATGGTCTATTAAACATGTTCTATTAAACATGGTCTATTAAACATGGTCTATTAAACACGGTCTATTAAACATGGTCTATTAAACACGGTCTATTAAACACGGTCTATTAAACACGTTCTATTAAACATGTTCTATTAAACATGTTCTATTAAACACGGTCTATTAAACACGTTCTATTAAACACGTTCTATTAAACACGGTCTATTAAACACGTTCTATTAAACACGTTCTATTAAACACGTTCTATTAAACACGTTCTATTAAACACGTTCTAGTAAACACGTTCTATTAAACACGTTCTATTAAACATGTTCTATTAAACATGTTCTATTAAACACGGTCTATTAAACACGTTCTATTAAACACGTTCTATTAAACACGGTCTATTAAACATGTTCTATTAAACATGTTCTATTAAACATGGTCTATTAAACATGTTCTATTAAACATGGTCTATTAAACACGTTCTATTAAACACGTTCTATTAAACACGTTCTATTAAACACGTTCTATTAAACACGTTCTATTAAACATGTTCTATTAAACACGGTCTATTAAACACGTTCTATTAAACATGTTCTATTAAACATGTTCTATTAAACATGTTCTATTAAACATGGTCTATTAAACACGTTCCATTAAACACGTTCTATTAAACACGTTCTATTAAACATGTTCTATTAAACACGTTCTATTAAACATGGTCTATTAAATATGGTCTATTAAACACGTTCTATTAAACACGTTCTATTAAACATGGTCTATTAAACATGTTCTATTAAACATGGCCTATTAAACACGTTCTATTAAACATGTTCTATTAAACATGGTCTATTAAACACGTTCTATTAAACATGTTCTATTAAACATGGTCTATTAAACATGTTCTATTAAACATGTTCTATTAAACATGTTCTATTAAACACGGTCTATTAAACACGTTCTATTAAACATGTTCTATTAAACATGTTCTATTAAACATGTTCTATTAAACATGGTCTATTAAACACGTTCTATTAAACACGTTCTATTAAACACGTTCTATTAAACATGTTCTATTAAACACGTTCTATTAAACATGGTCTATTAAATATGGTCTATTAAACACGTTCTATTAAACATGGTCTATTAAACATGGTCTATTAAACATGTTCTATTAAACATGTTCTATTAAACATGATCTATTAAACATGTTCTATTAAACATGTTCTATTAAACATGGTCTATTAAACATGTTCTATTAAACATGGTCTATTAAACATGTTCTATTAAACACGTTCTATTAAACATGTTCTATTAAACACGTTCTATTAAACATGTTCTATTAAACATGTTCTATTAAACATGTTCTATTAAACACGTTCTATTAAACATGTTCTATTAAACATGTTCTATTAAACATGGTCTATTAAACATGTTCTATTAAACATGTTCTTTTAAACACGTTCTATTAAACACGTTCTATTAAACACGTTCTATTAAACATGTTCTATTAAACACGGTCTATTAAACACGGTCTATTAAACACGTTCTATTAAACATGTTCTATTAAACATGTTCTATTAAACATGGTCTATTAAACATGTTCTATTAAACATGTTCTATTAAACATGTTCTATTAAACATGTTCTATTAAACACGTTCTATTAAACATGTTCTATTAAACACGGTCTATTAAACACGGTCTATTAAACATGTTCTATTAAACATGATCTATTAAACATGGTCTATTAAACATGTTCTATTAATCATGGTCTATTAAACATGGTCTATTAAACATGTTCTATTAAACATGGTCTATTAAACACGGTCTATTAAACATGGTCTATTAAACACGTTCTATTAAACATGGTCTATTAAACATGGTCTATTAAACATGTTCTATTAAACACGTTCTATTAAACATGGTCTATTAAACATGGTCTATTAAACATGGTCTATTAAACACGTTCTATTAAACATGTTCTATTAAACATGGTCTATTAAACATGTTCTATTAAACATGTTCTATTAAACACGTTCTATTAAACATGGTCTATTAAACACGGTCTATTAAACATGGTCTATTAAACACGTTCTATTAAACATGGTCTATTAAACATGGTCTATTAAACATGTTCTATTAAACATGGTCTATTAAACACGGTCTATTAAACATGGTCTATTAAACACGGTCTATTAAACACGGTCTATTAAACATGTTCTATTAAACATGTTCTATTAAACATGTTCTATTAAACACGGTCTATTAAACACGTTCTATTAAACATGTTCTATTAAACATGGTCTATTAAACATGTTCTATTAAACATGTTCTATTAAACACGTTCTATTAAACATGTTCTATTAAACATGTTCTATTAAACATGTTCTATTAAACATGTTCTATTAAACATGTTCTATTAAACATGGTCTATTAAACATGTCCTATTAAACATGTTCTATTAAACATGATCTATTAAACACGGTCTATTAAACATGGTCTATTAAACATGTTCTACTAAACATGTTCTATTAAACATGTTCTATTAAACATGTTCTATTAAACACGTTCTATTAAACACGTTCTATTAAACATGTTCTATTAAACATGGTCTATTAAACATGTTCTATTAAACATGTTCTATTAAACATGTTCTATTAAACATGGTCTATTAAACATGTTCTATTAAACATGGTCTATTAAACACGTTCTATTAAACATGTTCTATTAAACATGTTCTATTAAACATGTTCTATTAAACATGGTCTATTAAACATGTTCTATTAAACATGATCTATTAAACATGGTCTATTAAACATGATCTATTAAACATGTTCTATTAAACATGTTCTATTAAACATGGTCTATTAAACATGTTCTATTAAACATGGTCTATTAAACACGTTCTATTAAACACGTTCTATTAAACATGTTCTATTAAACATGGTCTATTAAACATGGTCTATTAAACATGTTCTATTAAACATGTTCTATTAAACATGATCTATTAAACATGATCTATTAAACACGGTCTATTAAACATGATCTATTAAACACGTTCTATTAAACATGGTCTATTAAACATGATCTATTAAACATGGTCTATTAAACATGTTCTACTAAACATGTTCTATTAAACATGTTCTATTAAACATGTTCTATTAAACATGTTCTATTAAACATGTTCTATTAAACATGGTCTATTAAACATGTTCTATTAAACATGGTCTATTAAACATGGTCTATTAAACATGTTCTACTAAACATGTTCTATTAAACATGTTCTATTAAACATGTTCTATTAAACATGATCTATTAAACATGTTCTATTAAACATGGTCTATTAAACATGTTCTACTAAACATGTTCTATTAAACATGTTCTATTAAACACGGTCTATTAAACATGTTCTATTAAACATGGTCTATTAAACATGTTCTATTAAACATGTTCTATTAAACACGTTCTATTAAACACGGTCTATTAAACATGTTCTATTAAACATGATCTATTAAACATGATCTATTAAACATGGTCTATTAAACATGTTCTATTAAACATGTTCTATTAAACATGATCTATTAAACATGTTCTATTAAACATGGTCTATTAAACATGTTCTATTAAACATGTTCTATTAAACATGTTCTATTAAACACGGTCTATTAAACATGTTCTATTAAACATGGTCTATTAAACATGGTCTATTAAACATGGTCTATTAAACATGGTCTATTAAACACGTTCTATTAAACATGTTCTATTAAACATGGTCTATTAAACACGTTCTATTAAACATGATCTATTAAACATGGTCTATTAAACATGATCTATTAAACATGGTCTATTAAACATGGTCTATTAAACATGTTCTATTAAACATGTTCTATTAAACATGGTCTATTAAACATGGTCTATTAAACACGTTCTATTAAACATGTTCTATTAAACATGGTCTATTAAACACGTTCTATTAAACATGATCTATTAAACATGGTCTATTAAACATGGTCTATTAAACATGTTCTATTAAACATGGTCTATGTATGTAAATTCCGCGTTTCGGTCTGAGTGTTGGTCCCGTTTTCTTGTTATTTGTTGTTCTTCTGTGTGTTAATAAATTTGTGTTATCTGAATTACTTTCATTCTTTCATTTGATTTGACATTATGGCCAAGGAACATTTTCTTTACAGGTATTTATTAACCAGACAAAAGTTAATTGACGTTCGCTGAATTGTGGGTTTAAACTGCCGCTTCAGTGCAGTCAGTGCGTATTTTCACATACTAACACACTACAGTCTCTGGCATACACTACAGTGAGTATTTAAAATAGCATATATACATTAGTAATATGCTCAATTTAATTTACAGTGCAATTCATGCTGAGATTTTAGATTAACTATAGTCTATAGAATAGATTAGGATTAGTGTGTGTATTTTTTACAGTCTATGGTGTCGACTCGCAGCGGGGGGGGGGGCGTGGCATCACGATGGTATCGTTCATCGGCACAACCCTAATTGGATCATCCTTTATAGATATTTTAAACTCTATTGGGGTAAGACAACACAATTCAGGACCCACTGCCGAAATCATACCCTAGTTTTAATATTGTCACATGGAATTGATCTTGATGATCCATGACAAGGCATCGACTTCCTGTTTCCTATTTGCTACAGACGCGCATGTTTACACCGAAGCTCCGCCAAAACTTACACTCCATATATAAATATATATTTGTTTTTTTCTTCCTCTTCGATCCTTATAAGATTCGATTCCTTCTTTATATTTAAATTTTTCTCTCACTCGCTCCAGTTTTTTCATAAGTTCATCAAACACCTGTGGATATATTACTTCATCAAACACCTGTGGATATATTACTTCATCAAACACCTGTGGATATATTACTTCATCACACACCTGTGGATATATTACTTCATCAAACACCTGTGGATATATTACTTCATCAAACACCTGTGGATATATTACTTCATCAAACACCTGTGGATATATTACTTCATCAAACACCTGTGGATATATTACTTCATCAAACACCTGTGGATATATTACTTCATCAAACACCTGTGGATATATTACTTCATCACACACGGGGAGTAACGGCTTCTCCTGCTCTTGTTATTTGCTCTTGTTGTCACATGTATAGTTCATCAATCTCTGTCACTGATGAGGGATTCACATGTGATAAATGTAGGGAAATGGTTCGGCTGACAGAGAAGATTTCAGAATTAGAGACACGCATTCAAACTTTAATTGTGGATAGTAAGATTGTTAAAGATACAGTTTTGGATGCGTCTAACTCTTGGTTTAATACACATTGTTCGGTTCCGGTAACAGAGCCGTGCAGCAGGGCAAGTGGTTCAAAACACCGCTCTTCTGTTCCGATGAAAACATGAAACAGGTTCTCCCCGCTCAGTGATACACCCACTGAGAAACCTTATGAAAGTTCTCTAGTTATCGCCGATTCTATTGTACAGAATGTGAATATAGAGACACCAGCCACCATAGTCAAATGTTTACCAGGAGCCAGAGCGCCTGACATCTTATCAAATGTAAAAGTGCTGGTTAATGATAAACGTAAATACAGTAAGATTATTATTCATGCTGGCACTAATGATGTTTGACTGCGCCAGTCAGAGATCACTAAAAATAACTTTAAAGAGGTGTTTGAACTAGCAAGCATGATGTCAGACACTGTAATATTTTAAAACAATATTTTTAAAACTTCTCAGAGGCCAGGTAAAGTGAAGGTCAAGGCACACACTGTAGTGAAGTGAAGTGACGTATTGCCAAGCATGGTGTTCCATAATTAGAATTTGTGCTCTGCATTTAACCCATCCGATAAGTGAACACACACACACACACACACACCGTGAACACACACCCGGAGCAGTGGGCAGCCATGCTGTGAAGCCCAGGTAGCAGTGGGTGGGGGCGGTGCCTTGCTCAAGGGACTCACCTCAGTCGTGGTTTCCCGCTGGTTCCGAGTCTCGAACCAGCAACCTTCGGACCAGGCCACGACTGCCCAGTTTCAAGTATAACTCGTTTGAAGTAATGGTGCTTCATATAACACTACCCAGAGAAACAAATGTGAATGATAAATCCCTTTTGATGTTTGCACTGGCTACTGTATACAGGCCACCAGGAATAGGAATAATTCTATGGGGGGAAAGGGGGACACGTCCCCCCTAATATTCAAAGAAGGACAATTTGTCCCCTTCAATATTTGATCATACTGTATGATTGATTATGTGGGCAATATCGATATGATTGGAAATATGTCTTTCTTTCCAGCTCCGAAAATATAAAATCCTGGCCGGTCCATTTCCCAAATCCATTTGACTGGCCATTAACAAAAACCTTTTTCTCCTGAAATCCATGTCAGGTTTTCCCTATACATTTAGTAGCTTGTGCACGGTCAGTGAGTTAGGAAAAAAACAAACAGAAGAAGAATTAGAAGACATCTGACACACATTTGGCCCATATCTATGAATGGTAAATATCCTGTACTTGGCTGACATAATCCCTTAGATAACGACCAAGTGAATTTCACTAGAATTTCGAATTGTAGAATTTCGACTGTAATACTATACACATACAGCTTGTATGAATGGGAGCAAATAAGGATGTGCTACAACAGGAATGTGTGTGTGAGTGTAAAAGGGAGGAAAGCTAAGGGAAGACATAGAAGACAAAAAGTTGATGATATATTGTTTCTGAGAAAACAGAGAAACTTAGTTGTTTTACAGAAACTAAAGAAGAAGTCTGCCATTGACTAAAGGAGACAAAGGACTGATCAGCCATTGGTGGAAACCAGGGAAAACCTCAACCACTCAGAAGATAGACCGACGATACATACTATAAAAATATTGTGTGATTTTGTTACTGAGTTGTTGGTCAGTGTGGAAGTCGAGACTGACAACCCAGTGCTGTATTTTTTATTTTTGATATCTGATTAATAAACCTCAGTTATTATTAGAGATTGTTTCCCTCCAATTTTTGAACACGAAGGACCCTTGAAAAGTCCAACACGTGTAATTGATGCCGATGCTGGAATCATTACAGGGTGAGTATACGTTGGCTTGACGATCATATGTAATACAATTCCTTGTTGTGTTATACCATTACAAACATTCGTACTCTGACCTTTATTTTATATTGATTAAAAATATGTGTGCATGCGCCGACACAAAAAGTCCCACAGCTGTCCCCCCCAATGTGTGATTGACAATTTCGCCCTTGCCACCAGGGCACCATTGAGACTTTATTTAAGAGTTTGGTGATTTTATATCTGAGTTAGTTCTGGCTACAGACAAAGTTTTAATAGTTGGTGATTTTAATATCCACGTTGATAATGAAAGTGATGCATTGGGATCAGCCTTTATAGATATTGTGAACTCTATTGGGGTTAGACAACATGTTTCAGGACCCACCCACTGCCGAAATCATACCCTAGATTTAATATTGTCACATGGAATTTATCTTGATGATGTTGAAGTTTTGCAGCAAAGTGATGATATCAGATCAATATTTAGTGTTGTGCAAACTAAATATTCCCAGAACTTGTTCCTAATATTATATAACCTTCACTTCTACCACAAAGAACGACTTTGTAAGTAATCTTTCTGATGTATCCGAATTCCACAGCATTTCCAGCACACCAGAACAACTCGATAATGTAACAAAAACGACAGACTCGCTCTTTTCAAGCATTTTAAATTCTGTTGCCACCTTAAGCTTGGGGAAGGTCAAGGAAAAAAGTTTGACTCCTTGGTATAATGAGCATACTCGCAGTCTAAAGAAAGCAGTCCGAAAAATATAACGCAGTTGGAGGAAAACAAAACTAGAGGTATTTCGTATTTCTTGGTGGGAAAGTAACCTATCCTTCAGAAAGGCATTAAAAACTGCTAGATCCGATGACTTTTCTAATCTTTTAGAAGAAAACAAACATAATTCCAAGTATGTATTCAACACTGTGTCTAAACTTAGTAAAAATATAGCCTCGACAAGTGCTGACATTTACCAGCACCACAGCAGTAATGACTTTATGACCTACTTCACTTCTAAAATTGACACTCTTCGAGATAAAATCGTAACCATTCAGCCGTCAGCTACTGTATCGCATAACATTTTTAAACTCCCAGAGGAACAGTTCCATTCATTCTCTATTATACAAGAGGAAGAACTGTGTAAACTTGTAAAATCATCAAAAGCAACAACATGTTAGACCTTATTCCATCTAAGCTACTAAAAGAGGTGCTTCCGGAAGTCATAGATCCTCTTCTGACTATTATTAACTCCTCATTGTCATTAGGATATGTCCCCAAATCTTTCAAACTGGCTATTATTAAGCCTATCATTACAAAACCACAACTTGACCCAAAACACATAGTAAATTATTGACCAATCTCAAATCTCCCATTCCTGTCCAAGATACTAGAAAAGGTAGTATCCACACAATTATTCTAAATTCTAAATAAAAATGATATCTGTGAGAATTTCAAGTCAGGATTTAGACAATATCATAGCACCGAGACTGCTCGTGTTAGAGTTACAAATGACCTTCTCTTCTCATCCGATCGTGGCTGTACTTCCTTATTAGTGTAACTGGATTTTAGAGCTGCCTTTGATACTATTGACCTCAACATTCTTTTGCATAGACTTCAACACTTTGTGGGGATAAATGGAAGCGCATTAGTGTGGTTTAAGTCATACTTAACTGACGCCTACCAATTGGTTGCAGAAAATGAAGATCATATCAATCACAGGTTCAGTATGGAGTACCTCAAGGCTCACTTCTAGGCCCGCTACTCTTCACGCTATATATGTAACGTTTTGGAGCTTTCATCAGGAAACATGGTGTCAGCTTCCACTGTTATGCTGATGATACTCAGCTCTATATTTCCTCACTACTCGGTCAAACATACCAATTCGAAAAACTAATTGGAATGCAGAGTCGATAAAAAAAACTGGATGACGAGTAAGTTTCTGCTGCTAAACTCTGGAAAAACAGATGTGTTAATTATAGGACCTAAAAACTCTGCTTGCAACAACCTAAGAAACTGTCTAAGATTTGACTTACATAGACTGCTATGTAAGTTCTTCATCATCTGTTAGGTACTTGGGTGTGCTATTTGATTAAAATCTCTCCTTAGAAAACCATGTATCAAGCATTTGTAAAACCGCATTTTTTCACCTCAAAAAGTTTCGGCACCGCTGAAGAAGGCTACGCCGCCCCGTGAGGAAGTGTCCACAGTTCGGTCCTCCCTCGTCATGGACCCTTCCTGGTTTGTGTCTGAGCGACGAGCGTATCAGTACAAGGTCCTGCCCTTCGGGCCCTCCCTGTCCAATAAGTCTCCACCGAGACTGCAGAGGCCACCATCTCACCCTTTCGGGAATATTGGACTGTTTTGACGACTGTCTCATCTTGGGTCACACACAATTCTGCATGCACAGGGACTTTTATGCTACGATACCTCGCACGCCTGGGTCCCTGGGTCAATCGAGAGAAGATCTGGCTCCCGCCAGGCAGAGCATGTCTTATCTCAGTTCGGGAACTTATCTCAGTTCAGTTGTTTTCTCAGAGGCTCCTGGGAAATATGACATCCTCGGCCGGAGTAACTTCCCTAGAGTTGATGCATATTAGACTACTACAGCACTGTCCTCAGAGTCAGGTTCCGAGGAGCGCTTGGCACACCTGCACTGGACATACTTTCCATCTCTGTGCCGACCCATCCAAGCGCCTTGTTCATCCACGACCTTTTTATAGCGGGGTCCCGCTCGGGCAGGTGATGAAGCACGTCCTAATATTGCTTCCCTGCACGGCTGAGGTGCTGTGTGCAAGGGGGAATTAGCATCGGGTGGAGGGACAGGTCCCTGCTACGTTGGCATATCTTTGCCTTATAGTTGTTGGCTATGCTGCCGGCCCTCAGCAGGCTCTGGCCTCTAATGCAAGCTAACATACCTTGGTCCAGTCCGACAGCATCAAAGCCGTCGCGTACTAAATCAAGGGTGGTGTACTAATGGAGAGTGGCGACGCCAGGTGATAAGGGAGCATTTGGCCAGCCATAGGGAGACCTGTCTGCCTCGCTGCACCCCTCCCACTTGTCGTCCAGTACGCCTTCCCCCCAGTGAGTCTCATTGCACAGGTTCTGTGCAAGGCCATGTAGAGGAGCATCAAGTGGTCCTGGTTGCTCCGGACTGGCCTAAACGCAATTGGTTCTCTGAGCTCGTAGCTCTGACGCCAACTCCTCCTGGCCGATTCCTCTGATGGAGGACCTCTTACTCAGGGGAAGGGCATGACACGTTACCCAGGCAAGGTTCGTGGAATCTCAAACCTTGACCCTGGACAGGATGAGAAGATCCTGAGTTGGCTGTCACCATCGATCGCAAGAAAGGAAATTTCTACGGTTACGTATGGCAACCTCGGTTCCCTGAAGGAGGGAACGGGACGTTGTGACCTTCCATGCCACGACACCTGGCTGCCGCTGCAGTGACCGGGAGAGGCCTCCCAGGCTCCTCAGCCCAAGAGGTAAGGAAGGATGTCTTCCATACCCGTCTTCGCTGTCTGTAATTGGCCTTTTCAGTAGGTTCAGAGACAAACGGGTTCTCAAGATCAACACCAAGTCAGTCACAACGAATCGTTCCCTCCTTCAGCGAACCAAGGTTACCATACGTAAACGAGGGGTTTCTGGTGTCCTTTACATTTTTAACTGATTTATACACCTTACTTTCCATAATTTGCATGTTGTATTAGCAATAGCTCATTAAATAAAAGATAAAATGTGTAATGGTTTAATCAGTTTGTATTCTTTCCTATGAAGTAAGTTTTCTCAAGCATTAACCAAATTATATTTGGATTTGAAATGCTGGAAATGAGCTTCGTCTGTAATAGTTTATGTCTGTATGTGTTTGTGTGTGTGTGCGTGTGTGTGTGTGTGTGTGTGTTTGTGCGTAGGCCTACGTAAAATGAACAAACAAACTATAAAAACAATGTGGTTACATTCAAAGGTACAATTATATTCAGTGAGGGTAACCAAGTGGTGGCAATAAGTAAGTCTACTCAGTTTTAAGAAGTACAAATGTGCCAGAGGAAGTTCAGGGTGCAGAAGGGTGCAGATGTCATCAGAAGTCCATCCTCTGAAGACAATATAATTGCTGCGATGTCCAGTGTGTGTGTGTGTGTGTGTGTGTGTGTGTGTGTGTGTGTGTGTGTGTGTGTGTGTGTGTGATTCTATAATAAAACAAACTCAATTAGTTTCTGTAACAACTCTTACACTTAAATGCTTCACGTGATTGATTGTAAGAGACATCACAAACTTGTGATACAGGTATAATATAACAACTGTTCTTTTGGAACGGAATAAATATATTATCGATGCATTAAATAGAATACCAAAGAATGAATCTTAAACAAAATGAATGAAAGATAATCTCTTACAGTGTGCAATGAAGCACACGCGAATGTTCACCAGGAAATCCCACAAACTGCGGATCGATCACACAACATCAGCCGCTCATCTATGTATGGAACGCCAAATGGGTCAGAATACGCGAGCTTTTCAACGCCGTATTAATTTCAAACCGCCTCCAGATGTTAAATAAGCGCCGTTACGCGTTAAGTTAACGCCTGACGTCACTTAATATGTAAATGTATTTAGTCAGAGGATCAGTTTCAGAGAGCAGAGATGAGAGGAGAGAGTTTGTTTTACTCTAAAGTATAGAATACATTAATAAAGTTAAAGTTATACATATATATAAGAAATGTAACCATAGATAACTTAAGACAGTGATGTTACCTTTAGTTACCACTGAATAAGAAATGTTTTGAGAGAAACTAATAAGGGCCAATGAGAGACAATTATTAATCATTGTTATTGATTATTGAATAATTCTTTCTTTTCACTAATTAATGTTTTACGTTTTTATTAAACTTATTAATAATGCTTATATTTTAGCACTTGCATATTCACAATATTGTGGCCAAAACTGCTTAATATTCCAGAAGGACAGATAGAAAATATGAAATAAATGTAATAATATTATAGATTACAAAGAGATTTATAATTAAATACATCCTAAGGTCCTTGTATATTCCAACACAGATTATAAATATATTCTGCAGCATATTACAAGATTTACCTTTAAATTTATTATTTGACTGCTGTAATAATTTCTAATTGTTTTCAATTAATTAATCTCTTGAGAGATTTGTCCATGTAGATGAGTCAATACATTTACATATTAAGTGACGTCAGGCGTTAACTTAACATCTGTGTGTGACGTTATTTTAACGCGTGGCGGCGTTCTGGAAACGGCGTTTAAAAGCTCGAGTATTCTGACCCATTATGCGTTCCATACACCTGTCACTCTATTCCT
Source organism: Triplophysa yarkandensis (assembly GCA_033220385.1). Classification (NCBI taxonomy): domain Eukaryota; kingdom Metazoa; phylum Chordata; class Actinopteri; order Cypriniformes; family Nemacheilidae; genus Triplophysa; species Triplophysa yarkandensis. The sequence goes on from CM065654.1 coordinate 9,851,113, forward strand.
GTCTAGTGTGAACGCTGAGCGGACAGCAGAGGGAGACACAGCATTTCTCTCTCTCTCTCTCTCTCTCCCTCTCTCTCTCTTACTCTCTCTCTCTCTCTCTTACTCTCTCTCTCTCTCTCTCTCTCTCTGTCTCTCTCTCTCTCTGTCTCTCTCTCTCTTACTCTCTCTCTCTCTCTCTCTCTCTCTCTCTCTCTCCCTCTCTCTCTCTTACTCTCTCTCT
>CM065654.1:9851832-9864332 GCA_033220385.1 Triplophysa yarkandensis
GTGTGTTTTTCAGGTGTACAGGTTTGTAAGCCTCATTGTGTGTTTGTGTGTGTTTTTCAGATGTACAAGTTTGTAAGTCTCATTGTGTGTGTTTTACATTTGTACAGTGTTGTAAGTCACACTGTGTGTGTTTGTGTGTGTTTTTCAGGTGTACAGGTTTGTAAGCCTCATTGTGTGTTTGTGTGTGTTTTTCAGATGTACAGGTTTGTGAGTCACACTGTGTGTGTTTGTGTGTGTTTTACATATGTACAGGTTTGTAAGTCTCATTGTGTGTTTGTGTGTGTTTTTCAGATGTGCAGGTTTGTAAGTCTCATTGTGTGTTTGTGTGTGTTTTTCAGATGTACAGGTTTGTGAGTCACACTGTGTGTGTTTGTGTGTGTTTTACATATGTACAGGTTTGTAAGTCTCATTGTGTGTTTGTGTGTGTTTTTCAGATGTGCAGGTTTGTAAGTCACACTGTGTGTGTTTGTGTGTGTTATTCAGATGTACAGGTTTGTAAGTCTCATTGTGTGTTTGTGTGTGTTATTCAGATGTACAGTGTTATGACTGGGGTGTAAGGAGTGATGGTTCGGTGCGTGTGTATGACGGTGAGGTGGCACCGCTCTACTGTCCTCTCTTCTCTCATCCGACGCTCTACAGCTACAGTCAGACTCAGAACAGCAGTCTCTCTCTACAGTGGTACAGACACACAAAACCACACGATCTAGAACAACCCATCAACCTGAAGCTACACACACTGCACAAAGACAAAGAGTACCTCTGGATCCAACCGGCCACGATGCAGGATGCTGGACTGTACATCTGCATGCTCTGGTAAACGCGAACACACACACGCTGACAAACACACATTATGACACACAAACACACGCGCACGCACAATGACACAGGCTCAGATACATACACACAGTAGCTTGGTTTTGAGTTTCTCAAAATAGCTTCTTTTGTGTTCCACTGATGAACCGCCACAAACATGCGGGTGAACTCGTGTGCCACACAATTACTCATTTCTATACACAGTTCTCCGTAACAAGTGTTTTAATTCATATAAATGTAAATCAATATATGTAACATGTTAATCATATTACAGAACAATCACCATTGGTGTAGAGATATTGATTGAACAAGGAGGTAAAATCTTTATGTGTGTGTGTGTGGTAGGAACGTTTCGTCGTGTGTGAAGATCGGTGTACAGCTGGAGGTCATTCAGCGGGACGGAGACTGTGACATCAGAGCTCAGCCTCATTTAAACCTGTCTGTACCATTCCAGAGCCATCGAACCCTCACCTGTCCAGACCTGCACACGCTCACACTGCCAAACAGCACATATACTGTCACCTGGTACCATGTGAGTCTTTGTGTGCGTGCGTGCGTGCGTGCGTGCGTGCGTGTGTGTGTGTGTATGTCCTACATAGACACAAACCCCTTCACATTGGGAGTGCTTTTAATCTAATACAGACGGGAAGAAATTGTGGCAAATTGTGGTTTGTGGTGTCATTTGAGAGGTCATATGAAGACAACGTGATGACAAGTAACATTGAAGTTGTGTTTGCACATGTCAGTAAGGAAATTCGAGCAGATAAACGTGTTCAGTATTGATCAAATATTTGAGGTCAAATGAACTACAACAAATATTTCTGTCTTTCTTTAGATGTGCGGCACGGGTGTGTTTTCAATTCAATCATTTCTGGAGCTGAAGGGGGATGATGTTGTAATCCATCAGATGTTGGAGGCTTTCGAAGGTGTCTACACATGTGTGGTTTCATATCAAATGAACGGACGCAAGCTGAATTTCACTCGCACAATAAACATCAGAGGTGTAGGTAAGAGATCTACCATCTCCTCTGATCTCTTCTTTTATTTCATCGTATTTTTTATGAAACGTGTGTTAAGTTGAATTCAGTTGAACATCATCTGTGGATTGTATTTGTAGTTGCCAATATTGGCAGTAAAGTGCCTGTGATTCTGAACCCAGCGAAAGATCAGATCTCCACTGTGACCGTGGGTGAGTGTGCGGATCTTCTCTCTCACACATGTTGTTGTTGGTCTCTGTCTGACTTTTGTGTGTTATTGATTCAGGCCTCAAAGCGACGCTGTGCTGTCGGGTGTATATGCCGTACATAGAGTCTGATCAAGGAGTGATATTTTGGACCATCGATAATAAAACTGTGGAGCAGCTCAGCGACTCGAGATTCAGCTTATCTAAAGAGAAGTAAAGACATCATCACACAATTCTATTTCTGTCACTGTGTTTGGGTGTTGTGTTGATGTGTGTTTGGGTGTTGTGTTGATGTGTGTTTGGGTGTTGTGTTGATGTGTGTTTGGGTGTTGTGTTGATGTGTGTTTGGGTGTTGTGTTGATGTGTGTTTGGGTGTTGTGTTGATGTGTGTTTGGGTGTTGTGTTGATGTGTGTTTGGGTGTTGTGTTGATGTGTGTTTGGGTGTTGTGTTGATGTGTGTTTGGGTGTTGTGTTGATGTGTGTTTGGGTGTTGTGTTGATGTGTGTTTGTGAATTGTGTTGATGTGTGTTTGGGTGTTGTGTTGATGTGTGTTTGGGTGTTGTGTTGATGTGTGTTTGGGTGTTGTGTTGATGTGTGTTTGGGTGTTGTGTTGATGTGTGTTTGGGTGTTGTGTTGATGTGTGTTTGGGTGTTGTGTTGATGTGTGTTTGGGTGTTGTGTTGATGTGTGTTTGGGTGTTGTGTTGATGTGTGTTTGGGTGTTGTGTTGATGTGTGTTTGTGAGTTGTGTTGATGTGTGTTTGGGTGTTGTGTTGATGTGTGTTTGGGAGTTGTGTTGATGTGTGTTTGGGTGTTGTGTTGATGTGTGTTTGGGTGTTGTGTTGATGTGTGTTTGGGTGTTGTGTTGATGTGTGTTTGGGTGTTGTGTTGATGTGTGTTTGGGTGTTGTGTTGATGTGTGTTTGTGAGTTGTGTTGATGTGTGTTTGTGAGTTGTGTTGATGTGTGTTTGGGTGTTGTGTTGATGTGTGTTTGGGTGTTGTGTTGATGTGTGTTTGGGTGTTGTGTTGATGTGTGTTTGGGTGTTGTGTTGATGTGTGTTTGGGTGTTGTGTTGATGTGTGTTTGGGTGTTGTGTTGATGTGTGTTTGGGTGTTGTGTTGATGTGTGTTTGGGTGTTGTGTTGATGTGTGTTTGGGTGTTGTGTTGATGTGTGTTTGGGTGTTGTGTTGATGTGTGTTTGGGAGTTGTGTTGATGTGTGTTTGGGAGTTGTGTTGATGTGTGTTTGGGTGTTGTGTTGATGTGTGTTTGGGTGTTGTGTTGATGTGTGTTTGGGTGTTGTGTTGATGTGTGTTTGGGAGTTGTGTTGATGTGTGTTTGGGTGTTGTGTTGATGTGTGTTTGGGTGTTGTGTCGATGTGTGTTTGGGTGTTGTGTCGATGTGTGTTTGGGTGTTGTGTCGATGTGTGTTTGGGTGTTGTGTCGATGTGTGTTTGGGTGTTGTGTTGATGTGTGTTTGGGAGTTGTGTTGATGTGTGTTTGGGTGTTGTGTTGATGTGTGTTTGGGTGTTGTGTTGATGTGTGTTTGGGTGTTGTGTTGATGTGTGTTTGGGTGTTGTGTTGATGTGTGTTTGGGTGTTGTGTTGATGTGTGTTTGGGTGTTGTGTTGATGTGTGTTTGGGTGTTGTGTTGATGTGTGTTTGGGTGTTGTGTTGATGTGTGTTTGGGTGTTGTGTTGATGTGTGTTTGGGTGTTGTGTTGATGTGTGTTTGGGTGTTGTGTTGATGTGTGTTTGGGTGTTGTGTTGATGTGTGTTTGGGTGTTGTGTTGATGTGTGTTTGGGTGTTGTGTTGATGTGTGTTTGGGTGTTGTGTTGATGTGTGTTTGGGTGTTGTGTTGATGTGTGTTTGGGAGTTGTGTTGATGTGTGTTTGGGTGTTGTGTTGATGTGTGTTTGGGTGTTGTGTTGATGTGTGTTTGGGTGTTGTGTTGATGTGTGTTTGTGAGTTGTGTTGATGTGTGTTTGTGAGTTGTGTTGATGTGTGTTTGGGTGTTGTGTTGATGTGTGTTTGGGTGTTGTGTTGATGTGTGTTTGGGTGTTGTGTTGATGTGTGTTTGGGTGTTGTGTTGATGTGTGTTTGGGTGTTGTGTTGATGTGTGTTTGGGTGTTGTGTTGATGTGTGTTTGGGTGTTGTGTTGATGTGTGTTTGGGTGTTGTGTTGATGTGTGTTTGGGTGTTGTGTTGATGTGTGTTTGTGAATTGTGTTGATGTGTGTTTGGGTGTTGTGTTGATGTGTGTTTGGGTGTTGTGTTGATGTGTGTTTGGGAGTTGTGTTGATGTGTGTTTGGGTGTTGTGTTGATGTGTGTTTGGGTGTTGTGTTGATGTGTGTTTGGGAGTTGTGTTGATGTGTGTTTGGGTGTTGTGTTGATGTGTGTTTGGGTGTTGTGTTGATGTGTGTTTGGGTGTTGTGTTGATGTGTGTTTGGGTGTTGTGTTGATGTGTGTTTGGGTGTTACGTTGATGTGTGTTTGGGTGTTACGTTGATGTGTGTTTGGGTGTTACGTTGATGTGTGTTTGGGTGTTGTGTTGATGTGTGTTTGGGTGTTACGTTGATGTGTGTTTGTGTGTTGTGTTGATGTGTGTTTGTGTGTTGTGTTGATGTGTGTTTGGGTGTAAGATTGATGTGTGTTTGTGTGTTGTATTGATGAGTGTGGGTGTTGTTTTGATGTTTGTTTGTTTGTTATGTTGAAGTTTGTTTGTGTGTTATATTTAGGCTCGTTTTTGTTTATATTGGCGTGTGTTTGATGTGGGATTTTGTGTTAAAATGATTTGTCTTTGTGTGTATGTATGTTGTATTGATGTGTGTTACATTGACATGTTTGTGTTATTATATTGATGCGTGTTTGTGTGTCATATTTATGCGTGTTTGTTTGTTGTATTGATTTATGTTTGTGTGTTGTATTGATGTGCCTGTGTATCTGTGCCTGTGTGTGTCTTTTATATTGATGTGTATTAGTTTGTTTATATTAACGTCTGTTTGTGTGTTGTATTGATGTATGTTTGTGTTTTTTATTGATGTGTGTGTTATATTGATGTGTGGTGGTGTGATTTATTGATGTATATGTGTGTTATATTGATGTCTGTTTTATTGATGTGTGTTTTTGTGTTACATAGACGTGTGTTTGTTTGGTACATTGTCGTGTGTTTGTGTGTTATATTGATGTTCGTTTGTGTGTTATCTGGATATGTGTTTGTGTGTTGTATTGATGTGTGCTTGTGTGTTATATTGATGTGTGTTTGTGTGTTATCTGGATATGTGTTTGTGTGTTGTATTGATGTGTGTGTGTTGTATTGACGTGTGCTTGTGTGTTATATTGATGTCTGTTTTATTGATGTGTGTTTTTGTGTTACATAGACGTGTGTTTGTTTGGTACATTGTCGTGTGTTTGTGTGTTATATTGATGTTCGTTTGTGTGTTATATGGATATGTGTTTGTGTGTTGTATTGATGTGTGTGTGTTGTATTGACGTGTGCTTGTGTGTTATATTTATGTGTGTTTGTGTGTTGTATTGATGTGTGTGTGTTGTATTGACGTGTGCTTGTGTGTTATATTGAAGTGTGTTTGTGTGTTGTATTGATGTGTGTTTGTGTGTTGTATTGATATGTTTGTCTGTTATATTGAAGTGTGGTTTGTTTGTTGTATTGATGTGTGTTTGTAGGATGGTGTCGGAATATTACGGAGATGAAACCAGAGAGTTGTTATTGTATGTGGAGGATTTTTCCTCTGATGATCTTAAGAGAGAGTTTAACTGCTCGGCCAGAAACACTAAAGGCTTCAACAGCAGCAGAGCTCAACTCAAGTTAGAAGGTAAATACACAAAACACACAACAATTTTACTTTTGATTGAAGAATTCAGTTCAATTTGATTGTTTTAAAATAGCTTTCTGTATAAATCGTTTCAATTGTCAGAATCTGAATGTGGGGATTGGCCAAACACACAATTTGTTGTGATGAGCGGATGTCTTAAAACACACATAAAGACACATAACACAAAGATAGAAATGTAGAATTAAAATTGAAAAGAACAAATAGATATAATATACAAAGATGCAGCTGGTCTGTTAGTACTGTATTATTATAGTGTGTTGTACATTTACATCAAGTGTACAGGTGGAGATATTGCACATTCTTATATTTCGTCCAGAAATGAAAATGCTGTCATGTATTACTCAACCCTACAGATGTTCCACACCTGTGTAAATATCTTTGTACAGTTGAACAAGGAAAAAGATATTTAGAAGAATGTTGGCGAAGTCGATATTTGAGGCAAAATATATTCATGGGGGACCAAGAAAGAAACAAGATATTTTTTCTTCTATAGTTGTCAAATATACCCCAGAAATCTCAATTGCAAACATTCTTCCAAATATCTTTATTTGTGTTAACCAAAGAAAGTGTAATTTATGATTATTTTTGGGGGGGAACTTTCCTTATTTAAATTTGGAACGTTTTGCTATTGTGAGTATGGAATTATACACCTTTGCAATGGTTGTTAAAATGAAGTTTATTTACTTGATCCATAATGTGTTTGTTTCCTCTTGTGTGTGTGTGTAGAGTATGTGCCCACAGTAGAGTTGGGCTGTGGGTTGGGTGTTACTCTTGCTCTCATGTTGATGATGTTTGTCATCTATCACGTCTTCTGGCTGGAGCTTCTGTTGCTCTATCGCTCCTGGTTCGGCTCTGATGAGAGATACACGGGTAAGTACGCACGCACATACACACACACACACACACACACACACACAATAAATCAACCAAACTAAACAAATCCCGTTAACAGATGACAAACAGTATGATGTATACATCTCGTACGCACGGAACAGTGAAGAAGAGCAGTTTGTGCTGTCGACGCTGCGTCGCGTCCTGGAGAACGACTTCGGTTACTCCGTGTGTATTTTCGACAGAGACAGTCTCCCCGGAGGAAGTGAGTAACGTGTGTATGTTGTTTGCGTGTCTGAGCGTGTGCGAGACTTTATTAACATGTATCTGTTTGTGTAGCTGTGACAGACGATACGCTGAGGTTTGTTGGTCTGAGTCGCAGGCTGCTGGTTGTTGTGAGTCCGTGCAGCGTTGTACGCGGGACTCCGGCGCTGTTAGAGATGCAGGCCGGACTGACCAGCATGATACAGGGCGGCAGTCTCAGGGTGATTCTCATCCAGTTTAAAAAGGTCCAGAGGCAGAGCTGGGTCAAAGAGCTCCGCCGGGCCCGTCCCGCTCTCAAACTCATACAGTGGAAAGGAGAGAAATCCGCTCCACTGTCGTCGCGGTTCTGGAAACAACTTCAGCTGGAGCTGCCAATGAGACGACACACACAACACATAGAGCTGACAAAGAACACAGACACACAACTCACAGACAAGAACTCAAACATAGCCAACACACACACAGGAAAACAGACACTTCTAGATAGATACTCACCATCTCCAGTGTAGTCGCCATTACTAAATGAGAAAACTTGACACGTTTAATGAAGCGTGCGTAAAATTGTTAAAGACTTCCGTTAATAACAGTACAGTATGTTGCTATGCAACAATAATAATAATCAGTTATTGCTGCTGTGCAAAGAGTTGTGCTTTATCAACTACAATCCTCGACCAATCACCATTCAGGATCAGTATTGTGAAATGTTCCTGTAATAAACGTCATGTTTACTTATCATTTTCGGGGGAAGTTTGTCATGTCATTCATTCATAAATCCATGTTTCATCTTTATTATTTGTAGTTGTTTTAAATGACCATGTCATGTCCAGTATGCCCATCTTTATTTAAATGATAAATAAATGTTTTTATTTCTAGTGTCATGTTTTTTATTTCATCTTCAGAAACTACACTCTTACATCTCATGACATTTGAACAGGTAACAAGATGAAATTGACATCAGTGACAATAATAGATAAACAGGACACGTAAAGTTAAAGTTCACTTGAGAAAGAATTTCATCATCTGCTTTATATTCCGATCCTGTTTGAGTTTCTTTATTCCACAGAATGCAAAAGAAGTTATTTTGAAAAAAGTTTGTGTCCGGCCAGCAGTGGCACATATAGGTTTGAAATGACAAGAGGATGAATAAATGAGATCCTTTTCATTTTAGTGAACGTGGCATTACGTTGATTTTGATTGACATGTGGTGAATCTCAGTTTCATTATTTATTGTGTATTTTTCTCTAAATATCTCTTTGTTTTAGGAGTGAATTTGTATTTAAGTGCGCTCTAGAATGTGTTAGATATATATGAAATTTCTTTAATTCAGCAAGTCTAACACAACAAATTATGTAAATGTTTCTTTAACAAACTTCAGGAGAATGTTCAGCTTAATGAACTTTAAAGAGTATCATGCATTGACATTTATTCATTGGTCAGACACTTTTATCTAAAGCATCTTACAGTATTATACTGTATACATCACTGTGGAGTAACAACCTTCTGTTCACAAGTCCAACTGTCTAAACACCAGAACACGACTGACCATCATGCATGTCCCCCAGCTGTCCTGTGATCAGTTTTTCAGCATCACTTTCAGCTGACTCCAATATCAGAATATTCATCTCATCTTTCTGACAGCACGCAAAATCAACAAGTGTTTCTTTTCTGATGCTCAGGTTTTCTCTCTCTCTGTGTGTGTGTGTGTGTGTGTGTGTGTGTCTGTGAACGTCTGTGTGTGTGTGTGTGTGTGTCTGTCTGTCTGGTGTGTGTGTGTGTCTGTGAACGTCTGTGTGTGTGTGTGTGTGTCTGTCTGTCTGGTGTGTGTGTCTGGTGTGTGTGTGTGTGTGTGTGTGTGTATGTGTATGTGTGTGTCTGTGAACGTCTGTGTGTGTGTCTGTCTGTCTGGTGTGTGTGTGTGTGTCTGTCTGTCTGGTGTGTGTGTGGTGTGTGTGTGTCTGGTGTGTGTGTGTGTGTGTGTGTGTGTGTGTCTGTGAACGTCTGTGTGTGTGTCTGTCTGTCTGGTGTGTGTGTGTGTGGTGTGTGTGTCTGGTGTGTGTGTGTGTATGTGTGTGTCTGTGAACGTCTGTGTGTGTGTGTGTGTGTGTGTATGTCTGTATCTGTGTGTGTGTCTGTATCTGTGTGTGTGTCTGTGTGTGTGTGTGTATCTGTGTGTCTGGTGAGTGTGTGTGTCTGGTGTGTGTGCGTGTGTGTTCTTTATGTGTCTGGTGTGTGTGTGTGTGTGTGTGTGTGTGTGTGTCTGTATCTGTGTGTGTGTCTGTATCTGTGTGTCTGTGAACGTCTGTGTGTGTGTGTATCTGTGTGTCTGGTGTGTGTGTGTGTCTCGTGTGTGTGTGTGTGTGTGCGTGTCTCTTTGTATGTGTGTGTCTTTGTATGTGTGTGTGTGCGTGTCTTTGTATGTGTGTGTGTGCGTGTCTCTATGTGTGTGTGTCTGTGTGTGCGTGTCTCTTTGTGTGTGTGTGTGTCTGGTGTGTCTGGTGTGTGTGTGTGTCTGTATCTGTGTGTGTGTGTCTGTGCGTGTCTCTATGTGTGTGTGTGTGTGTGTGTCTGTATTCTGTCTATGTGTGTGTGTGTGTGTGTGTGTGTGTGTGTGCGTGTCTCTATGTGTGTATCTGGTGTGTGTGTGTGTGTGTATTCTGTCTATGTGTGTGTGTGTGTGTGTGTGTGTGCGTGTATTCTGTCTATGTGTGTGTGTGTGTGTCTGTCTGGTGTGTGTGTGTGTGTGTGTGTGTGTGTGTGTGTGTGTGTTTCCTCAGATCTGATGGAGTCAGTGCTCAGGTGTATGCAGTTGTGTCGCAGTGTGCTGCTTGTGTTGAGTACAGACTGTCTGTGTGAGAAGAGCTTGAGTCTGCTGGAGTGTCGTCTGTGTCTGTACCTGCGTCACACATCTCGCACGCCGCTCGTCACCGTGAGGAGGACGCGCGCGCTCACGTCCACGTGCAGCGAGCTCGCGCGACTCAAGAGTGTCTCCACGTGCGTCCGCTGGCACGGCGCGAGGTCCGAGCGGCCCGACTCGCGCTTCTGGAAGCTCCTGCGATTGGCTCTTCCCCTTCGGCCCCTCGCGCTGGGAAAGAGAATGATTGACAGCACGTCATCGCACTCGGACCTGGCGTCGGTGGCCGCGAGGCCGCAGGTGTCTCTCGGACCCTCTCGGCGGGGTCAAGGCCCGGTGGGCAGCAGAGGTCACGGGGGTCGGGTGGGCATGAGGCACCTGGGGGCGCGGCGGGACACGAGGGGGCGGGGCTGTGAGCAGAATGGGCGGGGCTGTGAGCAGAATGGGCGGGGCTGTGCGGTTTGTGTGAGCTTTCAGGAGAGTCGTCAGATTTGGGGCGGAGTTATCTCACAACAGTGGAACACACACCTGCATCAACCTGAGACTAATGGAACAATACTACACACACACACACACAACACATGTCACACCACTGCCGGAAGTGACCTCTGCCCCTGTGAACCCATCAACAACCATCAGAACGATCGACTACAAACATCACACTGTTAACACACACACACACACACACACACACACACACACACACACACACTCAAACACACACTCAAACACACACACACACACACACACTCAAACACACACACACACACACACACACATAAATACACACACACACACACACACGCAAACACACATAATACACACTCAAACACACACACTCAAACTCACACATAAATACACACACACACACACATAAATACACACACACACACACACATAAATACACACACACATAAATAAACTCACACATAAATACACACACACACACACACATAAATACACACACACACACTCAAACACACACATAAATAAACACACTCAAACACACACATAAATACACACACACACTCAAACACACACGTTAATACACACACATAAATACACACACTCAAACACACACATATAAATACACACACTCAAACACACACATAAATACAAACACGTTAATACACACTAACACACACACACGCACGTTAATACACACACACACACACTCAAACACACACACATAAATACACACACACATAAATACACACACTCAAACACACACATAAATACACACATAAATACACACACTCAAACACACACATAAATACACACAGTCAAACACACACATAAATACACACACTCAAACACACACATAAATACACACACTCAAACACACACATAAATACACTAACACACACAACACTCAAACACACACGTAAATACACACACACACACTAAATTACACACGTAAATGCACACACACAAACACTCAAAAACACACGTAAATACACACACACACACATGAATACACACACACACACAAACAAACACATAAATACACACGCGCACACACACACACACACACAAGTAAATACACACACACACACACACGCCTGTATATGTTATGAACAAGACTTTCAAACAAGACCAAATGTGTGTTTAAGACTATTGTCCACATAAGATGAAGTGTAGAAGAGATTAAAGAAACAAATGACAAACATCCGACTCATCTGTGACGTGTGATTACAAGGTTTAGTGTTTAAAGAGAACAAAAAACAAATATGCTAAACAAACGCTTTGTTGATGCACATTCTGTGAAATATCTTCTATTGTGTTCTCCAGAAGAATAAACTAATTCAGGTTTGTAATAACAAAGACAAAATAAGTGATGACAGATCTTTTCACCGGCTCTTTTTTAATAGTTTACCTCAAAACGATCAATCTTTCAATTATTGACTCAACCCCACTTCAACCTTGCACAACTTTCTTCTGCGGAACACAAAAAGGATATTTGGAAAAATGTGTGTGTATGAGAATAAAACAACTAAAGTATTCCTCTGAATATATTGTATTTTGTGTTCCACAGAAAATAATCTTTTTAATTTTTATAACAACACATTTTTGTGTGAACTTTATCAGCCATATAAAAATGATCCGTTAGAGAAAAATGAAAAAAATCTTCCCTTTACCATCACATCAAACTTGCTCTTTTAAGAACAACAAGAAGATATCTTGAAAAATGTGGTTGAACATTGACAATTGACGGACACAAAACTCCAAGAAATAAATATCTGAATACTTAAGTTCTAAATACTAAATTCAGATTTTTGAAATAACATTTAATTGGCTAAGCCTCTCGTCAAACATGCATGATGTTCTCTCCTGCAGAATTTAAAAGAAGATATTTTGAAAAATGTGGTGGAACATTATCAATTTAATGGACACAAACCCCCTGAAATAATTATCTGATTACTTACTTAGTTCTAAATATTAAATTCAGATTTTTGAAATGTCATTTATTTGGCTTAGCCTCTCGTAAAACATGCATGATGTTCTCCTGCAGAACTCAAAAGAAGATATTTTGAAAAATGTTGTTAAACATTGACTTTATGGACACAAAGCACTAAGATTTTGTCTCTGAATAATCATTTTGTGATCCATGGGAGAAAAAGGATTACCTACATGTTTCCAACAACATAAATGTAAATGAATGATGGCAATTTTGGCCTGAGCTATGCTTCAAAACCCAAATCTGTTTCTCTCT
>CM065654.1:9869332-9879332 GCA_033220385.1 Triplophysa yarkandensis
GAAGTGCTGTGGCAGAAGAAGGCCCTTCCCAGGTAACCAAAAAAGTGACGCATTAGATTTTGCAAATATACGTCACAAAACGTTTAGTTTTAAGATATAAGATAAATGATCGTCTGAAACGATTGAATATCAGTCAATGTGGGACTTCACACTGAGTATTTCTACGTCCACAGGTGCTGTTGAAGTTCCATTAGCGTAGGTATCTCATGCTCTCATTCACCACACATGAATGCTGTGTGCCGTCCACACAAAGAATAACCATGGAAATACCTGTATTTTTAACCAGCGACTGCCATTCGCAGCTTCAGGACAGATGAGACGTGAGCAGCAGATGTTGAGAAGCTTCTGAACATCATCTGCGTCCAGCAGCAGCATCCTCCGGACCTCAGAAGGCCTTGTGAAGATGGCCCGCCTGACCGAACTTGATGTTGTTAAAGCGACTTTGCTGGCTGTTGTTAGAGCTGTTTGGTCCTCACACATGTCACTTTTTACTTATTTATTTGGCCATCATTTCCTTCTAAAGGGAGCAGCTCAGGGGGCTTATTCAGATCATAAATGTTATGGTTCTTCATCCTTAAATTTTTCCTTTTACAAAAGAAGATAGTTTGAGAAATGTCTCAGTGGTCAATGTTTTTCGGTTATAAACATTCTTCAAAATATCTCCTTTCGTGTCGGGCAGAACAAAGAAAGTCATACATGTTTGGAATGACGTGAAGGAGAGTAAATGATGAAAGAAATGGTCCCTTTCCAAAAGAAAATATAAGCCAGTATACATCACAACACAGCGGATGTATGGATTGTGCGAGGCTGCAGTGTTAAGTGACCTTCACATACAGGCCAGTGTAGTGATGTAAAGACAGTTTGTAACAACTGTTTATTGTGAAAAGGGGAATGTTCACGCTGAAGGGACATTTCATTTGCTTCTAGAAGCCAACTCATTTTTGCTTTATTTTTAAAGCCAGTTCTCAATGAAGTTTTATTTCTTTATGTCGTAGAATTGCGAACAAAGAGAGTACGTCAAGCATTCCTCATTCTTTCATGCTAGAACTGTTCTCAGGGTGAGCGTTGATGGGTTATTACGTTTTCTATTGAAATTAAACCTGTTTCCGTATGGAAATGCCTTGATGCACTTTGCTTTATGACCGAATAAGACACTCATAGCTTCTTTCTGTGTTTTCAGCTTAAATAAAAAAAACTAATTCTATTTGTTTTTGACTGACAGCAATACCTGGTCAATTTTGACTTTAAAACAGAAAAGGTGTAAGGATATGGTTATAGATCAAGTTCAATGTTGTGGTTGTTGCTGGTTTTGAGCAGTAGATGGAGGAAGAGACCTGTTCATGAAGTCAATCAGGAGTTAAATAAGAACATCTGTTCACATCACATGTGTTTGTTTGGGTTATTGGGACACTTAAGAGCTTGTGTATCTCATGTACAGGTAAGTTCAGTATTTTATGATGATATTATGAAGCTTTTATTTATTATGCTCAAGACATTATTTTAAAATATTGTTATTTTGGGATAAAATTGTGTACTTGTATTTTGTACATTTATTGAATACATAACTGTTTTTAAACATTGTTTATGCAGTTTTGTCCTGCTTTTTGGTACTTGTGAAAAATGATATGGGTATTTGAACAACCAACTTATAATATCTCTGCTTTTATTAAATATAATAAAACCCAAAGCGAAATGCATCTTCTTTCATGCGTTTACAATATATAAATACGATGAATAAGTGGAGTTTTAGTATTCCACATATTCCTTAAAAATGTAATATATAAGTAAAAATATTTGATGTTTTATTTTGGGGTTGAACTTTTCTTCTTAAATGTAAATGCAGAATGTTGGTAAAAAACAGATCTAATATTGATATTAAATATTGAAGGATTTGGGAAAAGTAAAATTTGGAACTACTGGAATTTAATTCATTTGGCAGATGTTTTTATAAAAAGTATCTTACAGTATAGTTATACAGTGTACATCTATCACTGTAGAGTAAACAGGTGTAAGATGTCTTCAAGAACACTTCAGTTATCATCTGATACTGAGATTCAAACCAACAACCTTCTGATCACAACTCCGACTCTCTAACCACCAGACCACGACTGACCGCTGGTCACAGAGAAGTAAATACATCTATATGATGGAGATATCTCATTCACAGGACTGAGAGAGCTGGGGGTTAAACCTGACGTCCAAAACAAGTCCGAAACCAAGAGAAAGCCAAGAGTGTTGTGTGGAGGATTACCGGCTAATGCTCTAAAGAGCGATTTAGTGTTTAATTCCCCAAACAATGTTTTAATTCTGTGCCACATAAAGCAGAAGTCACGAGATGTTTAAACTCCGTAAGCTTGAGGATAGAGAACAATAGACTCAAAGATCCTGTTCGACATTTTATTTCTCATCTGATACAAAAGCCTCCTTAAATAAATTTTTGTTCTTACATTTTGTAGTTTTTACAAAGATAAATTAGCATTTAATGACACAAAAATAACACGTATAACAAACGGCTTCAAACACCGGTTTATGTACAAATGGATCTGAAGGTTCGTCGTGAAATCCAGGACCGCGTGTACCACCCGCGGGAATCTGAGGCACTTTTATATAAAGACAGAAACTGTGAATACATTCAGCGTTCTCCAGGGCACAGTTGGTGATTGTCACATCATATTCATTCATTCCACCGAAAATATGTCTTTACGACATCCGAGCTTTGTCCTTTCACAATCAAACCTTTTACAAATCGCTCGAGTAGAATACGAGAGTATTGGACTCATTTCCATCTGTTCATTTCTATTCACAATTCTGATTTAAAGGGACAGTCCACTAAAAATGTATCGTTTATTAGACTGCAAGTTATTTCAAAGCAGTATGCGACTCTACTGTAAAAAAAAATAGGAAGATATTATGAGAAATGTCTTCCGGGTTCTGTATTCGCATACGATATGGGGTTCGATCTAGTGTTCTGCAGAAGAAAGCAAGTCCTACGGGATTGAAATGGTGAACTATCCCTTTAAAGCTTAACGCATGTGAACTTCTTTAAAGTTTCGATGGATGTGTTGAAAGGTTGTAAGGACCGGGAGAACCGGAGCTGTGAGGTAAATGTCTCTGATGGCTGAGGTGCTTTACCGCAGTATACCCCGGTAAGAAGGCAGCACGAGGTTTGGTTGAGTAGCTAGCACGTTTCTGAATCTAAGGCACTTCAGTGAGAATTGACATAAGCCGTAGTGCATAAATCACTGAATTTAGTGTTTACACAGCATACCTGCTGCACCAGGACTGTCCAGTGTACAATCAACTTAAGAACATTTCGTGTCAAAGTATAAAGACGACATCAAATAGTGCTACATGAACTCTCTATGAGAGGGAGAGAGATGCAGTTACACCGATTGTCCAGACGGGTTCCCCGAGGCGTTCCCTTCCTCAGTCTCTCTCCCTCTTTCCTCTCACACGACCGTCTCGTTGCCTTTGCCCGGTTTGACCCAACCGTTGGTCGTCCGTTTGACGCGGCTGTTGCGTCCGCTGTGAACGAGTCGATGAGAACAGCGCTGCCATGTATGAAGTGTTTTTGCTGACCACACCCACATCCCCGAGGTGATGCCCACAAGCAGAGACATGAACATCCGCAGCATCTCCGCCGCCATGTAAGAGTCGCGCGCGGACTGGCGAAAGTCCGCCCAGTTGGAGATCTCGTAGAAATAGCACGCGATGACGCATGTGGCCGGGACCGTGTACAGCATGGAGAACACGCCGATCTTCACCATCAGCCGCTCCAGCTTGTCCGTCTTGGTTCCGTCCTTCTGCAGGTTTGAGCGGATCTTAAACAGCGCCACCAAACCGGCGGCGATGAACAACGTCCCGATCACCAAGTACGTGAAAAGCGGCGCCACAACGAACCCAGTGAGCGCATCCAGGTTCTGGTTCCCCACGTAGCACATCCCTGTGAGGTCATCGGCGTCTACCAGCCGCATGATGAGGATAACGATGGTCTTGACGGCGGGAATGGCCCATGCTGCAATGTGAAAATACGAACTGTGCATCTCGATAGCCTCGTGACCCCACTTGAGTCCCGCTGCCAGGAACCACGTCAGTGTCAGGATCACCCACCAGATGGAGCTTGCCATCCCAAAGAAATACGAGAGGAGGAAGACAATGGCACAGCCCGTGTTCTTCAGCCCCTCGTGCACTAGAACCGGCACTGGGGCCTCCTCCAGGTCGCAGGAGATGCGCTCGCGTCCCACCGTGAGCCGAACAATGAAGGCCACGCTGTAGATGTTGTAGCACATGCTGAGGAAGATGATGGGCCGCTCGGGGTAGGAGAACCGAGAGGAGTCCACCAGGAAGGTCAAAACGGTGAAGGTGGTGGAGATAAAGCACAGCACCGCCCACACTGCCATCCAAACATCAGTGAAGACTTTGGCCTGACGGCGGTACAGTCCTGTGTCGTATCCACACTGTAACGAACAGCTGCTGCTGCGCTTCACCCACGCATACTGCTCCACACCGGCGCCCAACGCCATGCACTCCTCCTCCTGAGGGGCCAGCGGCCGGACGGCGTGGAAGGGCGGATCCTCGTCGCCCGGACCCTCCATGCACATGTGATTCTGATCGTTGGTCGGAGGAAACAGACTGCAGTTCAGAAGATCAGGCCACACGAATCCAAACTCCTGCAGGACCGGAAGACACTTCCTCTTGACGGACATGCACATGCTTCCGCACGGCCCGATCGGGATGGGAACCTTCTCCGTGCACATGGGGACGTAGACGGAACACAAGAAGAACTAGGAGAGAAACAACACAAATGAGTTAGACATTCAACGTGAATCAGTTTTCGTTTAGTTTGTGTAGATTGTGTGTGTCTTCCTGCCGTGTTCTGACTTTCCTCGGCGGAGGAAACTGTGGATTTTTTTGAGGTCATCCAGAACCGCAGACATGACAAACAAATTAGAGCGACGGCGAACCGCTCTATAAATACACACATTTATTACTCTACACACTGAAGATAAAGTGCTGGCGGGTGAAGATGTTTGCGATATCAACTTCAATCACGAGATCCTCCTGCAAATGTGGAGGGGAATCTGAGCGGGAGTCCGTAAAACAACAAGTGTCTCTGTCTTCAGACACACACACTTTATCTTAGACCGCTTCTGTTCTCAAATCAAACGACAACTATACAAACACCGCAACATTTCAACTATCCATTAAGGAGTTACGGATGTCATTTACACACATTTAGATCATCACAAATCATGTTTTCATGACGACAATTTTAGGAATGTGGCCTTTAGAAGTAACACACACACACACACACACACACACACACACACACACACACACACACACACACACACACACGCACACACACAGTCAGAGACACACATTAGTCTGTGTCCAGTCTCACAAACACACAAACACACAAACACACAAACACACAAACACACAAAGACAAGACCGTCAGCATCAGAACATGTTCTGTGTTTGTTGTGTGTTGTGATGAAGGGAATGATGTGTGTATGACCATGTAACCCACTAATACACTATCACACATGACTCAGTGTGTGTGTGTCTGAGTGTGTGTGTGTGTGTGTGTCTGTGTGTGTGTGTGTGTGTGTGTGTGTGTGTCTGTGTGTGTGTTGTGTAGTCTAGATGAATTAAAATGTGTGTGTTTTGTCTAACAGTAGAGAGTGTGTATATGTGTAATGTTTGTCTGAGTGTGTAGTCTTGATTCATCTTTGGTTTGTGTTGATGATTTTGTGTGTAGTCTCTGATTTGTGGAACGTAACTTTATGGATGTGTGTGTTGATATCGTATTGTACTGTGTGTAAAGTGTTTGTGTGTACAGTTACATTTTACAATATGTGTGATTATGGGTAAATGTGTATAGTTGGTGTGTGTGTGTGTGTTCAGTGTGTGTGTCTTCCGTGTGTGTGTCTTCAGTGTGTGTGTGTGTGTGTGTGTGTGTGTGTGTGTGTGTGTGTGTGTGTGTGTGTGTGTGTGTCTTCAGTGTGTGTGTGTGTTCAGTGTGTGTGTGTGTGTGTGTGTGTGTGTGTGTGTGTGTGTGTGTGTGTGTGTGTTCAGTGTGTGTGTCCAGTGTGTGTGTGTCCAGTGTGTATGTTCAGTGTGTGTGTGTGTGTGTCCAGTATGTGTGTGTGTGTGTGTGTGTGTGTGTGTGTGTGTGTCTGTGTGTGTGTCTGTGTGTGTGTGCATGCGTTGGTTTCTGTGTGTATGTGTGTGTGTGTTCAGTGTGTGCGTTCAGTGTGTGTGTGTGTGTCTCAGTGTGTGCATGCGTTGGTTTCTGTGTGTGTGTGTTCAGTGTGTGTGTGTGTGTGTGTGTGTGCGTTCAGTGTGTGTGTGTGTGTGTCTCAGTGTGTGCATGCATTGGTTTCTGTGTGTGTGTGTGTGTGTGTGTGTGTGTGTGCGTTCAATGTGTGTGTGTTAGTGTGTGTGTGTGTGTGTGTCTGTGTGTGTGCATGCGTTGGTTTCTGTGTGTATGTGTGTGTGTGTGTTCAGTGTGTGCGTTCAGTGTGTGTGTGTGTGTGCATGCGTTGGTTTCTGTGTGTGTGTGTGTTCAGTGTGTGTGTGTGTGTGTGTGTGTCTCAGTGTGTGTGTGTGTGTGTGTGCGCATGCGTTGGTTTCTGTGTGTGTGTGTTCAGTGTGCATGCGTTCAATGTGTGTGTGTGTGTGTGTGTGTTCAGTGTGTGTGTGTGTGTGTGTGTGTGTGTTCAGTGTGTGTGTGTGTGTGTGTGTGTGTGTGTACCTTGAGTTGGTTCGAGCACCCGTATTGTATGAGTGGTGTGAATGTTGTGAGTTGGAGTTCGGCGTCGGATTGCAGAACATTCCCCACCAGGTTCGGCATCTTTGTCACATTGTATCCCAGATCCTGACACATGGAGATGCGGATGGGGTCACAGGTCATCTCCTCCTCATCCCCGAACCCGAACCCACCCGAGATGAGCAGCGCGAGCACAAACCCGAACCCGAACTGACCCATCAGACCCCGACAATCCACAACTGCACCAAACTTTCTCCAACTATCCTCCGGCAGTGACTGCAGAGTTCTGCTCGTGTTCCGGTAATCCCGAAATAAAGCCCGTTATAGATCCGTTATCCACACACAAACCCGTCCGTGACGTGCGCGCGCGCTCCGGTGCGTCCGTGTCGGTGTCGCGCGGGTTCTGTCCGGTTCAGGTCTAGACTGAGACGGGACAGCTGCTCTGGAACCCGCGACAGCCAATCAGAGCGCGGGGTCGAGTTCGGGGGCGTGGCTCCA
Source organism: Triplophysa yarkandensis (assembly GCA_033220385.1). Classification (NCBI taxonomy): domain Eukaryota; kingdom Metazoa; phylum Chordata; class Actinopteri; order Cypriniformes; family Nemacheilidae; genus Triplophysa; species Triplophysa yarkandensis. The sequence continues at coordinate 9,876,606 of CM065654.1, forward strand.
TATTCCCACAATAACACAAGAGAAACATTCCACTTACTTTTTTATTTCTATCACATATATTTATTTTTATTTGATCATAGTTTTTATTATTTTTATTTGATCATAGTTTTTATTATTTTTATTTGATCATAGTTTTATTATTTTTATTTGATCATAGTTTTATTATTTTTATTTGATCATAGTTTTATTATTTTTATTTGATCATAGTTTTTAAATGTGTACGGCTCTTTAAATCAGCATTAATAAATAATATGATTGATAAAATATAATATAATTATATACAATACTATAATTTATATAAATTTTTATTTGATCATAGTTTTTAAATGTGTACAGCTCTATAAATCAGCATTAATAAATAATATAATTATATACAATACTATAATTTATATACATTTTTATTTGATCATAGTTTTTAAATGTGTACAGCTCTTTAAATCAGCATTAATAAATAATATAATTATTTACAATACTATAATTTATATACATTTTTATTTGATCATAGTTTTTAAATGCGTACAGCTCTTTAAATCAGCATTAATAAATAATATAATTGATAAAATATAATATAATTATATACAATACTATAATTTATATACATTTTTATTTGATCATAGTTTTTAAATGTGTACAGCTCTATAAATCAGCATTAATAAATAATATAATTATATACAATACTATAATTTATATACATTTTTATTTGATCATAGTTTTTAAATGTGTACAGCTCTTTAAATCAGCATTAATAAATAATATAATTGATAAAATATAATATAATTATATACAATACTATAATTTATATACATTTTATTTGATAATGTTTTATTTTGCTCATTCATAAATGATGATGTAATGCATTTTCTTCTGCATAATAAATATGCTTTAAATATTGAATAAAAGTGTACACGGTTTATACTTGATGTAACGACAATAGTCATATATTTAAGAAGGTAAATACTTTATATTTAATAGTTGAAATAATAAACTTGTTTAAGTTCTGAAGGGTGCGTGCCGTACAGCAGGGCTCCGATCTCTCATTAAAGCGATCCGTGTGAAGAACCCTTTCTCTTTTAAACACAGATTTGGGGTCTGAACTCAGATTACAAGCGTTAGATTGATGCGTCCCCTCCCTCTGTTTCGCCTCAGTGGTCACTAACTATCGCCCTAATCCCCCCTCAGCCCCCCGCCTGCCGCTCCCGGCCCCCTCCAGTGACCCGGACGGGCGGAGGTCAGCGGTAATTAGCCGAATTTAAACGATGAACTGGGAAAGGGAGACCGGCGGGCTGGTATCCGTGGAGAAGCTATTAAAATGGTAATGAACGGATGGATTGTGGTGCAGGAACGCCGTCCCCACAGTCCCTTCAGAACGCTTTTACATCACCGTGCACACAAGCACAAGGGCCTTCGTCACGGGAGGACACCCGGGGACCATTCTGTGTCCTCACACACACACATGATGTCAGCTGCCGGGGATGGATTGCAATATAACACAATGTGTGTGTTTGCTGGAGCGCATGTTATGTGTGGATGTAAACAAGAAGTTGATCCGATGTGTTACAAAGCCCCAGACATGCGTGTTTGTTTGGACAGTTGCTAACACAAAACACACACACACGTGTGCCCTTCAACATGCGATGTGTGTATGTTTGTTGTGTGTTGTGTGTGTCAGTAGCTGTATGTTTGACATACGTCTCCACACACACTTCATAAATCTGGGCTTGTTGGTGAGTTTGACCCCCCCACCCACAGTTATCTTTAGACTCATAAGCCCTAAAGTGTGTGTGTGTGTGTGTGTGTGTGTGTGTGTGTGTGTGTGTTTTGCGGTTGCATTAAAACGCTTGTCAGAAATATAGTTGTTTTCTGGGAAGGCTGCCGGGTTGCTTGTGGGCTCAAGCGTCTCGGAGCAACACAACCACAACATCTCTCTCTCTCTCTCTCGGGATCATTCAGTGGCTGGAATCTGACCAATTGCAATTCATAAAGGTGTGTGTGTGTGTGTGTGTGTGCGCGCATGTTTAACAAACATCATTGGAATTTTTCTTTTAGCTTAAAAGTTGGCCGCTGCTTTGATTTTGGCTTCTTGTGTGTGTGTGTGTGTGTGTGTGTGTGTGTGTGTGTGTGTGTGTGTGTGTGTGTGTGTGTGTGTGTGTGTGTGTCAATGTTGGGGAGCTACTTAAAATCTGAAGCTTGCCCAACTCTAGACAATCTGTCTTTTATTTCGACTGGCACCGTATACACTTTAAGAGGAAAGAACCAAATGTATCGGTACTTAATGTTAATGTTAAATAAGGTAACTTTACAGTGTTTAAAACCAGCTGAGCTACTGAAAAATGAAGTTATGTCAGGAGATTCTGGAGTCGCCCCCGCTGACGACTGTGTATTCATGCGACTAACTCTCTGTGATGTGATGCTTTACTTCTGCATTGACACACACACACACACACGCACGCACGCACGCACACACACACACACACACACACACACACACACACACACACACACACTGTTCTCGGTTCTGTGTGCACCCATGTGCATTAAAGGTTTTGTGTGTGTTGGAGAATATGTTCGGTGTGTGTAGTGTGTGTTTGTGTTCTGTAGCTGGACAATAGAGACAGGAAATATTTCTGTGGCGATGGGAAGGGAGTTGCTATACAGTTGTGTTTTGTGTGTGTACACGCGTGTGTGTTTATGTGTGTGGTCTCTGATTCTATCAATAGGAAATCCGCC
>CM065654.1:9884332-9891748 GCA_033220385.1 Triplophysa yarkandensis
TCTGTTTAAAAAATGTCAATTCTGCTCCGCGCAGCGCACAGACAGTATGAGATCTGGGACACAGCCACAGACGGAGAAACCATCATCTGGTCCTGATTTGTAACGTTTTGTCGACTTCTGTATTAAAAACATGTTGGGATGGATTCTAACACAGCTGTTAACACCACACACACACAGGCACGCACGCACGCACGCACGCACCACCACACACACACACACACAATAACAGGTCCAGGTGGATTTTATTGCTCTGTGGGAATCAGTTTCCTACTGAGGTCCACTTGTTGAACTAATAGGGAATTACTTTGTGTGTGTGTGTGTGTGTGTGTGTGTGCTTGTTACAATTCAGCTTGTTTTACCGTGTGTGTGTTTGTGTGTGCATTTGTGCTTGGGCATTTGTGTTGTGTGCATGCATATGCGTCTGTGTGTGCTGCATTCCAGCTTGTTTTACGGTGTGTGTTTTTCTGCGTGTGTATGTGTGTCCGTTTCTGTGTGTGTGGGTGCATTCATGTGCGTTTGTGTGAGCTACACTGCAGCTTGTTTTACAGTGTGTATGTGTGCGTGCGTGCGTGCGTGTGTGTGTGTGTGTGTGTGTGTGTGTGTGTGTGTGTGTGTGCGTTTGTGTGTGCTACACTCGAGCTTGTTTTTACAGTGTGTGTGTGTGCGTGATTTTAATGACTAACAGATATTTCCCATAAACTTGAGTTTCTTTGTTTCTGCTACTCTTTCTCCGTCGCTGTGTTCTCAGGCCCGGCTCTCATTATACAGGTCATAGGCTGAGCGGCTCGTCAATCACAGGCTCATTAGTGCAGTTTAATGACGGCGTGACCCGCCCACCTGCCTCCAGGGGTCCAGCAGGGGAAGTGAAGGGGCCCGAGGGCAAACGTCTGTATTGTTTCTCCCTCCCGCATCCCCCCCGCTCTGAGACGACTCAATGGAGCTTCAGTGATTGTGTCATTGTCAAAGGTACAGAATTTAAGATATATAGTGTAGCAGCGCTCAAGGGATCTGAACTCACACCACCTGAACACACACCACATGTAAACACAAACACACCTACACATTTACACACAACCATAACACACACTCTCTCACAGATATATACATGCACACACACACACCACGGATACAACCAGAACAGACTTCTGCTCACATACACATACACACAACCTCAACGAACGAAATTAAAATCACTAACACAACTGAACACAGACTTGAAACATAAACACATTTACACGAAAACACAACTTGACTTTCTATCACGCAAACACTAATTCAAATATGAAATGCACACATTCACAAAAAACTTACACAGCCTAAATAGACTGTCTGTCTTTTCTTTCATACAAAACACACACATTAAACATATAATATGTGTACACACATACAAAGACTAACACAATCTGAGCAGATTGTCTTACACACACTCACAGGACACAATGTTCTTTATGCTTTGACAACGAATTTCACATTGTGATACAAACTTACACACACAAAAACACACACCAATACATGCTCGCTCACTGACACACACACATACTGATACATTAGCAGTCATAAAACTTTGTGTAAAATATTCAGAGAATTGTCTGGCTGTCTTTCAAGGTCATGGCTTAATGTGTGAAACTAAGCTGTTCATTCAGCTGTAGCCGCATACACACACACACACACACACACACACACACACACACACACACACACACACACACACACACACACACACACACACACACACACACACACACACACACACATTGAACTAATTATAATGGTTTGAGTCAGTAAGAGGTCTGAAACCATGGATATGAATGAGTCAGAGGTCAGTGACCTTTGACCCCTGACGACTAGTTCACTTCTCCCGCAAAAGGTCACAGAAGAGCATGTTTTCCCCGCTGTGAGCCGATTGGCTCCTTGGGAATTCCTCCGAATGAAGGGAGTGCAGAAGCATTCCAGCACGCGGAGGAGAGGACCGGAGTGATGGACGACACAGACGGGGCCAGAGGAAAGGAAGACAAATTGTAACGTTCACTGCATCATCTCTGACCTCACGGCCGCTAAACGCTGTCTATGGTTTCACACCGCAGCCGTTGTGTTACCAGCTCACAGATCAATGACTGGAACAAACTCACAGAGAAAAACAGACTGTTGGGTTTATCACTTAAATGAAGTTTCATGGAAATGTGACGTATTGAGCAAATTCTTTTATCTACACAAGAGTCTCTTTGTGTCAAATGAAGCACAAATGTTACATTTTAGTTAAGCAGTTTACAGAGTGTAAAATCTGTGTGTGTGTGTGTGTGTGTCTGTCTGTCTGTCTGTCTGTCTGTCTGTCTGTCTGTCTGTCTGTCTGTCTGTCTGTCTGTCTGTGTTCTGTGTGTGTGTGTGTGTTGTGTGTGTGTTCTGTGGTGTGTGTTCTGTGTGTGTGTGTGTGTGTGTGTGTGTGTGTGTGTCTGTCTGTCTGTCTGTCTGTCTGTCTGTCTGTCTGTCTGTCTGTCTTTGTGTGTCTGTGTGTGTCTGTGTGTCTGTGTGTGTCTGTGTGAATCATGTTTTCATGTTAAAGGAGAGAGAAACTGAATGGAGGAATTTGCTTGAGACAGATTACCCATTATTCCCTGAAAACCTTCATCCAAAGAATGAAAGAATTTAAAAACAAACCGAACGATACTGAACCGAGCAAAGTGAAGAGTGGATAAAAGCACTTAATTAAATGTTAGTAAGAGTAACACACACACACACACACACACACACACACACACAATGAAGCACCAGACTTCCACACACTCACCTTTGACCTTTATATTTCTGCAAATGTTGAAGTTGAAGTGTACACACAGTGATTTTGGACAGCACCGCTGGATCACACACACGCTTTCCGTTCCATCACTTATAAGTGACTTGTTTACTTATACAGCTGATAAAAGTGTATAGTATATATTGTGCAGTATGCACTCAGATCTTTTCCAAAGAAGGTGTTTTGTGTGTGTTCAAGCTGAACTTAAATGAATCTGTGACATCAGATTTGATGGAGTGATATAAGTCGTTCACACACCGGCAGCTTTAACAAACATGATTCATTTACTGTTTATATTCTGAGAGAATCAGTCATGTTTCTCATTATCTTTTTATCTCCGTTTATTTATGTCTGAACATTTTTAAATGTAGAAAGGGAAAGTGAGACACACACACACATGCACGAAATAACACAAACACAATAATACACACAGTACCACACAAACATGCTTGCATCCTGAGCTGATCAACTCCGTCTGACCCATTTCCTCTGTCTAATCACTTTTGGGAAATAATCCCAAAGTGTTCAATCTCTCTCTCTCTCTCTCTCTCTCTGTCTCTCTCTCTCTCTCTCTCTGGTCTCTCTCTCTCTCTCTGGTCTCTCTCTCTCTCTCTCTCTGTCTCTCTCTGTCTCTCTCTGTCTCTCTCTCTCTCTCTCTCTCTCTCTCTCTCTCTCTCTCTCTCTCTCTCTCTCTCTCTCTCTCTCTCTCTCTCTCTCTCTCCTCTCTCCTCTCTCTCTCTCTCTCTCTCTCTCTCTCTCTCTCTCTCTCTCTCTCTCTCTCTCTCTCTCTCTCTCTCTGTCTGGTCTCTCTCTCTCTCTCTCTCTCTCTCTCTCTCTGTCTGGTCTCTCTCTCTCTCTCTGGTCTCTCTCTCTCTCTCTCTCTCTGGTCTCTCTCTCTCTCTATCTGGTCTCTCTGGTCTCTCTGGTCTCTCTCTCTTTGGTCTCTCTGGTCTCTCCCTCTCTGGTCTCTCTCTCTCTGGTCTCTCTCTCTCTGGTCTCTCTCTCTCTGGTCTCTCTCTCTCTGGTCTCTCTGGTCTCTCTCTCTCTGGTCTCTCTCTCTCTGGTCTCTCTCTCTCTGGTCTCTCTCTCTCTGGTCTCTCTCTGGTCTCTCTCTCTGGTCTCTCTCTCTCTGGTCTCTCTCTCTCTCTCTCTGGTCTCTCTCTCTCTGGTCTCTCTCTCTCTCTCTCTGGTCTCTCTCTCTCTCTCTCTGGTCTCTCTCTCTCTCTATCTGGTCTCTCTGGTCTCTCTCTCTCTGGTCTCTCTCTTTCTGGTCTCTCTGGTCTCTCCCTCTCTGGTCTCTCTCTCTCTGGTCTCTCTGGTCTCTCCCTCTCTGGTCCTCTCTCTCTCTGGTCTCTCTCTCTCTGGTCTCTCTGTCTCTCTCTCTCTCTGTCTCTCTCTCTCTGGTCTCTCTCTCTCTGGTCTCTCTCTCTCTGGTCTCTCTGGTCTCTCTCTCTCTGGTCTCTCTCTCTCTCTGGTCTCTCTCTCTGGTCTCTCTGGTCTCTCTCTCTCTGGTCTCTCTGGGTCTCTCTGGTCTCTCTCTCTCTCTCTGGTCTCTCTCTGGTCTCTCTGGTCTCTCTGGTCTCTCTGGTCTCTCTGGTCTCTCTGGTCTCTGGTCTCTGGTCTCTGGTCTCTGTCTCTGGTCTCTCTCTCTCTCTCTGGTCTCTCTCTCTGGTCTCTCTCTCTCTGGTCTCTCTCTCTCTGGTCTCTCTGGTCTCTCTGGTCTCTCTGGTCTCTCTGGTCTCTCTCTCTCTCTCTCTCTCTCTCTCTCTCTCTCTCTCTCTCTCTCTCTCTCTCTCTCTCTCTCTCTCTCTCTGGTTTGTGGAACTTTGTCTGAAAGTTTTTACATCTTGGAAAATTCTGTAAAACCCCTTTAGTTTCTCATGGTCCTGTTCCATTACTGTCGTCAGTGTCTGATGTACAAAAACAAGAGTTAAAAAGCTTACTTTTTACTGCTATGCATTTCTGTGCAGGGTGTTATATGTGTTCTGTGGCAGAGAAAAAACCCCAAAATCTTTTCTTTGAATGTTGTTTTTTGAAAATTGAGTTTTCCAGTTTTGGGATGGAGTAATGAAGATTTTTCAAATCAGCTCACAAAGGAATTTATTTAACACAGACGAAACATGTGTGTGTTTGTGTGTTTATGTGTTTATGCGTGCGTTCGTGTGTGTGTGTGTGTGTGTGTGTGTGTGTGTGTGTGTGTGTGTGTGTGTGTGTGTGTGTGTGTGTGTGTGTGTGTGTGTGTGTGTGTGTGTGTGTGTGTGTGTGTGTGTACTCATGTATTCGCACACGCACGATTAAGTCTTAAACCAGTGCAATTGTTTAAATCCTCTATCTCCCTCTCTTTTAGTTTTCAGTCTGTAACAGGGTACACCGTGTCACAACCATCTGAGCTCCATCACTTGTACGTGACCTTTGAACTCTGTGTTTGTGCTGATAGCTGTTCCTGACAGATTGAAGCCACATTACACTCCTCTGTTTTAAATCTGTTTGACGGGTAAGAAACACAAATACACACACTTTCTCATCTATCTATGAGTCACCTGGCTCTTGATTTGTGATTGTTTGTATAACTGATAAACACACAGGCTCCTGTATGTGTTTTTGTGTTGAATGTAGAACAGACACACGCAGGCACACACACACACACACACACACACACACACACACACACACACACACACAACACATACAGATTATTTCAGTAGAAACTGTTGTACATGAAAGTCTTCAGGTTCAGATGTTAACATCTGTCTCAGCGGTCTGGTGTCAGTGTGTCATACAGGTGTGAACAGGTTCTAAATCCTGTTTTATAGATTTTATAATGTAGAAATGTGTGAGGAGGAGTCGATATTTCTGTCCTGTCAATCATGTCACTAACGTATATGCAAACTTACAAGCTGTTACAACCTCCATAGTTATTAGTTAGTTAATAATGGATTGGTAGATGAACTGTATGTATGCGTGTGCGTGTTAATGCGTGTGTCTGCCAAATGAAAATATGTAAATGAAAAAATGTGAGTGTGCGTGAGGTTTACTCAGATATAGTGAATTCACTAGTGCCATTTGCACACATAGAGTCCAGTGGGAGTTCTGTGGAATGTGACCCATAATGCACCATGAGAAAAACAGAATTCTTGTGTGTACCCGTGAATGTTTCTGTATTTTCTGGAATATTATTTTCCTATCTTTTTATCAGAATTGATCTTTAACACACTTCTTTGTTTTGACTTTATTGCCGTTTTGGCAGATACACAAATCACATTAAACATGAGCCATTCTTGTTTGCCGCCTTTGCAGTGCACTTTATAGCACTCACATTTGAGGTTTTATTTCAGTTTTCCAGGTTGCTGAATGTGCTCACTAAAGATTGAGAGAGAGTTTTCTCAGCATCATTAACACAGATTTCTTCTGTATAGAGTTTTATCGCCTTTCTGTCATTTGATGACAGTATATTTATCTCTTTTTGTATTCTATACTGTGTGTATTTTATTAAATACAGAGATGACCGTTATGACACTTGAATCAATCACAACCTAAAAAATCACCATATCTGACCTTTGACCTCCGACTCTTTTCCCACCCTTTCCTCCCTCACTTTACATCCTGTGGTAATAAATAATCATTTCCTATACAGCGCAGACAGTCTTAAACATCCATTTAACTTCAGTATGTTTAAAATCCTTAAGTCTTAATTGTGTGTGTGTATCTGTGTTACTCTACTAACATTGAATCAATCTATAATGTTTTTTATTTAGAAGGACATTTGAACAATAAAGCAGCAAGAGAACTCCGGCTACCTTTGACATACATATCATTCAGCCTCGTATGATTTGACTGTTTAGGATGGATTATGTGAATTGGGACGCCGTCTCGGAAGTGATGACAATTCACCGCATTCATGGCGGTCAACTGAGAGCCCTGCTCAACAATGAGAGAGAAATCAAATACTCTTCTAATCTGTCTTATCTACACCATCGACGCAGACACGCACACACACACACACACACACACACACACACACACACACACACACACACACACACACACACACACACACACACACACACACACACACTGAGAGCAGGATGTGTGGACAATGGTCTGCTCTCGGGGGCTTCTGTATTGTCTGAGTTTAATGTGGAAACTGATCCATCTTTCCCTTCCCACACCCCACCTGAGACAGAAAGTCCGCCTGTGTTTCTATCACAAAACACTGCTTCATTACGGCTGTTATGGACTTAATCTGTCATCCGTTCTCCACTTGTATTTGTTGTCGACCTTTTTGGCCATCATTCACATTACATAACATTGCCTGTAAATATTCCACTTTATTTTTAATTTCTAACCTTGATAAACCATTATTTCAACGTTACTCAAGAAGGTTTGAGACGACTTCCATAGAATGTTTGATGTACTCTAGCTCTTGAGTTGAGGGTGTGCACCATCCTGCGCTTTCGTCCGCCGTGTTGTTCTTTAACAGGTTTAGGTTTGAAATTGTAGGTCACTTGAGGAAGAAAGTGTCTGCTAACAGATGAAATGAAATCTTTGTATGAAACGTCCATTCGGAGGGGATTGACAGAATAAACACAATACATCTGACCATTTAATCTGGGACAAATTGAGGC
>CM065654.1:9897248-9924748 GCA_033220385.1 Triplophysa yarkandensis
TGCAATGAGTGTACTTTAACTGAGAGCAAAGCAGTCGCAGTTGCGCACACGTTTTTATTTTTTGTAAAAAATTCCATGCGCTTCTGACACTTATGAACAGGTTTACTGCCTTAAACTACATCATCAAAGCATCATCAGGAAAAGTCCTATTCATATCAGTCTATAGTAAATTGATGGAACTTCATTGGACATATGTACAGAACGTATGATTAAAAATATCACAATGTAAACACAATTTAAACAAGCTCAAACACGGCCGTCAATCCATCAGGATCACACTATGAAATGTTTTGTTGTGTTGGGCCATTAGAGACATTAGTTCAGCGCTGCGAGTTTGAAAGCAGGTAGTCCCGGTCGGGTTGAGACAGCTACATAGTGTTACAAAAAGCAAGTGTTACAATAAACCCCAACCATAGGTGAAGGTCTGTGAGCGCTTTTCAGGACACAAGGCAATGTACACCTTGATGCTCGTGCTCTTCTGAGCTCTCTGATTGGTGTGTGGTCGGGATTCTCGGACGATTGGCCAATAAATAACTTAAAACGGTGATAGGTTGAATATTTGGAAGAATTTTGATTAAACCTTTGGCTCTATTGAGTATATTGAGCACAGAAATACTACAACATGTGTCTAACTTTTTAGTTTTTAACAAATGGATCATATTTAACACGACAACACAACGTGTGTAACTCATAATGCATGAAACGGCCTGATACTTCCCATTTAAGGGCCTGTTCGTAGCAGATACATGCATGTTGGTTTTTTATTAATATTGCGATTATAACTTTAGTATGACAAATCCGAAATGTGTTCAATTGTGTATATTAGAAACTGAAAGGTAATTTAAGACTGCTTTCTTTTCATCATCCATGTGTTTGTTATTCACAAATAATTCACAAATCTTTTTTCACTGCTGTATGCATTCATTCTGATATTTAATGAACATTGTGTACGCCCTAAAGTGTCTCTAGAGTGCAGATGGGATCAGCTGAGGTGGGTGGACAGGTTTTTACCTTTCAAAACGTTGCAGAGCAATTAAAGGAAAATGAAGTGAGCTTTCCTTTAGAAAATGTAAATTGCTTTCAGAGAAACAGCAGCTTGCGTCAACAGATCAGATGTCAGTCATTAAGTGCGTTTACCTGCTACTGTCATTCCGTTTTGCTGACATTCTTGCTCTACTTTTAAACATATATGTTATTGTTCATAATAAAGAACGTATAATTGAAACATAAACATAATCACAAAGATTTTAGAAAACGTAAAGTCACTTATTGAGATCTCAAAATAAATGACCACACAGTTTATATAGTCAGCATAATTCCTTTTTTTCAATGAAAAGTGTTGTGAATCAGATGCATGGCTTTCTATCGTGTGTTGATGTGTTGTAACTTTGTATCAATCTAAAGAAACACATTTGTGTCCATTGTGTTTAATCTTTACTAGCCATCCACCAGACGTTATGTATTTAAAACATAATCCCATAACATGACTTTTATTAAATGAACAGAATTTCAACTAAACAGAGTTCATTTAATAGATGTCATGTTATAATTCAACCTAGACTTCAATTTAGTCCTTTGTGTTATGAAAAAAGTGTATAAACCTGATGCCCTAAATATGGATTTGGGCTGTGGAACACATAGAGTACAAACATCACATGACCTTGACATGTCAATCAGAATTCAGCTATATTGAGTATTAATTTGTAATAAACACATTTTACATTTTTTCATATAGGACATGTTGATTTTATTATGAAGTTTTATATAAAAATAGAGGAATAAACACCATTGTTAGGTAATGTACATAATCCTCTGAAGGAAGTTTGAAGGTTTGATTGAAATAATTAAATGATGTATTTGTATATCTGTTATCATCATTACATGTGTGCAAGTTTCTAAAATTATATAAAAAACTGATTATAAAACGTGTGTGTGTATATGTGTGTGTGTGTGTGTGCGTATGTGAATGTGGATGTGTTTGCGTGTGAATGGATGTTGGTGGGTGGGACGTGTACTGCATTCATTCCTTCAGCATTACTGGATTCCATTACAGACCTCTTTAAGCATTGATTTATGTATTATTTGGAAGTTCACTAGTACATATGCTCCACCCATATGTTAATGTGATGACTAATGATTCTGTGACACCTGAAGTTCAGCATCACTATTGTCAGTCAACTGTTGAAGAGACACCAACACCAACATTTCATCTCAGGTAATGAACATAGCCACTCACCTCTTCAGCTTTTATTTAACATAAGGAATATATGTCTGGTTTATTCACATTCATAATAACTCTTGTTTTTATATTGAAACTTATGTCCTTTATATTGTAAAAATTGATATATGTAAATTGTGTGTGTGTGTGTGTGTGTGTGTGTGTGTGTGTGTGTGTGTGTGTGTGTGTGTGTGTGTGTGTGTGTGTGTGTGTGTGTGTGTGTGTGTGTGTATACAGGTGCAGGTTAACATGATGACAGTTTTAATCGTATTGTATGTGTTATTGCTTCTGGTTGGTGAGTGATTAAATCCTACTTAACACATCAGTTCATTATGATTCAAAAATATCAATAAAGACAGTGTTAGTTATTTTCACATTTTTCACATTTTCTTTGATTTCCTTTTTGTAAGAAATTTAAAGCTGGATCTTAATTTTACATAAACAGAAGTATGGTGACAATTCAAAGATTTTTTGATCGTTCAATTCACTTATATTTTACCAGGAAAGAACTATTAAAAGTTGGTAAATACTTTGTAATACTTTGTAAATAACTATGTTAAAGTATTGTTAGCAGTGTATAATTGTGAACTGAAATGGAAAACTTGTAAGACATTCCCAAATGAATGACGAAACTGCTCAAAGGACTAAATTGTAATCTAGGTTGAATTATAACATTAATCCTATTAAATGAACTCTGTTTAGTTGAAATTCTGTTCATTTAATAAAAGTCATGTTATGGGATAATGTTTTGTTTTATAAAAACAAGCACTTGAAATGTACTGCTTTAAAACATGTTTTATTTATTTATAGAAGTTCACATTTTATGAGAAACCAAAGCATGACTTTAGCTATGAACTAAACTTACAATACGTTTGAAAGTACCCATATAACATAGATGACACGTTTTATTTATTGTTTTAATTTCAGGCAGTAGCACTGGCAGTCTGTTTTATCCCTATGGAACTGGAGACACACAGAATGAACGCTCTGATGATGGAAGCTCTCCGAACATTACACTCCTGCAACCATTCATATATTTTGGGGAAACATTAAACAAAGTCTATGTAAGTCAAAGTAGTGCCTATAACTAAAAGTTCTCTTAGTTTCACATTTAGTGTTACAAATACTTTAACCTTGTCTTATCAAAGAATGGTTCTTATTTTAAATGAGCGGGTTTTGTTATATAGCATGCTTAATTATCCTGACAATCATCCGCAATTGTTTCAGGTCAACAACAACGGACACTTGATGTTTGATGGGTCATGGTCCAGCTATTCTCCATATGCATTCCCGGCTCATAGTGGGAAAGACATCATAGCTCCATTCTGGACTGATATTGATAACCGTGACAATGGTGTTATCTCATATCAGCAGTACACCTCTGGAAGTGTCTTAACACAAGCTACTCAAGACATCAACCAATACTTTCCTGACCTGAGCTTTTCTGCTTCATGGGTCTTTGTTGCAACATGGGACAGAGTGGCATATTTTCCACTATCAGGAACAGTAAGAACCCGGGATAACTGAGGTCTTAGAAAAAATCAACTATTTGATATTAAAACCTGTTTTTATTCCTACAGGAAACATCTTTCCAAGTGGTTTTGATTTCAGACGGCCACCTCTCTTTTGTTGTAATGAACTATGGTACAATAGCTCCAACTGAGTTTGTACAGGTATGGAAATTATAAAAAATAAATAAAGTATAGGCTATTATCTGTCACCAACTAACTGAATAGACAAATCTATTATAACGTCAGGCTGGCTATGACACCATGGACTCAAGCCACCATTTCTCAATAACTGGATCACTTGAAACAAACTTGACAGATTTACCAAACAGGAGCAATGTCAATGTTTCAGGCAGATGGGCCTTCAGAACAGATCATGGATCAAGGGGTTGTCGGTTCAATGGTAAATGTATTTTTTAAGTTTCCACTGTGAATACCTGCTATATTTTCTAATTGCAGTAGACAAGAATACAATACTAGTGACATGGTTTCATTTTTAAAGGTTTAATGTGTGTGTAAATTTAAGGAGGATACATACAGACTATGTTTTCAGGGGTGTATAGATACCTCACATAGTGAACAGTTATGTTTTCATTCGTTAAAAATGTGTTATTTCTAAATACTGTACACACACACCACAGGTACTGTCACGTGGGATTCACTGTCATGTTTCTACAATGGCATTACTGACAAACTGCTCTACCAAAACAATTCATAAATAGATTTCCCTTTCGACAAAGAAGCAGATATGTTACAACATTTTTACTCTCTTGTCAGCCACTGGAAACAAGATGGATTGAATTTCACAAAATGGACCTTTAAAAGCACAAGAATGTGTGTTTCAGTATACAGTTTGATCCTGTTCAGGCCTCTTAACCAAATCGACTAGCATGCTTTTATTGGTCAGCCATCTTTATTAGAAAGATTATTCAGGATCTTTTACTCCTCTATTTTTTTTCCAGTCTTTTCACATATCAAATCCTTGTTTTAGGTTTAGCAGTGCAGCTGGGAGATTCTTTCTGGAGTGATTCCACCTGTCAGGAGAAATGCATCTGTACCATTCGAGGTGTCCAATGCAGCCCGGAGCCCTGCAGTTATTCCCAAGCATGTCGTAGAGACGCTTTCCAGTTCTCTTGTCAGAACATTCAACGGCAAACCTGCACCGTCTCTGGAGATCCTCACTACTATACTTTTGACAATCAGATTTTTCACTTTCAAGGCACTTGCACTTATGTTCTGTCTGAGGTTAGCTTGGCTTACTACTTTATAAGAAGAGAATTACCCGATGTGTATTTCTTCAGAAATCCTAAACTTGTGTAATTGTTTAGGCTTGTGGATATGGTTTGCCATATTATCGCGTAGAGGGGAAAAATGAGAACCGCCACAGTACACTTGTGTCATGGACTCAGACAGTCAGAGTGTTTGTGTATGATGTTGTAATTGAACTGAAAAAAGACAACAATTATGAAGCAAAGGTTAGTATCACTGTACTTTTGTAATGCTAATAGAATTTTAAAAATATTTTAACTCTCCTCAAAGTAATTCTCTTGTTAACACTTTCCAGGTTAACGGGACCTTCAGGGCAACCCCATTCACACTGAATAATGGCTCCATCCACGTCTATCAGTCAGGTTTCACTTTAACCATCAGCACCAACTTTGGTCTGGTTGTTACATATGATGCATACAGCTGGGTCAGAATATCTGTACCTTATGAGTACCAGAACGCCACGTGTGGTCTATGTGGCAACTTTAACTTGAATCCTGAAGATGATTTCCGGTCCCCTTCTGGGGAGATTCTGAGCTCAGATGTGGAATTTGCCAACTCTTGGACAGTAGAGGAGGACACAGACCCAGAATGCAATAATGAAAAGAGTGCAAATATGCCTGTTTGTAGACCTGATGTGGTTAGTGTTTACAGTGGTACAAACTACTGTGGGATCCTAGGAGATGAATCTGGTCCCTTTGCTGCCTGCCACTCTGTGCTTTCACCGCAGACATATATAGAAAGTTGTGTCTTTGATATTTGTGTTGGAGGGGGGTACCAACCCATTCTGTGTCAGGCTCTCAATGTGTATGCTGCTCAATGCCAACTGTTAGGAGCTCAATTGGGCCAGTGGAGACGGCAAGGATACTGTGGTAAGAATGTTTAATGTTATGATAATATTTTCATAGACCTAGTTAAAATAGACCAGGTGCATTCACACATTCACACTTTATTTCCAGAAATTCAGTGTCGGGAGAACAGCCATTTTGAGTCGCAAGGGACAAGCTGCCCAGCCACATGCAGTGATCCCTTGGCTCCAGTGAATTGTCCTTTGCCTAATACTGAGAGTTGTATCTGTGATGCTGGGTACATCCTAAGTGCTGGGACCTGTGTTCCTGAAGCAGAATGTGGCTGCACCTTTGAGGGATTCTATTACGATGAGGGACAGTCAGTAGTGTTGGATGAAGACTGTGGGAGGCAATGTGTTTGCCGCAACAGGACAATGATCTGCTATGAGCATCAGTGTGGTCCAGCAGAGGTTTGTGAAATTCATCATGGTGTGAGAGGCTGCAGACCCACCAGCTATGCTACCTGTTCAGTTGAAAGCCTAGGATTCTATCACACCTTTGATGGACTACGTTTCCGATATCCAGGAGCTTGTGAACTAAC
The DNA here is from genome assembly GCA_033220385.1 of Triplophysa yarkandensis. Classification (NCBI taxonomy): domain Eukaryota; kingdom Metazoa; phylum Chordata; class Actinopteri; order Cypriniformes; family Nemacheilidae; genus Triplophysa; species Triplophysa yarkandensis. The sequence goes on from CM065654.1 coordinate 9,903,630, forward strand.
ACTAGCAAGGGTGATGAGTTTATCCCTACAACCATACTTTGCTGTAACAGTTGAAAAAGTACCTAGAGGTCTTAACAACTTTACAAGATTCCTAAAGTTTGAATCAGAAGGGACTCAGGTCTCCATAGAAATAGGAGAAGTTAGCATTGTACAGGTTAGCCAAGATGCTTTTTTAAATTTTTTTTTTAACTAACTTTAACATCTACATGTTTAATAACCATTTGCTTTATAATCACCGATATAGGTGAATGGACGGAAATTGGGTATGCCGATCAGAGAAGACTGCAGTCAAATCAGCATATATCAAAGCAATGTCATGGGTGTTGTTCTGGAAACAAACTTTGGGGTTTCTATTAGAGCTAATTGGCCATACATGATTCAGATCACCGTGCCAGTCACTTACAGTGATACACTTGAAGGTCTTTGTGGGAACTTGAATGGGAACATTACAGATGAATTTATAAATCCAGATGGTATCCTGCTGGAGGACTCTCAATCATTTGCAGACAGTTGGCGGGATGGGTCCCTATCAGCGCACTGTGAGGAGCCAGCTGACCTCTGGCAAACAGGACATTATCAGAATAGCCAGTTCAGTGAGCAATGTAGCATCATGACCATGTCTGATGGACCATTTGCTGAGTGCAGCAGAACAATAGATCCTACACAACGAATCCAAGATTGCATTCAGATGTTGGAGCAGACAAGTGGTACAAGAGAGGCTCTATGTGAGGCCCTGCGGGGATACACCCTGCTCTGTCAACAGAATAGTATTGCAGTGGGAGAGTGGAGGAATGTTACACAATGTGGTGAGCATCTTTCAGCCCATGAGATAATACATGCAAACTCATGATTAATTTGCTCACTCAGCCAGCTTGTTCTTATACTTTGATTTCAGAACCCATCTGTCCACCAAATTCCCATTACCAATTGTGTGGCACATCCTGTCCTGCATCTTGCCCTAGTCTCTCATTCCCTTTCCAGTGCTCCCTGCAGTGCCAGGAGGGATGCCAGTGCGATGATGGGCTTGTTTTGAATGGAGATCACTGTGTACCTCCCATGGGTTGTGGGTGTCGCTATGCTGGACATTACAGACAGCCAGGAGAGCATTTCTGGCATGATGAGGAGTGCCAGTCTCTCTGTGTTTGTGATGGAGTCACTGGATTCGTCCATTGCAGAGCATCATCTTGCAGTGAACAAGAAGTCTGCAGTGTGGTGAACGGAGAGTACGGCTGCCATCCAAGTCCACATGCTAGCTGTTCTGCTTCAGGAGATCCCCTTTTTATCTCTTTTGATGGGACCTACTTTGATCTTCAGGGCACATGCAGATATGTGCTGGCCACTGTATGCAATGACACTCGCGGTCTACCACACTTCCAAGTGGATGCAAGAAATTTGGCAATGAATGAACTGCCAGTGTCCATTACTGCTGAGGTTTTTGTAAATATCTCAGGACATTTTATCAACATGTCACAGGACATGGATGGTTATTATTCTGTTGAGGTAAGCACAATTTATTCGAAATAATTTGTAAAACACAATTTATCCAATAAGTGCTAAGAAGTTGTTGGAATTACATTTAACCAGATTGATGGAGAGACAAGAAACCTCCCGGCTCAACTAGAATCTGGTCTGGTCACTGTCTCCTTCATTGGACAACAGGTACTGGTTTCTACTGACTTTGGTTTGAGTGTGACTTATGGCTACTGGGCAGTAAACATCATTGTACCAGAAGACTACAAAGGAATTACATGTGGACTCTGTGGTAACTTTAACGGTCAAACAGAGGATGACTTCATGACTCCTTCAGGTTCTTTGGCTCCTTCAGCAGATCAATTTGGGGCAGCATGGAAAGTTGAGAATGATATTCCCTGCAGTAATGCATTTGGAGACAACTCTCCTATGTGTCAAAATCAGACCACTGCTAATGCCATGTGTGAGATCATCAGAGACAATCAGGGCCCCTTTAGCTTCTGTCATGCATCTGTTGATCCAGAAGTATACTTTAATGCCTGTTTGCTTGGTGTTTGCCTCTCTGGGAATTGTAAAGATGTTTTGTGCCACTCAATCCAATCTTATGTGAGGGCTTGTCAATCTGCAAATGCTGTTATCTACCCCTGGAGAGAAAGTACATATTGTGGTAAGTAACTGGAAGTTTAAAGGGATAAAGAAATCAATTAATTAATCATTAATTTGTTTAGCTTATTTAAATAGTGTTTCTCCATTTTGTGTTCTCTGTGTCATTTTATGACATTTTATGTTACCTTTGATAGACATGATGTGTCCAGAGAACAGTCACTATGAGCTGTGTGGAACAGACTGTGATCGTACATGCACCAGAGCCATAAACACAAGTTGTGAACACACATGTACAGAGGGATGTTTCTGTGATGATGGATTTGTAAGGTGTGGAGAACTCTGTGTTGCCGTGGATGAATGTGGATGCTCTTACAATGGATTCTACTTTGATGTAAGGATTACAAAAATAGGTTGTCTAATGTCTAAATCCAATTCTCTTTACTCAAAGACTAGGATAGTACCATTTGTAATGGTATTGGCATACAAATTATTTTGAGCAATGTTCAAAATTAATATTATTGGGATTTGTTTCTGGGTCTAATTTCATGATTGTGAATAACCTTTTGGACGCCCAAAGTTAATCTTTGTTCATATGTTTTCCAGATTGGTGAGAAGTTCTGGGATTCAGAATGTTCTCAACACTGTGAGTGTCTTGGCCCAAGTGATATGTTTTGCTCTACATCCTCTTGCCCACCGACTATGCAGTGTACAATCAGAAATGGACATCGTGGCTGCTACAGTGAAATGTCCACATGTATGGTTTGGGGTGACCCTCACTACTTAACCTTTGATGGGGCCTTGGTCGACTTCCAGGTAAGTCATCGAAAAAGACCACATAACATTCATTTCAACAAAGACACTTGTGGTCTTGACATTAATGTGCATTGTGTAATTTCTCACCAGGGATTATGTTCATATGAGATTGCACAAACGTGTAATGTTGCCAGTGATGATCTGGGATTTCGTGTGGTGGCCACCAACAGACACAGAGGAAACACGGCAGTGTCGTTTGTGTCTGTTGTGGATGTTTGGTTGTCTCAACATGGGAAACACTTACAAATCACTATTGAGCAGAACAGAAAACTCAAAGTAAATAGTAGTTGACAGTGTCTCAACAAAACATTTCTTCTGACTTTCTTACTTTAATCTCATTGGTTTCTTCTGTCCAGGTTAATGGAATTTACACTGACCTACCAGCTCTTCAAATCAATGATCTTGTTGAGGTGCACGAGGAAAAGGGATTTGTGGTCCTGAATGCACTGAATAAAATCATAGTCCATTTTGATGGTGATAGCATCCTTCTAATCCAACTGAGCCAAAGTTTTAGTGGTTCCGTAAGTGGAATGTGTGGCAATTTCAATGGTGATCCAGTAGATGATAAAGAATTACCATGTGGGGGCTTGGCTCCTGATGATACTGTCTTTGGCAACAGCTGGAAATCAAACATCAGCACACCAGGGTAAGATATGTGGGACTTGGTAGGGTAGTGGTTCTTGATTAGTGAGAAGAGTTGGGAGGTATTTTCAAAGGTGAAAGAATGGAAACATCTATACTCAATGACTGATAGATGCTGGACAAATTTGCCAAATTTCAAGTTCCAGCAGGTTCGGATTGCATGACAAATCCTCATTCCATTTTCATTCTTTCAATTACTGGCCGTCATAAACATAAAACAAATGAAACTCAAGGGTAGTCTTGGTTTTGGTGCATATCTGTTTGAAAACCATGAGCCAAGCATAGCTAATGTAATGCTTAATGGTGTGATAATGAAACACTTTATTCATATAAATGACCTCTGCTTTTCAGCTGTGGTGACAGTAACCAGACTGCTAACCCTGAAGACTGTCCATTCAAACAGGAGTATTCTGACCTTTGCCGTATTATCATCAACACCACAGGACCCTTCCAGGAGTGCCATCATCATGTTGACCCTGAAATTTACTTTAACTCTTGTGTGTATGACCTGTGTCTTTACACTCCAGAAAATGGCATGTTGCACGCCGCTGTTCGAGCATATGAGACGGCTTGTGTCATCTTGGGCATACACATCCCAGAATGGCGTTCCAGTCTACAATGCTGTATGTCATGACGTATCACATATTGCTTGTTGTTAGGAAACAGTAGCAAAATGTTTAATTTAATGCATTACTGATTCCTTTATCCTGTGGTTCTATTGTAAGACGTGACAGACCCCTGTGCTGAGCTCAACTGTACTGAGGAAGAATGGTGTGGGGAGAAAGATGGAGTTCACGGTTGTTTCTGCAATGACAATCATCCCAGACCTAACCCTGACTCTTTTGGTAATCATTTCTACTCTAATAGTATTAATTATTCAGCCTTTGCTGATGCTTACTCTGTTTTTTATTACTTTTAGATTTCTCTGAAGCCTGTGAGAGTAGTTCAGGATCTCTATCTCTATCTCGCTGTCAGCTCTTTGAAGCTGGTTTTCCAGCGGATGTTCTTCATCTCAATGACCCCAGCTGTAGAGGAACCATCCAGAATGGAAGAGTGCTGTTTCATTTTGATAAAAAGGATCAGATCTGCGGCACAAGTCTTCTGGTAAGACTAAAAAAATGCATTGTTTATGAACTGATTTTTAGTTTTTAACAATGTGAGTTGGATTAAAATCCTTTTTATTGATTTGGAAATCTGAATTGCTTTATTTGTCCACAGGCCAACGGTACTCATGTCATCTATGAGAACTATATTTTGGGGGTGTCACGGTCAACTCAAGGTCCCATTAGAAGAGACATAGATCTGCAGCTTTCCTTTAGCTGTATTTATTCTCTAAGGCAAACAGTTACAATGGAAAAGGAAATCCACCCATTGGAGAGGTGATACCTTCAGCTTCCTGAAAAATAAAAAATGATTTTTAATCTCAAAAGACATTATTTTACCCTTAAAACAATGTTTAATCTGTTACTTCCACAGCGTTGTGCACAGGACTCTTCCCTCTGGAGAAGGGAGATATCAGGTTCGAGTGGTTCCATATCAGGACTCTCAGTTCTCTCGACCCTTCACCGGTGATGTAGATGTCCAGATAAACAAAGAGATTTTTGTTGAGGTTGCCATTGACGGGGTTGATAGCCATCGGTATGCTACAGTGATTGACACATGTTGGGCTACACCTGTGAATGATCCAGATTACAGTCAGCGATGGGATCTCATCACCGGAGAGTAAGACCCAAACACATATTGAGTCTTCATGATTTGAAAACTCTGATGTCATGCAGTCTTGTGGATGGGGTTTTTAGTCAAATGCTAACAAGTCGTTATGTTTTCAAATCTTCGCAGATGTCCAAGCACATACGACAGATCAGTGAAGCTTCTTCAGAATGGTGTCTCAACATCCAGCCGTTTCTCTTTCCGAACCTTTAACTTTGATTCAAACTTCACTAAAGTTTACCTGCACTGTTCCGTTCATCTTTGTTTTAAAGAGAGCAGTAACTGCACAGCAGTAAGTTTGCAAAATAACTTTAATTCTATTTACTTAGGTCCTTACTAGTCATATTTAGATTCTCTAAATTCAATCACGATTGAATCAAAACGGACATCATTATTTTTGAAAAAATCTATTTACCCAACAGTGTTTTTACAGTCTTCATGGTACACAAAAGCTTTAATGTAAATTGATAAATGGAGATAGCTAAGAGAAAATGTATGCACATTTAATAGCACAACCTACATTTTGTTAGTAAAGTCTGTGCCTATGCTAAAACAACCCATGAAACGTTTTAGAAAATCAGAATATGACCAAATACATGGAGCTCTAAATAACATTATCACTCACTGTACAGATTAAGAGGTTGTTTTTCGAAATAATGTTCAACTTTGTTTCCTTACGAAATCATTAAGATTTTCTTCGTATTTTGTGATTCCAACGTTGGCCTTAAAAGTGTGATGTTCTATACATGTGCTGGTCTCTGACGTTCTATATTTATTTTCATCCAATCAAAGCATTGTTATCCTGGATGCCGACAGAGGGTGGGCAGATCTCTAGATTTTCACGACACCGCTTCCATATCCATGGGTCCACTGGTCTTGTCTGACATGAATTCAGGTTCATTTTCATTTTTATTCCAAATCTAACCAACATAATGGCTTATTCATTTCTCATGGTCTGAACTCTGTCCTATCTGGCATTTACAGATGAAAGATCCACAGACAGATGGGTGATATCTGGATCTCCGACTCATTGTCAATCTATATTACTGCTAATTTCATTCCTGACTATCTGCAGTATCCTCTAAAACATTTACAGCTAGAAAAAGTCTTGTTTAAATCAATTAGTTTCTTTTTTTTATTGTAATCTGTTATTGTGAACTATTTAAAAACCGTAATTTAACTTATTGTTTAGTATTTTGAAATGTTAATGACTTTATGTTGGGGCTTTTGTGTGATTTCATGATTTAATTTAAATCAGAAAAGTATTGATTTTGATCAGGTTTTGATAATTGTATTGTAAATGTAGTAAATAAAGAGTTGGCTTTTACCTAATGTTTTGCCAAAGTAGTGTTTCACAAACACACACACACACACACACACACACACACACACACACACACACACACACACACACACACACACACACACACACACACACACACACACACACACACACACACACGCGCGAGCGCATGCACACACACACATACTTCATAGTTCAAAAGTGGTTTTTAAGGTGTGGGAACCTGAATTGTAGCAGAAAATCTGGTTCTTTACACAAGATATAACATGAACACATCTGGGTGCTTCTGTTTAAACCAAGTCCTGTTGTTGCAATGAATTAAATCCAGTGCAGTTTATTCAAATATATTCTTTGTTGATTTTCTCAAGGCCGATTACAAAACAACACAATTACATTTAAATGGGCCGGAATGATTATCATCATTACAAACATTAGTATTTATGTTTATTTGGAATCACAATTACAACAGTATACTTTGATTCATGTGGCTACTTAATTAAATCTTTGAAAACATTTAATGTCTTTTTTGTGGAAAATAATTGGGTAAAAACAAACAGTTCATTTCTCTAAATACAAATATTTTAATGTAATGAAAAATATTATGTATTCAGTAAATGTATGTTTGTTATAAGATGTAATATTGTTGGTGAGTTCTTAAAGAATTTTTTAGTTAATCTCATTCAAATTTTTACCTTACTTTTTTTCTTCATTTACCTAATTTCAAAGCTTTCATATGTCAAATGTTTTGTGTAAATTGTTTCACATGAAAAGGCAATTATTATATGCATACAGGGCAGACGGTCCACGTGGGTTTTCTTCCTCCTCAATTATCTTCTTTATCGATTTTTTTCATGCCCAGATGTGGCCAGAAACAACCCTTCATTTATAATACAAACATATATTTAACGAAAATAGTGTGAAATGCATGTGAGATCTGTGAGCTGAGAAGTGTCAATCATTCAGGAAACATGGGATCATCTATCTCCAAAATTCATAAACTCATTATCACAGATCAGAGATCTAACCAATTAAAGTAGATATCCCATCTATGTTCACGCATGACTGGCAGCATGAATAATAAAGTCAACTACTGACTAATATATAATTTAAGTGATAAATATTGCTTTGTGTGTAAGAGATGTCAGTAGAGTAAACTTTACATCTGAGCAATATTTACACAAGTAACTTGATTCAATTTTAACTTAATTTGAAAAAATTTTTTTCTCTAACTCCATAAGAGAAGCTTTAATAGCTTTACAATTAATTTTGAAAGGTTTCAAATGAAACAAAAGGTAAAATAACAGAGAAATCCACCACACACAGTGATTCATTACCTGTAAGTCAAGTTGACACATGATTTAGAGCTTTATCATACACAGAGACTAAACTGTGAGACTTAACACTATGTCTCATCTATGTCTCGTGAGTGACAATGACAGCATCTGATTCCAGTCACCTACCATTTATACTCCTGTAGTAAAAATAAAACACAAGAAATATTACATAATAGGTTTAAGAGATAAGGTGTTATTCTGTGGAATGGGGATAAAGCTTAAGCATTTCATATGAAACCTTACTGTGTATGAAAAAGAAAAAAAAACATAACCTTTTTACAAATATAAGCAATTATTTATTTTTATTTGACTTTCTTTTTTCTGCAGAACACACAAAAGAAGATGTGCTCAAAAAGTAGAAGTGAATACATGCCACTGCTGTTAGGTTACCCACATTCTTTCAAATATCTTCTTTTGAGTTCTACAGAAGAAAGACACTAGAGGGCACCATGGCTTTGACAAAACTTGATCCAAAACCCTGAGAGTGGATGTAGTATCCTTTCAAAAAGTCTAGTACACTATACAGGTCAAGTCTTAAATTAAAGGTTTTCATATATATTAGTAAATTAACCATTTTTTTCATAATATATTTAATGTTCTATAATTTTATATAGCATTTGAAGTTACAAATTCATATTATTATTTGATATTACGTAAGTTAATAATAATTTAATATTAATAATGATATGATATTGAATTGACTCAGTATTGCTATTGACTGTGCTGTAATCTCATTCAAGTGTGTATGGTGTACACATTTTAACATAAAGCTGAATATTTATGTACAAGTCTTGTGCATGAGCACACTGTTATGTCCTGTAAAACTATATTTTTTCACTAAAAAGACTAAACCAGAGTTAAGATTAGCATTGATTAACCTGCTGTTTTTGTGATGATGCTGATTATCTCTTATTTGTGCAGGGTGATGGAGTGAAGAAGTGGGTTTATCCTTATGAACTCGCTCCTCTGTACTTTATAATATAGTCCATAACATATGTGTTCAAATCACCGATCAATAACATCCCTGAAATAATAATGTTCATGGCTTTTTGATACGGGTTACTTCAACTACGACCATTTTCAGATTTTTATTCAAAATCATTTTTATGAAAGGTGTTTATTTCAGGCTCTTGTTGACACCATTTATTTTATTATCCACCTAATGTTAGTAAGTAGCCTAAAGAAAGACATTTTTCCATCTGCATTTTTCCCCTAAAATGTTTAATTAACAAAAAAATAAACTATTGGGTAGAGATGAAAATGATAAAAAAACACACATAAACTGAGTGTATTTATTCAATGTCATGTTTAATGATATAATTTTGTAAATTTGATTCAAGAGTGTGACTGTTAAGAAAATAGAATCCCAGAGTGATTCCTATTTAACATGAAGAAACATCTGGTGAACATGAGGTGCCCTCAGCTCTCCACTGAGTTTATTTAATGATATCAATATTTATTTGTGCAAATGAATTCAACTGTTTATTTTTATTTAATAAGTGTTTCAAGTTATAAAGATGCAAAAATTTGTGGGGTTTCTGTAGTACATTTATTTACTTTTGTGTTAAACTAGGGACAGTTGACCCAAAATTTAATATGCTGTCATTTACTAAAATTGTTTCTAATATCTTGCATGATATATACTGAAATATCTAGTGATATATACTAAAATATCTTGTTTGATATATACTGAAATATCTTGCATGATATATACTGAAATATCTTGTGTGATATATACTGAAATATCTTTTGTGATATATATATTCAAATATCTTGCGTAAAATATACTCAAGAATCTTGTGAAATATATTTAGATATCTTGCGTGATATATACTGGAATTATATACTCAAATATCTTGTGTAATATATTTAGATTTCTTGTGTGATATATACTCAAATATCTTGCGTGATATATACTCAAATATCTTGCGTGATATATACTCAAATATCTTGCGTGATATATACTCAAATATCTTGCGTGATATATACTCAAATATCTTGTGTGATATATACTAAATAGCGTGCATGATACATACTCAAATATCTTGCGTGATATATACTCAAATATCTTGCGTGATATATACTCAAATATCTTGCGTGATATATATTCAAATATCTTGCATGATATATATTCAAATATCTTGCGTGATATATACTCAAATATATTGCATGATATATATTCAAATATCTTGCGTGATATATACTCAAATATATTGCGTGATACATACTCAAATATCTTGCGTGATATATACTCAAATATATTGCGTGATACATACTCAAATATCTTGCGTGATATATACTCAAATATCTTGCGTGATATATACTCAAATATCTTGCATGATATATATTCAAATATCTTGCGTGATATATACTCAAATATCTTGCGTGATATATACTCAAATATCTTGCGTGATATATACTCAAATATCTTGCGTGATATATACTCAAATATCTTGCGTGATATATACTCAAATATCTTGCGTGATACATACCCAAATATATTGCGTGATACATACTCAAATATCTTGCGTGATATATACTCAAATATCTTGTGTGATATATACTCAAATATTTTGTGTGATAAATAGTCAAATATCTTTTGTGATATATAATCAAATATCTTGCGTAATATATACTCAAACATCTTGTGTAATATATTTAGATATCTTGCGTGATATATACTGGAATTATATACTCAAATATCTTGTGTAATATATGTAGATTTCTTGTGTGATATATACTCAAATATCTTGCGTGATGTATACTCAAATATCTTGCGTGATATATACTCAAATATCTTGCGTGATGTATACTCAAATATCTTGCGTGATATATACTCAAATATCTTGCGTGATATATACTCAAATATCTTGTGTGATATATACTAAATAGCGTGCATGATACATACTCAAATATCTTGCGTAATATATACTCAAATATCTTGCGTGATATATACTCAAATATCTTGCGTGATATATATTCAAATATCTTGCATGATATATATTCAAATATCTTGTGTGATATATACTCAAATATCTTGCGTGATATATACTCAAATATATTGCGTGATACATACTCAAATATCTTGCGTGATATATACTCAAATATCTTGCGTGATATATACTCAAATATCTTGCGTGATATATACTCAAATATCTTGCGTGATATATACCCAAATATCTTGCGTGATATATACTCAAATATCTTGCGTGATACATACTCAATTATCTTGCGTGATATATACTCAAATATCTTGCGTGATATATACTCAAATATCTTGAGTGATACATACTCAAATATCTTGCGTGATATATACTCAAATATCTTGCGTGATATATACTCAAATATCTTGCGTGATATATACTCAAATATCTTGCGTTATATATACCCAAATATCTTGCGTGATATATACTCAAATATCTTGCGTGATATATACTCAAATATCTTGCGTGATATATATTCAAATATCTTGCGTAATATATACTCAAGAATCTTGTGTAATATATACTCAAATATCTTGCGTGATATATACTCAAATATCTTGCGTGATATATACCCAAATATCTTGCGTGATATATACTCAAATATCTTGCGTGATACATACTCAATTATCTTGCGTGATATATACTCAAATATCTTGCGTGATATATACTCAAATATCTTGAGTGATACATACTCAAATATCTTGCGTGATATATACTCAAATATCTTGCGTGATATATACTCAAATTTCTTGCGTGATATATACTCAAATACCTTGCGTTATATATACCCAAATATCTTGCGTGATATATACTCAAATATCTTGCGTGATATATACTCAAATATCTTGCGTGATATATATTCAAATATCTTGCGTAATATATACTCAAGAATCTTGTGTAATATATTTAGATATCTTGAGTGATATATACTGGAATTATATACTCAAATATCTTGTGTAATATATTTAGATTTCTTGTGTGATATATACTCAAATATCTTGTGTGATATATACTCAAATATTTTGTGTGATATATAGTCAAATATCTTTTGTGATATATACTGGAATTATATACTCAAATATCTTGTGTAACATATTTAGATTTCTTGTGTGATATATACTCAAATATCTTGTGTGATATATACTCAAATATCTTGCATGATATATACTCAAATATCTTGTGTGATATATTTAGATTTCTTGTGTGATATATACTCAAATATCTTGTATGATATATACTCAAATATCTTGTGTAATATATTTAGATTTCTTGTGTGATATATACTCAAATATCTTGTATGACATATACTCAAATATCTTGCATGATATATACTCAAATATCTTGTGTGATATACACTCAAATATCTTGCGTTATATATACTCAAATATCTTGTGTAATATATTTAGATATCTTGCGTGATATATACTGGAATTATATACTCAAATATCTCGTGTAATTTATTTAGATTTCTTGTGTGATATATACTCAAATATCTTCCGTGATATATACTCAAATATCTTGCGTGATATATACTCAAATATCTTGCGTGATATATACTAAATAGCGTGCATGATATATACTAAATAGCGTGCATGATATATACTCAAATATATTGCATGATACATACTCAAATATCTTGTGTGATATATACTCAAATATCTTGTGTGATACATACTCAATAATCTTGCATGATATATACTTAAATATCTTGTGTGATATATACTGAAATATCTTGTGTGATATATACTCAAATATCTTGCGTGATGCATACTCAATTATCTTGCATGATATATACTCAATTATTTTGCATGATATAGACTCAAATATCTTGCGTGATATATACTCAAATATCTTGCGTGATATATACTCAAATATCTTGCGTGATACATACTCAAATATCTTGTTTGATATATACTCAAATATCTTGCATGATATATACTCAAATATCTTGCGTGATGCATACTCAAATATCTTGTTTGATATATACTCAAATATCTTGCGTGATATTTACTCAAATATTCTTGCGTGATATTTACTCAAATATCTTGTTTGATATATACTCAAATATCTTGCATGATATATACTCAAATATCTTGTGTGATATATACTGAAATATCTTGTTTGATATATACTCAAATATCTTGTTTGATATATACTCAAATATCTTGCGTGATATTTACTCAAATATCTTGCGTGATATATACTCAAATATCTTGCGTGATATATTCTCAAATATCTTGCGTGATATATACTCAAATATCTTGCATGATATATACTCAAATATCTTGCGTGATATATACTCAAATATCTTGCGTGATATTACTCAAATATCTTGTGTGATATATTCTCAAATATCTTGCGTGATATTTACTCAAATATCTTGCATGATATATACTCAATTATCTTGCGTGATATATACTCAAATATCTTGCATGATATATACTCAAATATCTTGCGTGGTATATACTCAAATATCTTGCGTGATATATACTCAAATAACTTGCGTGAAAATGAATTTTGAGGGACACCTTGCGTAAGTAAATTTTAAAGAATTTTTAATGGCATCATGAAATTAAATTATTCATAATATTAACCACATGATCAGTGTGTTTTCTTCAAATCTGCTAAGAAGACAATTTCTTAAAAACAATACTAGTTAAAATAAAGTCTCTACTAATAAGAGATCAATTGAATTCATTAGAATCAATACAAAAAGAAACTATGATTCAGGTACATGGTTTTTTACGTGAAATAATTGAATAAATATTCTGAAAAGGTCTAGATTATCTTCCTGCAATGTACGGCAAGCCTCTGTCTGTGTGTCAGGTCCAAATCCTCTGCTCATTTGTCTTCTGGAATTTTCCATCAGATATTACCTTCTAGAACCGATATGGTCTTCAGTCAACTGTGGTCCTGCATAAATCCCTACAGCTTTTATTCTTTGAAAACAACCAATTTCTGTTTATAATGATAACAGATTTGTTCTTACTGAACAGACAGAAAGACAGATTATGTAAATTGTGAACAACAAATTTGATTTAATGTTTGTTTATATTATAAATTTCAAGTTTTGGTGAACAATAGACATCCAGAGAGCCCCAGATTTTGTGTCATTTTCACATTTCCAATTATGTTTCTTGACTGGATGAGCAGCTTTCTTTCTGGAGCTGATGGGATGTGTTTTTATCTTGAGGGAGGAGATGTCTCTGCTTTCGGCCTTTGACCAGCAGAGGAGAGAATTTTAGCACAATATCAGTCTGTGAGTCAGAACAACAGACAAATAGATCAACCAAGCAAGAACCGTTTTCAATTCTTGAGTATGCATGAATAAGCTTATGGCCTTATTATAGTTTTTCTTCCTCTTACAAAAGATGTGTAAATAAACTAAAGAAAATTAAATATATGTCCTTACCACACAAAAACATTTTATTGTGAGGTGAAAATAAACAATGTATTTCTTTACATTCCTGGAAATTTAAAATTAAAATATAAACAGGATCTTAAAGATGTTTTATTCTGTTGGATATTTAAGTGAATGAGTTCTAATTATTTTTAATTTGATTTAGTTTTATTTAACCGTCTTTCATAGGCAAACCTTTGTAATTAAAATCCAGAAAGCATTTCAGCATATTGTGTTTGTAGTAGTTTAATTCAAATCAATATCTTATTTCACAAAAACATAATTGACCTAATTTTTACAAGCTTTTGTAATTTAATTAAATACCATCTGTCTTGACGAATAACATTCCCTGCGCATAAACTTGAATATACCTATTTATGAGTGGAATTATTTCTGTTAAACTCATCTTTTTACTGAAAGTATTTTCTCTCTCAAGTCAGGGCCGGGTATTTAATTTTCCTGGGTCTTACAATAATGAAATATAGAACTAAAATGATAACTCTCTCTCTCCCTCTCTCTCTCTCTCTCTCTCTCTCTCTCATCTCCTCTCTCTCTCTCTCTCTCTCTCTCTCTGATCTCTCTCTTCTCTCTCTCTCTCTCTCTCTCTCTCTCTCTCTCTCTTCTCTCTCTTGTCTCTCTCTCTCCTCTCTCTCTCATCTCTCTCTCTCTCTCTCTCCTCTCTCTCTTCTCTGATCTCTCTCTCTCTCTGTCTCTCTCTCTCCTCTCTCTCTCTCTGGTCTCTCTGGTCCTCTCTCTCTCTCTATGGTCTCGCTCTCTCTCGCTCTCTCTCTGGTCTCTCTCTCTCTCTCTCTCTCTCTCTCTCTCTCTCTCTTTCTCTCTCTCTCTCTCTGGTCTCTCTCTCTCTCCTCTCTCTCTCTCTTCTCTCTCTCCTCTCTCTCTCTCTCTCTCTCTCTCTCTCTCTCTCTCTCTCTTTCTCTCTCTCCTCTCTCTCTCTCTCTCTGTCTCGCTCTCTTCTCCTCTGGTCTCGCTCTCTCTCTCTCTCTCTCTCTCTCTCTCTCTCTCTCTCTCTCTCTCTCTCTCTCTCTTCTCTCTTCTCTCTGGTCTCACTCTCCTCTCTCTGTCTCACTCTCTCTCTCTCTCTCTCTCTCTCTCTCTCTCTCTCTCTCTCTCTGGTCTCTCTCTCTCTCTCTCTGGTCTCTGGTCTCTCTCTCTCTCTCTCTGGTCTCTCTCTCTCTCTGGTCTCTGGTCTCTCTCTCTCTCTCTCTCTCTCTGTCTCTCTGTGTTTGTTTGTGAGTTATTAATGATGGTTAATGGTCATGATCTTAGGTTAATGGTAGATTAATGTTCATTTAATTAGGGCCAGCAGTTTAACCATCACATCTACATGAATTGAGTGTTAAACCTGTTACACTAAGAAAGTCAAGTGTGGTGCTGTCTTCATCTATATCTGAGTAAAACATTGTCATATGCTGTTACACACAAACACACACAATTCACATTCTCTCATTAATTTATACACAGTGATGCACGTATAGTGCAATAGTCCAGTAACCACACAGACAAGGCTGACTTCTGTCAACAACTGTCAAAGCGTCTGTCCTGTGTGTGTGTGTGTGTTTGTGTGTGTGTGTGTGTGTGTGTGTGTGTGTGTGTGTGTGTGTGTGTGTGTGTGTGTGTGTGTGTGTGTGTGTGTGTGTGTGTGTGTGTGTGTGTGTGTGTGTGTGTGTGTGTGTGTGTGTGTGTGTGTGTGTGTGTGTGTTTCTATCTCAGGGGACACAGTGGGTAGTCAAATGTTCTCATGGTGGGCTGTGAGATTGTATTTGGGTTTGCTCAATTGTTTTAATGGATTTTAAGAGACTAGATCCTATTACATTAGAAAGGCGGCCTGCGGCACCAGTACACTACAAGACCTCTAATCTGCCATGCAAATTAAATCTTTCCCCTAGTGTGTGTTAACATTTCCCTAATACACGTGTTTTGACATATTCATGTCTATTATTTTTGTACAAGTGGATTACGGTGGCCAAACAGAAATGGTGTGACTGGTCTGGTGGGTTAAGACTGGATATTTTTTATACAGGTATTTAAATGGTAAAAAAAAAACTATATTTACATTATAGCATTTAAATCGATTAATAATTCTATAACTGGTGAATTGAAATGCTTTCATTTTAAAGGCATGAAAATACAGCCAGATATGCACAGTCGCGTCTGCACCAGCTTAAATGGTGCTATGTTTAATCCTCAATTTATGACACTTTATCACACTTCTTTATGAAATTTAAATACATTAAAATAGGTCATTAATTACAGTGATTTAATTATATAGACAAATCCCACAAAGACGGAAAGTATAGCGGGAAAATTACCCGGAATTTACATGACTTGGAGGGAATATGCCACATGAGCTGTCAGTGAGTATAAACCATGTGTTTATTGAGTTTGATCTATGTGCTTAGTTCTTAGTTCTCTTACTTTACAATCCAGCTTGTTCGATAAAACTATGCAAATCTTTATAAACATGATATAACCACATTTACTAAGCTGAATTCCCATTGAATGCTTTCTTAAACATCCTGTCAGTCTTTTTAATTACTTTTCTTTCATTTCAAAAAAAGGAATGACTCAGTTAGGACTTGGTACATATCTTTCTGCTCATTTTAAAGGCTTATGTGCGTTTGAATTAGACCCTTGTGTTGTGATGTGTGCATATTTGTGGTTATTTGTATGGCTGTGTTTATTACTCCTGATCAAATGGTTCTCTATAAGGTCAAATGCTTCCCATATGTTGTTAAAGGGATGAAAATTATTTGTGATCACGTTGTAAAAATACGCGATGATAAGCTTCTGATACTACATTATTTCGGCCAGTGTGACGTTTCACATGGATGTTTTGAGTTCTATTTTATTATGTTTTCACAAACAGAAACATGAAGTTGACTTTATTTTGCACGGTGTTAAATTCAGAAAATATGAGCAGTAATGTTTCATAAGTGCGAGTGATATTTAGCCACTTTTGTGTAGACTATATCTAAATTTTGCTTAAAGTAGTTGGCATAAGCATTCTAAACTTATGAAATTTAATTTGTGTTAATGTGTTGTTTTGCATCATGTTTGCATCAACAACCCCAAATTTATTCCGAAATGACAAAGTACTGTTTTTAAAACTAGTCACCATTAGTTAAAGTCTCAAGTATAGTTCTGCTTGTTGATATTTCTTTTATTGCTACTATGTTCTTTAAGAAAAGACGCGTTGCTATTGGCTTCCCAAACATTGGCCAATCCATTAAAATGTTCTAGTAAAAGCACACATTACCATGAACGCATCTTTACATTTGATATGCATTGTGTCACAGGTCGTGTGTCGGTCAGCTGGTGACCCGGGCCTCTGAGATTGAAACTGTATGTTGCATCATCTTGTATTTTAACATTATTTGGTAATGGCTGCACACATATTATATGTTTTGAATTAATGAATTAACATAGTAAAACATGAAATGTCTAACAAATCAATTCATTGAGGTTTCTTTGTGTGGGTCATGAATAAATGTGTGTGCGCGTCTCATTTCAGGGATAATTAAGTTGAAATGAACTGGTGAAAGATCAATAACCTCAGGTTGAGTCCCAGTCCTGGTGGAAACTGCATATACATGCAGATGTTGAGCTCTCAACAACAACCTTTCCATTTACTGCTAGACTGAAGTCTGAATGATAAGCAGAAGGGATGCGAAATTAAACGGAAAATGAATCGAGAATACAATCATAGGTGAAACAATAACATAATCCTCAAAAACCTCAATTACATCTGTCCATTTGTAGTCATTTCTGTGTTTCGACAGAATGCAAAGTTTCTTTATACAGTGTCAGGATTGTAACATTTCTGTGTCCTTAAGATGTATGTTTTTTTATTTTTTATTTAGGAAATAACTCCCATAACTATTTGTTATTTACATTATGTTATTTAATTTTGAATGTATAGAATTTTTGTAGCTCCTTTAAAGACAGATAAAACGTTTCAATGTGAAATCTATTAAAGGTCAATAATAATCACAATTACAAAATCAAGGTGAGTAATCAACAATTATTATTTTTGTCATAATAGTGAAGTGTTTCTTATAATTTTGTTAATAACAATTTTTTTTTATATTTTTAGACTTAACAAATAAAACACATCTATAGAAATGATGTCACTGTACCACGTACATTTGTGAAATGAGAAACAGGTGACAGGTTTGCTGTCGTTTCCGTCGGCCCATTCTTCAAAACTGCTGCACATTGTGACATTATTCATAGTTTCACATGAACTCAGCCCTTAAAAGGGTTTCTTAAAAAGCCGGCTTTCCAAGTTGTTACTTTTATAGTAATGCTAAACACCTTTGTGTGTGTGGGACTATTCCCTGCACTGTAACTTCCATTAACTCAACCTTCCTGTTACATTTCAACCGAGTTCATCCCGTCCACTGAAATGGAAAGCAGCATGTGAAAGGCTCATGGGAAAATCTGGTCCGTCTCTCCGCATGAGCTGAATAATGTCTGTCTGAGAGGAAAATCTATTGAATACAGCAAAACCTCTCGCTGTACTCATGTCCTGTCATTGACCCAACTGGTGAGACCCGTCTCAACATCCCGACCGCTGCACCAGATCGTACTGATGATGGAGTGTGTCATCGTGAGTCATTTACTATGACATCACGCACCAAATTTCGTTTTATTACGCATGTTGCCATTGTTCACAGTATCCATTTTACAGGAGGTGAAAGTGCAGCCGCATGTACTGTAGTGGACGAAAGGGATGCCAAGCATTTCGAAATGTCAGATATGACATAAATTTCAAGGCCATCAATGTAAATGAGTGTTAACAATAGTGCCACATGTTATTTGAATGTATGATGTTCTCTGGAGACTTGACTTCACTTCACAATAATAGGCCTCCTGTGGTCCTGTGGCAGAAAGGATTGTGTGGGTGGGGTCTATTTAATGACAGTTTGATTGACAGGTGGAAGAATAGCAACAGCAGGGATCTTCTAACACAAACATGAAATTAAGTGGTTTGTAACTTAAAAGAAATCTTGATATAATTTTTGTTCTTTTATTTAATATTGATTGAATACACATGAATGAATATATATTGAGTGAATATTTTATTTTTTAACAAAAATGGATGTATATTATATGTATTTTTTTAAATAAGGAGGTCATGATAGCACATCTCATCCCTAGTGACACACCGTTAAGTCATGTAACAACATTGGCCACCAGTGTTCTTGTTTCAAGCTCTATTTACAGCCGCACATACTTGTCTTGCATGTACAGTACAGTAATTTTTAGAGTCATTCTTGAGATCGCACCATGTTTACCTTACAGAATTTTTTAGAACAAGACAAGATTTCATAGAGAAAGCTTTGGCTTCGTGTGGATGAGACCTACGTTCTTGTGTTTTTTCTCGCATGAGAAAAGCAAAGCTAAGACATTCTGTCCAATATCTCCTGTTGTGTTTCATGAAAAAAGTTTGTTCCCATATGTTGTCCAAAAACAAGAAACGTGTTTCAGAGTTTAACTCTCTTCTTTAACTCTTCATGTTTAGCATACATATGACTGATGCCCAAAGGGTTATCACGCAGACTGGTACATTTAAATAGACGACCACCTGCAGCGTGCCGGCGTTTCCTGACGCTGGTCCATATCAGAGCCAGCAGACAAAAACAGAGTAACATCCAGTCCAACCATCAGGGGGTAAATTAGACCTCCAAGATAAATGATCAAACAATTACACAGAGGAGACCGAGCCAAAAAGAACGGGCCAAAACCAGTCTGCCGTTCACGAGACCCGTCCTCGAAAAACAGAATCGCTCGAAAAAGGAAAACTTTTCAATTAAAGTTGAACTTCTACCAGATTGGAGTTCGAATTCAAAAAGGTTCAATTGGCTTTTTGATGCCATACGGAGTGGCCCTCGAGTCATCAGTGCTCACAATGCTGTGAGCGGCCGTTGACTTTATAATTCTGAGCTATTTGTTGCCATATGCCTCCGTCGTTGAATTCATCCTTCCTCACGTTCTCCTTCCCGCTGGTATTTATTTTCTTTTCAATTAAAGAGTCTGAATGTGCGAAGCTAAAATTGCCCGACTTTAATTAGCTCTTTGAAGAAGAGGGCCGTGAACGTGATTGTTACTTTCCTGAACTTGGCAGTCGCTTCATTTTGATAAAGCAGGGATCCCATTTCGGCCTGAAAGATGAATCGAGATCGCTGCCATTTAGACTTTTTTCAGCTTGATAAATGTGCTTTTTTCCATCTCTCTTCTGTTTAGCGAATGACAGTCCATTACCGGTGTCATGGGCTCTGTCGAAATGTGCATATGAATATTTTGTGTCTTTTGAACCTTCAAATTGAGGAGTGGATCTGTTCTTCGAGAATAACCACAAAAACGTCTATATTTTCCTTGTAGTTTGTTATGGCCCCCCTAAAGGTATTTCCACACTTTGTTGTTCACGGTGGAGTGATGCGTTAAGAGTTTAGTTAAAGCTAATGCTGATGCCCTGGCCTGTTTCTAATGTTGTCCGAGGAGCCGTTATTTTGGTAGCATTTATAGGTTTTTTGTGTGTTGGTCTAGGAGAAGTTACTTGTTTAAGATTAGCATTAAATACTGTTATCCTCAAACAGTTCTCTTCAGTGGTCTGGCCTAGGCCTTCATCTCTGGATGTGTAATCTCTATAATCGTCTATTAACGTCTTGTCTCTGTTGGCAGCCGTGTGTCAGGCCACGAGGAGAATAAGAGAAATTAGCTGCACCTGAATAAGGAGGCAGAGACTCCCGCTGGGATGTCGAGTGTGCCGCAAACACCCTTTTAATAGACTTACACCTCATATTATCCCTAAAGCTGGCTGAAGAGTCCCTTGG
>CM065654.1:9929748-9945017 GCA_033220385.1 Triplophysa yarkandensis
ACATAAAAATGTTGTCTCATTTATGTAGATCTATGATGTTGTCGAAGGGATAGTTAAACTTTTCAAAGAATGTTACTAGTTGAGATATCTGAGGTAGTTAAAACTGTATAAGAATAACCGAAATTAATTTCTTTCGGAAGGACTTTCCCTTTTAAGTTTGCAAGTCGATGTTTGAATTTTTCCGGGTCAGAAATTGCAAACAATTTTAATTCCTGAGATGTGTGTTAGTTATGTAGTTAAGGATTCTCAAGCTGAATCTCAGGATTGATCCGTCTGTCAGCAGGTACTTATTTCTTTCTGCTGCGCACACAAATTGTTAATGGTTGTCCATTTGGACATCACAGAAAATGGCACATCCCTGACTTCTGCTCTCCGTCTTCTTTCTCTCTCAGAAGCGTCCGCTCCAGGTTAACAGGGTTTAATTTAAATCCAAAAGGCCTGACAGCACACTTTCTGACGGTTTGGCCGAAATGTTAT
This sequence comes from Triplophysa yarkandensis, assembly GCA_033220385.1. Lineage (NCBI taxonomy): Eukaryota > Metazoa > Chordata > Actinopteri > Cypriniformes > Nemacheilidae > Triplophysa > Triplophysa yarkandensis. Next base: position 9,930,226 of record CM065654.1, read on the forward strand.
GCATGGCTGTTCGGATCAAAGCTCTGCTATCTCTGGTATCGAGCTTTTCTAACCTTCTGTCCATGCTGATTAACAGCGTGTTGCTCCGAGGCTCGGTTATAATCGGGGCCGGCATCATGGAGTCAAAGACACTGATCATCAATATGGAGAAAACGCAGAGCTTTGCAGAAAACTATCGACAGCCGGCGGTACGTAGAGTCGCTGTGATTTCTGACGTACACAGTAGGTTTGGGAAATGACACGCTGGATAAACATTTGGATTGGTTATATTGGAAGCCCTGTGTTTGTCAATGTGTAAGAGAACTTAAGGTACAACAACACAACAACTTTTATTGGTTCGCCTTTTTAGTTTCTTTTCTAAAGATATTGATTCAGTCGCGTGCATTAAAAAAATATATTGTTCTTAATGGGTTAGTTCACTCAAGTTGTTTTTAACCTGTGATTTTTTTTGTTGTTGGGTTGAACACAAATATATTTTATTTTGAATTATGCTTATAATTAAATAATACCCGTTTAATAATATAATATACTTAATCATTTTGTTGGACTGTTGAATGTATAAGAAAATATTTTTTAGAATTTTGGACAACAACAAGCTCTAGGGTAATTTTGACTACAATGTTTTGCTTACAAGCACTCATCCAAATATCATTCTCCAAAAAGTGTTCATCGGGACAAGTTATACAGAGTAGGAACAACTACGGTTGTGTCATGACAGAAATTTCATTTTTGGGTGAACTATGACTTTAAGAGCAATGTTCTTAAGATAAATAGTAAGCTTATAAGCATGTTAATAGATTCAATACTTATTGAGAACTAAACATTCTCATGCAATATGTCTTGATTAAAATGTTTGAAGTTAAATTAGTAAAGTATTATACATCGACTCATTCAGGCTTGAATCTGAGTAATTATTAGTTAGAGGTAAGGTTGATGTTTTCTAGTTGAATGACTATTTTTTCCCCATGGGTTATCTTAAGAATAACCTTTTAACAGTAATTTAAAATCTGTATGAATATAAAACAAATGGAGTGAGGACAGTTATTATTAAGAATGTTATGCGTTTTGTTTTTTAAATGCAAAAGAACAATTATAAGTCTGTGCTCTTGTAAAGTGAATAAAAACATGTTTATGAGAAATATCTTTCTGAGGCTTGATCTGCGTACAACATTATTAAAATGTCTTAAAGAATGTTTCAAAATTTTGCAATTAACACTACTTACTTCTTTTCTTAAACATACATTTCAAACTAAACATTTCCATCTAAACATTTTGATGGCGCTGGATAAGATCTGTCAGGCAAATCTGCCTCTAAAAGTTCACTTTGTCTTGTGTAACTCACTGTGTTAAATACCAGGAGCAACATAACATGTGATGTCTACTGTCATGTAGTTGTAACGGGTTTTAAGCCTCTGATGTTACTGACGGTGGGTGTGGTTTTAAAAAAATGAAGGAGTTCAGGAGGTGAAACAAGTGCAGCTTAGTTTAAAGACTGAATTAGTCCAGCTGTGTTTATAGTTTTCTGCTGCACACACACACACACACACACACACACACACACACACACACACACACACACACACACACACACACACACACACACACACACACACACACACACACACACACACACACACACACACTAACACACACACACACACACACACACACACACACACACACACACACACACACACACACACACACACACACACACACACACACACACACACACACACACACACACACACACACACACACACACACACACACTAACACACACACACACACACACACACACAGGGAACGGGTCGGGGCTAGTTGTCACACGAGTTTCATCCCAGTTACCATAGCGAGTTGAAAGTCAGCTGATGTTTTTGCTAAGCTTTGCTAGTTCATGATTAAAACATTGACACTTTGCTCAGGATTAACCTGATGAATGTAATTGATTGTTAAAGGCTCTGCTTCAGCATTTCGCATGATCAGAGGAGATGAATCAAGACAGATGGATGTCAGAATGAATACTCCTCTTGCTTTAATTGTGTCGGTTACCGCGGTGAAAATCTCTGTGCCTGTGGCCCTTCAGACGGAGTAATGATGAATCACTGCGTGAAACATCCCACGATAATTAAACCAAAAAAACTACCTGAATACTCCAACTGACAGACTTATACTCACAACAAACTGTTTACTCACTGGCGGTTCAATCGCTGGTAGCAGCGTTTACACGGGGGTCTCATTTAATGAACAGTCCTTCTGCAGAATACAAAAGAAGATATTTTGAAAAATGGTGATAAGCTCTGATGACTTTCATTGAAAACAAAACCACATATCGCAATATAACTTCAAGAGAAGAATGAATCACATGTATGTTGGGAACCACATCCTTTCATGGCTTTCCCCTTTTTATCTTTCGAGTTAGAACACACACGGACCAAGCGAACGTGTTTCACTTCTTATCACTTATAAGTGTTTTTATTCTACAGATACACATGGTGTTTAGCTCTTCTACTGAAAGAACTCTCATTGTCACATATCACACTTCATTGTCATCATCTCTGTTAGAGAGAAACTTGTGATTAAACCAAGCGTGGCCTTGTCTCTTAGGTGTGGTTGAGAAAACTAGACTTTAAATCTGGACAAAAAAGGACGTCTTTAAAGTGTAACAGTTTTGCAAATTCATTACATAAGATGATTTTTTATTGTCTTGAACATCACATCCATTGTAGTTTCAGATGAAGTGTAATTTGAAGAAACAAAGGGGACAGCAGAACAGAATGTAGATGTCTTGAGAAAATGTGCATCATTTCATCTCTCACACGTGTGTGATGTTCAGATCGTGTGTGTGTAAGGACAAGAGAAACATTTCGAGTTAATGTGACCCCCATGTTACTGAGTCTCTCTCTCTCTCTCTCTCTCTCTCTCTCTCTCTCTCTCTCTCTCTCTCTCTCTCTCTGGTCTCTCTCTCTCTCTCTCTCTCTCTCTCTCTGGTCTCTCTCTCTCTGGTCTCTCTCTCTCTGGTCTCTCTCTCTCTGGTCTCTCTCTGGTCTCTCTCTGTCTCTCTCTCTCTCTCTGGTCTCTCTCTCTCTGGTCTCTCTCTCTCTGGTCTCTCTCTCTCTCTCTCTCTCTCTGGTCTCTCTCTGGTCTCTCTCTCTCTCTCTCTGGTCTCTCTCTGGTCTCTCTCTCTCTCTCTCTCTCTCTCTCTCTCTCTCTCTCCCTCTGTCACACTCAATTCCTCAGAGGTTTCACATGAAGAACTACAGAAACTTGTTTTGTCACGCTGTATGTTTAGCACTGGTGTTTTTCCGTCGTCAGTCGCTGTCTGTGCTGTCAATTCACCGTCTGCAGCTGCTCTCACATTCCTCATTAGTCTTCTTTAATTAATTACCTTCAGAAAGCTGTTTTTCGCTTCTTTTCACGAATGTTCACGCTATTAAACCAAATGTAAGAAATATTTACATGTTAAATACAATTAGCAGGGTTCTCTTCAAACTGTTGCTTTACCTTAACTGTAATTGATCTGTAACTTGACCCCAGAGAAAGTAATGTGATGTATTATAATATTATCATTTTTTTATATTTATTCAAACAAAATAGTGAGAATAATATACTAAGCATATTATGTATTATGCATATCATCTTTATTTTAAATTTGTTTTATACATTGTGGCCTCTCATCATTAATCGATGATGCATATAAGTTAAATCTAATCATCTTTTCCGGCTACATCTAACTCACTAGCTCACTACTTTTCTAACCTACTCACTCTATCAAAAAAAAAAAAAAAATTTTTTTTTTTATATATATACTTTTTGTAACTTCGCTCTCTGTGTAACTCGGTAGCATTGCTGTAGCACTTGTTAACCTGTTGTTGTATCGGCTATTTACAGCTTCATTGTCTCCTCGACTATTGTAAGTCGCTTTGGATAAAAGCGTCTGCTAAATGACTAAATGTAAATGTAAATGTAAATCATTTATTGTTGTTCAAACTGAAATCTCTCAAGAAAAGTTGTGTTAAAATCTTATGTTGTTTTCTTACAGTGATGTTGCTCTTAAACAGAATAGATATCCCGGAATGAGGTTAACTGCCTCCATCCTCCTGATGAAGGTAAAAGACACCTGTCCACTGCATCCCATCTGTCTGATCTCATCATCATCTACAGCACCTGAAAAACACCCATAAAATATTAACTGTTCAACACAATAGACCGACTCTAACTTTAGTCAGAAGGCTTGAACAACAGCCGTATTGAGTTTCCTCATCTCTATCATTGAACATATGGAGGATGGAGGATCATGCAACCTGGCCTGTTTAGCTCACTCTGTCACCCTTTAACCAAACTGTAGTGCGTTGTGTGACATTTTTAAAAGTATTATGTAACAAGATGCCAAATTTGAAAATGGGAATTTTGTATCAAACATGAATTGAACGATTTGCTTGAGTAAACTACAAAGTTGAAGCCAAGATTCAAATCTTTATGTTCGTGCGGTGGGTGGCGCAAATGATGTGAACCAGGCAGCCCGATTGATGCCATCACACAATATTTATATCATTCATTCGTTTTTCCATAATCTCCAATTATCCGAAGAGTGAAATGACTTGCGATGTTAAGTGTTCTGGAAAACGGATAAGTAAACATATGCCTTAAACATGAAAAAAACACTTTTTCTAACCCACAAAGCATAAACTATTTACATACATTAATAAAATGAATACATTAATAAAGCACATTTGTGTAAGCAAAACTTACATCTTATATTCAATGTGCTTTTTTAGCTGCTTTCCTTGTTTGAAAATGTTTTAAAACGTGCCAAGACGAAACTTTTGGGAGAAGTTTTTGAATTAGCTACTTTATAAAATATTGAGGATCAATCCTGAGATGCTGTTGTGTAAATCACAGTGTGCGTCAGATGTTAGGCTCGTATCAAAGATCTGTCTGGCTCAAAGTTTCCAGTTTCTCGAGACTGTTTGTGTTCTCTTTATAAAGTGTATGTTTCTGGGAGGATGAGTGTGACAGAGTCAGCGTGAGACCGCGGGACGCCCCGGTTCTGTTCAGTATAATTAATAAAGGCAGCGTCGAGGGACCTCTGTGATACCGTCCGATATGACAGGTCCTGTCTCAGGTGCACCAAAGCATTAAATGACCAACTCCTGTCAGGCTAACATTCGTTGCCATCCCCAGAGACCACACGCTTCTCTTTCTTTATATTCTTTGAAAGAGAAACACTGGCCGGTTCTGTCCTCGGTGTTTTTTCTCTTAAGAGGAGTAAAGCTCACGGTGTGTCTCTCTCTTTCTCTCTGGGCTTTTTCTGGGTCTGATGTCTCTAGTTTATTTCTGCTGAATTAATTGGTCCCTGAATGAATTCAGTTGACAGGGTAATTCATCATGAGTTTAGTCTGACAGAGGGAGGGGGAGGAGAAGAGAGGAGAGCTGCATGGGAGGAAAGAGAAGGAAAGCTTGATGGTTTCACTATTATTCTCTCCGTTAAAGAAATAATTCACCCAACGATGAAGTTTCAGCCCCATCATCTTTAAACTTTCTGTCGTACTTAAGAGAGATATTCCTTGGCATTTTGCTTTTGTTAGACCTGCAGTGATGGGATTGTAGTGTTTGCACTCATATCTGATCCGCGTCTGCATCTCTTATATTTGATTACGTGTCAATCAAAAATGGGTTGTTGACATTTTATAACTTTAACACTTGAGATTCCCGGGGGGGAGAAAATATTTGAGGAGTAAACGTCTGTTTTGCGTTAACTGAACGTTAGATATCTGTCCTTTAAGAAAATCACTCATGTTTTACTACGGTACATGATTTCACCATACTTTAACCAGGAACGAACTAGGTATATTCAAGTGAAACATCCGTGTGTAAAACTTCACGTGTAAACGGCAAGACACGCTACTTTCATGTTTGTTTTAAAAGTTCTTGTGAGTTTGGATGGTCGGTGCATCTGCCAATGGTTAAAAACCATAAGCTGATGAAGGAATTGGTCGAAGAAGAAGAAGAAGAAAAGAAGAAGAAGAAGAAGAAAGAAGAAGAAGAAGAAGAAAAGAAGAAGAAGAAGAAAAGAAGAAGAAGAAGAAGAAGAAGAAAAGAAGAAGAAGAAGAAAATAAGAAGAAGAAGAGAAGAAGAAGAAGAAGAAGAAAAGAAGAAGAAGAAAAGAAGAAGAAGAAGAAGAAGAAGAAAAGAAGAAGAAGAAAAGAAGAAGAAGAAGTAAAGAAAAAAAGAAGAAGAAGAAGAAGAAGTAGAAGAAAAGAAGAAGAAGAAGAAAAGAAGAAGAAGAAGAAAAGAAGAAGAAGAAAAGAAGAAGAAGAAGAAGAAGAAGAAGAAAAGAAGAAGAAGAAGAAAAGAAGAAGAAGAAGAAGAAGAGAAGAAGAAGAAAAGAAGAAGAAGAAGAAGAAGAAGAAGAAGAAGAAGAAGAGAAGAAGAAGAAGAAGAAGAAGAAGAAGAAGAAGAAGAAGAAAAAAAGAAGAAGAAGAAGAAAAGAAGAAGAAGAAAAGAAGAAGAAGAAGAAGAAGAAGAAGAAGAAGAAGAAGAAGAAGAAGAAGAAGAGAAGAAGAAGAAGAAGAAGAAAAGAAGAAGAAGAAGAAGAAGAAGAAGAAAAGAAGAAGAAGAAGAAAAGAAGAAGAAGAAGAAAAGAAGAAGAAGAAGAAGAAAAGAAGAAGAAGAAGAAGAAGAAGAAGAAAAGAAGAAGAAGAAGAAAAGAAGAAGAAGAAGAAAAGAAGAAGAAGAAGAAGAAAAGAAGAAGAAGAAGAAGAAGAAAAGAAGAAGAAGAGAAGAAGAAGAAGAAGAAGAAGAAAAGAAGAAGAAGAAGAAAAGAAGAAGAAGAAGAAGAAGAAGAAGAAAAGAAGAAGAAGAAGAAAAGAAGAAGAAGAAGAAAAGAAGAAGAAGAAGAAGAAAAGAAGAAGAAGAAGAAGAAGAAAAGAAGAAGAAGAGAAGAAGAAGAAGAAGAGAAGAAGAAGAAGAAGAAGAAGAAGAAGAAAAGAAGAAGAAAAGAAGAAGAAGAAAAGAAGAAGAAGAAAAGGTTCCTGTAAAAGATAGTTAGATGTATTAGATAGATGTATATGTTCAGTATCCAGTAAAACGTGTGTGTTGCACACGTGTGTTGTGTGAATACTCTTAATCTGAGTGAGCTTGCAATGCAACACTTAAAATATTGAACTTGCACGCACAAAAATCTAAAATATAAATATCACCTTAGTGGTTCATACAGGGCATGGAAATAAGAACACTATAAACCGTAGTTTAGATGAACTAAATTAAAAAACTCATTCTACATATTTAACTCTTGAAAGACCGTGGTAAATGTAAAGTAAGGGCCATTATGGCAGGAAACGTGACAGCGATGGAAGTGACGGGAATGAGTTTGTGTTCCAGAGATCCACACGTGATTAAGGCAGCATGTGGTTGACACTCAGGACCCCAGACTGGCCGTCATTCTGCCCGCAGTCATCACAAACGTGCATTACATTAGCTTTTAATTGCATCATGTATCACACAATAGCCATTAGCTCTAATGATTGAGTGATGAGGGAGGAACGCTTTGGCTCCGGATGGACCGACCAGCTTGTCGTCAGTGCCTGAGTCAGAAGTTTCTCCTCTTTTCCGTCTGTCCTCACCAAAATGAAGCAGGATTTTGTATTCATTCAGTCAGCATTTACTCCTTTACTCCTGAAGTCAAAAATCACTCAAATGTTATATAGTGACTTCTGTGAGGGATTTCTTACAAGAAAATATGAAACCAATGTGATGATGTTGGTCTATATGAGATGACAAACTCATGACTAAATCTGGCATTGTGACTAAATGTTGGTTTGAGATAAACAAGGTGTATGAAGATGTTATGTAAAGATTGTTCGCTGTGCACCGGATTGTGAAACTGCAATACATTTATGACCCGACGGCAACGCTGTGCTGCTAAAAATAAGACTTGTGTTTGTTAGAATCATGCATGGATTACTAATATATCCAAATGACATGTTTGTTAAACTGTGATGGACAAAAGTGTGTTCCCTTTTTTTATTCAAAAAGTTAACACATGTTTTCTTAACTTGGTAATGTTACTGATTAGAAAAGTTTTTTAATTGATGAATAGCTTTAGTTCTACTTTATAATTGTATCTCTTTAATTAAAGGGTAACATTTTAACATTTACTCTTTCTTTATTTAAATATTTGTACATTTAAATTACAACCAGATAATCTGATTTAGTATGTGCGACCCACCTGAACTTTTGCTGAAGTGTCTTGTGTAGATATTTCGAACACAATATAACAAGTGTGCGTTTGTGTGTGACAGTGACAGGTGTTTTTCTTATAAATTCACTCTGATCGCAGCCAATCGTCTCTCTCCCTGTCTGTTATTTCTCCCCGAATCCCCGTCATCTGGCACGCTGACGTTACGCTCTGTTTGATTGGCAGATGCATCCTGGTTCACAGTTTACTGGTTTCAGTGAAAGAGCCAGATATGCCAATTTAGACGAGAGTGACAAAAAGTTTCCATTTAAATGAAATAATTTTACCATAGGGAATTCTCTGCTCGGGGATGTGAGGAGTCAACAGTGATTCTTCTCTTAACAAGCCCTGAATGACAAACACAGCCGACAGGCCGACAGAAACACTCTGGGATATGTATAAGAAACTGTATCGTGTACAGAGAGCTATAGTATGGGATTCTTAACATATAGTTCATATAGAAAAAACATGGGCACATATTTTGAAAGGGATGTGGATTACTGCATTTAATACATACGTTGATTAACAAGGAATATTTTTTGAAGACAATCATTTATCCTAGCAAATTGAGAATTTAAATATATTTAATATTATTATTATTTTTCTTTATAGATTATCATCAATGAGGTTGGAAATATGATATAGAAAACTTGTCAAAAAATGTGTTTTTGTAAGGCTTCTTATATGAATTCGTATTTCTCTAAATGTGTCTGTGTTTTCTTATATGGCAACCTTTTCAAAGGATTCTAATGGTTTATTTAATACAGAATTTTGCATTGTAAAAGCATATAATATAGATTTGTTATTGAGAACAATATTGTTTGTATAAACTCAATGTCATGTAGGAACAGATGAAAATTACTCTCAAATTATTTTCTCTTCATATCTTTTGACTTAAAATAGACTTAAATGTAAATATCAGGTGATGATTGAGGCAAAAATAGATTTCAACACAACAGAGATTCTTTGTGGACATACAAAATTTATTTCATATTTCAACAATGATTGAGAACTTAGACTCCATCATACACCAATGCCATCTTTACAAATAAACATATGAAGGACAACACAAGCCTTCTTCTTATTGTTTCAAGATAAATGTCACTTTTAGTAATAAATTAAAGAGAAATTGACTTTTTTATAAATAATTTTTACAAGAACAATGAAATGAAACCATTATGAAGCAGATCCTGTGGACTGTTTGGATTGTTTGTAGTCATGCTGAAAACAAGTTAAATGAAAAGGATTTGATTTGAAGCTCATATTTGATGTGATAATATCAAACTGTTTTCCCACCGGTGTCGTGTCCTAAAGAAACTCTTTACATTTTCATTTAATTTATCTACAGAGGAGCTGCTTGACAAAGCCAGAGAGATGAACCTTAGATATTTCAGAATGTATATACAGTAAAATTTCACACAAAATTATTTAAAAATTCACAAAAGAACATAAATAATGAAAAAACAAACAAGTCATTAGTTTTGTAATTCCACATGTGTTTTCTTTGCTCTGCATAGAATTTATACACACAAACATGTTTATAATACTGTTTGTATATTGTAACATCAGACTGTAAAAGAAACATCAACAGAAGTCTTTGGCAAATGTGCTTCATTCTCTCAGCTGTAAATTATGAATTATGAAAGAAAAACACAAAACTTAGGAATACATGATGAAAATGTGAACTGTGTGAAATTGCACTTGTTGTCAATCATTGATTTGTTCGACTATTTGTGTTTGTTTTCCAGAGCTCAGAGAACTAAATGACAAAGCGAACAATCCAGCGCTCGACTCATCTGAAGCACAGCTGACATCTGTAAACAGGTTTGGGGGTTTAAGTGCTTTATTAAATCAGTATTATTTATTTATCTCAAATACTTCACTTCAAAATTAAGATCTCAATGTCCGACTGTGAATGCACAGAATGTTTTTCACTTTTGGAATTTTTCTGTAAGAACACGACTACATTCGTAAAAGGTCCATAACTCTTCTGCGTGTTTTCTTTTCATAGCAAATGCTTCTGTTGTGAATTGAGAAAGCCTAGTGCTCATTTTACAACACCGGACATATAAAACAATCAAAAAGTAACACAAGTTTTAGACAGAATAATGTTGAAGTCTGAATTGCTGTAAATTCCCCCCTGAGAATCTGATACAGAATTTCACGATGCTAAAAAACAATTGAAAAGGATTCCTTCATACTGTATGTCCTCCATGATATTTTTGCTATTATATTTATATTTATGTTCAAAAAATGAAATACAATAAAGTGTATCTTAGCTCCACTTTAGATGAATTCCGACCTTAACAGGATGAGGACAGACGGCAGATCGGTATTTTCATTTACATTTGATGGTTTCTCAGGTCTGTTTTGTTGTTTTCATGCTGAGAGTTTAAGCACATGTGGAGTAATACTGTGCACGGAATGAAGATGAAGGTTTGAGTTCTTGTTGTTCAGCAGTCATGCTTTGGATTTTCCAGTTGATGACCAAACATTTTCATCCAGAATGATGCTATTCACAGGTATTCATACGTAAGTGCACACATTAGATGGTTTTGTACGCATATTATGAAATATACAATATCATCGTATTGACAGCGTATAAAACATAACTAGTTTGAAAGCTGTTGGAAATTTTTAATTCTGCAACCAAAAACAATAAAAGGGAAATGTATAGTTCATCTTATAAACGCTGTCCATACTGTGATATTGCACATTTAAAATGTACAAACACATACCAGCAAATGTGACCTTTCATTCATGAGGACAAAATAAAAAAGGTTAGAAAAGGAGTTTTTATGGAACGTTTTATAAAATCATCTCAACCCTCTGTCTTGGAAATATACATCTGTCTTCTTTAGCGTTCTCTCCGCCGAGGTTTGTTCAAATGGCTGTCAAGATGTTTTTCATCCTGATTGGTCTGTCCCTCGTCACATGACCACGTGAAACCACACTGTCCAATCATCTTCACCGCTCATACCGGTAGAATGTGTAGTCCAAGGCTGTGGCGTCGGATTTGGTTTCCGTGGTAACTAGTGGCGGTCATAGGCAGTGGCAGCAGTTGGGGGTGCGGAGCCTCTGGATGCACTATAATAATAGGGGGAACCTGAAAGTTAATAAGAAAGGAATGCACCATTTCAATATAGCAAACAAAACAAACCTGAGCCAATCAAAGTCAACAAAACCAATCATGGATGGATTCATCAATTTTTCTCCAAATTTCCAAAATGTTTATGCAAATGTTTTACATGGTTTGTCTTCTGGTTATTAGAGATGTTCGACACAAACTGGTAGTTTGATGGGAATTTTTGATGGGATCATGATGTATTTTTGTGGGATTTGATGTTGATGATACTCACTCAGTAGTGCAGGGTTACTGAATCTCCAGGCTTCATTGTAGCTCGTGTACTGCGGATGGCTGTAGGGATTCCCCGAAAACTCGCTCCCTGAAACAGACGGATGGGTTTGATGACCTCAATTTATTGAAAATCTTCTTTCTTTATGGAAACAGACAGGTGATGTTGTTTTAAGGGTATAGATTTGTGTTCATATTCGCCAAAGATTGAGTATCTGTATGTCATTCAGAGATCTTTCGGACCAGATGATGTTTCTTAAAGGTTTACTGCATCTGCAAGCAGTATAGGACCTGATTGAGTCACTAGCGTCAATGTCCTGTGGGACAGACGGTTAATAAATGGATGCCGTTTTTAAGCATGTGTATACATCATCAGTCATAAGTTTTTGACAGAATTTCTTTCACTCAATCCCGAAACTTTTCACTCTGATGGCTTATGTTTAATGTTTGAAATGGGTTTAGTAGACAAGTACAAATTGTGTCCGTGCACACGTTTTTTTATAAAACAATTTTCTTTGGAGGTGGATTAGGAGTTTGGCCAGGATGCGACTGGAAAGCAGCCAGCAGATATCTCTCGTGCATTACTTTGGCATCTTAATGAAGATGAGACCAGAACGCTTTGACCAAAGAAAAATAAAACACCTTTTGTTTCTTATATCTATATTTTATGCAGTATAGTTGTATGACGATTAGATGAGGGTATACGTTCTGACCTGAACATTCCTAAAATCATAAATATCATAATAATTATCATATAAAATCATATAGATAATAAATGATTTGGTTCCCTAAAAATCTCTTTGTGGTTCCCGTCATAAGATCAACACTCACCAGGGACCATTCCAGCCAGTGTGGACGTTGGGTAGCTGCCCTGTCCTGTTGGAGGACGTGAGGTGGATATCCAGGTAAGGTTGTGTTGGCCATATCCCGACCTGCAAACACAAACATACATGTAAGTCTGACATATTTAATACAAATTTTACCATTTCTATTTAATGAAAACGTTTTAATAAAAATGTAGTTATTAAATGATTTGCATAATATAGTCCCTTTTATTCATTAAGGTAATGTGAAAACACCTTATTTAAAGGTTATTTAAAGCCCAAAAGAGCAACAAAACACAGCCGAAGTGTTTTTCATTAATTATTTGTGAACTCATTCAACCTTGATTCAGAAATAAATTCTGTATATTATAATTAATTAAAAGAGATTAGAATCAGTTTGCAGTCATGCATAGTGAATGTGACACTCGTGACAAACACAGCTTTACAAAAACAGATTTACAGCAAAAAAAAAAAAAACATTGTGTATCAAAAAAAAAGATGTAAGGGGACCCGTTCATGCCGGCCCGCACCGGCCTTTTCCGAACACCATGAAGCTCCACATTCAGAGCAATAATTAAGGATGACGCTTGGCTGTCCTTTCATACAGCAAAGCCCGACCCGTCCGAGAACCGAAGCCCACCCTCTCGCTCCCGCTCATGTTTTTGTTCAAGATTGAGAGGGGGAAATTTGGCCACCAGTTTAATTCTAATGAGCAACACAGTCTGTATAAAAGCTTTAGTTCAATCTGATGTGATGTAGAACATGCGATTTTGCCAATTCGCCAATGAACTGAATAAAATTCAGCCCATGATGAGACTAAATAGCAGATGGAATAAAATAAAATAAAGTCACTAAAAAATAAGAATACATCCCCTAAAAAATTTACAAAAGAATAATACATCCACGCATAAATATCCTCTCAGGAAATATAAGATCAGTATAATGGGTTTGTGTTCATTTTGGTTGAAAAAATAGATTTTTGTTCATGATTTTGTTGATATCCACTCACAAAAACATATTTATGACATTAACAGGATAGATGGAAAATGTATATCCTTATGATTTGGGGAATTTTGTCTCTTGCTTCAAAACCTGTGGGACCTATGACTAATTTAGGTAAAATATTAAGTAAAGCAATGATATTACTGTGATGAAAAATCTTCATTTCAGCTGTCATGAATCTGAACACTTAATTAATACACAATAAAAACGCACACTTTATCTCTCCCTGATGACAAACAACATTGACAATGCTTTCTAAAGATACATCTCTCTTATCAACACTAATACACAGGAGAAATGGCACATAGGACTACAAGGGGGGGGCAAAGACGGAAACACAGGAAAAAAAGATGAATCTGTTTCTAAAAGGGAAGATAAACGCCACTAATATGCACAGATCCAGGTCGTCAGGACCGTTCACATGGTAAATGCAGATAATATACACTGTTCAAGAAATGCAGGTGTGTTTTATTTCCGGTGAGGTAGGGGTATTGGGGACTTTGTTGGGGGGGACTTATTCTTCAAAGGTTTAAAGGTGGCTTAACCAAAAAAGTTTTAGAACTATCATATTATATTCAGTTAATTTTTCTAATTATTTCTCTTTAGAACTGAACAAATTAATTAAAGTGGAATAAAACCGTACATGTAATAATGCTAAAGTGGCCTTTAAAGTAAACTGGCTTTTCATGATGCTTTTTTCTCTTTCAGGTCAGCATTATAATCTCACTGCTGCAGGCGTTGATACAATTTTGATACTTGCATGCTCACATGTGTTAGATGTATTTCACATTTATGTTTTTGGACTCAGAATTGCTTGGAAATCATTGCGGCGTTTCCAAACCATGCTGCAGAAATCCGGGTGACCTTTATTATTAACTGGAAAGTCAAACAGTTTTAACCACACGGCCATGGTGTCCCTTCACCACAAACAGGGACATGTTCCATGTTTCTAACATGGAGGCTACAGGAAACTTTGACCTCTATTTTCCACAATCAGGATGCAACAATTTATCACAAGCCAAAAAACCCCAGCACCCCAATTAATTACGACTAAGCAAAGGATGTTTGGAGAGCCAAATTGCTCTAATTCCCTGAACGGCCGGTGAAAGTCGTCCGTTATCAAATGTGTGCTCAAAGGTTAGTTTGCTTTCTGTGAGGAGGGAATGAACATTAATTTGGGTGACTGGGAGCGTTGGTACCCTCGGGTGAACACGGGCACAGACAGTTGGATGTGACCGAGCCTCATTTTTTAGGTGGGCAAATTCAAAACCATTTCAAGCATCTGCACCGAGCTTAAGGAAATCAGTGAGGCATGGCTTTATAAAACGCTTCCAGTCATTTGTGTCCAAGATCCAGTGTTGAGGAGACCTA
>CM065654.1:9945517-9963017 GCA_033220385.1 Triplophysa yarkandensis
TCACCTTGTGAAGCCTAGTAAACCGATTGTAGCACTTATAAACCTGTGGTTATCTTTGCTATTTAATGTTTCATTGTCTCCCCCATTCTTTGTAAGTCGCTTTGGATAAAAGTGTCTGCTAAATCCATAAATGTAATGTAAATATAAAACATATATATTGTTTAGGTGTATATTTGAAATTGAGTTGACACCTTTTTAGAGTTTTGTGAAGTGGACAAACAGAATGAGTTTCAAATATTAATATTTAAAAATAAAATCATTGTACATGTTTAATATACTTATGTTTTAACTAAACAACATAAAGCTGTAAAATATTGGTGTCTATAGAAACACACACATTATGTGCTCGAGAATCATAACTAACTTAATACAAAAGGGAAAAGCATCCTTCAGAGAATCTAAAGTGTGTGTGTGTGTGTGTGTGTGTGTGTGTGTGTGTGTGTGTGTGTGTGTGTGTGTGTGTGTGTGTGTGTGTGTGTGTGTGTGTGTGTGTGTGTGTGTGTGTGTGTGTGTGTGTGTGTGTGTGTGTGTGTGTGTGTGTGTGTGTGTGTGTGTGTGTGTGTGTGTGTGTGTGTGTGTGTGTGTGTGTGTGTGTGTGTGTGTGTGTGTGTGTGTGTGTGTTCCTCTCAGTCAGCCTCCGGTACCCCTGTGACCTGACGTATGTGAAGAACACTTTCAAAAGACAGAATCAAACAGAACAGAAAGAGAAATTCAACAGCCCCCTCCATCTCTACCCAGCATGCTTTTGTCTGTGGATGTGTATAACCACCAGTTCCCACATAGTGGAGAAAACCCATGGGAGATTAATCTCCACCACATCCAACTGATCTCAGAACACTTTTACTCTCTGGTTTTTAATATCTTTCGCATTAAAGCCTCTCTGACATATAAAGAAACTCACAGCTGGGTTTCTAATGGAATGTTGTGCATCTAATACAGCTTGGATTGTAATGTTGATTATTACCAAATGACCGGTGAGATATCAAACATTACATTAACTTTCTCATAACATTGCACAGGTTTGTAATGTTTATCTGTCTCATGGTAAAGCTTTAATTCTCTCTGTGGCCAATTCTGTTTGAAATGTAATACTGCAGGTTAGGAAACAACGTTAGTTTTAATGTCCTGACTATTTTTTTATTAATTAATTTCCCATACAATCTCGAATTATAAGTAATTATTCTTGATTTTTGTTCATTTTCAACCCAAAAAAGTGACAAAATTCAACTAAATGGGTGTTATAGTTCCACTGTTAAATACATCACACATTCAACATCTGTGTTTCCACCTAAAGGTTGAGATGATTTCGTGTTGTCAGTTATGTCACGTCACAGACTCTGTCGATACAGCTTTAGTTGTATTGAACCCAGAACATTCCTTTAAGCTCAGACCTGAGCGAGAGACAAACGGCCGGCTGATAGTTTCTTTAGTGCTTGTGATAGGTTAACCGATAACTATGGCAACAGCAGCGGCGTTGAGGCCCGTCGCTCTGAGCTCACGGGGTCCTGAGCACCCCACTGATTCTCATTCCGGTCAGGAACGACCCACTTCACTCACAACCCTGGGAAAAACCAGCCTCTGAAAACACACACATGCTCTATACGTGTAAGAGACTATAAACCACCAGATACAAGCTGGTGAGACTTTCACCTGTCACAGGGAGACAAGCATGATGTGTGTGTTGATAAGAAGAGGAATACTCTCTTCCTTTAGTATGCTTTATCTCTCTTACTCCTGGAGATGACGTTCTGCCATGAATGTGAGGCCGATATAAAGGTGGACCACAGGACACCCATTTAATGCTATTTCCAGGAAATGCCTTGATGTTTATAAAGAAACAACATTCTGTCCTACAAAACAATATGATTGTGATCTTCAAACATGTTGGACACAAACAGAACTGTACATCAACATGGCAGATTTGCTGCTTAAACACAATTATTTAAGTTGTTTCTTATACACTTGGCTAATATCAGGTCTAAACAATCTTGATTAGTCTTTAAATATTTATACAAAAGTTTTCTTAAAGTTTTTACATATTAATATCGTTTAATATAAAACACATATTAATTATAAATTAATCAATAAATGGAATAATACTTTTTAATGTTAACATAAATTATAAATAAATAAAAATATATGCTAAAATAAATTTAAGATTTTAGATTATGAAATTAACTTATCATGTATTTTACAGTACTTTTCCCTTTACTGAATTTTGAATTAATTTTTTGGTTTTAAAAATAATTCAAAAATATTCTTTGAATCACATGAATTTTCTTTTCATTTAAAGTAGTAAAGTGTCATTTAATAATATAGTATAGTATAGTATTTAGATTGTAGTAAAGAAAAACAGAGTTGAATATAATATGTCTAGAGAGAGAGAGAGGAGAGAGAGATGTGCTTACCAGATTATTTATTTTATCATAATTTATTATCAACATTCATTTGTACTATAAATGCCACACAGTTGTATTTCGAATGTTTGAAGAAAGTGAAAATAAAAAACGAAGAGCAGCAAAACTTTGAAAACATTCAACTTGAAAACGTTAAGTGGGAGACGTAAAGGTTTTTGGGATTTAAACCCTGACAGGAGAGAGACATGTTAAAGTCACCCATCGCTGTCATCGGTGAACACAGAAAGGCCTCTTGAGCTCAAAGCACAGAAAAACACCAGTTATCTCTGCAATTTATCCTTCAGCGTACTTGAGATATAACAAGAGGACAACACAATCCTCCACAGAGAGATCTGAGGGCCGGATTGTGTGGCTTTCCTAAGACATTTCCTCAAGTGTAAAGATTCTCTTCAAAATCAAATCTCTCTCCCAGTTCTCAGCGTAATAAATTCAGAGAACTGGAAGATTCAGCACAAAGATTTAAAGTTACATACCTTCAGTGTGAGAGATAGTTTCTCTTCTAGAGGGCGACTGATTTCCACCGCTTTATCTTTTCTAACTCTCTCTTACTTTTTCCTTTAGCTTCTTATTTCAGCACAGAGCTGTGTTAATAGTGTCTGTGAGAGGGACCGGCTGAATGCATATTGTGTGCGTGTGCGTGTGTGTGTGTGTGTGTGTGTGTGTGTGTGTGTGTGTGTGTGTGTGTGTGTGTGTGTGTGTGTGTGTGTGTGTGTGTGTGTGTGTGTGTGTGTGTGTGTGTGTGTGTGTGTGTGTGTGTGTGTGGAGGGAGGGAGGGAGGGAGGGAGGGGATGTTTGTGTATTTGCTGTGAGGCACGCTGAAAGCCCAACTGACTCGTGATCACACACTCGTTAATACAAGGTCATGAGAGAGACAGACGGAAAACCTAAAGAAAGAATCATGAGCAGAGAGACAGAAAGAGTCAGACAGGGAGAGAGATGTGAGGACAGAGAGAAAGACAGACAGACAGAAATGGGATACAGTCTCTGTTTGGTGTAACAGTTTATACACTCAACATTCATGTTCAAAACATATTTTATCAATGAATACAATGGTAAATATGACGTTTTTATTCAGAGGTCTAAAGAGATTCAGTCCTAAAAACTCTTTTAAGAGTCTTGAATATCTATCTCGCTGTACTTAAATACTGTATCTGTGCACGAAGCGATTGAATGTGTTTAGAAGATTGTCTAGTCTTATGTCTGTTTTTCCGGGTGACATGCCGTGTGCAGAATAAATACTGACAATCAGTTTTTACTGTGGTACAAATAAATCAATCCTTATTGACTCTGAACAACAAACATTCACATGAGAAAATTCAAGAATATGTCCTACAGTCTGTACACACAGGCCATGACCAAACCAATATGATCTCACTGTGTCAAATCCGTGAACGCACACATTTTACACTAGTGACAGAGACAGCACAACATCTATAATTCTGCTGGATTGAAAAGTGTGAAACTGAAGGAAAAATGATTGTTTTCATGATTAATTTCTATGGTCACGCATGACGACTCAAGTCTTTTGTGTTTGGACCCTCTGAAAGAAAAAATAATCGATCGTCCAAACACACAACAGTGTCACATGCCTGAAGCTTCATGCTGTCATGTTCAAAAACTGCCACACAAAAAGATAAAGTGAAATCTATATCATGCACACACACACGCACACACACATACACACACACACACACACACACACACACACACACACACACACACACACACACACACACACACACACACACACACACACACACACACACACACACACACACACACAAACATAAATACACACACACACCAAATCAGTGAAGTATAAAATATTAAAACATGAGGGACACGGAAGTTTTTCAACACCTGCACATCTACACATCTCATCTTCCTCTTCTCATTTCCAGCTCATGAATAATACACTCTGTCCATCCGCATCCCTCCATCTCTCTACGCTCTCTATCTTCGTTTCTTTATTTTCCCTCTTTCACTGAGAAGCCCCAGGGCATAAGAGGTCACATCACACATCTGCCCTTTGTCATTTACTACAAACCGTTTTTCAGTTCTCTGTGACTCATGAAGAGAAATCGAATGCCTAAATCATACAGGACACACTGAATATACACAACCATTCACAACACATAAGACATGTCATCTCAGATTCCTTTCTCTTTTGATATAACATGGTTTACATTTTCCGTTACAGTTCAATTTTATTCATTTGGTAGACGCTTTTATCCAAAGCCACTTAAAAGTATAATGCAGTTTTCATCTGTCACTGTAGAGTAAACAGATGTAAGATGTCTTCAAGAACACTTCAGTTATTATCTGCTGACACTGAGATTCAAACCAACAACCTTCTGATTACAAGTCCAACTCTGTTCGACCAGAACACAACTGATCCTAAAGTTTACAAACAGCATCCTGAGCGAGCCGCGATATAAAAACTTTCACATTATCTGGGAGATTCTGGAATTGAAACCTCTTGAATTATACAACTAGACACTATAACTACATACGTTGTAACATCTTGGGAAAAAATTGTAATTGATGACAGCAACTGTTGACTGTTCCAAGATGGCGGTCGTGATGACATATCTGGAGCAGTGGAATGGGGCATCCATATGGCAGTATGTATGACACATACATGACAATTTTTAAGATCACATATACAGTTATACAGTGAATATACAACCAGTAGTCTAATGAAACTATATTTTATGCCAGTGCATAATACTTGTAAGTCGCTTTGGATAAAAGCGTCTGCCAAATGCATGAATATAGATATAAATATAATATAAAGTATATAAATATAAATTTTGTACAACGGTTCATTCTGTTTCTCGAATCTGAATGCTGAGAGCAATGCGATACTCCCAGAGACCTATCTAGAACCGGCATGAACTGATTTTGCCAAGTGGAGGATGGCCTGGCAACATAATTTGTTGACCCGAGGACAACAAGAAGAAAACCTAAACCCAACCCAAATCCCTAACCATAATTGAACCCTAAAATAGGAGGTATGATATCGAAATCTAGTTGTAAGATTATACTTTAAAGAAACTGTAAACTTTTTTATGAAATCTGATCGTGGGATTGAAATGTTGTCCTCAGATCAACATGATGTTGCCTAATCACAGCCATGCCGATATGCAGCACCATCACACGACTACGAGTGCCATATTGCATTAATGGCACGTATTTGACAAAATATTTTGCTCTCTCTCTCTCTCTCTCTCTCTCTCTCTCTCTCTCTCTCTCTCTCTCTCTCTATCTCTCTGTCTCTCTGCCATGTTTTCCTTTTTTAACTGAAAATCCCATTAATGTAGCACAAGAGGGTTTCATAACTGTGAAACTGCACAAACATGAGCTAATAGTTTTGCATAATTCAGTACAATACTTGTAACGATAAATAAATTGCTTCATTTTCCTCCTGTCTGCTGTCATTTGTTTGAGATGTTAAACGTGTATGTGCTCACGCTGAGAGAAACTCATCCACCAGATCATTCTCACAAAAAACATCTCTCAGAAAATCCAAAAGAAAATCAAATTCAACCACACACACACACACACACACACACACACACACACACACACACACACACACACACACACACACTTTATTTCAGTCGCTGTTAAATAACGAAAACAAAGCAACGACCTTCCACAATGAAATCCTGCCAAAAAAATCCTCCGGCAAACTCGGATTCTTCGTTCAGCCAAAAAAACAAATCTGTAGTCGATCTAGCGTGTCTGTGTGATGCCAGATTCGGAATAATTGGACTTTTGGAAAGCTGTGTGCCTGTGTGTGAATTGAAAAACCCCTTCGAGCGGTTCAAATATTAAAACCACAAGACGGCTGTTGCTTTGCATATTTCACTGCGTGTGCTCAGAAATCTGCTGTTATTTCACTGATCCAGAAAAACAGAGACATGAGTCCACATGCACATCTCCTAAAATAATGTTCCCGTTCAATAAAGAGTAAAGCTGGAGTGCCATTTACCCGTCTGTCTCCGGGGATTCATGACTTCAATGGTTTAAATCTCTTTGTAAACCAGAACACACAATAAGATATTTCGAAGAATGTCAAACATAAAAGACCAACACTGTATAAACCTTAAATTTCTCAAAATATCTTCCGTTGTGTTCATGGCTGAACTACCATTTTAATTGGCTTGTTCAGGTTGGTCACACATCTATTTCTATAGAATAATGAAACCTACTCCCAACACAGTCCATGTGTGATGAAAGCGCCCATTACATCCCATTACTGATACGAGCCACATGTTGTCCCTGATCTCACTATGAAACGTTATTAAACAGAACCGGATTACACGGCCGACAGGGCTAATCTCTAATCTAACTTTAACGTTGCCCACATAAACCCACATAATCTGCCGGGATTACAGACAATAAAAACTCAAATCTCTTTAAACACAACTTTAAACTTTCATCGTACTTTTCAGAGTCCGTTATGGATCTCATGCATTATGAATGGGAATATATTAGCGTTTATCAAATTTAAATACTTGGACGTGCACAAATTGTGCATTAATTTCCATAGCAACCCCGGACCTGACATTCGAACTCAATAAAATGTTCCTTTCTCCCAAATGAGTTCATTAATGAGGAGAAGGTAGATCTGATTTAATCCGGTTTCATATTAGATGGATCCACATTAAGTTGCTCTTTTTTGTTACATAGGTGAGAATTTAGAATATAATATCTCCATCCTCAGGTTTAGAGGAGTATAAAACTTCTTTTAACACTTTCATTGTCTAATGAATGCAGAAAACACTTTATTTCCTGCAAGACCTTGGAGTGTGTTTAGAGTGCCGGCTGACTTTAGAGACGGCTTAGGGTTACAGTATATTGACCTGGTGTCAGAGAGCAGTGATGGAGTGTATTAAAAGATGGATGTTTACAGCCGTTCTTCTGTAAACCTCACCTTCAGAAATCAGCAGCTCATGCAGCGAGTCATTAAATAAACGATCGGGCCGATATGTAAAATCAATAGAGTCATTATCCATAACAGGACGTCGATGAGGAAATGTTGAAGCACAAACTCAATAAAGCATGACCTTCAGTGGCCACAGACCAATCAGAGACAGCGGCTGAACGATTATCCCACCCACTTCCTGTCCAGCATCCTCGCATACATCACTGCTTATCAAAATCAAATATAACGGTTTGAGCAGTATCGAGCCGGATTTCATTAATGAATGATGCTTCATCACTCCATCCATCAAACCGACCATACAAGTCTGTCCAAACTCTCATTACCACATTAAAGTTGTCTATGTACAACAGTTTTGATTTTATAAAGTGAATTTAAAATACTCTGATTGTATTCACAAATCTCGACAGTCTCAACAAAAGACTTCATTTTGTAAAAATAAAACATCAATTCTTTCTTTCTTTCTTTCTTTCTTTCTTTCCTTCTTCCTCCCTTCCTGTGTAACTTTAATAAACTTCTGCTGTTCCTTGCTGTTTGCCGTCATTATAAGATGAGGCATTCCTGTTTTGCATCCCAGCAGACGTCTCTACCCACACACACAGAAACGATGGCTGTCTGGTTACCTGAGCAACCGTTTCCACTGTCACATCATTCATCACACACACAGAGTTTACCTAATGATGTTACACCAGCAGAACTTTCTGTTCTCATGTGTAGAACTTGTGTCAAGTGCATAAAAACTATATCTAATAAACAAAATTATAAGAAAATACTTAAAAAAAATTCTGCAATGCATTTTGGGAACAATTCTTCTTACTTTCTTTAAGTGATTATTTTGGTATAATGCCGATGCACAACTCAACTTGCATTATGCTGACAAGCACTCTGACCACCTTAGCAACAGAATAACAATAGCCTGACAACCATCCAGTAATATACCAGCATCACACCAGTCACTCACATTTTCATCAGGGAAATCCAGCGGTTTAAAAACACCTTCCATCAGCTGTATGACTGTGTGTGTGTGTGTGTGTGTGTGTGTGTGTGTGTGTGTGTGTGTGTGTGTGTGTGTGTGTGTGTGTGTGTGTGTGTGTGTGTGTGTGTGTGTGTGTGTCCTGAGTATGACGGTACCAGCTGAGAGCTACAGATTCTGGAACCCAATCTCCATCCGCTCCCGGTCACCCTGTTCATTTCTTCATGCTGCCAGCTCAGAACATGACCCTCTCTACTGGATAGTAAAGGAAAAAACAAAATTGATCTTCTGAACAATATTTCTCTTTCTGTCACAGGTTTGAAAAACAGATAGGATGGTGGCGGTGAGCAATTCAGCTCAATTGCACTTCTGTGTCATCTGTGATTTTGTGAAATTGATGTTTCTCTTTTAAACCATGCGTAAGAGAGAGAGAGAAAGGTCAGAATATTCTGGAGCACTGTGAGTTTGTCTGGCCATTATTCTGCTCCCTGAAGCTGAATCTCTCCAGCCTCCTCTAGAGGAAAATATATTCCTCAAAGGTTGCTCTTTTAATTCCTTCCTAGAAATGCTATAAAAATATGACACATTACGGAAGTAAAATCGGTGGCAAATGTCATTTCATTCTGTTTCAGCAGTTTCATTTAAGTATCATCTTTCTCTCTGATATTTTCATCTAACATATGAACTCAGACTGATAAAAATAGACATTTAATCTCACTTCTGTATGGAAAAAGCAATTGAGATATTAAAGTGTCCTCATTTGTGATTTTTATATCCTATAGGACCAAAGAAATGTGGCTGTTTGGAAAGATCCTTTTCCCCAGCAATGCACCTGCATTTCAAGAGGCTTCTGAGATTTTGTCTCTTTGCCCTTGGCATGGATGGTCTGTTTGTCTGCGCGTGGCATGGCTCAAAGCATCAAGTGAAGGGTGACTGGCACTTAGTAAGCAGCTCTAGTCCATCTAGTGAAATTGTGCTTTTAATCCAATTTCTGAATTCATGTGTGAAAGCTGAAATAAGATGCACTCTGATTTCCATAAAGACAAACGCGGCGGCCATGAAAAGCGGTCTGTTTGACACGCTAAAATTCATTCATGTATGAGAGAATTCTAACATTCAAAGATCACAGATTGCATTTAGTTATTCACATTGACAGCAGTCCAATCAAATGAAACCTGTATATTCAAAATGTTACCATCTTTAAAGAAATGACACAAAATTAAATGACAACAACTATTACATACAACGTAACTGAGGATAGAGTTTTTCATTATAGATTGACACACTCTTATTTTATTTTTAATCAGTTTGACTTCCACCGTATGAACATTTCTCCAATGTTCAATCCACTTAAGAAAGATCTTCTTATAAAATGAAATGTGGGTGATTTTGGGACTGTAGTTGTTTCAATGAGAGGCCGAGAGAGCGGTTCAGTGACACAAGTTCATGTCCAAAAGATGGAGAAGGACAGTAAGCACATGGATCCGATATAGTGAAATAATAAAGCAGGTTTGGTCTCCTTAATGTTCAGAGTTGGAATGAAGAGAGTCCTCAGAATGAACACAGAAACGCCTGTGGCACCGTTGTCTCTCACTCCGTCCTCTCTGCCATCTGATGCTCTTTCTGTGGGGGTATAGAAGTGCAACCCTAACTTTTCTCATCATTCATTTGACATGACAAATAACTTGGATGTATAAATCTGACTATAAGATGTAATGACCAGAAGAGTTTAATGCATGATAAGTGAAAGTGAGTGCTATGGGCACAAACAGCATCAGCAGGACTCCTGCGAAGCTTTGCATCTCATGCCTCTGTAAAACTACAGGTCACCATACGGCCAGAAACATCCCAGCACCCATATAAACATGTCTCTGGACTCTGATGAAATCATGTAAGAGTGAAAAAGCAGTGAATGCATGGATCCATACTGCCATCTAGTGAAGACTGTCCCCTGTACTGCTTCATGTGCTTCTCTTCTTCATCTGCCCTCTGAAGAAACTCTTCCATTATTACAAATACACTTTATCAAACTGCATGTGCTTGTCATGATCAGATTAATGCTTGTGTATTTCAAAGAGAACACAACAAGAAAACACAAGAACCTGTCAAACGTGTCTTCTTTTGTACATCTGCCAAACAACACAGGCAAGAGCATCACAGCATCAGAGCATCACAGCATCAGAGCAGGAAGTTTCATTTGGGAGGAGTTTCTACTGAAATGAAAGCAGAATCAAGTGAAAGTAGTAAGGGGAGAGATACTAGGAAAGAGAAGGCAAGCTCTGAGATTTCTCCTAGATTTAGCATTAGACAAACGTCTGAGGTTTGAGGTCATGGCTGAAACCTTGTCCTTCTTGGAAGAGGATTTGACCTGTGTCATCTGTTGTGATATCTACACCGATCCGGTCACGTTAAAATGTAGCCACAGTTTGTGTGAGAAGTGCTTACAGGAGTTCTGGAAGACTCAGGATGTCATACAATGTCCCGTCTGTCGAAAAGAGTGTTCCCACGATGAACCCACCAAGAGTCTGGCCTTTAAAGGACTTTGCAAGTCCTTCAAGATGAGAAAACCCTCAGATGTTTCAGAAGAACTCTGTCGGGAACATAACGAGAAACTAAAACTCTTCTGCTTCCAGGACAAGAAGCCGATATGCGTGGTCTGTTACACTTCAAAAAAACATGAAAATCACAAGTGTTCTCCTGTTGAAGAGGCTGCTGTGACAGTAAAGGTAAGAAAAATCTGGTTATTTTACTCGGAATGGCTTTGAAATTAAAGAGTTTACCTCAACATTTTAGGAGGACCTAAAGGAACGTATAGACAAATTAAAGGTGACCCTTGAGGAGCTACAGACAGCCCAGAACAGCTGCATGAAGAAGGTCGAGCTCATTGAGGTATGTGATTACTGATGAAAAGTGATTAGTGATATTTTATTAACATTCTAAGAAGTGGGATTTCCTCGAAAAACCCACAGTGAACATCTGTTTTGATAACTATTTCAGAAACACAAGAATATTGAAGAAAATCTGATCAAGGCAGAATTCGAGAAACTCCATCAGTTTCTTAAAGACGAGGAGGAGAAATGGATCGAAACAACGCAGAAAGAAGTGAAACCTCAGGATGTGAAGACCAGGAGCAGACTGGAGCAGTTGTCCAAACAGATATCCTCCCTGTCCGAGAAGATCGCGGCTGTATGGCAGGACCTGGAAGCTGAAAACCTCACATTACTGCAGGTATAGAAACACTGCGCAGGACTGATCTCTCATATACTGCATCACAATCATATCATAATCCTGGCGTTTTTCCCTTTCAGAACTACACTGAAAACATAGAGAGGTGAGTTTGTTTTTTAAAAGCGATGTAAAATGTATCCAGCTGTGATATAACATCTCATCATTCATGTACAGACTCCAGTGTCCATCAGTTCAAAAGCAGTCCTTTAAATATGAGGAATATCAACATCGTCCCATCCAAACCCAGACTATGATCTTCACCACCTGGGCCAGAATGCAAACCCTTGTGGAACAATGTAAGTCATATATACATGACATAATGTTAACATAGTTTTGTTTGTTAACAAAGTGTTAAATTCTAAAAACAATGACATTGTGTCTGGTCATGTGTGTTTACAGCCCCCGTGATGTTGGACCCAAACACATCCTCCATTAAACTTCTGGTGTCCAAGGATTGTTACAGTGTACAACATGTGAGAAATAAAATATCAGTGCCTGAGATTCCAGAGAGATTACATCTGGGAGTTCTGGGATCACAAGGCTTCAGCTCGGGTCGGCACTGCTGGGATGTCGAGGTGGGAGACAATAATCACTGGACATTGGGTGTGGTGGGATCCACAGTCAACAGAAAAAGACTTTTCATAATGGATCCTAAGAGTCAGTTTTGGTGTTATCGATATGTTGACGGTAAATACCTGAGAAATAACAAGCACATCAAACACAATGACAGGCCATATATCATCCGACTGCAGCTTGACCTTGACAGAGATGAACTGAGATTCATTGATCCCTTCAGAAACAAAACTCTGTGCACCTTCACGGGTGGATTTCCTCAGAAAGTCTTCCCATATTTCTGCTCCGGAGATCCGGCCAAACCACTGAATCTTTCCCGTGGCAAATGAAACACAACTTCTAGACAAACATGACACAACTTCGATTACACACAGTTCAAGAAGTCAAGAAATGATACATTAAAGATATATTAATGAAAGGGTAAAACTTCATTTTAATGTCACCAGTATTCAAATTAGTTTGATATTTTACAAACTTTTATTTTGAATTACTGACACACTTAGAATAAAGTTTCTTACCTCAGAAAACTCTGTCAAACGCATGTGCACGGAATTTTTGTGCAAAAATGCTTTTTTAAAATTCATTTTCTGCTTCTCATAAGAATTATGTTGTTACTTGTTCTGAAATTTACATTTATTCATTTGGCACACACTTAATCGAAAGTTTTAAATTTAAGATGTAAAGTAAATGCAAACTCTATTAATAACTCCTACTAACTATAATAAAAATGTATAAAAGTACATAGAAAATATAGTCAGGTTTTTCTTACTATACAATATAATTATAGTATTTACTGTAAAAAAAATAAGATAAGAAGGCCCATGTTGACAGGCTGATTTTGTCTGTGATGTCACTCTCTGTATTGCTCTTTCGTGTCATCGTGACATCACAAGAATTCTGTACTGCTAATCTATTGAAATGTGTTGTATAGTTACAAAATATTTAGTTAATCCAATGTTTTTGCTTTTAGATTTGTATTAGCAGGTACAGCGGACACGTTTATTCTTGTACTGCCAGCTCGGACACAATAAAATAAAAAATAAATTGTAAATGCCAGCTTGGATACAATAAAAACACAAATCTATTACTGAGTCATTTCACGACACGGGTGCCTTCTGAGTCTGCAAAGTTAGATAATATGCAAAAGGCACAGAAGTGTCCTAAAAGATAGTTTTTAAAGCTTAAAATGGTAAATTCAAGATATTGTTAAAAATACTTTCCTTTAAGGAAAAACTTTTTTTTATATTTTGTAATTGATACATAGCCAATTACACACATCCATGGTAAAAAAAATATAATCTAAATCTAAAATATTAACATATCAGCTTTTTTCCCCTTAATTTGGAATATTATGTCTATGTCCCTTTTAAATGATATAGTTATTATTCAGAAATATGATTTAAAAATGTTTAGGAATTATTTGATGATCTGTGTGCAAACCTCAGTTGTTTTATCCATAATGAATGTACCATAGCTTTAAATGACATTATAAATTGTTGATGTGTTGTTTTTTTATGTAAGGCAGGGTCTGCCAAGCTTGAACCACCAACAGGAGGTTGGAAAATGTTTCTTCGAGGGTTAACATGTCTTTCAAGTTTGTTTTCTTGTTGTTTTCTTGTTTAAAATTCAAATTTTGAAAATTACAAAGTGGAAATGGACACCTAATTGGTAAAATGACTCTATTATAGATCTTTTTGTGCATTATATTATCTGATGACAGCTGTGAAGCAGGGTGATATATGGCTATATAATTGCTATATGATGAACATCAGCCCTATGTAAATTCTTTTTGAGCTCTATACCTGTACAGCTGTTCTATAGAATGATAAAATTGCATAATGGTGTCACTGAACAGCAATCTTGACTGTAATCTGTGACATGTGATAAAGTATTATGGTCTGTGTTAATTATAATGTGACAGCAACAATGACACTATGATCCAAAGAAATGCATTTGTTTAATATATTGGTCTTTAAAACTTGTATTTCAAACCAAAAAAAAATTAAGTTTGTGCAAACCGTTTTTTTTGTGTCAATGGAAGAACAAAACCTTTTTTTTAATAAATGTTTACGCTATGCGTGACTGACACAACATCATGAATATCTACACAAACATCAAAACAACACACACACTAGGCAACAAGAGATGTGCTTGAATAACTGTATTCTTCTACAGTTTCTCATGGTGTAAACACTCTTTGTGACAGTATTCAGGCACTATTTACACTACAGCGAAAGGTTAAGGCAACTTTAACATTCCATGCAGAGGCTGTAAGAACCCAAAAGATTTTTATGTGTCAGTTCTACAAGAGTAACACAAGATCACATCCAATCATTCTCCTCGTATCACAAGAAATTTTAAAGTTTTCTCTGAGATTTCTGAGAAGAAAAATTCATTCTGAAAAATGCAAAAGAAGTCTTGATTACAAATGACAAATGTTAAAATACATTACATTACAGAAATACAGAAGCATCTTTTGCATTACGACATTATTTGCAGGTAATGCGTTATTCGTTAAATATTTTGTAATTGTCATTATTCTCAGTTATGATTCTCATTATTGTTATACACTATTTCTTTACTGTATCTGAGCAAAATATAACTTTTTATTTAAAACAAGCTGGTTCAATTTATTGTGTTCCAGCACATTTAAAAAGAGTGTAGCTGATTTATTACTTTCTTCACCATATTTCAGTAATGAGACATTTTTCTAGCATTATAATAACACTAATACGGGAAAATATTAAAATCATGAAAAATCATGCGTTAATGCACCATAAAAAAAAATACTAGTAAGTTACGGGCTTACTAATATGACGCATGTAGATAATTGACAAATTTTCTTACATTTTTCTGCTTTAAATCTGTAAGACACAGAGATCAACACAAGAGAAATAACTCATAGTTTCACAATGTTGTTTTCTTTCCTCTCTTTTACATTACTGGTAAGTAAACTCCTCTGAATGTTTAAGATGTCTCTCTCTATAGAAAACCTGATTTAAATCATCAGCTTGTGCAGAGCTGGCCTGATTAGTACAATCATGTATATAGAGAGACGTTTCTTAAAGACCCAGTTGGAGAACCACTGTATCAAAGCATCTGGTGAGTGTGTATTCTATTTTGGAAGATAAACCAGAACGATATCTAAAACAACATCATAAATATCATCAAATTTGTTCTTGTTTGCATGAGCAGGAAATCTTTTCCTGTATTTCCTTTACAAACAAAATGCCGCTTCTCAGTTTTTCACTTTTTAAAGTCAGACCACAAGAGCTCCATTCATCTGCCGTTCCCAGAGAGAACAGGAGAATTGTGTTCTGAGGTGTGCATTTGTGTGCATGTGTGTGTTTCATGTAGAGATGTGTTGAGCTGGATTATGAGGTCACTCACAGGCCAGTTTACTGTCAAAGCTGGACAGGCCTATGGCGAAGGCTTGCAGTGCACACATGGGATAGTTAAAGTCAAGAGTGAAGATGTCTTCTGCCACTCGGCCAAACTGCATCACGATATAATCAGCTAAAATCAAAATCACAATCATTACACATCAACAATAAAAAAGAATAACAGATGCAAATTTCATGCCAGGCAACTTACGGTCGTTGTCATGGACTATCTGAAAATTCTTCACAGAGGCTTGCGTGACTCTGCCATGAAAGTTCAACACGTAGGACTGTGTGTCGTCGTTCCACACTGGGGCTTTATTGTGTAGCTCTATCAGATTCTCAAGAGAATGATTCTGCCATTTATTCAGCAAAGTCTCCTGCTCCTAATATACACACACAGACACACACACAATAATTCAGTCTCTGTTTTCATCATGATGATTTGATTGAACTGATATCAGCACTTACACATGTGGGCCGAACCGGAACACGTTCAAAGCTCATGTTCATTCCAGGAATAATAACTGTCATCTTCCGTGGGCCCTTAAATCCTAAAACATTAGTCTCCTGAAGAGAACCAACACATCAGTAAACATTGGATCAGATATATTTGTGTGTATGTGTGTGTGTGTGTGTGTGTGTGTGTGTGTGTGTGTGTGTGTGTGTGTGTCTGTGTGTGTCTGTGTGTGTCTGTGTGTGTCTGTGTGTGTGTGTGTGTGTGTGTGTGTGTGTGTGTGTGTGTGTGTGTGTGTGTGTGTGTGTGTGTGTGTGTGTGTGTGTGTGTGTGTGTGTGTGTGTGTGTGTGTGTGTGTGTGTGTGTGTGCGTGCGTGTGCGTCTCTAGACTCACGTAACAGATAGCGGCGAGTTCTTGTCGTGTGTTGTTCTCCTCCAGCAGTGCTCCAGGGTTTTTCATTGGGTTTGTGCCATTATCATAGACTGTAAACTTAGTTCCCATCATATTAGACCTGTGTCAATCACACAACATCAGTGTGAGGTACACAATTGACATTACTTCAGTGTTTCTTCTGTTCGGTTCAGATTGATCCTTATACTCAATATCTTTAGTCCTCACCTCAGTTTTCCTATAAAGCTCTCGCCCTCGCGGGACAGATCAGTGGCATCTACTGATATCAGATAGTTTGATGTTTTGCTCTTTTTCCTCTTTCGTCCAGCCAATAAAAACACCTGAAATTAGAGAAAGAGAGAGAGTATGAGTGAGCGAGGTGTTATATGAGCAGAAGCATGGGAATGTGATGGATCTTTACCTTCTTGCCATCTTCCCTCTCAAGGTGCATGAAGTACGTGGGGTAAAGGCCACGGTCCATGCCCTTCTTATCCCGCGAGATGCGACACTTCACTGTCACTCCCCGAGGCGCCGGCCGGAGCACAAACTCCTCCAGATTATCCACCTCGATGGAGGTGCCCTCACCAGACGGGGAAGTTAGAGGAACACACTCCTGACATAATATACGTGACAGTTCAGTGTCACATAGAGTGTTTTAATTCATCTGAAACCTCCCTTGGATCTTACCGTGGTGGATTTGTTGCTGGATGCTGACGCGGGACGTGTACTTTCTGCCTGTGGAGAGAGAGAGCGGCTTCCCTCGTCATCTTCATCATCCTCACTCGCTTCATCATAGTTCATGCTGCCGGAGAGTCCTGGGAGAAAAACAGAAGATCTAACATTTGCAAATATTCCAGTATGAAGAACAGCGAGTGTCCAGTTGGATGTGTGTCTCACCGCGCCTCTGCAGTAGTGTGTGTATGTCTGTTTTGGGTTCAAGAAGAGTTTCAGTATCAGCGTCTGTCTCTGGCTCTTCTGTGGTTGGAGGTGAACGCTGCTGTGGTTGACCGACAGATAAAACCTGGACTTTACTACCCAGATCTGGACCCTCTGAACCCAGCAGCGCTGCGGGCCCATCAATACCTGACAAACCATCACACACACATCTAATAATCTATAAACCATAGCCG
>CM065654.1:9973017-9975517 GCA_033220385.1 Triplophysa yarkandensis
TAGTTAATACATGAATGACATTAAAAAAAAATAAGCATAAACAAACAAGATTTTATGTCAATGGGCCAAGCGAAAGATTTGAAATAGGATAACTGAATGAAGATTAAACTTTGGTAAAAGTAATATTTTTACTAATCAGAATTGGACTTTAAAAAAGAATCTGGACTTTAAAAAAATCAAGTGTTCTGTATTTGGGATCATTATTGCATGATTACATTGTTGTGACATCTTTATCTTCCACAGAACATGCAGTGGTGATATTTTTAAACAACTTTTTTCCCGTGAAATTAATGCAAACTTTGGGTTTTTTAAAGTTCATTGTGTGTTGAAACAAGCTACATTCAGCTACATACATAACGCTCTTCTTGATGAACATGCAGACCTGAACAAACTTCACATTTCATCACACGGACAGTGAGAGAAGCTTTGTTAAGACCGACTGGCCTCAACAGGTTACGAGTTTGTGTCTGTAAACCTCAAACCAGTTATATAACAGTTTCCATCATTATAAAGAGATCAGTTAAGCAGAATAATCTGACAATTATGTGAGACAAAACCTGACTGAGACCATCATTTTATTTCAGACATGTTTGAGTTCTTGTAGATGATTCTTGAGTAATGTAAATGTCTAATTCATCAACTTCAGATTTCTGCAAATCATAAACAGACCAGTAACCAGACAACGTTTTTATGTGAAGACCATATCTTTTTTTAGATATTATAAAGTACACATAAGTGCTTATACTGCATCTCAGCTGGAAGAGAAAAGCTTCACAACCAGAGGTATTTTGAGTGATAAATGTGATCAAGAGTGTTCAATGCTTTCCAAAGGTTTAATAAAAAGGGTCAAATGTTTAAAAGGAAGAAAAGAAATAAGACAATGAAATGCTATTTTTACTGTTTTACCAAAAGATTTTTGTTTTGCATCCATCTGTGTCAATACCCACCCATGATGACGTGGGACCTGGCATTGCCCTGTCCTTCTAAACCTGCATACAAACAGATGTTTCAAGGGCAATACAGACACTTTTTAAGTGTTTTAAGGTCCAGACAGCAGGAGGTTTATGAGAAAAACACATGCAGCTGCAAACGGATGTAAGATGAGCACATGTACACTTTACAGCTTATCTGTGAATAAGTGACAATATTTTGACCTTATTCTACATGACATTGATATTTTTTTATTCGCAGATTATTGAAAGTGGATAAATATACCAAAATATACCCAATGTTTGTTTCCTGAATAGTGAAATGAAGAGAAGTTTATGTCTATGATCAAACATCTACTTTCACACCTTGAATGTGTTTTTTACATTGCTGTTGGGTGACTTTCTGTGACTTCTGACTGGAATTCTGGACTGGAATTGGAGGAAACGCTGACGGGGGGCAGATTTTTTGAGAGATTAGTTCAAACAGAATCTGCAAATAAAGCTGCGAGTCCCTGTTATCTGATGAGTGAATGTGCACAAGTTTGTGCTCTTCTCACATATAGTTCAACCTTAGGACACATCACATTTTACTCTAAACTCAAATGGATAATGTACATATATAATCTCACAGATTGTTTATTTAGTTTTTTACTTATACTTGACGTTTGTGTCTTTTATTATTGAGACTCTGTGTGTGTGCACAGTTCCTATACTGTTGAGTTCCTCTGACGTCAACATTACATTTGAACTTTTAATAAAGCCACACCTCTAGATTCATGTAGAAAATGTAACAAAATCATTGTTTTTAAATTGTAACCATTGTAACACGATCACGCCCTATCGCATGTTATAGCCAAGAGGAACAATGCTGGTAATGCATATCTCCCATTCTGTCGATGTAGACATCAGACTTGCCGTCTGTGTAATCTGTTGTGTTTGTTTTAGGAAATGAATATTAGCTCAATGCTAAAGATTGATCTGATTATATAATGAAATAAAGGCAAAGTGCAGAAGAGCCCTTACAAAATACACAAAAGCTTTGACTGATTTCAGTGAAAGGAAGAAAGAATGTGTGAGAGCTCATAGCTTTGCAGTGAGATCATGACACCTCACAGTATGTGTACAGTGTGATGGATGTCTCGCTGCAGTTTTTACAGTGAAACCTGTAGGAAATACCTGACACACAAGATTTAACACAAGCTTAAACAAGATTAAACATCTGACACTGTCAAAGAATCCACAGATAAAATGATAATGTATTTCTTTAAACGCTCCACCTTCTTTTAGCTCTAATTCTTTTTTTAGTATCAGTATGTATTCTATATATACATTATGCATATAGAATATACTCTATATACACACAGGCTTGCATTTCCACTGACTAACTGACACTTTGGTTACCTTTGAATATTTGTAAAGGAGATATTTATAAAACCAATCAGCATCAGATTCTTCAGGGAAATGATTCTTTTACTTACAGGTACAAAATCTTAATTTTTTGTATTTTGCTTAAAGACATTCACATGTATTTACATGTTGAGCAGCTGCGGTGGCTTCACTTTATAAAAAAC
>CM065654.1:9980517-9988017 GCA_033220385.1 Triplophysa yarkandensis
TGTTGTGATGGGTTGTGTTGTGATGGGTTGTGTTGTGATGTGATGTGATGTGATGTGATGTGATGTGATGTGTTGTGTTGTGATGTGTTGTGTTGTGTTGTGTTGTGTTGTGATGTGATGTGTTGTGATGTGTTGTGATGTGTTGTGATGTGTTGTGCTGTGTTGTGTTGTGTTGTGTTGTGTTGTGTTGTGATGTGTTGTGTTGTGTTGTGTTGTGTGCTTGTTTCAGGGATATTTCAGTTTGTTAAACTTGTGCCATCCTTCATCTTCATGAACACGGTTCTGTTTCTCTCGATATCTTACAGTGTTTCTGAAGTTCTCTTTAGCTCCAGCACTGAATGTTCAGTACTTATGTTTATGTATTTGTCTATAACAAACCTGTTGGGTCTGTGTGTACTTGTCCGAGCACACATCTGTCAATCATTTTAGTTTGATGGAAGCCAACTGTGAAGTTAATCTTCCGCTGGGTTAATGCACTTGATCTTTAGTTGACTCTTTAGGGTGTATTTCAGCTAGAAATGATGTATTGGAATGCACTTCAAATCTCCGTTTAGATAAGTACGCAGATCACAGATTAGATTCAGTTAAAATATTCCTAATCTCTTATGAAATGTATTAAAGATGAAGTGTCAGATGTCTGTCCATAAAAAACATAGAAAGTAAATACAGATGATGCCACAATCACCATGGATATAAGTACTATACTATACTTTTATGCTACATATTCACATATATACTTATACATACTATATATACTATATAGACCATGTATATATAAAAGAAAATACAATCTCTTGTTAGTAATGATTTCACTTGAATGTTTTAAAGATCCAACTGATGAAAGTTATGGTTAGATGTTTGGGTCATGTTCTGCTGCATCACTGGTGACGTAAGCGATGAACAAATCAATAAACTGATAAGATGATGAACAGAGAGAAGAAACCAAGGGCACGACAAACCATGCAAACAACCAAATACACATTCTCAGACTCAATTTTTTATTCCGTTTAAGTTTCCTTCTGTTATTTTGCTTGAGTTGAAGAAAGCTTGAGACTCTTAAAGTGACAGTATATTTAAATATAAGAAATTTCTCATCAATTATTCATCCTCATGGCATGTCAAACCTGTGTGGGTTTCTGTCCACTGCAGAACACAAAGCAAGATATTTTGAAGAATGTTAATTACTAAACAACACAAATCCTAATTGACTATCGTTGTATGAACAGAAAACCTCTGCGACATTTCAACAAATATCTTCTTTTTGTGAAAGCGTCAAACACAGATTTAAAACTGCATTAGAGATAAGATTAGAAATAATTAGGATTTAAATTTTCTGGTGAACTTTCTCTTTGACTTGTTGCATGCCAAATTTAATTTTTTGCCTTTAACTTTTGAGCACTACCAACATCTTAATATAGCTCTTGGAGCTCTGTAAGATGATCGTTCATCTTTCTTTAATGATACAATATTAAAGAGTTATTTTATTTAGTCTTGTTTTAGAACTTGTTTGTAGATGTGTCTCAGTAGCTGGATATATATCTGTAATGTAAACTAAAGCAGTATAGAATGTCAGGGCGGATAATCTTAGAGCTGAAGAACATGAGTCCTTCTGACGACTGATCACTAGATGTTTGACACACACTGAGCTTGTTTCAGAGTCTTCTCTTTCTCTTATTTATGTAAGTGACTCTATATGAATGCATCTCTATAGGATTTATATCAAAGATATGTGTAAATATTTTCTTCTTAAGTTGAACACTCGAGTGATTTGTGATGTCCGAGTTCCTTCGTGTGTTTTGACCCTTGTTACGAAGCATCTGATTGGCTGATTGAGTTGAGAGGAGTGACTCCATATAAGGAAAGCCTGTGAGCACAGGAAGCTTCTTCTTCCTTGAGATAGGAGCTCCTGCATCAAGACAGTAAGATTTGAGCTTTCTTTCACCAAAAATATATTACAATATTCTGAACGAGTGATTATTAGGCATTTTCACTAACTCACTTTTTTTAAAGATTTTTGGAAAATAATATTAGTTTTTCTTTTTGATTTTAATGATTTTTATATATACAATACTAATTTATAAAAAAAATATGTCTACATTATGTTTCTCTCAAGTTCAGCAAGTTTTTGATCATATTTTGGACGGGTCGATTGGTTTGACAGGTATCGGTTCTGTGGAATGAAAAGCATGACTGACAATCCCAACAATGCTAGATTTATTATATATACATCACAAAATTATACAGAAGAGTGTGTGGATATAGTAGTTACTCATTGCTACAGTCTTGATCAAATATATCATTTATGATTTGCTCTGAGTGATTGTATAGATTGATCTTCAGGTCTAATAATGATTTTGATCATTCTGAATCCAGTAAATGAGATTTCTGCATCAATCTGTGGTCAGTGACCCTGCAGATGTTTATGCACACACATTAGGAGTACATGCACATTGGTGGCGGGAGTCAGGCTGTCCCGTAGTGAGTCATCAATATCTGTGTCCGTGAGGGCGAATTACCCCATCCACCTGCCAGATTCTTGCCCCAATGCAAACACAAGTTGATGCAACGCAACGTCTTATCTCCAACACGTTTTTGGAAGCCCGTGTGGCCTGAAGTGACGCAGGTGGTGGGAGTTAACGGGAGGGGGGGGTGCAGGGCCTTAGGCCCAATGATCATGAATTGGAGCGTTCTGATTGGTTAAAGGTGACCCTCCCAATGCTCTTTAAAGCTGCCACTCATCTCTGTGGGCTAAAAGCAAAGCTCATCTTAGTTCTGTCTGCACATCTCGTATTCTGCATGTGAACCGGCTTATTCTGTGAGTATCCAAACCATCTCTCTTTCAAATCATCTGTTTTAAACTGAGAGAGATGGGAACCTTTGAGTGTATAGATGTGTATGTGTGGTTGTTTGTGTGTCGTCATTGGTCGTAATTTCACTCGAGACACAAACAGTCACAGTCTCTTTGAAGTCTTAGTGTTTCTCGTCGTAAAAAGCTCAGTTCATTTCAACTGTCTCGAGATCTGAAGCAGACCAGTCTGGATAAAAGTCACTTGTATAAATGTTTGACTTTGGATAAATGCTTCATTTTATATAAGTTTTCTCAAATTTTTCTCCTTCAGGGTTAATGCAGGCACATAAATCACAGTCATTGATTTACATTATGGAGTACTGAGCTTTCAAATTTTACATGGCAGAGGGGATATTTTGAGAAACGTTTTCGATATGTTTTTGATAGATCTGAACATCTTAAAAGAGAGACGACTTCTGCATTTCTTCTTGTAATTTCATGCTGTCCTGGAGAATTGATTGAGCTTTTAATGAGTGATCTGTCTGTTCTGAGTTTTCAAAATGTATTAAAATGTGAAGGTGTGGTTTGGTGTTTGTTGTCACACCAGCTTCATGTGTTCTGTTCACTGGTTTATCTGGTTTAACTAGGTTGGGGTTCATGTGTGACTGATTTGTTATAATTTTTTACTAGTTTACAGGTTTATACAATGTTAGAAGGATGGAAATTTGACAATAATATTGTATTTCTATTTTAAATTCACAATCCAGACTTGCAAACAAGGTACGGCGGACTT
Organism: Triplophysa yarkandensis; assembly: GCA_033220385.1. Classification (NCBI taxonomy): domain Eukaryota; kingdom Metazoa; phylum Chordata; class Actinopteri; order Cypriniformes; family Nemacheilidae; genus Triplophysa; species Triplophysa yarkandensis. Next base: position 9,984,099 of record CM065654.1, read on the forward strand.
TTTTGAGTATCAGTAAAGGAAAAAGAAAAAAAAGATATTAAACGTGATCGAATGCATTTCATCATAAAAATGTGATGAAATGCATTTGTTCTTGTTCAATTTCCTTTTTTTCTTTTTCCTTTACTGATACTCAAAAAAAGTTCTCCGTGTCTTTTTTTGCAAGTCTGTATTGTTGTATTAGTCCATTATGCAAATTATCTTAAGAAAAAATGTCACAATCCCATTATCATTTCTATGTTTACTCTGTCTTAAAATTTGATGAAGTCTCTGTTAAAATGATAAATGTATGATTGATGAGGTGTTCCTCTGACAGGAAAGTACCACACTTCTCTATCTGCAACATTGTGCCAGATGTGCGTTCAGAATGTTCACAAGACACGTGGACAGTTCAGTTTTCCATGAGTCTATAGTTTAAGGCTGAAGTGGTTATGAATTGTATCAATGAGGTCTTTGTGTGTGTGAAGAGGAGAATTGTGGGTAATTGGGATGTTAGAATGGTTCAGCAGTGGCTTGGCTTGTTAACAGGCTCATCTGAGGTTTATGTAATGTTCTCCATCTCTGTGGGCACTGATGGATACAGAACGGTTTGTGCCTGGTGTATGGTGGAAATAGCTGACCTGAGGCCAGTAAGTGTTGGCCGCTCATGACAAGTGTGTGCTGGACGGGACTGATTCCAGAGCTCAGACGTCACGATGTGCGTTCGGATATATGAATCCTCAACCCAAACATTAAACAACACTATTATTATGTGGACCTGGAAAGAGAAGGAGAGAAAGAAATGATGGAACAGATTTCAGTTCAGCATTTACACTCTTAACAATGTTTATATATATATATATATATATATATTCGTGCGTGTGTGCATAGATATTTACAGACATGTGTATATGTAATGTCTCATATGTCGGAAAGTATTATCACAAAGGTCTTCAGGTTAAAGATCAGGGTTGCTGTCCAAAGGTTTAAGTTCATATATTTTCATTGTGTTATATTTGAAACATTTGAAAATGTACTTCCAGACGATATCCTGATCACATCTGTAAACATGGACCGCATGGAGCTGAAGAAAGTGAACACAGAGGCGGATGATGAAAGCAGTTACACGGAAGCCATGGATTCAGAGAAGACCACTATGAGCAGGTCAGCGATCAGTGGATCTGTAGCACGCTTCAGTGTTTAATATATATATATATATATATGTGTGTGTGTAACATCAGATGTTTGCTGTCCATTCCAGTCAGTTTCTTGATGAAGAGGATGCAGAAAGCCAGAAGTTTCTAACTAATGGAATGATGAAGAAGAAGAAATATGAGGAATATGATGAAGAATATGTAAATACACATCCATAGTTTACGGTCAATAAAATGTTTATGATCTTTCTCTGGTTATTTATTAACCTTCTTTCTCTCTCACAGCATCCGGGTCACACGTCCTTTGGAATGTCCGTCTTTAACCTCAGTAATGCAATCATGGGCAGTGGAATTCTGGGATTGTCTTTTGCCATGGCCAACACAGGCATCGTATTGTTTATGTGAGTATACTTGAACTCTGAGCTGAGTAAACAAGCTCATAAATCATATTAATATAAATCATATTTCTTAAAAAAAATCTTCAGCTTTGTGTAGAATGCTCCACGCGTCAATGTCAGCTGTCCAATCACAGACTGTCCAATCACAGACTGTCCAATCACAGACTGTCCAATCACAGACTGACAAACTTAACACAATACAGAAGATTAGACATATATTGGTTATACAGCAAGTACATAAAAAATCGATGTTTATTGTTGTAAAAAGTTTAGAACAGTAGGTATGATATTTGATCTGTGAAGTATATAGTCTTAATTATTATACGAAATATAAATAAATAAATAATTTAATAAATTGCTTCAGACATTGAAATTATTATCTGAAAGTAATTTGAAATAAATCTTAAACTGATATAAAATAAATCAAATTTATACATGATAAAGAAATAAATGATTAAACAACAAACGGAAATAAAAAAAAGTTAAGCTACAATTCAAATGGAACAAAAACTACAGTATATAAGTAAAAGTATGTTCACAATCTTAAAGAAGGGTATCACAGGGAGTTTCCGTCCATATTATGTTAATCTTGAGAACCTGTAGTGTAGGATCACGTTGTTCATATATAAAAATATTTTGGTTTACTTACATTAACCAGCTTTACGATTCTTGCTGATAAACTGTGAGCAGCGCTCGTGACCAATCTCCTTATGAGGGCTTCTCTTGGAACATACATGCTGATGCTCATTCTCTTCCCAACTCTGTGATTGAAGCATGGGTGGAATTTGACAGGAAAATGCCCAATAAATAAATGTCATTGATCGGTTGAATATTTGAAAGGACGTTTCCGAAGCATTCCCTTAAAGAAAGGACAGATGAAAATCACATCTGAAATGTGGGTTTTTGAATCCCTTAAAAATTCCCAAGTGAAACCCATGGAATCACATTTAACCCAAAGGATCACAAGTGCCATGTGTGGTGCAGTGTCTCCACATGTGATGACCTCTTTCACATGTCAACACATATTGCACTTGTGATCTTAAGTTTTAATATGTAATCCCAAGGGATTCAAACAAAGTGTTCCAAAAACTCTTTTCTTTAAAGCTTTGTCTGTATGGGGGGAGTTTATTTGAACACAAAAAAAACTATGAGATGTGCAGGGCCAGACAGAATCTGTACACTTTTTGAGTTGATTCGCACAGCCTTTTTTTTTAAGGAAAAATCTGCAGAATTCTGCGCAATAGATTAAAATTCTTATCGTACTCAATTAAAATACTGATTCTAGAATAAACGCAAAAGCAATCAATATCTAAAGTCACAATGGGTTGTGTTCAACTGCGTTGCATCATGAGAGGTGACACATCTTGCCGCATAAAGTGAAATACAAATACCAAAGCTAAAATGTAATTAATGGATATATGCAATATTTGCAGGCACGGATTTTGTTTGGCCCTGGTCATGCGTCTAACGTGTTTTTTTTAACAAATGGTTCATGTTGAACTTATCAACATGTTTAACAGCCTAAAGAACTTACAATTCATGAAACTGTGTGAGACCCCTCCTTTAAATTATCTACAACAAATAAAACTGTATCTCTACCAGCATTTCTGTGTGGCAGTTATAAACGTAAATAAAGTAAAAATCAAAGTTGGTTGCAATTATGTAGATCAGTGTAAAAAGATAAAGTTCTGGGGGTTTGAAAGGAGTGTGAAGGAGAGGATTAGATCCAAGGATTTGTGTGTTAGTGTGTCAGAGGAGATCTGCTGGTGTCTATCACAGATGCCACAGTGTATACAGTCAGGATATATATAAATCAACAGCTCGTGTGTGTGTGTGTGTGTGTGTGTGTGTGTGTGTGTGTGTGTGTGTGTGTGTGTGTGTGTGTGTGTGTGTGTGTGTGTGTGTGTGTGTGTGTGTGTGTGTGTGTGTGTGTGTGTGTGTGTGTGTGTGTGTGTGTGTGTGTGTGTGTGTGTGTGTGTGTGTGTGTGTGTGTGTGTGTGTGTGTGTGTGTGTGTGTGTGTGTGTGTGTGTGTGTGTGTGTGTGTGTGTGTGTGTGTGTGTGTGTGTGTGTGTGTGTGTGTGTGTGTGTGTGTGTGTGTGTGTGTGTGTGTGTGTGTGTGTGTGTGTGTGTGTGTGTGTGTGTGTGTGTGTGTGTGTGTGAGTGAGTGAGTGAGTGAGTGAGTGAGTGAGTGAGTGAGTGAGTGAGTGAGTGAGTGAGTGAGTGAGTGAGTGAGTGAGTGAGTGAGTGAGTGAGTGAGTGAGTGAGTGAGTGAGTGAGTGACAGCAGTCAGCTGTGGGCATCGCACGGACCTCACATTCTGTCCAGTGTATACCTCTAGTGCTTGTGTACAGTTATCTCTTTTGATAATGTCAGATGGTTATTTCTGCACC
>CM065654.1:9993017-10005431 GCA_033220385.1 Triplophysa yarkandensis
ACACTGATGATAATGCAATGTAATTGAGGTTAAAGGAGGGGTTACACAGAAAGTTTCTGTCAATCTAATGTTAATCTTGAGTACCTGTAGTGTAGAATCGTGTTGTTTATATCTCTGAAAAGTATTTGGTTTACTTACATTAATAGAAACAAGATTCAGCATCATGATTGTTTCCAGAAAAAAACGTGAGCAGTGCTCGTGACCAATCTCCTCACGAGGGATTCTCCTGGAATGTACACACTGATGCTTGTGCTCTTCTGCGCTCTCTGATTTGTGCGTGGGTGGGATTCAACTGAAGAATGGCCAATAAAATAACGCGCGCTGATAGGCTGATTATTTAAAAGTATCTTTCCTAAGCTGTATGGGGGAAGTGTATTGAGCACAGTTATACTGCGTCATGCATCAAGCTGGGTTTCTAACGCTTATATCACGTTGAAGATCATAACTCAACATGTTAAAAGTTAAAACCCTCTATTCATTTATACCCCTATATTTCAATCTATTCTACATTTACATATACATTATTCCTTTGGCACACGCTTTTATCAAAAGCGACCTACAAGTATTGTGGAATGGACAGTTTTTACTGCAGAACAAGAGGGTGTAAGATGTTTTACTTGAGGACACTTCCGTCATTGACCTACTGGCAACATTCTGTTACAAGTTCAACTCTCGAACCACCAGACCACAACTGAGCTTACTTCACTTTTTCATTCATTTTTTTTTCAACTGTACATGCAACTTATTTAGAAAAATAGAAGTGTAAAGAATTATTTTTGTTAATGTACTTTTTCTAACTTCTGCTGTGAACTCATAATTTCAAACTCTTTTACTTCTTGTTGGCTGATGCAATAGTGCCTCTCTCTTACACTGTGTTAATCCTGTATTAGACTCCACTCTAAACCTTGTGCGGGTGTGTGAGTGAGTGAGTGTGTGCGTGTGCGAGTGTGTGTTGAACTTTGGCCCAGTGTAAGCTGGTTCTCATGCTCTGAGCCGATCACTCAAGATCCTATGACCTGATCTCAGATCATTGTCTCCCGGGCTATGTAGTACCTGATCCATTCACAACATTTCTGTGTGTGTGGTCCTGTTTAACTCTGGTGGTTTGGTGTCTACATGATCGTCTGATAACAACAGCAGTCATATTTTACCTTTTTAAACAGCTTAAAATTCATAGAAATAAAAATAAATGAGTTTAATTTGGGACAATGACAATTATAGGGATAATGTCAGGATTACAGGAAACAATACACAGTTTGTACAGATTCATTTTCCATAAAAATTGTGTGTGTGTCTGTCTGTCTGTCTGCGTGCGGTGTATGTAAAAGTGCTTGTGGCTGTAATGTTATGAGTTCTCTGTGTACATCACTGTAATTTAAACAGATTTAGTTTAAATTGTAAACTGTGTTTTTGTTTCATTTGTTTCGTATGATCTTTAAAGTCGCGGGTTGTCTGTTCTGGTAAAGAATGTAATTTAATCGTAGCCTATAGCTTTATCTCATAGAGGAAAAAAGAAAGTTTAATAACTTTATCAATTTATTATACTTTATTGCTTACAGTTGGAGGGGTTTCAAAAGATATGCACACACACACACAAACTTTAACTTGTCGTACTGTATATATGTTTGTGTGTATGTATATATATATATATATATATATTTAACATGTAGTTGTTTAATGGTGTTACCATGTCCGTTTGTCTGTGTTTATAGATTCGGTCGTCCGTCATCACGCTGTGTTTCTCAGGAAAAGAGTTCAGCTGGATCAGACACATCCTTATTGCAGCCGCTATACTGGCCTTTAACAATCTCCTGGTGATCTTCGTGCCCACCATCAGAGATATCTTTGGATTCATCGGTAAGTTTAGAAGACTGATGATCTGAACACACAGGATAAATATCATCATTAATCTCTCTTTTCATCTACAGGAGCATCTGCAGCCACAATGCTCATCTTTATACTGCCGGCAGCATTCTACTTGCGTCTGGTCAAGACATTACCATTCAGATCACCACAGAAAATATCAGTGAGTACACATGAGATATATACAAACTTATGCACAATCCAAATATACACTTACATCTCAAAACAAAGCTATTTATTTAAATTGGATTCTCTTTTAGCATATTTCAAATGAAAAACATTGAGTATTTTATTTCTCTTTGGACTTAAAATAGTTAATCTGAAAATCACTCATAATATAAAAGTTTTTAACACAATAGGGTTGACATTTTGTGCTGAACCCTGTGTGCTGTTTTAAGATCCTAAACAAATTTAAACAAATAAATAAAACAAGTGTTCAAACTTGACAGCCTTCTAGAGGTAGTGATATCAGTCCTTGATTGATTTTTATGTGTTTGATTTTTATGAGGTTTTAACAGAATTGACCTTAACAGAGGGTCAGCCACAAAATCCATATTTCTATTACAAAAGTATATATCAAACAAATAGTTTCAATTCTATGCATAATTAAAGGATAGTTCGCATTGAAAATGTCATGTGGGGTAACGTACATCCTCTCTCTTTCTCTGCGTCCGCAGGCGGCCATTTTCCTGGTGGTGGGCATAATCTTTATGATTGGCAGTTTGTCTCTGATTGCTATGGACTGGATTCACAATCCTCCCGGTTCTAAAGAAGCTCACTAAACCCCCTCACCCAAAGGTGCTGAAACTCAAACCACCTCGCCAGAGAACATGTCATCCTGGACGTTCAGTTCTCATTGAATCCTCTGCCTCTCTCTCTGTCTCTAAGATCTTATGTGTTGTTTTAAATTCTCCTTTTTGTTTTCTTACGACTCAAATCTCTGCACCCGCGGGTCTCAGATCGACGTGAAAGTAAATTCACGAGTGAGAGAGACAGCGGGCGCCAGCGTCATTATCTGTGTGTGAGAGAGAGAAAGAGAGAGAGAGACGGGCAGGAGGTTCATGGATTAAAAAGCACTTCTGGATTCTCTAAGAGATGCCAACAAACACGTTTTATAGTTCTAAGGTTTGACTTTTATTGGGCAACATCAGTGGTCATTCATTAATAGTTTATGCAATTTTGTCTGTTTTTTTTAAAGAAGTAGTTCACGTAAAATATACAACTCTGTGTTCTCAGCCCCTTGTCGATTGAAACGTGAAAATGGTTGCTCAAAAGAACAAAAACACCGTGAATGTTAATTTATCATTGTAGACCGTTTTTAAGTGACAGGGGTTTAAGTGAGTTTTTGTTTAGGATAAACTATTTACATTATTGTTAAAATCACATTTCCTCTTTATGAGGAAACCGGTCCAATTATCAATTTTGGAACCAAATGAAGAAGTTTAGCAAACAGGCGGCTTTTCTTTTTTAAGTGATCCATAAAACCAGCACATTCAGATCACATCTGATGTATTCAGTGTTTCCTTTGGGTAAAGTGATGCCACACCAAACGGGCAGGGATCATCTGACTCATATCATAAGTCATCTGATACAAGTCCAAACCTGACGGCCCAAAGATCATCTTCCCGACATCAGGTCACTGAACATGATCAAATCTGAGACCTTACTGTGTTGAATCTCATCACACCGCCTCTCTAACGTTTACAGACGTGCCTGTCTGCCAAGCGCTGGTACGGCCAAAGCGGACGATATTTAATGATCATTTGCTGATCTACGTTCTCATAAAGCAGATATTTCAAATGAAATGGTGTTATTTTTGCATGTTTTAAATCACAAACATGGTCTTTTTGGACATTGTATATGGTTTGTAAATAGTCAGCTTGTATGGATGTTGGAAGGGATGACACATCAAATGTTCACCAGTAGAGTTTTAGTATTATATTTTAGGTATGGAAGCCATAGTGACTTCTCTTTTTATTTTGTAAATTTGTAGAAAAGCTGTTTTATTTCTATTGTTCCTTCTGTTGGACAGTTTTTATGATAAACTTGAGCTGTTTGTGTGTGTGTTTTGTTGTTTTTGTGTATGTTACTTGATGATATTGAGCGGCTGAACTGGTACATACAGAGCTTCAGGTCTGTCTGACGTTCCTCTTCAGAATATTTTAACCTCTGTGAATCAGCAGATGATTGATAGGATGATGTTCGGCAAACATCCAGCATTTTTTGTAACTATCAGCAACAGATTGTTTATATCTCAGAAACGTTGAACAGTATTGTCTTCCACGGTTTACCTCTTTAAACAGCGTATGTAAAATGTGAGTTTATATTGAGTTTAAAGTCAATGTGAACTTTTTTCTTATCAGAATGAAAATGGCTTGTTTCATGTTGATTTTAAACATGGTTACTCGTCCTTGAACATCACGGTCAGTACGATATCAAAGGTCTGTTCCTTCAGGGAGGATTTAAATCTGAATGTGCAAAATAAAACCGTTTACATATATTTGTGGTAATGTGACATAAACGCTGTACTTTGGGCTAAAAAGAACAAAACGATTGAGAAACATCTGTTCACAAACTGCCTTACTCAAACCTCACAAAAGTGCCGTGTGAACGCCGACGGCTAATCAGCTGCGGCCTCCTTCAAGTCAGCCAATCACGAGCAGTTTGGCAATTGAGGAATTTTTGTATCACAGAAGCTGTTTCCATGTTATGTAACATGACAAATAAAGAAATGTGAAGCCATGTTTTTTTCTGTGTTTTTTGATGGGTAATGGATGTTGCTCCTGATGTTCTGTTGTCATGGCGATGTGAGGAGGAGGAGGAGTATGTCATAAAAAATAATTATGATAAAGAGATGTGAAGCAATAGATCGAACCTCACGAAAACACATCTCAACACAACACAGCTCATATCTCTGGCACAAAAGTGACATTCTTTAAATGTTTTTATTGAAATATTTTTTCCAATTGGATAAAACAATATCAAAATATACTTCCGGAATAAATATATTAATTTTGTGGTAATTTAATAAGTGTTCAAAATTAATGCAATGAAAAATGTGAAATGCCTTTTTAAAAATGCTATTGCCCAAATCATTATCAATTACATTTGCAAAGACAAACTTTATAGAATGTTTATGGCACATTGTTATAAGCAGGATAAAAGACCAGTTGTAAATGATTATGTGTGTGTGGTTGTGATGAGTCACATTTCCTCTTTTTTCGTTTGATCTACACACCTTAAGAGAACATACATTCACATGCCCAGATCTCATGTCTGATCGACTGAAAGAATGAAGTGTCATGTTTGAAGTACGCAGGTCACTCTCTTCAGCTGCTTATATAAGAACACCACATCTGAAACATCTCTCTCTATCTCCTTATATCTCTTTCTGTCTCACTCTATGTCTCTCTCTGTTTTTCTCTCACTCTCTTTCTCTGCAAGTTTTTGTTGTGATCTGGTCAGCCAAATGTGTTAGGTCTTATTTCAGGGTCGCTTCAACCACAGTTGACAGACCTCACTGATGGATGTCTCCTCATTTATATAGGTGCACTACACATAACTCACAGTTTGTGGTATGGAGATAGGAAAGAATGCAAAACATTGTGTTGGCGTCATTGTGTATGTCATGTGACACTGTAAATGGAATGCAATTGATAACTTCATAGCATGTTATAATATACTTTATCTGAAGAGACATCTGCACTTAAGCAGTTGTGATAAAGCAGTTAGAAAAACTTTATGATCCTGAAGTTTATGTATTTATTCACACATATGACTCATGAGAGGAAGTAAACAAACCACAACACACTTCCGTCTGTTCATCTGAAGCTTATACAATACAATGTAAAAATGCATTTCTTATTTTGTCTTGATTTATTACAAATATACTAAACTTTTTAAATTAGACCACATTTACTTGGCAATTACATTTTATTATGGGAAAGGAAATGTACTAATTAAGTAAACTGTATCTTTAGAACGAGGACAATTATTCACCAATGGAGAGAACTTGGGATACTTTCTTGCCTGGTAAATGTGTCTTGATTTAAGAAGTTTAGATTTGGTCAAATTCACTTTTATTGTCACACGTGCCCTGGTGAGGGAAATTCTTGGGAGCTTGCTCCAGAAAAATTGCAGAACAGTTAACATAATCCATGTAACATATAGTACAGACTTCAACATAAGACAGTGTGCAATATACATATAATCAGTACACACGGTGTACTATTGGACAAACACAGTCGAAACATTCAACACAGTATGTAGACATACATAATGCACTAAACATTACACACTAAACACAGTGTGTGCACGTTCTGCATTATGTAAACAAAAATTGTGCAAAAAAATGTGCTAAGGTGCAACAGAGTGAACATGAGCTGAATATATTTGTACTAAAAACAAGCCAAAAGTGCTTAATAAGAGAGGATTTTTGGAGTGTATAAAAAACAACAAACACGTATGAATGGATGTTCTCCCACTATCTCCCGTTTGTTTGTTTACTGCAGTAATGGCCTTGAAAATTCTTACAGAGTCAGGACACACTTCCAGGAAAATTCAGTTGTGGATCAACACTTCTCCATTGTCATTGGTTACTTAATGTTGTAATATAGTGACAGCTGAATAACTCATGTTCTGTCTATGCTAAATTCATGTCTAATGATTTTTGATAAAAAGTGGGGTATTGTACAGTCATCATTGCACAAGAAATCGCTTTAAGGTCAAAGAAAAGAACGGTCTTCCTGTCATGGTTCTGCAGTAATGACTGTGTGTGATCCTTCATTAAATCTCTCACTTCATCAGGCACAAATATAATGTGTGTGATTCAAAGAACCAATGAAAGTCATTTTAATTCTAATATTTTTCACATTTACTTTTCATTTAAAGCTGAACAGAACATAAGACTACAAATAATCTGTGTTATTGGTCAAGAGGAAATCTAGTAATAATTAGCCATGTTGAAATGTGGATGTGTTGAAAATGTGCAGAATGTTTTGTCTTTATTTCTTACTGTGTCACAGGTCAGGAACTAGTCTGAAAGGTCAGAAAAAAGCCTCGATTAAAAACAGGTTCACTAACCAGGGTAATAATTGTGGTTTGAGGATCATATCGTGTTTATTAAAGTAATTTACTGACATTTAAAAACCAAACCCTTCAAGAGTAGACATTACATTTCTGCTGGTGGAGATACCTGTTATAAAGCAAAAAAAAATACAATACCAAACACTACAAATAATACAACAGAGAATCAACAAAAGGGTTAAACAAAATTGACAAAAATTAAAATGAGAAACTTATTGAAATAGTAATGAATATACAAAACAATCATGCATTTGTAGATCCTTCTGTAAAATAAGGCTCAAGCGAAAAAAATGTGGTATTGAATGAGAAAGATCCATTAAAGAGTAATGTGGCATCTACAAAAAATCAAACCTTTCATCACAATGACTTGGGTATTTTAAATGTAATGTGAAATTTCACTTTCATGCGCACACACACACGCACGCACGCACACACACCCTCTTCTTTTGTCATGTTAGAGATTTGGGTCACATGACCCGCAGGAGCTGTGTCACACTGAATCAGGAGTTTCTGAAAGAGGCCGAGCGCTTAACACTGTTTACATTCACGGCTGATAGATAAGACGAATGCCACACTTTTACTATTGCTCATGTTATCTAAACACACCCTGCCAGAGTAAGATGATAATTCTTAGATGGTGATCTTTTATAGTTCACAGGATCTCATAAATTACTGATTTGCGTTTGAATTAAGCTTAATTTTTAAAGCTTAGGAGAAATAAATGCAGAATTGTTGAAACACATGAAGGGTACCAAGAAGTTTAACATGAAAATTGTAGAAGTAAAAAATCGGGATTTAATGAGTTCATGTTGAGATCTTCGATAATATTGAGATCTTTTGATTGCATACTTGATAAATCTATTGAGGAACTCTAATACAGACTCCTTCACTCAGGTGGAACATCTGAACCACAGATGATAAATAATTGAGATATTACTGGGATCTTTCTGCAAGACATTGTGACACTAAAGTAACATTCAGAAATGTTGTGTGACCTCTGACTCTTTCTGTCTTTAATCTTTCATGACATAGTGTTTTTAATAATTCCCTCATAAGCTCACCGGTCAGACGTCTCACTTAGCATCTGTGCATGAAAGGCATAAGTCAAACAGCTTCCAGCCGAATGCAACATTACAGCATCATTCATGTGGATGTGAAGCGGGTTCATGCAGTCGTGTCATGTACACTGTGTGATATGTGTTTGGGTTTGTGGTCTTTGTGGTGGCACACGGTGTACTCAAGTGATCGTCGTGGCATTTCATCACAGTGAAGAGCATCACTGGGTGTTCCCTTGCAAACATTAACTGTACCAGAACACAATCTGATTACTGTAATTATACCTTTCTCCACATACTGAAAACTATCAAAAACAGAACAGTGTGAAAATATCTCAAAGATGCCGCACACACCAAAATTACAAATTCACTTTTTAATCGTTTGAAGTGCAATAAATGCCTGAAATTATGAATTTTTATGAATTTCTTAGAATGTGTATTATCCATTTATGAGAAATATAATAAACACATCTGATGTTAACATTCATGTAGCACAAACATTATGCATTGACGTTTTATTTTAAAGAGAGAAGTATCATAATAATTACATGATCTCTCTTTAATCTTGATTATTTTAATGGTTTAATATTTGTCAGGTTACATAAATGTGTAGATTTCTCATGGTAAGATCTCTGACCTGAGCAGTCACTTAAGGCCGGCGTGAGCGTTTGATCAAGCCTTGATCTGAAGTCTTCGGCCTCATTTAACATAAACCTGTCATCCTGTATAATAGGCTTACGTGTGGTGTGGGAGGTTTCCATTTACACAGATTACAGGACAGTAATGTTATCTCTCCTGGATGACAGTAAAGTCTTCTCAGAATTATGAAAACAAAGATGCTTGTTGGATGTAACCTTGAGAAAAGCAAAGCAGTGGAAATTTCCCAAACGCATTAGGAAGACAGAGAGACTCTGTCAATGCGGAGTTTTATCTCCAACACCTGCGCTTACATTTATGACGTGAATCCTGTGGTGACCTTCCGGCTGTATCTCGTACACATGAAGATAATGACAAAAGTTTAAGATAAACACACAGAGAAGCTTTCAGACAACACAGTCTTCTCCTCTTATATCAACTTTACAGAATTGTGTCCAGTATTTTCTTGCACAACAATAGGAAATAGTATAAGACTCTGAACTTCTCATGGTTTTATATTTAAATTTGTTAAGGATTGGTTCATGGATGTGAAATGAATGTAACGATTCAGTGTGGAGATGATGATGTAATGATACAGTGGAACGACCCATGGCTTTGGCATGTGTTGTTCTTCCTGTCTGAGGTTCATGTGGACAGCATCAGTTTCCTCCCTCTTCACCCCACTGAAGACAACACTGGAAACTCAACAGTAGTGTTATTTGACTTGTTTGTGTGTGTGAGCAATACTGACAGTCTGAAAAACTCTACAGGGATATAAGAATGACACAATAGGGAAAACTTTTCAGTTTTTTCTTTAACACTAGCCAGAAGTCAGTGGTTTATGTGTTTAGATGGGGGTGGCACAATATTAATGGAAAGTTTTGTTGGCGTTAGGCAATGGCCCTGGCTACTGCTGCCCTGCGGTACAGGAATTCAGAGCTGAAACCAACTCTTAATCTATAAGAGGATTACAGCTAAAAAGCTTCATATAAAAAAAGTTCATATTCTCCCCATCATTTCATCATTCATCTGGAAAATTCATCTTATTTCATAGCCGACTGCCAAGGTGCACAGGGTTTGATTAGATCGCTTTATTTCTCCTCACCATCACCTACAGCAAATGTTAAAGTCTCATCTGTATCTCAGCTATTTGACCTAAAATGTAATGTGTACACAAAACAGACAATATATCAGTGAGACACAGTTGAGCTTTACATGCCTTTGTAGCGCTTCACATGCAGATGTGAGTTTCCCTTGTTTTCTTTTCAGTCTGATGGATCAGTTATATGAGTACATGAGCTGTCCACATCTCAAACTACACAGACATGAAAGCGTTCATGATATGAAAGGAACAGTTGACCCACAAAAAGAACATTATTTTAGAATTTCTCTCCTCTCATCACGTTAAACCTGTATAAATGTCTTGCAGAACACAAAATAAGATCATCTAAAAAAAGGTTGATTGTCAAACAACACATTGATCAAAATATCTTCTTTTGGGTTTTGGCCAATCTTTGCAAATCCATTCAGTTTCTTTTTTTCTTATGTTTCAGAATATCAGACGGATCAAATGCAGTGATGTATATTTCACTATGGCAGGTGGGCATTTAGCTGTTGTTGTTTGTGTTGCTCTTCAAGTTCTCATGAGTGCAGACAGCAGGCGGCTGTTTGTTTTATACTGCAGATAAAATTATTATATAAGAGCTTTCAGGGGAAGATGAACTGACCTTTTAACCTGCTCTGCAGGAGACCAGTGGGCCTGTCTCACAACCCTGTATTCAGGAAATCCACACACATCCTCAAGAATCTTCTTGTCGTTTTCAATTTTCTTGATGTATTTCAGATTTAAATATGTACTAAGGAGACATTTCAAGTCATTCGATGCTTTAATGTGTAGAAAAGAGAGCACTGACAGAATTGAAGAGCAAAAAAATATTTAAAAAATCTACTTTGATTTTGATTTACAAGTTCCGGCGACACAAATTGTGGGTCGGGGAACTGAGTCATCCCTCACATAAAATATGAGCCTGATGTGATGGAAAACATTTTTCATTAACAGCAGAGAAAAATGTAATACTGTCTGAAATATAAAGAATCTTTTTTTCAACAGTATTCCGCTCTGAAGAGGTGAACGAGTGCAGAAATCTTAAGGGTTTACAGAAGGTTTCCTGTATTCTTGGGCCTCTTTTAGTACACAGTCAGTCAGATAGTTTACCAGAAAGAGAAATTCAGCTCCATTGTAACTCTCCACAGGACTGGACGTCCTACAAAGATCCTGTAACATACTTAAACAAGTGACGGAGAAACACAGGGTGAGAGATAAAGATCTCTTGACACATGAGAACATTAGTATAACATTAAAAAACATTCACAAGAACTGTGTTCATGGGAGGTTAATGCAGAAAAAAACACCGATCTTCTTCTCATGTTCACTGAAATCCTGGAATATTTCACAGCTTCACTGGATGTTCGTCAACTGTTTTGTATAAAGTTGAATGTATATTGTTATGTTTAGATAAAATATATCAATATAAATAAAAAATCATATCACAGACCGACACCCAATCCTAATCCTAATCTATGATCACCAGCTTTCGTGTATCATTCATGCACATATGATTCAGTCATCTAATCGTTCTTATCGCTTGTGATGTTGGTTGATCCACTGTAATTTACTGTACAAGATATAATATAAGATTTTACATCTTGCAAGTCTTCTTCATTCATTTAAAAGTTTTATTTGAAATTCATGACTTTTTTGCATTAGGTGAATGTCACCGGTTTCAAAGGATTCCTCTGTGTGTTGTGTCGGTGGAGACAGAAAAATGCTTGTGTTGATCCAGTCTTACCTATGGAGTCAGGGTGTCGCTGGGGCCCTGCGGCCTGTGGCCTGTTTCAATAGGTCACACATTCCATATCCATGGTCCTTTGTGTTTGACGCAGCTCTGCCTGCGAACTATAGCTCAGAGGACCCGGTGGCTTGTAATCCCAGGGGTAAATCGCTATGGACCCAGGTCCCGTTCTGACCGTCTCGGCCTCCACTGGGGGGGATTTGGCCGACCGGGGGTGGCAGAGAACTTCTGTGTGAAGGTGCTGAGGCGAGTGATTCGGTTAAGTTTTGCTGAGAGGAAAAGAAACAACAACCTCAACATGTTGTTCTTGTCTGCAATGACCCAAAACTGAGCTCAGTTCACCAACACTTACACTTCACCACATCAGATATGATGATGTCTGTGATGTTGTCTCATTTGCTCACATTGAAACAGATAGGATCTTTTGAACATGTCAAAAATATAAGTCAAATCATTTCATCATTTCATATAAATCCATGCTCTTTCATTTGGGCAAATGTGTAATAGTAGTCATGGTAGAGATGTGAGATTCTGATGTCTAGTAAACAAAGAAAGATAATCCAAATGTCTGATAGGTGTCTATGAGAGACAATTACAAATTTAAGGGAAGAAATGAGGAATCTCTCTCTCTCTTTCACTCTCTCTCTCTCTCTCTCTCTTTCACTCTCTCTCTCTCTCTGGTCTCTCTCTCTGGTCTCTCTTTCTCTCTCTGTGGTCTCTCTCTCTTGTCTCTTTCTCTCTCTCTCTCTCTCTCTGGTCTCTCTGGTCTCTCTCTCTGGTCTCTCTCTCTCTCTCTCTCTCTCTTGTCTCTTTCTCTCTCTCTCTCTCTCTGGTCTCTCTCACTCTCTCTGGTCTCTCTCTCTGGTCTCTCTCTCCCTCTGGTCTCTCTCTCTCTGGTCTCTCTGGTCTCTCTCTCCTGGTCT
>CM065654.1:10005931-10025193 GCA_033220385.1 Triplophysa yarkandensis
AGTGTCAAACATCAAAGTGTTCATATTAGCAGAGATCCACATCTCCTTCATCTTCTCAGATAAAAGGTTAACTTTCTAAAACTCGAACTTTTAGTTGTTGAAAAGCAGTTTTACAGAAAACAGTGTTTGAGATAAGACAGAACACAAACCATCTGGAGGTTTTCCAAATACCCTTAAACTCCTAAGAGGAACAAAGAAAAGATTATAAGTAATTTACAAAAATATATGTGTTTAAAGTAAAACGATTCTGAAATCTGATTCGCTGCTTTTCTATCCTAAAAAAGAAATGTCACAAATCAATGTTCAAATCTGACTCAAAGTTACTCAAAACACTAGAAATTTTGAATACAAGAAACAACACATCTGAAAAATACAATTCTAACACTAAGCAGCTTGGTTTATTTATGTTTTATGAATCATTAGCACCATGAAATACTTATTGTGTGTTTCTATAATAACAGAACACCACTAATAAAATGAAGTCTAAGGCATTTTTAGTACAGTAAATATTCTCTTGTGAAGTCACAGGACCATCAGGAAAACCATTATAGGCAATAAACACGCAAGCCTTAATGAGACATCTGATGAAATTAAAGAGCCTTTATATGAAATCAGTTGTTTGTTGCTGTTTAAGAATGAATAGTTTCATAAAACTGCTGTTTTAATTTTACTATAATATTACAAACAAACATCAGAATCGGAAGCTTTTGTAAGGCATATTGCCAGCATTCTTGGTTGAACTCGAGGTCTCTGATCTTATGAGCTTCAAACCTATTTAAATACACTTAAAACGCAACATCAATGTGTTCACGACTAAAGCAGGACCGCAGCTCCAAAGGAGAAGGTTTGACATCTGGGTTAAAGAAAATACAGCTCTTATTAAAGAAAACGGCCATCCCATAATAATACAGAAGAGATTTCTATCGTCTGTGCAGGCAGCATTCGGATTAAATTGTTAAATGAGCTCATTTTTATCAAAGTAGTTTGATTCTGTCATGTGATGACCAGCTCAAGCCTCACTTTCCTTACAGCACTTTCAGTATCTGATAATAACGCTTGACAAGTGTAAACTACACTGTGACAATATAACACAAGAGACAGAAAGTAATAAAACTTCAGGTTTTTACTTAGTTCAAGTGAATAAAGTATTTACAGAGAGTTATCACATTCACTCAGGTACAAAATAGAAAAGCTTCATTAACGGCAAACACAAAGTGAATTACTTGTAAAACTTGACCACTCTCACAAATCTTCTTTAAGTTTTCATAGTTGAAGACAGTTTAGTCTTGAGAAAACTATCAAGAGTTAAATGCATACAGGGCTAATAAAAGCACATTCTGACCCTGTCAATATTTACTCATGTCATTCCAAACCCAATTGTTGTTTTTCTTTTCCAATCTTTATAAAGAATCATCAATTAGTGAGAATGAACACAAAAATAGTCCATATCTGGTGAAGGCTTAACATGAAGAACAAAATACAGGTCTTACCCCTGCCCCAAGTATATATATATATATAAATCAAATATGGTGCTTTAAGTTTCAATCGGATGATTAAGGTTTGGAATAAAAAAAAAACACATAAATAATGAACCTTATTGAAGGACAACTATTCCTTAAGAATAATAAATATATATCCTTCACCTAAAGAGAATCACCCATGAATCAGATCAATATCTAAACTTTAAATCTTCTACAAGCCTCCTTTCTGTGTGACAACAGCCAACAGATGATGTGTCCATTATCATTCGTAACAGTAAATATAAAGAGAAACACCATCAGCTGAGATCTCTCCTGCCTTCTTTTCATTTAAATCTGTAGAAGTGATTCAGTATCAAAACCGCAACCAAAGAAAACATCCGTCAATCATCTGTAAAGCCTTCAGGACTTCAACGGCCGTATACTGTCTTTGTTGACTAAGTCATTCACTAGTTTGTCTCATGAACCTTCTGGGAAGTTTAGGACTTGGAGGTCGTGGATATCTCTTTACCCAACGTGGGTCAGAGGACAGAAGAACTTCAAAGTCCAGGACTACTTCAGAGACAGCAACAAATTTATCTGAAAGACAAAAAAACATTTTTAATGTTTGCACTCCAACCATAACTTTTTCTTGTAATGATAAAATTGAAAACCTAAGTGATCAACACAGTATTTTAGACATTTTGATTGGGAGACCTGTACATGTACAGCACTAACTATGTCTGATGTCAGTAACAAAACAGAAGGAATCGCAGTAAATTGTGTATTATATAGAACTGCACCTGTTCCATTGAGGGACATGCGATGATCTGCAGGTCTTCACCACTGTACTCCTCCTGCAGAAACGCATGCAAACGCTGAAACACCTGCTGGATGTTGTTCTGGAAACGAGGGGAAATGTTACCATCATTATTCTGTGTCACATGACCATGACATCATGAAATGTTTCAATACTCACCCTGACAGGCTTGAACAAGATATACTCTGTATCTTTATTGGCCAGATATATAGACATGCTTTGTAACGTGCCTGGCAGCTTGTTTTTCAATATTCGATATGTAGACATCACGATGTCATTAATTTTGGCTAAAAGAAAAACACAAATGTTACAGCTATAGGATTTGAATTTTTGTCTAACAAAAAAGGTTGACTGAATACTTGTAAAGTTTGATTTGTGATATTGAAACATTTGTTTCAGGACTCACCGGGTTGAGCCCAGGGCTGCTGGGAGAGATCATATTTTGGTCCTCCTTGCATGGCCATCGTCCTTAGAGCATCCACCTATAATCAGTAGAACCATGAACACCAGCATGGCTTTTATACCGAATGAATGAGACTAAAATCACCTCATTTATTTATTCACACACAGTAAGTACTTCCTCTGAACCTTGACACGGAAACATCACAGATTCATATGTATCTACAGCAGCTTTAAAATTAATTTTTAAATATATCTGAGTGTGTTTCACCTTTGTGAGAAACTCTTCCAGAGTGTTGACAAACATGTGAGTCTGCTGCTGGATAAACTGCTCACATCCAGACTTCAGATGTCGATCCACATCTTTCTTTGAGTCGATGTAATGCTCTTTAATCTCCGGTGTTCCCTGAGGAGAGAGCATTAACACATGATGAATCATTAACTGACTAATGAATCATTTATCAGGAATCAAGTGAGAGAATCAAACTCAATCAGATGAATAAATAAAACTCTGATGACCTCTAGTAAAAACTCAAGGATGGCGTTATGACTGTTGAAACGGAAGAATTTGGGAACAGTCTTGGGGTTGAAAATCTTAAACGCAGCATCTGTGAAAGAAGAAAAAAAGAAATATATATATATATACATGTATATGTATATATACACACATGTATGTATGTATGTATGTATACATATATAAAAGTTTTCTGCCATCTGCTGTTACATCAGTGATATTACACAGTAATGACAGCCATTTACATTTTTAAATACATTTATACAATGAGAACAAAACTGCTATGATGTGAACATTTTATTCCAAACACTTGAGAGATAATTATTTCTTTATTTGGCTGAAGGTAAACCTCAGATATGTTTCTGGTCTAGAAAACCTAAAACAATGATGAAGTCATTAGACAGACATGAGTTTGAGAGTGTGGAGCTCACACACCTCTGGTCTTCTTCAAATCCAGAGAAATCTCTTTGATGGCAAAGTCAGCGTGGAAGGGTGCGATCTGTTCACGCATGATAAGCAGATGTTTGATAAGAAAGAGCTGTCCATCAATCTGTGTCTGTGAAGGAACACAAGCGTCTGTTTAACAGATTATTCACCTGCATCAATGAACACAGATTCCCATTCTCATTACTTCTGCTATGAGACTGTGTTTAGATAGGTTGCTGAAATAACTCAGGTTTTAATTATGTGACTATTCGAAATGATTAACTCATAAACCAAGTACCACCAAATACACATACATATGTGTCATAAAACCCAGCTCATATGACTGTTCTGGTGTGTGTATTTAAGCTCTTCACCTTGTTCTTCTTGATGACATCAGCGGCTTTGAGGAGGGATTGAATGCAGGCTGACAGAGCCTCCTGTGACAGACCCTGAAACACCGCCCTCTACAGAACACACGTCACACACAAAAACAACGTTTAATATAGTCTTTTGACTGCTCATTTTCTTCCTTTAAACCATCTTCAGTAGGATATGACTGTTTAAATACGTTACACCACATATGTCAGACAGGTAATATTGACACACAGATGTTTGTTATCTGTAAGAAGTAATGTGTGATTATACTCACATCTATACAGCGATAGAGTTTAGACAAACACACTAGAGTTCGTCTCACAGTTGGATACCACATGCCATGAAGATCTGCTGGAGAAATTGTGCTCTGGAACCGAGGATCTAAACCACGAACAAACAGTACAGTCACAATCACTGTGAGAGAATACAGAACAACTCTTCTACAGTCTCACCCACCAGACACAACAAGCTTCTTATTATCAGAGTCCTCCAGCTGAACGTCAGAGAAAGAGCTGTTCGATGATAACTTCATCTGTTCCTCTTTCAGACTCTGAGCAATTTTCTACAACAGAGAAAAGGAACATCAGATATTAAACATCATTAGATGAAAAAATAATTCCTGTCAGGCTCCGCCCACCTCCATCATCTCCAGTTTATCTGGGTAGGCCAGGTCTCCAGGTGCAGGGTTATATCCCAAAATATCTGTCTGTATATAGATGTGTGTCCTGTATACCAGACGCTCCTGTACATCCTCCAGCATCTGTTTCACTAAAGCGTCAAACGCTGACAGCTGAACCGCTGAAACAAACAAATGTGGACACACATGAGCAGAAATCTAACACTTCTCTGAGAAGTCCTCAACTTGAGTGTATTTGTTCACATCCGGGGGGATTATGTGTGGTTAAGGTACCACTATTCTGCACATGGTCCTCCAACATCTCGTTCTTCAGGATCCCACAGAGCTCAGAGAGAGTCTCCAGATGAACCACATGAATGATCAGAGGTCTCAGAACGTCATACAAAGACAAACAGAGTTTCTCCAGCAGCTCACTAAAAACAAATCATTCTCATGTTAACAATAACAGACATGACATCAACACTGCATAAATCAAGAGTTTACTTCCAAACACACAACATTTTGTTCTTTTATTATGTTATCATGTTTTTAGTGTGTCGGTTTGCTTAATGTTTTTGACCTTTCTTTGAGTCCATGATAAAATGATTAAGTGAGATGTTGATTGCTAGAAATCTTTATTTCAGCTGAAAGATGTGTGCAGGACTCACTCTAGTTTGGATGTGGGTTTGGAGAAGAACTCATTGTAAAGCTGATGCTCATCTTGACACACATGAACCATGAACGCACATCCACTTCGAACCTGTTTCAACATCAGATATCAGCTCAACATGATGAATACATCACACATGAAGATACACTCATTCATTTGGACAGACTGTGATGTACCAGAGCGCAGTGGTCTTTGTTGTTCTGACTGGTCAGATCTGTGATGGTGGAGTTTATACTGGGACCCAGCAGCAGCTCTCGCTGGTCAAGATAACACTGATGAATCTCATCCAGCAGCTGCTGGTACCTGAAACACATGTTTGAGAACCATCTATCTGATGTTAAACAACAGAAGTCTTATGATGATTCTCTGTCACTCACTCTGGAATCTTTCCTGAACGCTGTTCAACCTGCTCGATCAGCCTCTGAAATAAAACACATCAGACTGGGTTTTATTACCATTATAAACTGATTTCTCTCTGTGTATTACAGATCAATAAAAGCACAGAGTGAGTAAATAATATAAGAAGTGTCCTAACTTACTCTAACTTTAGGTGCCGTGGCTCTGAACTTCACATAGTAAAGAGTGAAGGCATTGTCTATGTTTGGCGTGCCCAGCGGTTCCTGTTTAAATAACATTCAACACATGAACATAACCTCCAACACAAACAGCTGCAATGCTTTACTTTATTGAGACATACCCTCTTTGTGAGCTGTGCGGTAAGATTCTGAAGGGTGTTCACCGTGTGAGTCTTCATTAGATGCATTGCTTTAGATAGGCACTGCTTGAATTTACTCAGATAGACTGGATAGTCCTTAAAATTGGGCTGAAAATTCAATGATCAAACAGATGTAGTAACCCAATATACAGGAAGCATGACATTATTGGAAATACTCCCCACAGACTATATAGTGTGATATATCATACAATTTTATATATAGGACATGTAAAACAATTTGTGTTGAGTGAAATAGACGTTTTACAGTTTTGTGTGAAGTATTTTACTTACATGTGACGAAACATATTCTACACATTCATCTAACTTGGAAAGCATTGGAATAAATCCATCACTGTTCACAGATAATGTTGAGGAATTCAGTTTCTGCAAGAGAAATAAAACTGAGATTTGAACATTTACATTTACAATAAAGAGATAACTAACAGAGAACAGAATAAGGGAAAAGAGCTAAAAAGGCTACACAAGGCAAGATAAACTTGTTGTAGGGAGGGAAAGGTAAAGACTTTTATAAAGAGTGAGAAGGTAAGTAAAGAGGCCTGTGAAAATCTTTAAATCTTTACCGTATTAATATTCTCCAGTTCATTAAAGTACGACAACTTCTCTTGGATGTTCCTCGCCAGATCCACCAGCTCTGACTGTAGAGACAACAGAGAAAGAATTAATTTATCTGAACAACTGAAAAGTTGAGATGACATGCTGTATCTGTGGTGGGTGTGTGCGTGCGCGCATGTGTGTGTGTGTGTGGGTGTGCCTGTGTGTGTATGTGTGTGTGTGTGTGTGTGTGTGTGTGTGAGTGTGAGTGTGTGTGTGTGTGTGTGTGTGTGTGTGTGTGTGTGTGTGTGTGTGTGTGTGTGTGTGTGTGTGTGTGTGTGCGTGCGTGAGTCTACTGTACCTGTTCTTTCAGCAGCTGTTCACAAGCCTCATGCAGCGTTCCTGTTTTATTAGACACGAACAGATACTGCTTCTGAAGAGAATCCAGATGCTCGAGAGCCACGTTCACATCCGTCAGGATAGCATCACACTGCTGCTGATAACTGTACAACACATCTCGCGTCTTCCTGTCAGAGACAGCACAGCTCCCATCATCAGATTAATATCGTGCTTTTAAAGACATGTAGAACTACTGTAGGTGTAGTGACAAACATTACTATTACACTGTCGATCATTACGGACACACACCTGTACTTAGCCGCTTCATCTTGATCCATCTGAGCCTGGAGCTTGGAGAACCAGGAGAAAAACTGACACAAGGATGATGTCATCAGTCACATGATCGAGTGTGTATTCAATCAGCTGAACTACAGTTGTGTTATACATCGCACAATGATTGAGTCAGCAGGAATAATCATGGATTTGTGCTTTATTCATATAGAGTTTGATGAGTCCCAACAAACATAGGACGTCTGTAAGGATGTGAAGAATATAGAATAAGTGTAGCGTGTGCCCTCATACCTGTTGTGCGGTCTGGATCCGCTCATCGTCCAGCTGGAGCATCTGGAAGGCGTTCTGAAGAACTTCTTCTGTGGACTCAGGGACATTCAGGGCTCTGAAGGAGGATCCAAAGGAACGTGACGTCAGACTGCACATGTCTTCAATGGGAAGCTGGAGAAACAGTCACAACATGTTAACACAACTCATCACTGTAACACATCACTGTAACACATCACTGTAACTCGTCACTGTAACTCGTCACTGTAAGACGTCACTGTAACACGTCACTGTAACACGTCACTGTAACACGTCTCTGTAACACGTCACTGTAACACATCAAAGTATCTCATCACTGTAACAAATCGCTGTAACTCGTCACTGTGACACATCGCTGTAACACATCGCTGTAACACATCGCTGTAACACATCGCTGTAACTCATCGCTGTAACACAACACTGTAACACATCACTGTAACACATCACTGTAACTCATCCCTGTAACTCATCCCTGTAACTCATCACTGTAACTCATCACTGTAACTCATCACTGTAACACATCACTGTAACTCATCACTGTAACACAACACTGTAACACAACACTGTAACACATCACTGTAACACATCACTGTAACACAAAACTGTAACACATCACTGTAACTCATCACTGTAACTCATCACTGTAACTCATCACTGTAACTCAACACTGTAACTCATCACTGTAACTCATCACTGTAACTCATCACTGTAACTCATCACTGTAACTCATCACTGTAACTCATCACTGTAACACAACACTGTAACACAACACTGTAACTCATCACTGTAACACAACACTGTAACTCATCACTGTAACTCATCACTGTAACACAACACTGTAACTCATCACTGTAACACATCACTGTAACTCATCACTGTAACTCATCACTGTAACACAACACTGTAACACAACACTGTAACACAACACTGTAACACAACACTGTAACACAACACTGTAACTCATCACTGTAACACAACACTGTAACTCATCACTGTAACACAGCACTGTAACTCATCACTGTAACACAACACTGTAACTCATCACTGTAACTCATCACTGTAACACAACACTGTAACTCATCACTGTAACACAACACTGTAACTCATCACTGTAACTCATCACTGTAACACAACACTGTAACTCATCACTGTAACTCATCACTGTAACTCATCACTGTAACACAACACTGTAACACAACACTGTAACACAACACTGTAACTCAACACTGTAACTCATCACTGTAACTCATCACTGTAACACAACACTGTAACTCATCACTGTAACACAACACTGTAACACATCACTGTAACTCATCACTGTAACTCATCACTGTAACTCATCACTGTAACTCATCACTGTAACTCATCACTGTAACTCATCACTGTAACTCATCACTGTAACTCATCACTGTAACTCCTCACTGTAACACATCACTGTAACTCATCACTGTAACACAACACTGTAACTCATCACTGTAACACATCACTGTAACACATCACTGTAACTCATCACTGTAACACAACACTGTAACACAACACTGTAACACATCACTGTAACACATCACTGTAACACAAAACTGTAACACATCACTGTAACTCATCACTGTAACTCATCACTGTAACTCATCACTGTAACTCATCACTGTAACTCAACACTGTAACTCATCACTGTAACTCATCACTGTAACTCATCACTGTAACTCATCACTGTAACTCATCACTGTAACTCATCACTGTAACACAACACTGTAACACAACACTGTAACTCATCACTGTAACACAACACTGTAACTCATCACTGTAACTCATCACTGTAACACAACACTGTAACTCATCACTGTAACACATCACTGTAACTCATCACTGTAACTCATCACTGTAACACAACACTGTAACACAACACTGTAACACAACACTGTAACACAACACTGTAACACAACACTGTAACTCATCACTGTAACACAACACTGTAACTCATCACTGTAACACAGCACTGTAACTCATCACTGTAACACAACACTGTAACTCATCACTGTAACTCATCACTGTAACACAACACTGTAACTCATCACTGTAACACAACACTGTAACTCATCACTGTAACTCATCACTGTAACACAACACTGTAACTCATCACTGTAACTCATCACTGTAACTCATCACTGTAACACAACACTGTAACACAACACTGTAACACAACACTGTAACTCAACACTGTAACTCATCACTGTAACTCATCACTGTAACACAACACTGTAACTCATCACTGTAACACAACACTGTAACACATCACTGTAACTCATCACTGTAACTCATCACTGTAACTCATCACTGTAACTCATCACTGTAACTCATCACTGTAACTCATCACTGTAACTCATCACTGTAACTCATCACTGTAACTCATCACTGTAACTCCTCACTGTAACACATCACTGTAACTCATCACTGTAACACAACACTGTAACTCATCACTGTAACACATCACTGTAACACAACACTGTAACTCATCACTGTAACTCATCACTGTAACACAACACTGTAACACAACACTGTAACTCATCACTGTAACACAACACTGTAACACAACACTGTAACACAACACTGTAACACATCACTGTAACACAACACTGTAACTAAACACTGTAACTCATCACTGTAACTCATCACTGTAACACAACACTGTAACTCATCACTGTAACTCATCACTGTAACTCATCACTGTAACTCATCACTGTAACACAACACTGTAACACAACACTGTAACACAACACTGTAACTCATCACTGTAACTCATCACTGTAACACAACACTGTAACTCATCACTGTAACTCATCACTGTAACTCATCACTGTAACACAACACTGTAACACAACACTGTAACACAACACTGTAACACAACACTGTAACTCATCACTGTAACTCATCACTGTAACACAACACTGTAACACAACACTGTAACACATCACTGTAACACAACACTGTAACTCATCACTGTAACTCATCACTGTAACACAACACTGTAACACAACACTGTAACTCATCACTGTAACTCATCACTGTAACTCATCACTGTAACACAACACTGTAACACAACACTGTAACTCATCACTGTAACTCATCACTGTAACACAACACTGTAACTCATCACTGTAACTCATCACTGTAACACAACACTGTAACACAACACTGTAACTCATCACTGTAACACATCACTGTAACACATCACTGTAACTCATCACTGTAACTCATCACTGTAACTCATCACTGTAACACATCACTGTAACTCATCACTGTAACTCATCACTGTAACACAACACTGTAACTCATCACTGTAACACAACACTGTAACACAACACTGTAACACAACACTGTAACTCATCACTGTAACTCATCACTGTAACTCATCACTGTAACTCATCACTGTAACTCATCACTGTAACACATCACTGTAACACAACACTGTAACACAACACTGTAACACAACACTGTAACTCATCACTGTAACTCATCACTGTAACTCATCACTGTAACTCATCACTGTAACACAACACTGTAACACAACACTGTAACACAACACTGTAACTCATCACTGTAACTCATCACTGTAACTCATCACTGTAACTCATCACTGTAACTCATCACTGTAACACAACACTGTAACACAACACTGTAACACAACACTGTAACTCATCACTGTAACTCATCACTGTAACACATCACTGTAACTCATCACTGTAACACAACACTGTAACTCATCACTGTAACTCATCACTGTAACACAACACTGTAACTCATCACTGTAACTCATCACTGTAACACAACACTGTAACTCATCACTGTAACTCATCACTGTAACACAACACTGTAACACAACACTGTAACACAACACTGTAACTCATCACTGTAACACAACACTGTAACTCATCACTGTAACACAGCACTGTAACTCATCACTGTAACACAACACTGTAACTCATCACTGTAACTCATCACTGTAACACAACACTGTAACTCATCACTGTAACACAACACTGTAACTCATCACTGTAACTCATCACTGTAACTCATCACTGTAACTCATCACTGTAACTCATCACTGTAACTCATCACTGTAACACAACACTGTAACACAACACTGTAACACAACACTGTAACTCAACACTGTAACTCATCACTGTAACTCATCACTGTAACTCATCACTGTAACTCATCACTGTAACACAACACTGTAACACAACACTGTAACACAACACTGTAACTCAACACTGTAACTCATCACTGTAACTCATCACTGTAACTCAACACTGTAACTCATCACTGTAACTCATCACTGTAACACATCACTGTAACTCATCACTGTAACTCATCACTGTAACTCATCACTGTAACACATCACTGTAACACATCACTGTAACACAACACTGTAACTCATCACTGTAACTCATCACTGTAACACAACACTGTAACTCATCACTGTAACACATCACTGTAACTCATCACTGTAACACATCACTGTAACTCATCACTGTAACTCATCACTGTAACTCATCACTGTAACACATCACTGTAACTCATCACTGTAACTCATCACTGTAACACATCACTGTAACTCATCACTGTAACACAACACTGTAACACAACACTGTAACTCATCACTGTAACTCATCACTGTAACACATCACTGTAACACAACACTGTAACTCATCACTGTAACTCATCACTGTAACTCATCACTGTAACACAACACTGTAACACAACACTGTAACACAACACTGTAACACAACACTGTAACTCATCACTGTAACTCATCACTGTAACTCATCACTGTAACTCATCACTGTAACTCATCACTGTAACACATCACTGTAACACAACACTGTAACACAACACTGTAACACAACACTGTAACTCATCACTGTAACTCATCACTGTAACTCATCACTGTAACTCATCACTGTAACACAACACTGTAACTCATCACTGTAACACATCACTGTAACTCATCACTGTAACACATCACTGTAACTCATCACTGTAACACAACACTGTAACACATCACTGTAACTCATCACTGTAACACATCACTGTAACTCATCACTGTAACTCATCACTGTAACACATCACTGTAACTCATCACTGTAACACATCACTGTAACTCATCACTGTAACACAACACTGTAACACATCACTGTAACTCATCACTGTAACACATCACTGTAACTCATCACTGTAACACATCACTGTAACTCATCACTGTAACACAACACTGTAACACAACACTGTAACACAACACTGTAACACAACACTGTAACTCATCACTGTAACTCATCACTGTAACACAACACTGTAACTCATCACTGTAACTCATCACTGTAACACAACACTGTAACACAAGCAGCTCGAGCTCACTTTTACCTCAGGGGGAATCTGAGCGTGTTCTGCGGCTGCGCACATCTCCAGGATCGAGTCCGTCTGTGTGTCCGATAACGGCGCCATGGGCTCGGTTCGGCGGTCCCAGTGAGACAGTTTCTCCCGGGTTTCTCTCTCTGTGAGCTCTGACTGACCCGGATCTGTGGACGACGCCATCTTTGCCAACAACATCGGGAGCTGCTTCCGGGTTGGGCGGG
Source organism: Triplophysa yarkandensis (assembly GCA_033220385.1). Taxonomy (NCBI): domain Eukaryota; kingdom Metazoa; phylum Chordata; class Actinopteri; order Cypriniformes; family Nemacheilidae; genus Triplophysa; species Triplophysa yarkandensis. The sequence goes on from CM065654.1 coordinate 10,019,042, forward strand.
GTTGAGACAGAAACAGCCAATCAGCGAAACGCTTTATTGATGACGCAAAAGGAAGCGTGAAGAGAGTAATATGGCCGCTTTAAATTAATTGTTTATTTATTTTTATTGCATTTTTATTTTATTCGTGAAAATTCACTTTTTAATATTTTAATAATTTAATGTATATGCTCTATCAAAGCTTGAGGCTTATTTATAATAAGTGTGACGTCACCGCTTGGGGGCGCCATTGTGTCTCATAATGTTAATATATAATTATACTTTTATTAATAATCTAAATACTAAAATATCAAGACAATGTTTAAGATTATTTATATTCAAATAATCACACTAATAACGAGACAAACTATTTTATTATTTTATATCAGGATATTATTCACAACAACAATAAAAATAAAACTTTGCACAAATCAACTTTAAACAACACATTTTATATAAACTGGCATTATTTAAAGTCAATTAAAATAATTTTATTCACTACTTTTCCAACCTATTAAAAAAAATTATAATTAAATAAAAAAAAAATGTATATATATACTTTTTGTAACTTCTCTCTCTGTGTAACTCGGTAACATTGTTGTAGCACTTGTTCACCTATTGTTGTATCGGCTGTTTACCGCTTCATTGTCTCCTCGACTATTGTAAGTCGCTTTGGATAAAAGCGTCTACTAAATGACTAAATGTAAATGTAAATGTAAAATAAGCTCATGCTTAAAGTGCAGTAAAGGTGATATTTATTCTGTAAAACTTAATTAATTAAATTAATTATTTAAAGAGCTGAATTTTCTTATTAAACGGATTAATTCTTATCTTTGTGCTTTTAGTTGATCCGTTCATCCTGACGATAAAGAGAAGATTCAAGTGAGATAAAATCACACTTTGGCTTTTTATTTACTGACAAGCACAGCAATGAAAGCGGACAATAAAATTAAAGAACAACATGAAATATTACATCACAGTTGTACAAGGTAAGATGTTTGGGAGGCCGGAAAAGTGCAGTCCAATATATATCTCTGATATATACCATGACACTACACATGTACTATATTATATATAGTAAGAGTAGCCGTAGGGTTATATAGTGCACAATATGCTCATCTACACACAACCTGTTCATCAAAATGTGCCGATTCTCACAGACCCTCGACTTCTAGAATAATGTAAAAACTGCATCGTCTGTTACGTGACACATTTAATTCAACGGCTACAAGACAAACTTTTACATACAAACTTTTAAAAGGCAAAAAACAAAAGCAAAAGTTCCCTCTTTATTATATGAACGCTTTGACACGGACTGATTCTACACAATGTGTTCATGTTTTTGTGCAATAATGCTTTGTTTCACCATTTATTGTTTGTAAAATAAAACTACAGGCAGTAAACTGTACATGCTACTCATTTAAGAATTAAAGTTATTATTCCATTCTGAACAAAGCCAATGTTTAAGGAAGAGAAGAAGAGCAGGGCTGTTGAACAAGATCAAGATTTTGTTGTACTCGGTTGTTATAAAAACCCTAAAACAGACATAAAGTGAGACACGGTGCATGACATAAAGATGCATAAATAATTCTGTTCAGACGACATCAATAAATGTGAATCAAAGTGCTGGATTCTGGAATGTAAGAGAAGCACGTCATCATTTCTGTTATTATTATCAGGAGAATTTCAGTCCAAACAACACAATTTGGTCTAGATTGATACGATTCTGTTATCACATTTTACAGTTTGTGTCTCCTCAAATAAAACCTTGGATTTTTATAAGACTTGAGTCTCCTTTTATTAATACTGAATCACGAATTTAAGATTGATAAAGTGGACATAATACATACCGCATGTGATGTTTGAGAGGTGAATATTATTTAGTGAAGCAAAGACTGGACTTTAGATGTTTCACATGATCATTTTTATATTAAAAATCCTTTTCATTCAACAAAAGCATGTTAAATTCAAGCCAAAATTGTATTTGTAATTGTTTGTTTCTTTATAGTTTTATTTCTGTCGTTTCATTTATAGTTTTATTTATAGTTTTTTATAGACTGACTGTAGTATTACTCAAAGTGACTTTTCTCCACTTTGTACTGTACTCTTCATGCATGCATGTGTGTGCTTTCTTATTTGGGATAGTGTTTGATTGACAGGTGTGTAAGCGGTGCAAAGTGTTCATTTCAGATGTATATCCAGCACATCTTTTTATTCCTGATGGTCACTCATCTCCAAATGGTCAGGTATGGGCAGACCCGTGAGGACGGTCAAGCATTTGTTCCACACACTGAAGACAGGACAGATGGGTTGAGAGAAGGCGATGTCGAATGTGTGCAGGTGTTGCGTTCCAGCGGCGTCATAGAAGGCCAGAGATCCGGCATCATAGTCCAACAGAACGCCCAGACGTCGCATGTGAGGAGACGGCTCGACCGGAAACTCTTTACCATTGTGTCTCACGGCCCACGAGGTGTTGCAGCGACACAATACCCATGATGCCGAATCTTTCCCCACCCATCCTTGTTTAGGAGCCGACTTGTAGGCAACGCCGATGGCAAACCTTGAAGAATAAGAAATCACATAACGTCATTGAATATCGACAATATTTCAATAACCTGTATAAAACACAAATCACATGATTGTACCATGTGCTTCCTCCAATCAGAACCTCCCAATAATGACGTCCACTGTCAATGTAAACGTTTCCAGTGACTCCATAGTTTCCAGAGCTGCTGAAGCGGTCCTGTGCGTGGCTCTTCATTGAAGACGCTTCGTCCCGTTCAACGGTCAGGCTGTCATGTGACACCTTTAATTTCCTGTGAGCTGACTTTGGGTCCAGTTTAAATGGCTGACCTGGATTCACAAACAGATCCATTAACATTCCACTGCAGTGTCTCTGGATAATAAAGATGTTTGTTCAGGTTACTGGCGGTGAATGAATGCCCAGGTGTGACAGTAAACTCACTGTTTGTCTTGAGTTTTCCAGGCGGACTGCTCCGGCTCCCGGCCTGGTTCATGGCTTTCACAATAAAGATGTATTTGGTTCCACACTGCAGGCCGTGAACTGTGTAATGGTTCTGTTTAATGTTGGGCACGATCATCCAGCTGTCCATAGAGTTACAAAGACCTACAACACCACAAAATAAAAAAACGATCAAAAAAGTATTTAAAACAATTTATTAAACATTACCTTTTTAATTTCAGTACAACTGGAAATAAACTGAGCTGTCTCCCTATGAAAATGTTTTTGAACATTTTTACATATAATAAAACTTGAAAATACTGTTACCAAAGCGATACCAGCGATAAATAATACAATCTCAATTGAACCGAATGAGTAAATTAATATCTCATTTCTATTATTTTAATTAATGAATTTAAATGTTTCTTTTAACACGTGTGCATTTTAATTATTACAGTTATAGTATATTTATTATTATATAGTATATGTTCATTTCTTATGCAACATTTTCATTTATTTCAAAATTATTGGAAAAAATATTTTATTTCTGTAAACAGAAAAGTTTTCAATGTTTGAATTTAAGTACACTAAAATAACCTTGAAGTACACTTTATTTAATATATATATATTTAACATAAATTTAGTTTCCTTTAGTTTGAACTCATAACCTTAATGTTGCTTAATCAATGTGTCTACAAGATCAACATTGGTATTTCCATAAATAAAATGTATATTTACCCCAGACAAAAAAAATCCTTTTCCCTGGATGGAAAAATAACATTATAGTGTTTGGATGCATCATTATTAAAATTTAAACAGGATTTTTATTTTTGTGTACTGCAATGACTAATTCAATCAAAGTCTTTCTGTCTTCAGCGGTCCTCTCACTGCCTTTGTCATTTACATTGGCATTAAACACCCAATCCAGATATACAATAAATCTGCTCGATGAACCAGGACAAATGGATTTAATATCTCTCGTCATGATGTCATTGAAAGACTTACTGAGGACATTGACCTGTCCAGTGCAGATGGTGTACTGAAGTTCATAAGAAACAATGCTGAATTCATCCTCTGAGGTCCAGTGGACAGTGATGGTGTCATGAGACGCTGTGCACAGCTCCTCGCGAATGGTGGGTGCGTTTGGAGCTGTGACATAAGAAATAAGCCAGAAAAATGTTAATCCCAGAAAATATGTAACTTAATGTTCGTCAGTCATGTGGGTTTTTATAATCATCACACATCTGTACAACACAAACACAACATTATTTCATAATGTACTCGATTCATGTGCTCTTAAATGCATTGTGAATTTCTGTCGATTAGGTATTACAGTAACAGCGTTGGAGAGAAAAACACATGTTTGAACTGTTTTCCCCCCAAATATATAAAAACACTTCAAGCATTGTATGAAACCACATTCTAAACACAGAGAACTCGCCGTCTGAATCATTTCAACGCTCTGTCATGTTGATATGAGCCGTGTTAATAATCATTGACAACACATCCGGAGGGAATCACAGACGTCTGGAGATGTTCTACACACAACAACTTGGTGTAATATTTACCACATTTTGCTCAGATGACTTTAGGACAATAATAAACGATTTTCTGCATAATAAAACACAGTATTTGGAAAACTAGAACCATCCTTTTCTCAGGAGGTCATCTTACTATGTTGTTATAAGATGGGAATTACATCTTAATTTCATCAGATTAATGAACAAACACTGTCACGTTCACTAACTGTCTTCAGACCTGTGAGATAATCCAGAACCTCCAGCATTTTCTTCTCCCTGGAGAAGTCCAGCGCGAATGCATCAAACGTGTCATTCAGGTTTATCTCTGGGATCAGGACTTGTGAGGATGCGGTTGCCATGGAGACTCTACAAGTACATGTCAAACAAAATCAAAGACCTGCTCAGAGTAAGAACAATACTTGTAAAGGTGGAGCTTCATAATCATTCAACATTTAAAGAATAGTCTACACCATAACTAAATAAACGAGTGTCGGGATAATGCATCAAACATTATTGGAATCATAGTAACAGTATGACAAACAAATATTCTACTTTAAAAATAATTTCACAGTTGTGCACACAGACAGCTGTTTTTCATCACTCTTGTATATATTAAATGAAATAATAAAAGCAACATGTTAATGAAATACTTGACCACATTTACAACAGAGCTGACTATATTCCAGACCAACATTCTCATCCTGACCTCTCAGCGATGCTCTTTGCTGTCTGTAGGAAGCGTGCATGATCACTTTCTTTCAGAGCCTGATCCGCTTGAGTTATGAGAGATGATGATCTTTCCAAGAACTGTTTACAGTTAGCGATCTGTTGAGCGAGTTTTCTCACCTCACCACCTGCAAACAAACACACAAACATGACAACACACCACTCGTTTTGTTACATATAACATCATACATCTTTCAAAGTCTGCAAACACAATTCACATTTATTAACTCTTTATAGCACTATTTTACCAAACATATAACTTTGGTAAATAAACATCAAATGAATAGATATGAATAGTTATGATATAGTTAATATACAATCATTGAAAGCGATTATTGCCAGAAATTGAAATTAATGTTTCACTGGTGTATAAGTGGCCTTCGACATTGATATGCGGTCAGGAAGGAAACAGTGTTTCCTCTGAACAAAACTCTAAAACTCTTTGTTTCTTTTCTATTGCAGAATAACTCAACATTACCAGAAGGGACAATCCTCACAACCTTAAAAAAACTCTTCAATATAACATTTCAATGAACTTTATGAACACCATATATCACAAAACACCTCAACTGAAGAATATGACAGAATTTTACAGACATAAACAGATCAATTGTAGACATGAAAGGGTCGAAATCATGTTCTGTATCCTGAACTAACTATTGATTTCATTTAATGTAAGAGTTTTAGATAGTAAATGATAATTATTATAGTACCTTTCCCTCTCTTATCTTAGTGCTGATGATTTGTCGTCTCTGCTGGACAATATTTATAAGAATGTCACACTCCTCCACTAGTTTCCCCTCCTGATGAGATGCGTTATGCTAAAATTTAAACACAAATGAGGAAAATGTCAAGTGATTATAGCTGTATTCAACAGAAGCTAAAAGCAAAAGGTTTCATTTTATGATTCCATTTCTCAAATACACATATATGTTTCATTGAGTAATATACAAAGTAATAATGAAGTA
>CM065654.1:10025693-10028193 GCA_033220385.1 Triplophysa yarkandensis
TCTCTCTCTCTGATGATGTGATGTGCTCTCTCTCTCTATGATGATGATGATGATGTGTGTCTGTTGTCTTCTCTTTAAAATGGCTTCAGTTCAGTTTGTGGGAGGAGATTCTCAATATAAACCTTTTTACTTATCTCCTGATGAAAGTTATATATGTTTAAAGGTTAAACAACAGAGAACATGTGTAAGAGGTATGAAGAAACTTTATAAAATACGTATAAATTAAATGTAGGGAAATATACATTATGGCAGTGTGAATGTGAGGAATAGCAGGAGAGGAAACACAATAAATCACCCAATAAACTATTCCAATAGATGTAAGTATTAAAACATTAACTCATTCATATTGATCCCAAATCAGAGATTAAAGACAGTCGCTTCCGGCATGATTTACACAAAATCCGTAACTTACACACTGACATGACTACTTCATCAGTTTTTAGATATTATACATTTTTACTGACCTTGTTAAACTGTAGGAAATAAAAGTCCAAATTGCAATTCATAGAAGTTCTTTTTTAACAAATAAATCATGTGCGCTAACATTTAGGAAACAAACTTCTATTACATTATTCTATTGAATCAATATAATGACTGATCTGCATATTAAATGCCATCTATCCATACTTACATTCATTTCATTTACATTTATTCATTTGTCAGACACTTTTATCTAAAGCATCTTACAGTATTATACAGTATTATACAGTAACATACAGTATTATACAGTAACATACAGTAACATACAGTATTATACAGTATTATACAGTGTTATACAGTAACATACAGTAAAATACAGTATTTTACAGTATTATACAGTATTATACAGTATTATACAGTATTATACAGTTTTATACAGTAATATACAGTAATATACAGTATTATACAGTATTATACAGTATTATACAGTAATATACAGTATTATACAGTATTATACAGTAACATACAGTTTTATACAGTAATATACAGTATTATACAGTATTATACAGTATTATATAGTTTTATACAGTAACATACAGTATTATACAGTTTTGTACAGTAACATACAGTATTATACAGTAACATACAGTATTATACAGTAACATACAGTATTATACAGTAACATACAGTATTATACAGTATTATACAGTGTTATACAGTAACATACAGTATTATACAGTATTATACAGTATTATACAGTTTTATACAGTATTATACAGTATTATACAGTAACATACAGTATTATACAGTATTATACAGTTTTATACAGTATTATACAGTATTATACAGTAACATACAGTAACATACAGTATTATACAGTAATATACAGTATTATACAGTATTATACAGTAACATACAGTATTATACAGTTTTATACAGTAACATAGAGTATTATACAGTTTTATACAGTAACATACAGTATTATAGAGTAACATACAGTATTATAGAGTAACATACAGTATTATAGAGTAACATACAGTATTATAGAGTAACATACAGTAACATACAGTATTATACAGTAACATACAGTAATATACAGTATTATACAGTATTATACAGTTATATACAGTTTTATACAGTAATATACAGTATTATACAGTATTATACAGTTATATACAGTTTTATACAGTAATATACAGTATTATACAGTAACATACAGTAATATACAGTATTATACAGTAATATACAGTATTATACAGTAATATACAGTATTATACAGTAATATACAGTAACATACAGTAATATACAGTATTATACAGTAATATACAGTATTATACAGTAATATACAGTATTATACAGTAATATACAGTATTATACAGTAACATACAGTAATATACAGTATTATACAGTAATATACAGTATTATACAGTAATATACAGTATTATACAGTATTATACAGTAACATACAGTAATATACAGTATTATACAGTAATATACAGTAATATACAGTATTATACAGTAATATACAGTATTATACAGTAATATACAGTAACATACAGTAATATACAGTAATATACAGTATTATACAGTAATATACAGTATTATACAGTAATATACAGTATTATACAGTAATATACAGTATTATACAGTAATATACAGTAACATACAGTAATATACAGTATTATACAGTATTATACAGTAATATACAGTATTATACAGTAATATACAGTAACATACAGTAATATACAGTATTATACAGTTTTATACAGTATTATACAGTACACATATATCACTGTAGAGTAAACATGGATAAGATGTCTTGAAGAACACTTCAGTTCTTATCTGCTGACACTGAGATTCAAACCAACAACCTTCTGATCACAAGTCCAACTCTGTCACCACCAGAACACAACTGACCTTCAGTTCATTTTATTGACCGTATAAAACTTTAAAATGTGTTGGATCCTCTAGAACGGCAAGTGTCATTTCAAGTTTGTTTCACCAGGCTGGGTAAAATAAGTTGGCAGTTCTGGGGAAGAAATAACCGTAATGTTCATTCTATGTGAATGCTCAAACCTTC
>CM065654.1:10033193-10058193 GCA_033220385.1 Triplophysa yarkandensis
TGCAGAACCTGGAGAACCGGTTTTATATTTTTTAACATATTTCAAATAAATGATTCTGATAAACAGATTTTTTCCAGGATGTTTCAGTAATCTTTATCGAGGCCTAATAATTGTTGATAAATGTAAAGAATGTTTTGTATTCTTTTTTGTTTATTGGAAGTTAAAAAATAAGACAAATGTCATTTAAGTATTACCCCCAAACATCAATCAGGTGTAACATCCTACTGAATTCTGAAAGGTCAATAATAAATGTCAAATAGAACTGAGATTAGATTGAGTATTTCTTTAATGGATGTTATTTTCCCTGAGTTGCACAGTGACAAATTATATACGTTTAAAATTCAAACGTTCAGATTAAGAACTTCACATGCTGATATTGGTTTGAACATTACACAGTGTGGCTCTTTTCTCCTAAGAAGAAGAAAGACGACATCTGAACAGTGTAAATAAAGCCATTTGAGTCGTGTTGAAACATTGTTTTTATTTCTTTCGCTTTAAAGCTAACTTTAATAAATAATGGCCCATTAATATGTCCTGAGATAAAGACACACACACACACACACACACACACACACACACACACACGCACGCACACACGAGCACACACACACACACACACACACACACACACACACGCACGCACACACGAGCACACACAGACATGAGTGCACACACACATGCGCGCACACACACACATGCGCACACACACACACACATGCGCACACACACACACACACACATGCGCACACACACACACACACACACACACACACACACACACACACACACGAGCACACACACACGAGCACACACACACGAGCACACACACACACACACACACATGAGCACACAAACACACACACTTCTATCTCATTGATATCCAAGTCCGGGTGCTGTGGTCAGTCTCTGTCCATACAGCGTGTATGGAGAGTAAAAGGGACCCGCGGCTGCGGACACTGGCACCGGCGCACCGGGCGTCGGCAGGGGGCTTTTGGAATACGGGTGATAACGCGTGCCCAGCCCAAACGCGTGATGCGGGCTCCTGAGGGCCAGCGGGCCTCCGGGTGCTCCGGCCTGGGAAATGTGACACGCCATCGCCGCAGCACTCGTTAACGAGTTTGGATATCCAGACACGAGCTTATCCACGCCCGTGAACGCGGTGTGTGTCCGCAAATGGGCCAGAAGTTCCTCTGACGACGAGAAGCGCTTGTCACAAGGCCCGTTCGCAGACACCCAGTTACAAACGTGCGACTGGGACTCGTTTGAAAGCATGAAGCCGTACGGGTACAAAGGGTGTCCGGTAAATGAGTGCGCGGAGGCCGACAGAGGGTGCAGGGGGTGAGCTGGGTACATGAGAGGGTATCCAGACTTCAGGGCCGTGTCGTGAGAGCTGTTAGATGATATATGACTGCTGCAATGGTAGCTCAGGCAGAACGGGTCTCTGCACAGACTGCTGGACATGATGGATGATGGGGGGGAGGCTCCGGCGAGGGGACTGGACCCCGCCTTACTGCTGAGAGAGCCCGCAGCACCGGACAGCTGAGCATTAATCAACGGATTGCTGCTGGCCTTGCTCGGGTCCAGAGTGACTCCGTGGGGCAGAAAGTGTTGGGGGTAGCTGGCATAGTGTCCTGTTAACGCCCCGGGGTAATGCAGTCCTGCAGGGGAGATGGGGAAGACGGTGTGACCGGGTCTGAAGGGCGAAACCGGCGCTACGAGCCCTGTTCCGAACATAGATGAAGCTGAGGTCACAGGGGTCGGGTCAGATGGAGAGGGTTTGGAAGTGTCCTGGGGTTTGTGTGTGTCGCTGGTACTGTCAGTTCTGATGGGGTTTGTTGGGTCAGGTGTTGAGCTTTTATTGGTGTCGTTCTCTCTTTTAACGGGTTTCTCACCGGGCTCCACGCGTCCGGCCTGTGGAGATGCAGAACTGCATGAGTTTGGACTGACCGTCCGTGGTGTGTTAGGCCGGCAGGTGGAACCCGGCACTCTGAAACCCGACTTATCTCCACCCGAATCTTTCCTCTCGGCGGATTTGGAATAGGGTTTGAAACAAGACTTGTCCTCCACCCCGATGTCACTGATTTTAAGTGGGCTGGATTTCGAGTCCTTGTCCGAGGTGATGGAGGAAAGTTTGGCAGAAGAATCTGATCTCCCGATCTGAGAACATGTTTGAGCCAGAAGGGCCAGAGGACTCTTCTTTGCATCCAACTATTAAAAAAAAGAGTTTGTTTCTTTAGATTTATATTATTTAGAGTAAAAATCTGTATAATATATTCAGGGGAAACACACACTTTAAATCTGTGTAAAGCAAACTGATCTCTCTTAACCAAATGAGTTATATATTTCATTAATTGATGATTTATTTAAGATGTTTGAACATGCCATTAAAGCTTTTTTTAATCTTCAATAATGCAGATCCAATATATCACATATAATAGACTTTAAATGTCTTTATTCTGTAGAACAATACTCTGAGAACTCAGAGGCATATAGTCGTATTTATCTTCTTATTCTTCAATTTAATATTCAGTTTTTATCCTCACCTATAACCAAACAAGTTTAATTTGTGGTTTAAAGATCAATCTCCTTTTAAATATGTGAGTTAATGTGTAAAATATAATTTTATTAGAGAAATATTTTAAGACTTAAAAATAGAGTAAATGTGTACAATATAACTTTATTAAAGAAATGTTTTAAGACTTAAAAATAGAGTTGATGTGTAAAATATAATTTTATTAGAGAAATATTTTAAGACTTAAAAATAGAGTAAATGTGTACAATATAATTTTATTATAGAAATATTTTAAGACTTAAAAATAGAGTTAATGTGTACAATATAATTTTATTATAGAAATATTTTAAGACTTAAAAATAGAGTAAATGTGTACAATATAATTTTATTAGAGAAATATTTTAAGATTTAAAAATAGAGTAAATGTGTACAATATAATTTTATTAGAGAAATATTTTAAGATTTAAAAATAGAGTAAATGTGTACAATATAATTTTATTAGAGAAATATTTTAAGATTTAAAAATAGAGTAAATGTGTACAATATAACTTTATTAAAGAAATGTTTTAAGACTTAAAAATAGAGTTGATGTGTAAAATATAATTTTATTAGAGAAATATTTTAAGACTTAAAAATAGAGTAAATGTGTACAATATAATTTTATTATAGAAATATTTTAAGACTTAAAAATAGAGTTAATGTGTACAATATAATTTTATTATAGAAATATTTTAAGACTTAAAAATAGAGTAAATGTGTACAATATAATTTTATTAGAGAAATATTTTAAGATTTAAAAATAGAGTAAATGTGTACAATATAATTTTATTAGAGAAATATTTTAAGATTTAAAAATAGAGTAAATGTGTACAATATAATTTTATTAGAGAAATATTTTAAGATTTAAAAATAGAGTAAATGTGTACAATATAATTTTATTAGAGAAATATTTTAAGATTTAAAAATAGAGTAAATGTGTACAATATAATTTTATTAGAGAAATATTTTAAGATTTAAAAATAGAGTAAATGTGTACAATATAATTTTATTAGAGAAATATTTTAAGATTTAAAAATAGAGTAAATGTGTACAATATAATTTTAAGTTTAAAGACTTTAAAATAGAGTAAATATGTACAATATAATTTTATAAGAGAAATGTTTTTAGACCTAAAAATAGAGTAAATGTGTACAATATAATTTTATTAGAGAAATATTTTAAGACTTAAAAATAGAGTTAATGTGTACAATATAATTTTATTAGAGAAATATTTTAAGACTTAAAAATAGAGTTAATGTGTACAATATAATTTTATTATAGAAATATTTTAAGACTTAAAAATAGAGCAAATGTGTACAATATAATTTTATTAGAGAAATATTTTAAGATTTAAAAATAGAGTAAATGTGTACAATATAATTTTATTATAGAAATATTTTAAGACTTAAAAATAGAGCAAATGTGTACAATATAATTTTAAGTTTAAAGACTTAAAAATAGAGTAAATGTGTACATTATAATTTTATTAGAGAAATATTTTAAGACATAAAAATAGAGTAAATGTATTTTTTAAAAACATTAAAATAAAATAATGTGAATATAAAAGTGTCACAATTTCAAGTAAATAATATAATACAATATAATATAATACAATATAATATACTATACTATACTATACTATACTATACTATACTATACTATACTATACTATACCTCAATGGGTCCGATGGTAGTAGACGGTAAAGGCTGGAGATAGTCCGGGTGCAGGATCCGGTGTCCGGTCCGCAGCATCTCTAACACGGGCTCCGGTACCCGGCGCGGGTCTGCGGGACACGGGGAGTTCTGGACGGGTTTCACACTTCTTCTGTTCGTCTGCAGCACATCAGAGAAAGCAGAACCAGCGGGATGTGAGCTCATGTCCCACTTCTGGCAGTGTGATGGGAAAACATGCGTGGGATCAATAAAGCCGGTCCACAAACAGCTCAGAAAGGTTTCCTCTCACAGAGAATAATCCCGAACTGATCACGGATCAGAACCGACGAGTCCGGAGCGCGTGCTCATCACACGAGCGCTTTACTCACTAACATCTGTGCAACACAACCCTGACGTCTAACACTCCACAGTGGTCCAATCACAGCCCTCCGTCGTGTGATTGACAGCTCAGGAGGATGTGATGCAGCAATGTGGGCGGTCCGTGTATAGGAGCTGAACACTTACAGCATAAAGATGTAAAGCTTATAAAGCATTAATACACAACTTATAACTGATAACACAAGTCAATGCAAAGATCCCAAACACATGCAGACACAAGAACCCAACAGTCAGCATGAATGTGACATCTGAAGACATCTGGAGACATCTGGAGACATCTGGAGACATCTGGAGACATCTGGAGAGATCTGGAGACATCTGAAGACATCTGGAGACATCTGGAGAGATCTGGAGACATCTGGAGAGATCTGGAGACATCTGGAGACATCTGAAGACATCTGGAGAGATCTGGAGACATCTGGAGACATCTGAAGACATCTGGAGACATCTGGAGAGATCTGAAGACATCTGGAGAGATCTGAAGACATCTGGAGAGATCTGGAGAGATCTGGAGACATCTGGAGAGATCTGGAGAGATCTGAAGACATCTGGAGACATCTGGAGACATCTGGAGAGATCTGGAGACATCTGGAGAGATCTGAAGACATCTGGAGAGATCTGAAGACATATGAAGACATCTGGAGAGATCTGGAGAGATCTGGAGACAGCTGGAGAGATCTGGAGAGATCTGAAGAGATCTGGAGACATCTGGAGACATCTGGAGAGATCTGGAGAGATCTGGAGAGATCTGGAGAGATCTGAAGACATCTGGAGAGATCTGGAGAGATCTGGAGAGATCTGGAGAGATCTGGAGAGATCTGAAGACATCTGGAGAGATCTGGAGAGATCTGGAGAGATCTGGAGAGATCTGAAGACATCTGAAGACATCTGGAGAGATCTGAAGATATCTGAAGACATCTGGAGACATCTGGAGAGATCTGGAGAGATCTGGAGAGATCTGGAGAGATCTGGAGAGATCTGAAGACATCTGGAGAGATCTGGAGACATCTGGAGAGATCTGGAGAGATCTGAAGAGATCTGAAGAGATCTGGAGACATCTGGAGAGATCTGGAGAGATCTGAAGACATCTGAAGACATCTGGAGACATCTGGAGAGATCTGAAGATATCTGGAGACATCTGGAGACATCTGGAGAGATCTGGAGACATCTGGAGAGATCTGAAGACATCTGGAGAGATCTGTAGAGATCTGAAGACATCTGGAGAGATCTGGAGAGATCTGGAGACATCTGGAGAGATCTGAAGACATCTGGAGAGATCTGGAGAGATCTGAAGACATCTGAGATCTGGAGACATCTGGAGAGATCTGAAGACATCTGGAGAGATCTGAAGACATCTGGAGAGATCTGGAGAGATCTGGAGACATCTGGAGAGATCTGGAGAGATCTGAAGACATCTGAAGACATCTGAGATCTGAAGACATCTGGAGAGATCTGAAGACATCTGGAGAGATCTGAAGACATCTGGAGAGATCTGGAGAGATCTGGAGACATCTGGATACATCTGGAGAGATCTGAAGACATCTGGAGAGATCTGAAGACATCTGGAGAGATCTGGAGAGATCTGGAGACATCTGGAGAGATCTGGAGAGATCTGAAGACATCTGGAGACATCTGAAGACATCTGGAGAGATCTGGAGACATCTGGAGACATCTGAAGACATCTGAAGACATCTGGAGAGATCTGGAGACATCTGAAGAATGATGTTGAAGATCAATGCATGCATATTCTTTAAGTCTCATTGTGGCTTTGATTTCATTGGCAGACATGCCTCTCTTCATTCATTTTGGACTAATGGAATGTTCATGTTTCTGAATCACGGCGTTATCTTGAAGGCATCACATATAATAAGTTTAATCCAAGCGCTCTCTGGATAATTAAAGTGAAAACACTGGAGTGATGGATGAGAGGCAGAGATGGTGATGGATGGCTGGGGGTTGCAGTCCTCGGCGGCGGCTGTCAGCTCTCGGTTCTGGCCGTGAGTTATTAGGCCCAGAAACTCCTCCTTTATTGTGCGGGTGATGGATGACGCCCAGCACACGGGCGTTATTCCATAATGGGAACACATTTCAGACGGGTTATATTTCACCACGGCTAAGTAGAAAGTTTTGAACGCCTCTTCGATATTTCACATCCCTCTGGCACATTTATGGATAACTCCATGCATGCAAATACAAGTGCACACGACATCTAGTCTGTTTAAACGGTTGTGAGAAACACATACATCACAGCTGCTGTTTCTGTGCTTTTGTCTTTGGGTTTTTCACGTTTTGTTGTTTACATGTTAACATGAGTGAATGGAAACTGTGATTTCATATTAATGACTTTCAGGTTTGTGAAGAATCCTAGAAGACCCCGAACGCAGGTCAGGGAAAGAATCATCTGAATGCACAACTGAATTATTATATATCAGATACGAGATTCTGCATGAAGTATATGAGAAGCGTTTTCATTGATGAGGTTTTATGGTTGTTAGATGGGAGAACACAGAATGATGAAAGTGTGAAGGATGAAGCTCATTATCTTCTCATCATTAATCTGTGTCTCTGAAGCATTGAACAGAATCTGCCGGTGTAGTACAGAAGAGAAAACGACATTACACAGCACACAGCAGTTGTGTTTCACGCTGCACTGATGATAATACATCAACATATGTTCATGCATTAACACTTACACAACACCAACACGCTCGTCTGAACCCTTGCTGATGCTCCGAGCTGAAGAGATATCACACAAAACATATAAAGACAAATAATACGCACAGAAACAAATATTCACTTTTTGCTTTTCTTTCTAAGGGTCTTCAAGCTATCACGAATTAAGACACACTTACAAGAAAAGTGATTCTTTTTCAAGGGATTTTTGGTCTTGTGTTATGTAAGAAACTACACAAGTGAAGTAAATGAAATAAAGGTTGGAAAACAAGCAAAACAAATCTATCAAATGTTCATTAGTTGAATATATTCTGGAATATAATATTCCTTTTTGGTTTACCCTGTTGTCAGATGTTTGTGTTAAAAAATTAACTCATTTGATTCATATAACTCATAAAACATCACAGCAAACAAATTCAAATAAAGTCACAATAAAACAGTTTGATTTATATTTTGGATTTGTCATCATTCTCTTTTTTATTAAAGTCTTCCTATCGTCCTAAACCTATTTTCTCTTCATGATGTATGTCTGGGCAGGAGAGCTGAGCTTTATTGACTGTCCAAACTTCCAACCATCCTATAGATTCCCAAAGAAAGGAGATCAATCCATAACTAAAGAATCCATAGGTTTGACTTCTTAACTAAAGAAACCCTTTGTTCATTTACATTAAATTAAGTTGATAAATTCTTTAAACTATTTATGAGTGGTTTTTCATCTTCTTGTTAAAAATTCAGCATATTTAAGGACTTCAGCTTGTGTTGGGATAAAGAAAAGAATTCCGTTTGGAGTGACTTAAACGATTAAATAATGACAGAATCTTTATTTTTGGGCATTTAAAAACTGGAAACTGTGAGCTGTAAAACTCTTCTGAGCACAAACTGACTTTGAGAAAACCTGTTTCTGACACCAGCATTCATTTCATAACCGGTTCTCGGGTCTCAGGTGCAGAACAGTTTAAAGAAGCCTTTCATGATAACGTCACGTCAGGTTTATTTCTCCTGGGGCATTAACTCCATTGGGCCGTAAGGAACGTCTCAGTCAGTTTGAGGATGAAGGTTTTGTGACGTCTTCTGTTTCAGAATGTCTTATGAATTAGTTAAAGCCGTGGACCTCAGAGTCTCTTCAGGACGGTGAGAGGAATATAAAGTGAAGGATTTCAGACGGACATCCGTTTATCAGCAGGTAGATCCGGGAAGTGCCAGACTGCTTGACTACTCCAACATTCTCCACTGCCACTGGAACCAATTCCTGCAACATCTGCAGCCTAACATCTTGACATGTGTCACATCACTGTCTTAAGAACGCTGCTGATGTTCTGAAGGATCCATCACATGTACTAATGTTCTTATGAGGAGCATTTCTCACAGTTTCATTGCTTTGAAATGTACTGCTGGGCTTCTATTTTACCAGGGGCCTTGTTGGTATTCAATATTCTTTTAATACATTTAAAACATTAGGAAATATGTTTCAAATGTTGTCCAAATTATGTTAAATACATTTTCAATTACAATAACTGTTGTTCCCCCAAATGTGAAGATGCATCATTCACTCATCCTCTTGTCACGTCAAACCTGTACAACTTTCCTACCTCTGCAGAACAGCAAAGAAGATATTTTGAAGAAGAGCAGCAAATAGCATCAAACAGCAGCACAATTCTTCAAAATATCTTCTTTTGTGTTCTGAAGAAGAAAGAAAGTCATACAGGTTTGAATATGGGGTGGGTGACAGACTTTTGTGTGTACTGTACCTAATAATGATTTTGTAATTGTTCCTTAGGTCTGTGTATGTTAAAATCTCAGTGGTCTGAAGTTTTTTACGGAGCCGTCAGACAAACCATCGTCCCCGACTCATACACACGTGAGTCTGAACGCTGTATCAGGTTAAGTGCATTAACATTAGTGATGAGATTAATGTCAGTCGAGTGCCTAGTCTCATCTCAAGCTCTCTGAATGAATAGTCTTACTGTGTCTCAGGGGCTGGATTAGAGATTACCCGTCCAGGAAACTTCCATCAGGATTATCAGTGAAGAAACAGAGCGGAGACAGTCCGGTATGAATGAACAACACTAAACATCAATGTCAATGATTGGCAATAAAAAAAAAAAAAAATTTAAACTGTTTCTTAAATTAAACGATATTCACTTAGCCACAAGAAAAAAATAGGTGTTGACTTTTGATTCCGGACCTGACACATCTGAGCTCAGTCTGAGATATTGTTGAGATCTTTCTGAAACTGTAATGATGATATTTGTGAGATTCCTGACTCTTGCTTTTCATTTCATCTCATTGATAAAGAGTTCTGGTGTGATGATAGATTTTTAGCTTCAGAGATCTGACGGTTTCTCTGGGTCTTGGAGATGTGCGGAGATTTGTGGGGTGTCTGTATCAGTTTTCAGACTCTGGAAAGCATCTGTAGCATCTCATGTGAATGAAGGATGAAGTGTGAAGCAGATCTTTAGGTCGACAGGAGGCTGTCTGATCTCTACACAAAATCAATCCCGGCCTCGTCTGAGGGCCATTCTGGGATTGGGACGCACACCGACTCTTTCATGAGGCCGTTTGAAGTTTTATACTTTCACAAAGGAGAGTCGGTGCTGTTTAAAACAACGAAATGAAGCTTTCTTTACTCCGCTGTCTCTACTACATGACATCAAACTAACGACAAATTCATCATCATTAGTTTTCTGCTGAAAAAAATTAATAAGCACTTGCACAATAATTTTCCATTTCTAATCACGAAAAGATTAATACGAAATAAAGGACACCCCATTCAAATTTGAGTTGATGTCATTTTAATTTATTTATTGTACTAGTGAATCATAAATATTTTGTCCTTAAAGATTAAATGTAAAGACTTCCATGTGGTGAACACCCTTTGTTGTATTCAGTGACAGACGTTTGTTTGCTTTTAAACAAAACAAAGTTATAATTAAACAATATTTTATTCATTTAAAATTAAGATGAAACGCAAGAGAAATATAACATATTTATGTTTGTAAAACTCACAAATTAATTTGTACATTTTTCATGTGCCAAAAACAGAACTCTTGATTTGTCGATCAATCAAACTGCAGCATTTTATTCCATGATAATAATTTGAAATGACAGTTAACAGTTTACAAACACAATTCAACGCAACAAAAACCTAACAGCACAATAAAAGGTAAAACCTGTTTATGGATATCATTTTTTCTCCCATTTTTGGAGAGCATTCATAGACATAATGTTTGTGTTTAGGAGTCTGGGCAGTTGTCCTGGTGTCGGTGTGAGACTGATCTGAGATCTGAGAGTCCCTCAGTGATCCACCTGGAGCGTGCCGTGATGTTAATGAGAGTCTGTGTGTCCTGCTGAGTGTTAATCTCAAACATTACTTACACTCCGATAGACCACATGCTTCTTTAAGACCACACTTACATTCAATTCCATTTCATCTATGGTAAAAATGATTCAAAAATACATTTCATCTATTCTCATCATGAAATCTAATTCTGTTGGCATCTTGAATATGAAGGTGAAGTTGAATTTGCATCAAATCTGCCACATTTTAAACAATATCAAGAGCGATTTCTCTTTCAATTATTTTATTCATATACAGCTTTTGAGTCCTCTATTTTGTTCTTCTGAACACTTGGTTTGTACAGTATTATTTTGTATAGTTCGCTCACAATTCAAAATCTATCATCATTTTTCATCGTCAATTAAAAGCTGTATGACTTTTTCTTTCCTCTGAACACAAGTAAGATATTTTGAAGAATGCTGAGGCAAAACAACCGTGAATCCGATTGCCTTTCATTGTAAGAATACAAAACCTTTGAGACATTTCCCAAAGCATCTCCTCACCGAAGAAGCAATGATATATAGGTTTGTGTGCATTTATAATGAGAGGATTTTATTGGATCTTTGAACCTTAAAATCTTTAATTTATTATTGGATCTTTAAATCCGGCATCAGAACAGACTGGTTTTGGTTTTCAATCTCTGGCCTCAATATAAAGGTTCTGCATAAAAGAATAGAAACTAAACCCTGTGAGAAGTGAAATCCGCTCCTAATGTGTATAGATATGTGAGACAGAACAGTGTTGCATTTAGTTTTTGTTGACGTGTTTGGCAGATGGGTTATGAGAAACTGAAGCCAGTGTTTGTGACGTGTTTGTCAGGAGATTGATGGGAACAGCAGTTGTGTTTCTGTGATTCAGGTCTGTAATTCAGTCTCTGACACAGCTGTTGGAGTTTCACCCCGGCCCGACCGGATGAACACGTCAGGTGTAAATCAAACAGGACAGAAGAATAAGAGCCTGTCATTGTCCCGCTAAAAGAGCTTCAACTCTTAAAATCCACCGCCTCTCCGGGGAAACAGAAAATATCCCTTGATGAAACATTGCTCTATTCGGTTTTATTTCTCTTGTAATAAAACCATGGGTCAGTTATGTGGGTATTATTTTGATGACTTCCTTTCCACAGTAACACAAACCCCCAAAGTACAAACACAAACACATTTTAAAAAGTTAAATGACTTTAAAGATTTTGTGTGCAGTGGAATTTAAAGACATGACTTTCAGGATTTGAGTGTTTCTCAGTGAAGATCAGAAACAGATCAGAGCTGACCCCACACTGACCCTATGCACACACACACACACACACACACACACACACACACACACACACACACACACACACACACACACACACACACACACACACACACACACACACACACACACACACACACACACACACACACACACACACACAGTACCAATGTCATTTTAAACTTTAGTATTTAGTGAACTTTAGACACTCTGAACCGCCCATGACCTTTGACACGAATGATCTGCCACATCAAGTCTATACTTGAGATATGGGCTGTTTAATATACAAGAATTATTTACACTAATAGCTTAATTCATATAAATAATCAGAGATTATTTTTGTGCTCTGAATGAGAATCAAAACTTCAGCACTCATGATCTTGTAATAGTTTTTGATAGATTTACAGGAAATATTAAAGCAGTGGTAAATCCCATGACAATCTCTCATGCTTTTACTGAGCAATAAGATTCTACAGAGAAGAGCTTTAAAGAGTGAACAAAGACTCACTGTGTATGATATCAGATGATACAAGAGAAACACACACACATAAACGCACGCACGCACACAACACACACACACATAAACGCACGCACGCACACAATACTTATAGCTTATAGTTTATTAACTCAAAACTTTTTTGTTTCAAAACACAATCTGAAGAATACTCACAATAAATTACTAGAAGTTTATACTGCAAGTATACTTGCTTTCTGTAAGTGCAGAAATAATCTAAGTATTGATTTAAGATGTTGGATTAAGATATAAGAAGATTTCCTCATATATACGATGTTTGATTGATAGAGAATGATGTTGGAAACCCTGGGATTATTTTTATCTAATGCAGATGGCATAAGCAGGATTTTCTTTCAGTCCTCATTTGTAAGATTTTCATAATATCAGATTCAAAATATTTCAAATAATTTAAATCTTTGCCAAAAGAACAGTTTAGTAACTTTGTTTCTTATTAGAGGAGTTCATGACAGCATGCGTCATTACATACCTTCAAGATACTTCCTGTAGTCCGATTCAAGGAGAATTACATGTGTCCTTCATAGAGAACACTTTCCTAGAATAAGTCTATGTGAGACTGACGTAAGAGAAACATTGATCACATGATTTATTCTGTATGTCTGTGCATTCATTATATTTTCAGAAGCAATGCTCTGGGTTTGTTCAGGTTTACATGAACATGTACACTACATGTGTTTTATTGATCTTTCATCTGCGGATGTTCAGAAGGGGAAGGTTAGGCTGTCAGGGACTGATGTATTAATCACAGTCTTTAACTTCACTTGTGTGTGTGTGTGATGTGTGTGACAGCTGTGTCAGTGGAGAAATGACTGGTCTTTGTTCTGGGTTTTAAGTGTGTGTGTCTACAACCTCACCTGTCCAGATTATGACAGCTCCTGTATTATCAAAACCATTAAGAACCTTCTAACTGGGTCCCAGCAGATTCACACACAGACACACACACACACACACGCACGCACGCACGCACACACACACACACACACACACACACACACACACACAGACACACACACACACACACACACACACACACACACACACACACACACACACACACACACACACACACACACACACACACACACACACACAGAGAGGAATAGGTCAACCGAAAATTCGCCATCATTTGCTCATTCAACCTATAGGACTCTCTTCTGTATAACACAAAGAAGATATTTTGAAGAATGTTAGGGAAAGCACAGGCACACATTCACTTCAACCAATGTAAGGGAAAGCTTTCTAAATACAAACATTCCTAAAAATATATTCTTTTGTGCTCTTCAGAAGAATAAAAGTCTTAGAGGTTTGAAATGAGGGTGAGTAGAGTAAAACACACATGTTGTAGGTGTGAAGCATTTGTACACAAGAGTTTTTATAGTTGTGTTTGAGTGTTTGTGTGTTTGGTGTGGGTCATCTGCATGAGGAACACATGTAACGTGACCTGTGAGCGTAATAAAACACGGCTCATAAATCCAGCAGGTTCAGACAAGACTCTCAGGTGACATGTACAGTTATAATTCAACCCAGCCGCTCATCCTTCAGTTCATATGTGTTACTCCAACAAAAAATACTCAATACTTTAAAATACAAATATTTATTTAAGTATTAATATCTATATGTTATAACTGTGTTATTATTATTATTTTGTTATATAAAATCTGTATGGTTGAGTTTTGAGGCTAGATGCAGAGGTTACACATGAAATGTGTAACAAAAAGAATGTGATGACACGTGATGTGGGAGTTAAAGCTTAGTTGTTAGATATACCAAGATATCCATATTTCATATTATAACGTTTTATAGAAAGTTCTGTTTTCAGCTTCTGTTTCCCGTACATGTTATATGTATATGATATATATGTGGCGTCTGTGACTCATCCCTTCACAATTTTTATGAGGTCACATTTTTTTCCCGTAATCATCCATCCATTCATTCTCTCTCTCTCTCTCTGTGTGTGTGTGTGTGTGTGTGTGTGTGTGTGTGTGTGTGTGTGTGTGTGTGTGTGTGTGTGTGTGTGTGTGTGTGTGTGTGTGTGTGTGTGTGTGTGTGTGTGTGTGTGTGTGTGTGTGTGTGTGTGTGTGTGTAAACGCTGAGGCTGCAGTTCTCCACTCTGGGTCTGAACTCATGATTGATGAAGTCCATCAGATAGAGAATGTGAGACGACAGAGAGAGAGAGGTTGTGGTTAAGCGAGATTATGTGCACAAAGAGAGAGAGAGAGACAGTGATGGATGCTGTGTGTTGTCGAGAGTCGATGACACATTTAGATTTGTCATCTTGTTAGTCTGTAATGAATGAGCGTGTGGTATATTTATTATCTCACAGGCCCGGTGGGCGGAGCTTCTCTCACCTGTCACTCCCACTGGATGTGAATGACAGATCATACCTGCATGATTCTGTCTTCCGTTTACATAAAGAATGTGTAAAGATAGATGAATATGTGTACACTCTTGTCATTGATTTTCCTGTTTATTGTCTGAGTGCTGAGCCATCACACATGAGTTTTTGTAGCTCTTAATGTGTGCTATAATGTGTTTATAGTAAAGTAAGTGTGTAAAAGCTGTTGTGCGGTGTAAGACTTCAACTGTAACTCAACATCCCTGAGTCCTCTTGCTTTAGACAAGCAATTAAAGCTGATTTATGAGGCAAACCCGGCGTTCTCTTGACCCTCAGGAGAGAGAGGACACAGACTGTTTTTAGCTGCTCTAAAGATATTGAGCAGAAGGTTGTAGGGTCACATCTCAGGAATGTGTATGTGTTTCATGACCTCTATGACCTCTGCTCTGTGTGCGTGCGTGTGCGTGTGTGTGTGTGTGTGTGTGTGCGTGCGTGCGTGTGTGTGTGTGTGTGTGTGTGTGTGTGTGTGTGTGTGTGTGTGTGTGTGTGTGTGTGTGTGTGTGTGTGTGTGTGTGTGTGTGTGTGTGTGTGTGTGTGTGTGTGTGCGTGTGCATGTGCGTGTGTGTGTGTGTGTGTGTGTGTGTGTGTGTGTGAAGGAGGTAACAGTTGTCCTACTGAACATCAGATCACAGATCAGAAACTTCTGTCTGATAAGATATATATTTAAGCTTCCATCCAAAGGTGTGTGTGTTAAATCTCTGCACACAACTGGATTTATGATTGAAACATTTGCCAATAAAGCTGCATTTCCATCCAGTGAGCTAAAGGGATCCAAATTGTCACTTCCCGATCATTTAATCTTAAAATTGAATGCATAACGTGGTGTTTCTGTTCCGAATTTTTATTTGTTACACCAAATTCTGCATTATAATTGATGGATGGAAACACGCTGACATAGCCAAAACTAAGTTTAATTTTCACATTTATGTTCCAAAATTATTTTGATCAATTTCATTAAATAACATTGTAATTTTTAACTTAACTTATTGTAATTTTATATGTTATTATTGTTTTTAATTATAAATATATTTGTAACTGTGTTAACTAAAGGGAGCACAACACCTGTGATGTCATAATACGCGGCTCGTGTAGGCTTGACTGGTTTGTGGTAGTGTTGGATAGGTCGGTCCGACCTTGGCGCGTGTGTGTTGTTTTTTGTTTTTTGGCTGGTTAACGTCTTGTTCCTCTGAATGTTTAATGAGGATCTGGTGCGTTCATGGTGTTCGGTGATCCTCATGGGGAACTTCTCAGTCCCTTTGGTTGTTGTTTTTCTCTTGTCTTCAGAAGAATGAAGTATCCGTGCAGGCTGTTCTCTGTCCCTGGTGTTAGTCAACACTGATTGTTAACACAATTACACTTGTTTGGGATTACATAACAGTTATCGACACTATCCGCCTGTGTCTGATCATGTCAATAACACAAGATTTGAGGTTTTTTGTCTTCACAGTATTTCACAAACCCATGAGAAAGACGATTGAACAGTCTCGGGTTATTGTACTGTTTTCTTCAGATATTCTCATCCGAGCACATGTTTGGTTCCTCTGTCCGGTCACAGATAAAGGAAGAATGTCTCTGTTAGCCGTGAGTCTCATGATGGTCGTGTGATTTGTTCGTTGAGGTTTTATTTATGACATGAGGACTGTGTGAGCATTGCTGCTCTGTCTTTAGCTCTTGATATATAGTCTCAATAACGCTGACGAGAGATGTTTGTGTGTTTGTCCGCTGTTTGACCTCTCTTCAGAATGACGTGTCTTCAGTGTCAGTAGTATTGCTGTAAACGGCGGTGTTTGGCTCTTTTAATCTGTTAACAACCGGGTTTGTGTGTGTTGTTGGAGATCTTAAAGCTGTCAGGAGGGCTATAAAACAAAGACACACCCTGTCGATATCAGGCATTTCCATCAAACCCTCCAGACTGTCTTCGGTTCACCCTGTCATTTACTGGGTTTTACTGCCTTCACACTGATCCTTCATCAAACCATTGACACACTGCCTCTGTTTCTTAAAGAAACCTTTAATTCACATACGGCTTTAAAGGTGTTGTCAAACTTGTCCATGAATAAAACATTTTTCTGTAATTCAGATCGATGTGTAGTTCACCCCAATGTGAAAATTCTGTCATTATTTATTCTTCCACTTCACTTGTATTTCAAAACCAGACTTCTTTTCTGTAGTATGCCAAAGCAGATATTTGGAAGAATGTTTGTCACTGGCATTCGATTGCATTCCATTTGTGAGCATACATTTAAAGTAATGGGTTCTGATGCTGTTTAGTTTACAACATTCTTCAAAATAACTTCTATTCTGTTCTGTGGTGAATGATCGGGTTGAAAACGCTTCAGTGAAACAGTGTGAAGGGTTTGCACACTTCGTGTTTAATTTGGTCCGGAGTGGAATTTTGTGTGTGATGTTTGTCGGCCATCTGTGAGAGAGGAATGTTCTGGAATTCCCCGTCTACAGGACTTTATATAGTGCTGAATATTTAACATTGAGAGAGATTTACAGTCTCGGAAGCTGATTGATCAATTCTTGGGCTTTAGTTATGATAAAACAATAACATTTGGTTATTGTTCATATGTCTATTATATCTGAAGGATTCATTTTCTGTCATTTATATTTCTTTTGGTTACTATTTTATAAAATAAGTGACATTAAATAAGTGACATTAACTACAGCTATACATTTAACTATACATTAAATGTATAGCAAAACTATACATTTAATACACCGTAATTGACATCACTTTCAAAAAGATTTGTATTGTTTCTGTCCTACTGAAACCTTGTTCCAAAAAACATTTTCAGGAAAAACACATTATGGAATTATTAAAAAAATGACAAAGTTGTACAGCACTTTTTAATAGATTTAATCAAAGCTCAGATACAAACATAAGGGATGAGTAATAGAAGAGAGATATGTAGTTGATGATATATTTATGTTTCTCTCGGTTAATCTGGTTGTATATATTGTGTTTATGAGCTGAGAGGAGATTGAATTCATTACTGCTGATCTCAGCTCAGTGTCGGATGTCTTTATTCAGTGTGTAAACACTAAGCTGATAATTCTATTAGTTATGAATGAGATTTAGTGTCAGAACCACAAGACCTCACACACTTGTGTTACATGTACACTTTGTGTTTATCTGCACACGTCATTCCTCTCTGAGAACGGATTCAAATAAGAGTTTGATGTGTGTGGAAATGTCATTCCTCTTTCAGACCTCATATATCACTTATGAAATGAGTGATTTAAGTTAATAATATACACTTTTATAAAAGCACAGCTTGAGACATTGTTGAGATCTCTTCTGAACGTATAATAGAGACATTTGAAATGGTCTGATTCTTTCTCTGAGAAGAAATAAATGAGGCACAGATGAGAAAAAATCTTTTGTTGGCTCTTCGGTTAATCTCATAATGAGAAGTAACTGAGATATTAAAGAGATTTTTATGGGTGGGTGTCTAGAGCACGCTCCTCTGCAGATGCTGTGAGCAGTATCCACTGGCAGGAGATAAATTGCTTTGGGATTTTGGTGTGTGTGTGTGTGTGTGTGTGTGTGTGTGTGTGTGTGTGTGTGTGTGTGTGTGTGTGTGTGTGTGTGTGTGTGTGTGTGTGCGTGCGTGCGTGCGTGCGTGCGTGCGTGCGTGCGTGCGTGCGTGCGTGCGTGCGTGCGTGCGTGCGTGTGTGTGTGTTTGTGTGTATGTGTGTGTTCACAGGATAATTGCTTTCTGTCGTTGACTCTATTTGTCTGAGCTTGACTTTCTCTCCTCTACTATTCATTCATTCATCTGCACTTCCACTCCATCATCCATCACACACTGAATGCACCTGAAAACCATCACAGCTCATTTCCCTTCTGCAGTCTGTGTGTGTGTGTGTGTGTGTGTGTGTGTGTGTGTGTGTGTGTGTGTGTGTGTGTGTGTGTGTGTGTGTGTGTGTGTGTGTGTGTGTGTGTGTGTGTGTGTGTGTGTGTGTGTGTGTTAGCGTTACATCATAGACACAATGTTTTATGTTATGAGAAACATAAAACATTGTCGTTATACAATGTTATACGGTGCACTAAAACGACAAAAATTTGTCGTTATAGTGCACCGCATCTGTCTGCCATTGGTCGGACAAACAGGATGGCCAAGCATAAACTCACATCATGTCTGTGTACCTGAAAGAGTTTTTCATCACTTCTGTATTTCAGATCACAATGTTGTGCTCATGATTTGAGTGCTGTTATGAAGCTAAAGACCTCAAGATAAGAGAGGAGGCCGTTTCATTCTGTAAATACAGAGAGAGAGAGGACATAAATCTACTGACACTATCTCTGTAGCATTTCCTAGTGTCGACCTTGGCAAAAGTGCAGGAGGCAGCACAGAGAATAGGACAATTGTGTGTGTGTGCGTGTGTGTGTGTGTGTGTGTGTGTGTGTGTGAGTGTGCGTGCGTGTGCGTGTCTTTTTTGTGTATGTGTGTGTGCGTGAGGGTTGCTTTGTGATATATGACCAGTCAAGCTGGGTCGATTATAGAATCAAGTGTGTGCATGAGAGTGAGAGAGTGAGAGAGAGAGAGAGAGAGAGAGAGAGAGAGAGAGAGAGAGAGAGAGAGAGAGAGAGAGAGAGAGGAGAGGAGAGGGAGAGAGAGAGATAGAGAGAGAGAGAGAGGAGAGGGAGAGAGAGAGAGCAGCACAGTGATATATGACCAGTCAAGTACAGTCGATTATAGATGCGTGTGTGTGTGTGTGTGTGTGTGTGTGTGTGTGTGTGTGTGTCTGTGTGCTCGCGCACGTGATTAAACTATATTTTTATGAGGAAAATAAGTTAAAAAAGTCCATTTAAAAGCTAAATAAATATACTGTTTGATTTAACTTAATTAAGTAGAACTAGTTAACTAAAAATTTATGATGAACAAGGAACACTCTTATGGGGGAATCCCTTAATTTTTCAAGTCCACAGTCCTCCAGTAAAAAGACAGATACTGCTGTTAAATCTACAGAATACCATAATAGAGTTAACCAAAATACTGGTCTCTATTACAAATATATATTAGTTTAATCAACACTTACTTAAAACTCCAACTTTTTCATTACATAAATGTAAAGAATATTTATACAGTTTAGAGAAAATATCTTCCATTGAAAAAATATGTAAAGTTTTAATAGATTTTATTAAGTCTAAATAATGGTTTATTTTTGTTGATGTGTTGATGTGTGTTGTGTAGTTGAATGGATTATATATAATGTGCTGTTTATTTGTGTATTTCTGAATGAAGTTAAGAAGTGTTTGTCTCATCCGGTGGATTAAAAGAAGAATTTATTTAAAATATTCTGGGTGAACAAGGACCACTTAACCTTTACTGGTGGATAACTAGCCAGAACTATATCAATTTATAGTTTTTCAATAAAAAATAATGTTATTGAATAATCTTGTCATTATGAAGTGTCATTTCTTTCATGTTTATATGATGAGTGAAAGATTCTTAGAATTAATTTGAATGCATTTGTCATGTTTCACAAGACTCTTGACAGCTGTAGGATTCTAACAGCTGATCTTTATGATGATGATGATAGACATTATATAATCAGATGGATTTTTGTGTGATTTGTGTCCTCATATGGGACATAACACAAGTATTGCTGATGTTTAACACACACACATGCACTGATATACGACACAGGACTTTTATTCATTTAACTTTGTGGGTGGGTGTGTGTGTGTGTGTGTGTGTGTGTGTGTGTGTGTGGGTGGGTGGGTGTGTGTGTGTGTGTGTGTGTGTGTGTGTGTGTGTGTGTGTGTGTGTGTGTGTGTGTGTGTGTGTGTGTGTGTGTGTGTGTGTGTGTGTGTGTGTGTGTGTGTGTGTGTGTGTGTGTGTGTGTGTGTGTGTGTGGTGGAAACTCTGACATGATTTTCCAGTGTGATTCAGGTTAGAGGATACAGATAAGAATTGAAATCCTGTTTCGCTTCATATCAAAAGTTTAAGCCAAAATGATTTATAATTTCAGTGTTTATCAACCTTGAATTGTAAAATGTTTGTTAGAGCCCAGAGATCCACATATTTTGCTTAAGTTGTAGATCCAATGTGAACATTTCTTCTGCCTTTAGAAATACTAACAGTATTTATGGGGCATTTTTAATATTGTTTGTGTCACTGTGCCCTAAAGAGTACATAATACAAAATACATAAGTGATTTCAAGTATTTATAATTATTTTGATAAAAATAGCTTTATTTGATATATTATTTTTTATACACATTTTGAATTTGTTAAATTTCAACACATATTTTGACAGCTCTATTCTAAATATGTTAAACTACCAATATTAATTAAACTAACTTATACTCATTGTTCTGTACTTTATTTAAGCTGTTAACTTCTCAACATTATTCTTACAGTATTGTCATATCTTTCTTAATGGATAAACTTAAGTTATTTATCATGTTTAGTTATTGGACTGTGTTGTTTCTTTATACAGATTCTATATCTGTAATTATTCTGTGTTATACTGAAATGAGCATATATGTCAGCTTCACGTGATCGTGACAACAGTTGAAATATCGGAGGCAAGGTTAGGGATGATTTGACACTTGTTGTCTTGGCCATGTGTTGTGTATACTATAACTCGTTTTTTCAAGCAGTATCATAGACCAACTCAACACTTAAACGATGACATCAGATACTGTGAGTGAATGTAAGCGTTGGGCACATAAACACTAATGTCATCCATCACATCAAACTCACGGCCTTCATCTCATGTTCTGTCCGGACCTGAGATCAGGTTGCCTGCCGGGAACCATTGAGACCTCCAGATGAACTTAAGCGGACAGGAGCGTCACCACGGCGACCACAACATCAGCAGAAATAGCAAACAAATAGGCAGCTCAGATTTTAGAGCTCATATCTGTGATGCTGTCAACGCCACGACACGTTTAACGGAAATGACCACGCTGGCCCTCTCACCTTGGGATTTTCACTTCCTTCAGCAAGACAATTGATGTTTAAGAAGGTGTAGCCGGCAGGCCTCAGGACGGTTTATTTTTACTCCTAACAATGTGAGTGTGACGGTGGAACACACTTAAGAGTCTCTGAAGGAACCACAATAAACAGATGTTGACTTTGATGATAAAAGGCCAAAGGAAGAGAGCGAGCGTGAGAGAGAAAGACAGGAAGTGGGAGAGCGGGTGACAGGAAGTGGGAGAGGTGTGCGGGATCGAGCTGTCTTACTCCTCAGATGGAGAAGTTTATATACTGTCACTCATTCACCTGTCACCTAGAAAAGAAAAAGTTGACATTTTATTTCACATCCATGACTTACCCAACATCACACAACTGTAAAATGAATCATTCCTCAATCCGCATGTGCATTATCTGAGCTTATTTCAGGAGATTTATTGAGATTTAGTATAAGGCTTCATATTGACTGATGGTTGTCTTATTGGTTGATGTGTAATTTTATTCATATTGTTTTATATGAAATAAAATAATTTCATACTAATTAATACATATGAAATATTTTTTATTGGGTATAAAATAATGAGAATGTTCATGGAAGTCTTTCACTATTTTAATGGACTTTACAATTCTTATGCTAGTAATTGTTGTCTGTGGGTATTCTCTATATAGTGTGTGTGTGTGTGTGTGTGTGTGTGTGTGTGTGTGTGTGTGTGTGTGTGTGTGTGTGTGTGTGTCTGTCTGTCTGTGTGTGTGTGTGTGTGTGTGTGTGTGTGTGTGTGTGTGTGTGTGTGTGTGTGTGTGTGTCTGTGTGTGTGTGTATGTGTGTGTGTGTGTGTGTGTGTGTGTGTGTGTGTGTGTGTGTGTGTGTGTGTGTGTGTGTGTGTGTGTGTGTGTGTGTGTGTGTGTGTGCGTGTGTGCGTGTGCGTGTGCGTGTGCGTGTGTGCATGTGTGCGTGTGTGTGTGCGGTAACATCATTAATAGGGACAGTGATTAATTCCCACTGATCTGTGAACAGTCTGGAGAGTTTGATTTATAACACTCTTTATTATTAGTGAGGTCACATAAAGAGCGAGCAGTGTTTATTCAGCAGTGTTACTTGTGTTTCTTTTTGATATGTAATGTATACAAATACAGATTATTGCACACATTTCATATTCATACCGAAGTAAACTGATATTTCTTTGTCTTCTCTGTTGTGTGTTCATTCTCCTCAATGCTGTCATGTTGAACATTTTATTACACACAATCTGTTCTGGAGGCACAATCCTTCTTTAAAAAGTGTTTGGTCTATTCCTTTTAATGTTCAGACAATATTAAAACATCGTACGCTATATAACATTCTGTACCAGACACTGGGATCTCTAGTATGTGAGAGTTCATCATCGACTACCTTGGTGAAAAACATAGTCTGTTCTGTTGAATATATTGTGAAGAATTAAGGAAAGCAAATGTTTTTATTTACTGTAAAACATGACAAAACGTTACCAAACTACCATCATTCCTTTGTTTTGTTGTACAGAAAACAGAGATTTTGAAACATGTAGAACAATAAAACATTTTTTAATACCATTTTTATTTATCCGCCCATGATAACCAGTGGGGTCCAAGAACGGTTTGGTCACGAGCATTGTTCCAAATATCTTTTTCTGATCTGGGACAACTAGACGGTGATTAATTCATGACCGAATTTTTACTTTCAGATGAACTATGACTTGAATGTAACCGCAGACTGAATTCAATAATCTCCGGTGCTTTATTAATAATATGTGTAGTTTGTCCACACATACCTGATTCATACGTTCATGATCAGGCGGTGGTGTTGTCTGGGGGCGGCGGGTGTGTTGGGCTGGAAATGGAAGGGATAACATCTTGTTCCCAAAGGAGCTTAATCATCTTAATGAAGCGCTTGTGCTGCTAAACGAGTTTAATCATGTTAATGAGGTCTGTGTTAGCGCACCTGTGCTGAGAAACAATCCCACAATCCCTCCTGTGTGCACAGGCCAGCGACGCACGACTCATTCCAGACCAATCACTCAAGGTCACACATTTACCCAATGTAATTTCTGTCCAAATCCAAAGAAGATTATTTCTGAAGATATTTTGAAGAATGTTGATAGCCAACCACACAGACTTTCCCTGTAGGGCTGAGACATTTTTCAAAATATCTTGTTTTTGACCCAGGCCGTTAACTGATCTGTGTGATTTAATAGAATAATATTTGTTGTCCATCAGGTTGAACCAGCAGGACACTTTCGGTCAGAAATAACGTACTGAAGAACAGAACGACTCACAACAACCGACATGAAGCCGAGGAGAAAGTCAGCAGGGACACAGTGAGGTAAGACACAAACATGAATCTTGTGAGATCGAAGACACTTGAAGAACATTGATTTAACAGCCACACGATGACAGCGGTAAGCAGTACAAATGATTCTGTGTGGAGGAAAGAGAACATCGATACTACACACAGGCCAAGGTCACAGAGAAACCCCTCCAGCTCTTCTGCGTCAGACACACTTCAGTTACATGTGATCGAGGAAAATAAGAGAAAGTGATACACTTGAGATTGTCATTAAGGGATAGACGGTGACATTTACTATTGATTCTCTGAATACATCTGCCTGATAAAAGATGACCTCAGGTAACCTCACATTCTTAATTTCAGACGGCCTATTGTCATTATATTAGTGTTGCCGGTGGTGAAACCGTAAGGTTGTTGTCATTTATATTAAGTCCGATGTGAGAAGCATCTGACTCAAAAGGACATTTTTAATGTATATGATCACTTTCTTCTTCTCATCATTTTTATCCTGTTTGTCCTCTATTGTATAGTGAAAAAAACATGCAAGTGAAAAGAGGCCAGCGGTTTGCTTTTATCAACATTCTTCAAAATATCTTCTTGAAAGAAAGCCATTTAGGATAAAATTACAAACAGGTCAGCGAATAATGACAGAATATCTATTTTGGGGTAAATTATCATCTTAACCCTCTGCGGTCTGAGGGTGTTTCGGAGCCCTGGAGAAGTTTTGAAGTGTCCTGACATTTGTGCTTTTTTTGGTTCCTTATAAACATACATTTAGCTAAAGTCTGACATCACTGCATTCAGCAGAAAGCAACGTTTATGCCTGGTTCATTTTCTCACGTCACTGAATAAAAGGCAATCAAATACAAACAGAATATATGTTACCGAGACTTTTGAGTTCTAGATCTTATAGCTCAGAGGTTTTGCTTTAAAATAATGTAAAATCATCATGTTCAATCACTCTCAGAAAACA
>CM065654.1:10063193-10105693 GCA_033220385.1 Triplophysa yarkandensis
TTCTGACTTCCACTTTTACCTCAGTTTTTGACAAATGGGCAATTCCGTGAAACTGTAAAGTTTTTCCAATGGTTTTTACCATTCTGGTTCCATATCTGTCAACATTTGGTGTTTCAGATACAGATGTGAGCTCATCTTTACTGCAGGATTTTCATAGTAAAGTAAGGGCTAGTTTTGGGATTATTTATTGATCTTTTAAAATAGTAAACTTGTGCATAGACTGATATTTGTCTAATGTTTTAACACGGTCAACAATGGTTTTTAATATACAAAAAGTTGGTTTAGTTTACTGGTAACAATTATTTTCTAAGAGCACTTTAATGTCATGTCCATAACGCTGAAATTAACCAAATTAAATTTCCATATAAATGTCTGTCTGTCTGTCTGTCTGTCTGTCTGTCTGTCTGTCTGTCTGTCTGTCTGTCTGTCTGTCTGTCTGTCTGTCTGTCGGTCGGTCTGTCTCTCTGTCTGTCTGTCTCTCTCTCTCTCTCTTTCTCTCTCTCTCTGGTCTCTCTCTCTCTCTGGTCTCTCTCTCTCTGGTCTCTCTCTCTCTCTCTCTCTCTCTGGTCTCTCTCTCTCTCTGGTCTCTCTCTCTCTCTCTCTCTCTCTCTCTGGTCTCTCTCTCTCTGGTCTCTCTCTCTCTCTCTCTCTCTCTCTCTCTGGTCTCTCTCTCTCTCTGGTCTCTCTCTCTCTCTCTCTCTCTCTCTCTCTCTCTCTGTCTCTCTCTCGGTCTCTCTCTCTCTGTCTCTCTCTCGGTCTCTCTCTCTCTCTGTCTCTCTCTCTCTGGTCTCTCTCTCTCTGGTCTCTCTCTCTGTTCTCTCTGTTCTCTCTCTCTCTGTTCTCTCTGTTCTCTCTCTCTCTGTCTCTCTCTCTGTCTCTCTCTCTCTCTCTCTCTGGTCTCTCTCTCTCTCTCTCTCTCTCTGGTCTCTCTCTCTCTCTGGTCTCTCTCTCTCTCTCTCTCTCTCTCTCTCTCTCTCTCTCTCTGGTCTCTCTCTCTCTCTCTCTCTCTCTCTCTCTCTCTCTCTCTCTGGTCTCTCTCTCTCTCTCTCTTCATATTCTATGATCATCCCGTCTTTCAATCACTCAATAAATTCTGCTGTTTTTTACGTGTCTTGCTCATTAATCTCATCTGAACGTGCTTTGTAATGAAATAATGCTTATGAAAGTGTTTGTGAAGTTATACTCCCGTGGTTAATTTGTCTCGTGTTAATAACACATTTCTGCTGACTGTTTAAAGAAGTGTTTTTGCTGGTGTCTGAAGAAGCGATGTGGTACCCGAGAGAAAACTTTTCCTGACCTGCTATTACCCTTCAGAGATCTCAATTAGTCTAACAAGAGCCGCTGATCATTAAAGGGAATATAGAGAAACCTCGGTGGATCACAATCCGCTGGCTTACACAACATCTAACACACAAAACAACACAGAATTATATTCTCATGTCATCATTTTGTTCTGGTTTCTTGAATCAAATGTTCCTTGACTTTGATACAGGTTATAAATCACTGCCACACTGAAATATGAATTGCTCTTTTTAGTTTGGTTTCTAAGTGTAATCAAAGGGAACTTACAGGGTTTTGTTTTTTTATAGTTACTTCTTCCTGTTTTAAATGTCAAATGGTTGATTTAAGAAAGCTAACTTACTTTTAAAGAGTTGAAAAATTTATGAAAATCCACTTACAGGGTAGTCGTGTGTTATTTTAAATCCTGACTTACAACACTTAACTTTGTTAACTAATGTTCAGTGAAAGGCCTGACCTCAGTATTTGCTATTTATGTAATTCTGTTTAGATAGTTTGTCCTTCGTTGTTCATGGTTCTTTTGTTGTACGGCTATAAATATTATGTAAAGTAGTTTATAAATAATTATTGGTAGTAATAATTCAGGTCCCGTAATGTAACAATAACAACGAACACACACACACACACACACACACACACACACACACACCCACACACACACACACACACACACACACACACACACACACACACACACACACACACACACACACACACACACACACACACACACACACACACACACACACACACACACACAATCGCCTCTAGAGACACGTTTTATTGAATAAAAACTGAACGTTTATTGGTTTCTGAGGGACCTGAAAGATATTTATTATTATGCTGGATGCTCACACAAACCAAACCAATTATAATGTTTGTTTTATCAATCATTATTTGTACAGTATTAAACTATATCTAGTGTAAGAAATCACATATTATTCTCTCAACTAGAATAAGGAATTTCTTTAAATTAAAAAAATCCCACAGACTGACATTAAAGAAGGATCTGAGCATATTGCATTTGTTCAAAAAGAAGTATTTTACTTTAAAGCATGAAAACTATTATATGAAACTTTTACTATGTCGTTTTATGTCATTTGGTCTGTCAATGATCTGTCTCACCCCTCAGTACCTTAGACAGGTGAACACACACACGTTTAACACGTTTGACCGTCCATCTGTCTCTGTCCAGAGGTACACGACATGTCTCGGTTCCTCGGGGACATGAGATGCTAAAAGCTTTTCAACACTAACATCTCACAGCAATCCCGATGTCTTTCACATTTAATCTACAGATGAGAGAGAATATGATCAGAGAGAGCAGGGAGAGCGGGACCAGATCAAAGCTCCATCCATCACACGCCACACTTTATGACATCATCCAGGGGTTCTCAAAATACCCCATATTTTCACTTATACGTCATACATTATCGAACACGACTGTTTGTTAGTTTGTTATGATGTCACGGTTTTCTTAAACCTCATCCTCAGTGTGTTTCCATGGTAACAGAAACT
The DNA here is from genome assembly GCA_033220385.1 of Triplophysa yarkandensis. Lineage (NCBI taxonomy): Eukaryota > Metazoa > Chordata > Actinopteri > Cypriniformes > Nemacheilidae > Triplophysa > Triplophysa yarkandensis. The sequence continues at coordinate 10,066,011 of CM065654.1, forward strand.
AAGACTTCAGAAACAGGAAGTGATGAGTATAACCATTGACATGTTCATGGAAAAAGCACACACACACACACACACACATCTACAACTAAAAGTGTGCATGGATGTTGATGAAATATTTATCTTGCTGATATTTCATCCTGAACCTTTCAGACATGGCTGTATTGTTAACATTCCACTTCATTGCCCTCGGCCCATTCAGAGAGATATACTCTTATCTGTAAAAAGATGGATGACTGCACTTAGCAACAGCATTCCTGTGTGGTTTACATCAATAAAGTTCTCATGTGCACTTTAAAGGGCCTGTCAGGAGAGATTTACATGTGCTGTATGTAAATGAAGAATGATATAAAACCCTTTCTGGATGCAGAGAATATGAACTGTTCACAGATCTGTACAGAACGATTGAGAAAACAAAAGAAGCTTTATTACATTTATGATATCTCTATCAACACCGTTGGTTGATGCACGGAATTCCAGATCCAAAATACTGGTCTGATTTTGGGTTATTGCTGGTAGATGCGAGGGCATTTAAACCCTGACAATCGTTTCTGAATGATAAAGAAAATGGAGATGAAAGTTTTTGTTCTTCACTGAGCTTGTAAACGTGTTCATAAAACAGTTTTCTGCCCTCAACCAGAAAATCATTTCTGAAGCAACACTGTTTTAATGACAATAAATACATTTCATGTCGTGATGGTACATTTACATTTACATTTATTCATTTGGCAGACGCTTTTATCCAAAGTATCTTTCAGTATTATACAGTATACATCTATCACTGTATAGTAAACAGATGTAAGATGTCTTCAAGAACACTTCAGTTCTTATCTGCTGACCCTGAGATTCAAACCAACAACCTTCTGATCACAAGACCAACTCTCTAACACCAGAACACAACTGTAACACATGTGTCACGATATCTTTATTATAACTACTGTGTTTATTTTAATAAATAATTTAATATTTCAGGGTTTGAAGTGTGAAATGTTCCTAATCAGAGATATCAATATTGAACTCTGTTGTCTTCTACGATTAGCCGGTGTGGGCCAAGCAGAAAACAGCCTTCCATTGAATGAACCAATCAGATGTAGGAATGTAATCCCGCAGGTACTGCTGTGTTTATCTATTGACATGTTTTAAAGTTGTCTATCTAAAACCACCATTTAAAGTACACAATATTTTATTTGTACATTACTTGCATGCATAAATAGGGCAATGCCAGGTTGTTTAGTCGCGTATGCATCGTAAAAACTGATCCTGAAAAATCTTTGGATTTTGGGATGAATCGGATGTGTTGTCATGCCATGCTGTTGTGTATCATCGGTTTATGATTAGTTTGTCTGGTGTGAGGTTTTTCATGCTGATATAATGCTGAGCTTTCAGAACTGACCTGACCTTACCCAAACAATACATCTCTACTAATGGAGATTACCTGTCAATAACGTAATTCAGTCCTTGAAGACGTCTGCATGCACAGGCTGAAGGTGAATGAGGATTGGTTGTGTTTTATGACTTCAATAAACGCTGTTAGACCGGTCCAGGCCAGCTCAGATGATCTCATGCTGTTCTGGAGAGAATATTATCATTACTGTAACTTTAGTGAAGTCACACTCCGTTATTAGTTGCTATGCAGTGTAACTGTTCTGGCTTGTTGCTATGGGGTCTCCAAGGGGTTGCTATGGTGGACTTATGGTGTTAGGGCCAGGATGTTACTGTACGTGAATGTGTCCCGCTTGTTGTTATTGGTGCTTGTTAAAAATTGGCCTTCAGTAAGTTGCGGTCAGTCCAGTTGGTGTGGCTTAGGGGTTTAACAACATGAATCACAGTTCACACTTATTACATGTATCTAACCTGGTTCTAAAACCATGAAGGCTGCAATATTGTGTTTTAGCACAACTTTATGATTTATGGCTCTTTGATCAGTAGAAAGTACTTATCGACATAAAATCATGATGAGATTTAGCCTTTTATGTGCAATTGAAAAGAAACACTTATCAAACATCATCAATCATCATTATTAATATTGTTTAAAAATAAAGAAAAGCTTCGAATAGCAGTGATCACATATATCCTTTGGAACTGTGTCTGTGCATATGAATAGCTCAGTAAATCCGTACAGCCCTAGTGTGACACAACTGTCTGAATGATCCTCGGATGTCTGTCCATCTGACCCAGCTCCGATTGTGAGTTATTCTCATCGCTCGTCTCTTCTTGAATAGACGTCTCTTCTTCAATAGTTAACCCAAGATGGCGGCGAGTATGGCTGCCGTGTTGCGAGCTCCGCGAAAACGTTGCAGTTTTTCGTTTGTTCTACTTGTTTGTTTGTTGTCGTCCTTTGTTTTGGAGGTTGTTTGTTTAACTGTCTACGACAGGCAAACACTTCTTAACATAGGTGCTGTGTTTAGTGTTTAATGTTTTTCTCGTGCTAAATGTATGCATGTTGAATGTTTCGACTGTGTTTGTCTATAGTACACTGTGTGTACTGACTATATGTATGTGCATATTGCACACTGTCTTATGTCTGCACTATATGTTACATGTTATATGTTACCTGTACTGCGCTGTTTTTGGAGCAAGCTCCTAAGAATTTCACTCACCAGGGCACATGTGATGTAGTGATGTGACAATAAAATTTAATTGAATATAATTGAATTGAATTCTCTTGTCTGTATTTTACTGTTCTGTGACAGTGTCACATCATAGAATACAGGCTGTTTTTGGTGTATTTGTGTGTTCTTCATGCTGTATGTTAACTGTAACCTGAGGTTGAATCTTTTATGACGGACTACTGCTGCACAATTATCGACTAATTGGGATTAAAATTACAGACCAAACAATTACAAGATCACCAAAATCCTGGATTACATCAGTGGATTTGTGCTCATTGTTCTGCTTTTCATCCAGATGTTTAAGAGCTACATACAGTACATTAATAAATCTGTGATTGTAGAATTGATTAGTTGACGTTTGCTTTAGATGTTCCCATATCATGGTGCTTCTTCACAAAAAAATCATCAAACTTTTTAAAACTTCAATGTAAACATTCTCTTCAACAATAATAATTACAATTCCCAAACTATCAAAGTTAATAATGGACACTTGTTATTTTTGATCAGAGAACTTTGTATTTGTTTTGATATTTTGTGTTGTTGTCCTGAGTAAAGCGAATGAGTTTCACTCATCTGAAATAACAGAATTAAAAGATAATGAGTCATTTATCCTCATTTACTGCCAGCTGAGATTTATAATTACTCTCATTATTCATCAGGTGTGTGTGTGTGTGTGTGTGTGTGTGTGTGTGTGTGTGTGTGTGTGTGTGTGTGTGTGTGTGTGTGTGTGTGTGTGTGTGTGTGTGTGTGTGTGTGTGTGTGTGTGTGTGTGTGTGTGTGTGTGTGTGTGTGTGTGTGTGTGTATTGTTATGTATTATTTCATGTTTGTGTCTTACATGCTGTGTAAAGACAGATACAGACGTTTTATTCATTGACCGAAACGAATGACAGTTTATTTCAGCTTAATTGTGTTGAAAGAAGAGTTTCCTATAACTTCTGTGTCTCAGCAGTTTTGGTTCTGGATATTCGTGTTCTTCCGTGTGTTCTGTGTTCTCTTATCTCAGATCCACAGAGCTGGATGTTCTGTCCTCGTTTCTCTATCTTACACTGAAGAATTATCTTGGACATTTATTGGGGCTCTTGTCGGACGTCTGAGGGCTCTCTGTGAGAACTGATGTCCTCAGGAATTCAATTTCCTCTTTCGTGATCTGCTTTTATCAGCGTAATAACTGTTCTCAGGCCTGTGTTAATGAAAGTTGTCTGTCTGGGAAGTTGAGGGTGAGCAGACCACTCACCTGAACACGCACACACACACACACACACACACACACACACACACACACACACACACACACACACACACACACACACACACACACACACACACACACACACACACACACACACACACACACACACGTTTACTGAAGATAACAACATTTATTTGTTTTGCATATTTCATGAATTTAACAACCTGTATTTTGTCATTCATGTGTTGTAAAAGCATAAGTGTAATTCATTTATATTTTGCTTGAATGTTTCTTTAAGATAAAAACACATTCTCTTGTATGCATTGGTATGATGTGTGTCATGTGAAGGGTCATGGGCAGGACAGATCTGGACAGGATTATACTTGATTGAAAAACCAAGATGTTGTGAATCAAAGAGATAAACGTTCGGTTCGGTTCAGGTTGTTCTGGTTTAAAGAACATCTTCAGTAAGATGAAGTGATTATGATACTGAACACAAAACAGATCTTCAGTCTTAAAGTCTAAGATAGAGATCAAGATTCTGGGTCATGAACTTATGAACTCAACTTCCTTTATCTCTATCAAAATATTTCATTTCACCTTTGGATTTTATCAACGTTTATTCTATTTATGCGTACCCTAAAAAAAAATTCATAAAAGTTCATTTATATAATGTATACTGTTTATTCAACATGTTTTTATTTTTTTAATGTTAGAGGTATAATTTCTTTTCTTTGTTTTATAATCATTTGCACCTCAACCCCTTTTCATTCTATAGTTTAAAGGTTAACAGCTTGGAAAAAAATATTTCTATAAAATACTGTAAAATATTTCAATAGCTCTTTTTACAGTTTTGATATTATTGTTCATTTAGATTTCAGGTGTTTTATAATATGAATCCGGCTTATTTAATGATAAAGAAATCCTTTAGATTGTGTCTTTCAGGTTTTAATAATAGAAGTAGTCTTCCAGGAGTTTCCTCTACATAAAGATATTATAATCTCTGTATAAACTCTTACATTATCAGTTGACAGTTTGTCTTCATTAACTTAAACATGATGATTTCATCACATACTTCTCTTGTGAAATGTCTTTGATTGTAAGTGTATTCCAGTGTTTTGTGTCTCTTGGAAGCTTCACACATTAGCACATGTGTTGTGTTGTGTTGTGTTGTGTTGTGTTGTGTTGTGTTGTGTTGTGTTGTTCAGGGCAAACCGAGATGTGTGTGGTTAGAAGAGACATCCACAGCGTATCAATGTCACGTATGTTCTCACATTCTCAGACATCTACACAATGACTCAACTAAAGTGTGTCACATTCCTGATAAATGGTTTCACTACAGACAATATCCCAGGATATCATACTGTTATATTTCGTGCAGGAACAGGAAGTGTGGAACAGGTTGGACGGGTAACTGAAGGCCGGAGTGATGTTGATGTCATGGGTAACAATGTCGATTAACATCACATCTCCAATCTCTCTCACAACCCGTTCGACAATGTCCCTCAATGTTTAACACACTTCTTGTGAACATCATTCAATTATTGTGACATGTGATGACAGCAAAGACAGGAGGAGAATACCCAACTACTTCCTGTCTGCAGCATCCGAGTGTTATGATAATGCATCGTTCCAAAAAAGTAATATTTTTCAAACATTGTTATATGTTATTCTAATTCATTCTAAATAATCTTGTCATTTCATAATATTTGCTGTGTGACCTTTATAGACGGACGCATCTCTTGTGTCACATGTCGGCTCCATCAGGACAGAACCTGATTGGCTGTGAGGGCTCGGGCTGATGTCATATATATATATAATGGCGATGATGATCAGACGTGATGTGTTGGGTTTGTGGAGCTGAGCTGGCGATTTCTGCCCGAGCTAACAGGCCATCAATAATGTGCGAATGAATGTCAGCGATCATTGTGAAACTAAAAGCATGCCTTCTGAACACAAGCATCATCTTACACGGCAAAATACTTTCCACACGCTCGTTTTTCAACCGGCATGTTTATTTGATCTGTGACTGTGTAAAGCGTCTTAATAGATACTGAGAGGAACACAAATGTAATTTAATATACCATAAACATGTCATGAGGAGATGAAACCGAGGAGTGAAATGTCATGAAGGAAATTCAGAATCAAATCTAATGTGCAGCTTTAACGGAAGAGAATAATGCAGATATTACGAGTGATTTCGCCTCATCCACAGAGATTTGAGTGGGAGAAAAATGTTATTCTATGGCATTTAGTGTTTGTTTAACTATGATATAATAAATCATACATACATTTACATTTACATTTACATTTAGGCATTTGGCAGACGCTTTTATCCAAAGCGACTTACAATAGTCGAGGAGACAATGAAGCGGTAAATAGCCGATTTATGTCACCAGATAAAATCAAACAACAGAGAATAAATGCCAACACAACCCTGTTTCTATTAAAAAGCATTCTGGTAGGATCTATCTCCTGTGTATATTGACCTGTCTCTTATTGTCTTGTATACTTTGGACCAATTAAAGATCTCCTTTTAGTTCTTTAAGTTTTGTGTTTTCATAGCACCTTTTTCATGTTTCATATCACTGTGTACTAGCTGTGTGTGGGATAACTGACCTTAAGCAAAATACTCAGTGTCTACGTTTCATAAATGACCACACCACTGTATTTCATCTTTTTCAATTATTAACAGCAGGAACTAAATGCATTCTCGACTCTTTCGTATTTATTGAATAACAAATATTTTATCCCGTAACCCCGAAGAAAGTTGTTCACATGCATAAATATGAATAGTCTTTAGCAGTATATACTTATACATTTCGACAAATAGTGGTGTTATTTTGTGTTAGCTTTAATTTTTATAAATTTAGTGATTTGTTTTTTTTTTGTTTTTTTTTTTCATGTTGTTATAGAGCAGTCCACTTAACTTCCTTGATATTAATATTTTATATATTGCATATTTGTATATTTTTAGCATGCAGTCCTCATGTGAAATAGATTGTATCTGTTCAATGTCATCTTAAATCCTGATAATGTTCTATTAGTTTTTATTTCATATAAAATGTATGGTGCATCTGTGGATGCATTGGTCGATGTGCTCAAGGGTTTTACACGGTAGAATAATCACACATCTTTTATTTAGAGATGGATGGATGGATGAAAGTCTTCAGAGACACATATTAGTGTAATTCCAGCGCTGATGGGGATAACTACTGTTTAAAACTTTCATATGCCCGCTGTCTCTTATGTTGTGATATTTACAACTGAATCTTTTAATTATTTTCATTTTCCATATGTTTAAATTAAGGACATTATAGAGATATCTCTGGATTTCATTAGATTTCAGGTATGAAATGCAATGAATCAATAAGTCCTTCATCAAAATCCTCTTCAACAGTCCTCTTCAAATCAAACGTTTTCCACAGATTATCATACATTTATAGGAACATAAATCTGATTTTACAGCCTTTGTCCTAAACATCATATTTTTGTGGTTTTACATCAGTTTTACATCAATGGAGGTATATTTGAAAGCCAAATTTTCAACTAAACCAAAGATTCAAGTGTTTGTGTAGCAGCCATGTTTCTCAGTAATATTCTGATGAATTGAATCAGACGTTGACCGCATTATTCAAATGTCTGGTCACGATATTAATGATGAGAGGTTATTTCTGTCAGGACTGAATGAGATATAAAGACGGATTGATCAACACTATTGACTGTGTGATTTCTAATGACTGATGTGTTTTTCCTATAGGATTTCTGTTGAACTCAGCAGCTATTGATGGACTAAAGCATCTGGTCATCATGGAGACAGTCATTATTACAATCAGCGTAAAGTAGAAGGGAAAAACACAAAACTGAACTCTGATTTTAGTTTCACGCTTAAAGCCAAGTGAGAGTATTTTGACATCATTTTTTTACCGTCATGTCATTTTAAGTTCCTGATATTTCAAACTTTATGTCTGACTCTCATTTATGCAAGCACACCAAACAACACTAACATCTATTGTCTGACCACTGAAAATATCACATACATTTCTGATTTGTTCTTATCCTTTGCTCACGATAAAATGAACTTTCTTAAGGTTAACGTAAGTGAATTCTTCTGGTCGGGCGGGTATTAAACACTTTCTTAAAATTAAATCTGCACAAATAACCGAGCATAGTTACCAACACTAAAACATCTATATTTATTCTGCCAAAGTACAAAATAAAATCATGTACATTTTATTTACAACATTTTGTACAATTAAATACATTGCATGAATTCTTTACATTCTATACGGATGTGTTAAATACAGCAACACACACTTCTCCATCATTGTAAATCTTTAACACATGATCACACAAAAGGGTTTAAGACAATATTCTTTAAAATTACATCGTTTTGTTCCTAAACCGGCCTTTAACCTAGATGAGGCATGTAATGAAACCCTTCAGGTCAATATTTCCATGTTCACTTTTCAGTCATTCAGCTGTTTAATATCTGGGATGTTTAGGCCACTTTTCGCTGGAGTGGGTCTTCGCAGGTCCTCCCTCAAGTCTCTGACTGATCTCAGGTCAGTTCTCTTAAGGCTTATGTGAAGCACATAAAGCACATGTATGATCTGGTTCAGTGTCTTATATCAAACACAAGAATGACTGAAGAAGTGAAGACGGAATCACAATATGACAAGGGTTTACACTGAAACCGGTTACAGCACTCTGGTATTAAATCCTCATTCGATTGAAATCAGGGTGAAATAAATACACAGAAAATAATAATTATATTTGACGTTACAATATCTGGAATGATTTTCATTGCACTTTACAAGCTGTATAAATATTTATAACATTCTTCTTTATAATGGTGCGATCACACTGGAGTCACTTCTGTTAAAAAAATAACTTCATATTTGAAATTACATTCTATTATATTTTAATGTCAATAACAATTTACATGTTTTTTCCTATACTTTTGCCTAAAGTTAAGTTTTAAAACAGTTCTTATGTCATTTATAGCACAACTCTGTAATAATCTAGCGTGTTGATTGTTTTAATGCTGCTATACTTGTGTACTTGCGTTGTTAAAGTGAACATAACATCATACTTTTTAGTTTATTGTTGGCACCCTTGAGTCTTATTTTGTGTGAGGAAAGCACGTGCGAAGGTTAGTGGCACTACAATACAACATAACAGCCATTCCAGTTTAGTGAAGAGTGCACCAGTCTACCTGAAATTAAGATTTAAGATCAATATAATAATAATAATAATAATAATAATAATAATAATAATAACAATAATAATAATTATAACAATAATAATAATAATAATAATAATAATAATAATAATAACAATAATAATATAGGCAGTCATTTTGAGGCACTTATTATGAGTATAAACTAGATGCTTTCTGTGCAGCCATGATTATTTATATAGAATACATTTGGTTGCAATATGATCTTAGCAGTAGAGACATCAAATCACCAATAACCTCTCACATAACACTTAACACAGCATCACTTACTAGATGATCGAACCTTCAACAGAAAATAACAGACCATTATTTCCCCATTTTTGATCGTTTGAGAACAAATACCAGTTCAATGTCAGCAGTTAACATTCTGTAAAGTCAAATGCACAAACATTAAAGACAAATGTCAGACCAACATTTCTTTTACTATGTCCAAATCATTTGGGATGAGATCATAGTAACACTGATATATAACGTAGATGTAATTGTAATTCTTATCTTTCGTGTTTGTGTGCAGCATTTGGATGGGCTTTGGGCAGGCCGGGTTGTGTTTTTAGGCTTGAGGGAGGACCTGCGCCCACTCTACGCGATGCGTGGCATCAGTTTACTGACAGTCTTTGGTGTGATTCCTTGTATTTCTACTTGTCTACACATGTGTAAATACTGTAGCAAAGCTCTCTTTAACTACAACACTTGTGTAATATATATATATATATTGTGTAATGTATATATATAAATGTCCTTAAGTAAAGCGGTGAAGAGATCCGCATGATCAGGCGTCCTCCTCCACTTCTCTGATTGGCTGGATGATGTTGCTGTTGGATTTGTATTGATTCACCTGATTGGTTAAGTGTGTGTTGGCGTGTTTGATATGCCCGGTCCTAAAGGTGTTCTCACAGTCATCTGTGTACCAGTTCTTCTCTGTGGAATACATTCATTTACATTTAGAGATCACTCCATAAACTAGATCATGCATGAACGGTGTGTTTTATTATCTGATGTGAATAAATGACTGGATGGAAAGCACACAGAACGCTAAACCAAAGCTAGATGTAAAGCCACCGGAAGCCATCGCACCGCCATGTTGGTATGACCAGCTGTCAGCGGGCATCATGAACAGTTTAAATAAAGATGTCAAGTAATCGGTTGTGCTACACATATGATACATACATGTGGGTTTAAAATACTTGCTATTTTGGATGGTTTTGTTAAAAGTTTATGGTTATTTTAGACACAATAGTGATCTATAGACATTGTGCCCAGATAGCAAAGGTACATCAGAAATATGTCAGCTATACATCTGGAAAACATCTGCTGGATAAAATCATCTGACACAGGTGTGAAGGTTTAGAAATAAAGCTTCATGAACTCAATATCTTATAAGAATGGAAAACTTCTGAGATGAACAGAATGTTTGATAAAGTTACTGACATGACAGCGCAGTGTCGTCGGTTTTATATTGTCCTGAGAAATCCAGTCATTTATATAGATCAGTGTTTTTATGGCCATCTAATGTATGTCAGTATCAGTTTAACAAATGTTTTATGTTACTGGGAAAAAATTATTTCAGGTAGACCAAAATATATCCTCTCGACCTCAAAACATGTGTTACGTATGCTTATGCATACTTAAGTAAGTATAGTAGTATAGTAGTAGTATAGTAGTGTTACTTGTTCATATTTTGTCATTTTTATGTAAGTCATTCCCCTCTTGACTTCTTAAGTTTAGCTCAGGTCCTGCTTGTGTGTCGTTGTCTAATGTTTGTTGTACATTCAGAAAGAGGAAACAGCGTTGAAGAGACTATAACTTAAAACATTTTTGTATGATTCAATGTTTAAAGAGAAGCATAAAGAAGTTTCTCCGATGAACATTTTTTTCTTCTTTTACAGTTGTGCTTTTTTCTTTTGAGACAATTTCTTTATATTTTGGTTCAGCAGGACTATGAGACATGGTTCGTTCACCAGAATCATGCTTTATGTTGGAAAATGAAAACCATGCAAACTACATAGGAGGTGCACTACGGACACGCTATCTACATGTCTACAGATGCTGTCATGATTGAAGCGTTCTCCGATTGTTTTCAGATATCAAAAAAGCTTCAAGATCGAGAGAAACACATGCACACATGACCTCCAGAGAAGCAGCCAGAACTGACAAAAGCTACTTTGCTTTTGAACGAAAAGCAAAGAATTAACACCGGCAGGACGGTATTGGACTGATAACCATCAGAGATATGACGGAGATGGTTGCAGTAATGGCATGCACAAAGTTTCATACCTGAAACGTTTCGATTCGTCCTGGACACACTTTAAAGAAAGAAGTAAATGTTGTGAGTCCAAACATTCTTAAAGATGACATTTATCATAAATATATTGTACATCCTAAAGTAAACATCCCACCGCATTTTTTTAGGATGTGAAGAGAAAGATAAACACACGTTCTACCCATAATTCTAATGTATGGCTTGAAAAATAAACTTTTTGAAGAATCAAAAAACTTGCAGGATGTTTTGATTCCGTTTATCAATGCTTCAGATCGACACATTTTTGGAGCAAAGCGTTTTTTTTAACTCAACCCTTCTCAACAATTCAATGTTTCAACGGTCACAGTGTTTGAAAGCAAACATCACATCAATACAGAAAAAAATACTTTATTATGTTCATTTTGAGACAGCATACACTAGCTGATATAAGAAAAATCTTACACTTTATGTTTAGAGAATCAAAACTTTGGTGTGAGCATTTTCCTACAACTATCAACATGAAGTTTCTCATTTGCTTTACAAATTTTATCAAACACCTTGTTTTCTGTGGAATAGTGACACATACTTTTGTTTTACATTGTAACACCGGAAGAGAATTGAACAGCCTTAGAAATAATGAAATTATTTTGTATCTGAAGAGATCTTACAAATGTCAGTTTTACCTGCTAATAGCACAGAAACATCTTTATATTTATTTAACAATCATCTGAGAATAAACCCCATGACATTTATATATATGATAGCAGCAGAAACTTTATAGAAATACAAACATCCTGGAAACTCAGAAAGACACCCGACCAATCAGACGAGAGAATCATTCATCGGCATGTTCCCATAGAAACAATATTCCACTTGGAGGTTCATTCGACTGCTTTAGACATACTTTAGCCGTCACTCATAATCCCGACTCAAACCTATTCTGAGATCATGAGTGACACCTTGCTTTTGTTCCACTATATGAAACAGAATAAAAGCGCGATATATTTCACCCCGGGGCAAATGTCTTACACTTCAAAGGATGTACGGTAGCCTGCGTGAGACATAAATGTACAGTACAGAGTCAGGAGTGAAATCAATCTGTCACTTTAACAAGGCTCTGATCATTGAAGAGAAAACATTCTCATGAGCACATTTGTAGACAATACAGAAGAGTCCAAAGGACTGAGACCACATTAAAAAAACATCGTTATGTACATTAATGTTTATTATAGTGAACTTGGGTATATTATAATAATTCTACTTGTAAGAGTATACTGTGTAATCTATAATAAACTGAAGGAAATGCTTCCTATAAGCATGACATATTTTAATATGTAGTATATACTATGAAAGAAGTAATAATTTTATGGTTAATCCTATAGTACACTATAGTTTTCTTATACACCAAGGTCCTTAAAAAACATTTCTTACCTTTTATAGTTTGAAGAACCTTATTCCATTATACTGAACCTTTAATACAACAGAAAGGTTTTGTGGAGGTTAAAGGTTATTTATGGGACAGACAGCAAAACAAAAAAACTTCTAAGAAACCTTCAAAACTTGGTGCCACCAATAATAGCATTTACTACATTAAACTTAAATTAAAATGGCATTTAAATCAAAATTTAAAATCCAACCTTTTTATCGTTATTACGCACTGTTTTGAAAAAAATAAGTTAAAATAGTTTTGTCGAATTAACAATATGAGATCTTTATTTATAAAATCTCAAAGATATGTAAAATTCTTTCTAATCATTTTTAGTATTGAGAGCTTTTTTCAAATATGTTAAAATTAATTTCTTGCTACACCACATGACAAAACCAATTCATCTAGATAATGAAATTTTGAAATGTAATTACTAATAATTTAAAAAAAAATTTGAAATATTGTAGTGGTTTCATTCATTTGGACTCCAGTGTATATTGATTTTATGAATATCTCGTTCAGATTGCGTCTTTATGGCAATATTAAGACGTAGAAGCACAAAGTCAATACGTTTCTAAACCACACAAGTGTTTTTCAGGTCAGATGTGATGATAAAGTGGGATTAAAGTGCAGATTAAGTGCAAAATGTTAACAGATGAATCCCAGTGTTACCCGTGTAAGACATAATAATCGTTAACAATAAAACGTCTGGCATGTAAACGGTGGCCTGTGTTAACTTACATAAAGATTCTCTAGATCTGTGTATTATCAAGTAAGCAATACCTATAATGTAGAAAAATAAAGACCGGATTTGTGTTTAAATATAACAAACCATGTGATGATATGACGGCGGTCACAGTCGGACCCGTGACATCACACGGTAGGTGGCTACACCAGAACACGGTTCTGAATCAGAACCACACACATGTGTGTATAAAGCGCACAAAATGTTACAGAGGAACGTACTTCTGTTTATCTCGACTGCGGCTGCGACCCGGCCGGGTGGAGGGGGGGATGGAGTGAGTCGACGGGCTCTTTTTACTCGGGCACTGGGTGGAGTGAGAGGACAGGTTGGTACGAGTCTGACCGGCGTTGTGATCAAACTGCATGAGGCAGAAGATAAGATCTGTCGACACCAGCTCAAAGTCATACGGAGGGTTTGTAATCACGTATCTGTTACGGAGAAGAAGAAAAAAACTATAAAGATCTATTAACGTCATTATTTTCAGATAGTTTCATAGATTATTTTGCCATTATAGTGCCATCTCGGTCATCTACTTTCAAAATACTTTATGTGTTTATTTCTCAGAAGTTTTCAACTGTTAAGATCTTTGCACATTTAGTCTGATATGTTAAAAATTATGTTAAAAATAAATTCCTCACACTGTGTCAAAACTGTGCCATGTTCACACTGTCTCCAATATTAACATCAATCATAAAAGAATCAGACTGGGTTAGAGTTTCTGTCGGTTTTGTAATCCATAGCAAGCAATTTGAGAGGTGTGCATGACTTTTGTGATGAATCTTTTTAGATGACTAAGTGCAAAGACCTCTTAACTTAAAGTTAAATGTATTATAAACTTTTTAATCTAGCTACTTTTAACATGAAATTTGGTCACTTAAAAGAAAAGTAAATTTTTCTCTATGTTAAATCATCAAACTCAAGCATCAATGTTCTAGATAAAACTGTAAATTCAAGAGAGCTCTTAAACTGAGATCAGATGTTGTGTTCCATTACAACAGAATTCATTTGTCTGTGTTATATGACAGCTCACCGTTTGGTACACTGACTGGGGCATCCCAGATGTGCGTCTCTCAAGCGATAGATACCAAAACACAACATGTTGTATGTCTTTAACGCTTTACAGAATAAATCACCGTAACATCCACCATCCTAAAACACAAACATTTAACACAACATCAGAAACATTCAATATTCAGAAGCTATCTCTGTGCCGGAAGTTTTCAGCCTCACCCCGAGATCTGCGAAAGGTCCGTCATAGAGCGCCAGCTGAGCCACCCGACAGCGATCTCTGTTGGCCAGAGTTTGTGGGGTGCTGTAACCCCCCCGCAGGGCGTTCTCCTCCGCCAGCAAACCCTCGAGCTCGGGTGTCGCACCTCCAGTGACCAGCGTCCGGATCAGAGTCAGTATATTGTCATTAAAGTACGTCTGAAGGATAGAGAGAGAGACGGAGATGTAGGACACGATCTGAGGTCAAAGGTTATTGTGTTTGAACTGTCACAGCACTCTTACAGCACTCATCAGTGAGTCCAGAACACTGACTGCAAACGCTGTCCCGCAGGCGAAGGGTTGTGTGAGGTATAGTTCTGTGTCAGGATCATCATCGTCATCCTGGTCCAGAAACTGAACGTTTGAGTCGTTCACTAAAGACAAAACACACATGAGACGAGAGTTTTTAACATGGGAAGATTTCAGAAATAAACACATGAGATATGACACATGATCTGCAATCACCACACAATGACCTTCACCGTTTCTCACAATCCCGAGACACGTTTCATTTGACATTTGATTGATCAGCATGAACCACGACACAAAAGCACACAAGAGTTCACGGGAACACAGAGCCGTGCACGTGACCATCTGAGAACCCTTCCTCAAACAGATGTTGTGAAGACGAGCCAAAAACATCTATGAAGGGATGAAGTCGAAGGAAGAAAGTGACACACAGATGACGGTTTTGTCCGCTTGCGTCCGTCAGCGGTTCTTACCCAGTTCTGTTATCATTGAGATGTTGGTTCCGCTGCTCTTGTCCTGGCTCAGAGAAACCAGGGGCAGCAACTTGTCTGTTTTAACTATCAGCATAAAACAACCCGTTACTATAGCAACTAGTTTATTTCCTCTAGTAACTAGATTTTGTCACTTAACTGGTTCCAAGTTATTTCAGTAAACAACCAAAAGCTAAACCAATCACTGCTGTGTGTTCAAATGTTATATGTCCATGTTCTGGTCACCAAAATATCAAGCTAACTCATGCCCAAGACAAAGCGTTTGTGATATTTCTGGCCCTGCGATGTGTGGATGATCTCACCGAGTTCTGTGATGATGGGTATGTTTCCTCCTGTGGTTATGGACGGCTGTCGGACCAGACCGTGGACCGGACTGTTCTCTGGAGACGAACGATCCATCCCCGGAGGAGTAAAGCCTGCAGATAGAAGAAAGATACATAAATACGACATAGGGAGCTGTAATGGTCTCTTTATAGTTTTGTAGTTATTTCTTTGTTGCTCAGTAACATTCCCGATCATTGTGTCAGTTAGAGTCAAAGAGAAAGTGCATGGCCATGGAAATGTAGAGCCTTGCAGCAGAAGAGACGCTTGATTGGAATGTCATGTACTTCATCACGGGGGGACTTCTTTTAATTAAACTGAGTTATTTGTTTATTTAGGTGTTCATTTTAAACTTTTTTTTTATGTTATGTGTTGTGGAAGGATTATTAAAACGCTGTATTCTGTGCTTTTGACACTTATTTTTGCTATGTGTCACATATTTATACAATTATTTTGCTATGCATCGAACGACCGGAGGAGAGCACGATTTGTTGTTAAATTAATTTTTTTTAAAACTCACCAAAAATAATTTTTTATCTATCAACATTACTTGTTTATGACTTTTTGTTTTATTTCAATTTGTAAGTCGCTTTGGATATTTATGGTTTTGAAAATCATTTTTCTATATATGTTAACAATTACAAATTAAAAAAGACTTATATTTTATGTTTATAGACTGATCTTACAGCTTTTGATTTTTGATTGTACATCAGTTACTTTTTGATTTTTTTTTTTAAAACACACAAAAATGAGAAAATAAAGAGTTTTTTTTATATATCACCAGTACAATCAACATTATTTGTTTATGACTTGAATTATGTTTTGTTTTTTTATTACAATTTGTAAGTCGCTTTGGACAAAAGCGTCAGCTAAATGACTAAATGTAAATGTAAATGTTCTATATGATTGAAATACATATGAACAAACAGCTATATTCTCTCATGTATGGGCATGTTTTATACCTTGTGAGTTGGCCTGCAGCAGACCGATGCTGTCATCAAACAACATGGACTTGATGTTGAGAGATGCCAGAATGCATTCTTTATCCTGCAGAGAGGCGTCATCGATGTTGTTCTGATTGGCGGACAGAATGACGCACATGTCACACAGGTTGATGTTGACTGCTCTCAGATCAGCTCGACTCAGTGGAGTGCCCTTAACAACACATTCACACATCATGAACACTCATATCCAGTCCCAGAGGAAATGTTCATTCTCAGGAGAAAGATCTGAGACACATGAGCACTAAATTGAAAGCGGCAGTACTCACGGGTAAGATGGAGACTTTAGGAAAGTTGTGTAGTGTCTCCCACTCTCTCTTCAGATATTCCAGAGATCCCACAAACACGATGGGCTTCAGCTCATGATAGTGGAAGTTACTCGCTCTCAGGGGCATGACCAAATTACGAAGACCAATCACAGCGGACTTCACATCCCCGAATATACAGACCACCACGTGACCGCTGAGAACTGTCATCGCCGCCTCACTTCTGGTCTGAAAGACAAAAACACCAGACATTAAAGTCTAACGAATACAAAACATAATAATTATAACCTCAAA
This sequence comes from Triplophysa yarkandensis, assembly GCA_033220385.1. NCBI lineage: Eukaryota > Metazoa > Chordata > Actinopteri > Cypriniformes > Nemacheilidae > Triplophysa > Triplophysa yarkandensis. The sequence continues at coordinate 10,083,350 of CM065654.1, forward strand.
AGTGAATGTTAAGTGACGCTCTTACCAGAAGAACCTTCTCTATTTCTTTTGATGGACACCAGTGGAACATTCCTGTAGAATCATATTTCTTTATATTCTCATCCACCGTTTCCATCTGATCGTGTCCTGTCACAAGCAACGGATCGTGTCTAAAGTACATTAAACAAAAAACTATTAATGAAAACACACAAAGACTTATTACCATTAAGAACAACTAGTGAAACATTTATGTTTATTAAAATCAAATTCAGCAACAAAAAGTATACAAAACCAAAGATAATATTAATAATAATTTGCTCTTAACATGAAAATGGTATGTAGAAAAAATCTCATTAAATTTCAATTCAACATAAAAAATTAATCACACACACACACACACACACACACACACACACACACACACACACACACACACACACACACACACACACACACACACACACACACACACACACACACACACACACACACACACACACACACACACACACACACACACACACACACACACACACACACACACACACACACACATAAATATAAAGTGGCTGATTATAATGTTAATTGTAAGTCTACCATTGACGCAAGGTTATTTCTAGATCATTAATTCATAGCCTGTGAATCTTGAAGCTATAGACTGTCTGGGCTTCTGATTGGCCGATAACGGAGGTTAAGGTTTCCGTGGTCTGTCAAACAGCTTTTCCATCCATCATCCAGTGTTCACTGTTATGACTTTACATTCAATCTGTCTTCTGTCCATCAGTGGACCATTAGAGTCTCTCTCTCTCTCTCTCTCTCTCTCTCTCTCTCTCTCTCTCTCTCTCTCTCTCTCTCTCTCTCCTTCTCTCTCTCTCTCTCTCCTTCTCTCTCTCTATCTCTATCTCTATCTCTCTCTCTCTCTCTCTCTCTCTCTCTCTCTCTCTCTCTCTCTCTCTCTCTCTCTCTCTCTCTCTCCTTCTCTCTCTCTCTCTCTCTCTCTCTCTCTCCTTCCTCTCTCTCTCTCTCTCTCTCTCTCTCTCTCTCTCTCTCTCTCTCTCTCTCTCTCTCTCTCTCTTTCTGTCCATCACACTTAATGCACACATTGACAGGCGAACCGCACTGTCAGCACGCTGGAGACGCCGGCTGTCAAAGAAGCAAACACAGACGCCACGTTGCAGTCTACAACCCACACACACAATACCACTTTACACACTACATCATGTGTGTGTGGCATATTGAACTGTGTTATATATAAATAAATGTATTTAATGTATATATATATATTCGGCAGATGGATGGCAACATTGACAGTTACGACCGTACAGAAGTATTTACCATAGTAAAGTGTGATTGTACACGATACTGTATAGTGTTTTATTTGATAAATTGATCAACTGTCTTCAATATTAACAATATTAACGTTATATAATATAATATTATTGAACAGAATCTAGAAATGTTATTACAGTTTCAGTTACCCTAAAACAGTCTTAATGTTCCGATGTAATAAGAACTGGACATGTATTAGTAAGATGGACTGTGACACAGTAAAGATGAAGGTTGTCAGAGACGATCTCAGCGAATCAGATCATTACTGACAGCACATTCATAAAGACTCTTAGAGAGAAACAACGTTTAATGTTTCAACAAACTCTCTCTCTCTCTCAATCTGATACTCTCATGGGTTCAAGTCATCAATGCACAACACATTTATTCCTTCTGTACCAACAGAAAATCAATGCCTCACAGCAGTCCGGAGAGTGTCTCAGCGAGGTCCTGTTCCTGATCAGAACCCATACGGGCTCCCATTATTGAAGTGGACTATTCATCAACTATTCTTTTGTTTGCAGTTTCAATGTTCATTTAAGTTCCTACCGGACGATTTCATTCTGGGCTTCTGTGATAGGATCCTGATCTTCGGTCATGTCGGGTCAGACATACTGGTGTGTCTATGTGTGTGTGCTGTGACCCAAGCCCAGTCCTGATAGTGTTCTTGTTATTCTGAAGGCTATGAAAACTATTCCTGCCCTGAGAGACCGTCTCTTCCCTCACATAACCTGACTCAAACATGCTTTCTTAAGAGCAAGATTCAATCTGCTCTTCATTACTAATTCACTTGGGCCTGCAGGCCAGCGGCTGAGTTAACCACAGATGATACACAACACCAGAATGTTTGCTGACGCGGGTGCCAGCCTCCGGCTACTGTAAAACTGAACAAAGAACAAACGTCAACTAACCCAAAACACCTCAAATTCTGCGTTTCATCAGCCTCAGCAGAGACACACGAAGCAAGGATATTCCAGCAATTACAGACAAATTATTCTTTTCATATAGATTTCACACAGCCCATTCTAAAGAATAGAAATATATGATATAAAACTGAAGAATAATCAAATATATAATATTATTGCGAACCTTCTATACGATGTAAAACCCTGAACACCAGAGTATAAGTTATAGATGTACTGTATGAATCATTATTTGGTTATCTATTTCCTCTAAGCGTCCTCTTGTTATTAATTATTCCTGCTTGCTGGCTTGATAAAGTATTCAGCAGATATTATTCTCATGCCATCATTCTCTATTAATGTCTTTTATTAATTCAATAGCAGCTCTTTCATCAGTCAAAATCAATAAAGTGATGTTTAATGTTCAGGGACAGGATAAAAGGCAGGTTCTCAGGGCTAAGAGCAGTGAGCCATGAGGCCTGGGGCAATAAAGACTGATTCCGGTCCCTGATTGGCCAGTGCAGCCTTATGAAATTGCTATCAGCAAGCACTTAAATTTGACAATAAATAATGGCAATCAAAAAAATAGCTTGGACAAAATGTGCATTATCCTCAGATCCTCAAATCTGCAGAGGAACGTGAACGTTTGTGCGTTAACTGTCTTTATAGGGATGTTACGCCCTGTCCAATAAGGCGGCTGGTTTATCGACATTTCCTTTCAAGTTGTGGCGTAATTGTTAAACCACACTGACACTGAGATATTCTTTAGAAACACATTAAATGTGATCTCACCTGATGATTTTGGGTGAGCAGATGGGTGAGTTCCTCATGCCTCCGTTCCGCTGTTTCTTCTTGGGTGAAATAGTCGAGTGCTGTTCTTCATCCACTACTGAAACATCACATCAGTTTAAGACTCAATAAAAATCACTTCCATTTACACAACACACGCAACCCATGACAACCACAGGCGGTTAATGCACTTCAATACAACCCGTGAATGTCAGGAGACACGTTTGTGTTTTAAAGATGGATTAAGATACAACACCAACACACATGTCATTTTGGTACTTGTTCACCTATTGTTGTATCGGCTATTTACCGCTTCATTGTCTCCTCGACTATTGTAAGTCGCTTTGGACAAAAGTGTCTGCTAAATGACTAAATGTAAATGTAAGTCGCTTTGGACAAAAGTGTCTGCTAAATGACTAAATGTAAATGTAAATCGCTTTGGACGAAAGTGTCTGCTAAATGACTAAATGTAAATGTAAGTCGCTTTGGACAAAAGTGTCTGCTAAATGACTAAATGTAAATGTAAGTCGCTTTGGACAAAATTGTCTGCTAAATGACTAAATGTAAATGTAAGTCGCTTTGGACAAAAGTGTCTGCTAAATGACTAAATGTAAATGTAAATCGCTTTGGACAAAATTGTCTGCTAAATGACTAAATGTAAATGTAAGTCGCTTTGGACAAAAGTGTCTGCTAAATGACTAAGTGTAAATGAAAATCGCTTTGGACAAAATTGTCTGCTAAATGACTAAATGTAAATGTAAGTCGCTTTGGACAAAAGTGTCTGCTAAATGACTAAATGTAAATGTAAATCGCTTTGGACAAAATTGTCTGCTAAATGACTAAATGTAAATGTAAGTCGCTTTGGACAAAAGTGTCTGCTAAATGACTAAATGTAAATGTAAATCGCTTTGGACAAAATTGTCTGCTAAATGACTAAATGTAAATGTAAATCGCTTTGGACAAAATTGTCTGCTAAATGACTAAATGTAAATGTAAATCGCTTTGGACAAAATTGTCTGCTAAATGACTAAGTGTAAATGTAAGTCGCTTTGGACAAAAGTGTCTGCTAAATGACTAAATGTAAATGTAAATCGCTTTGGACAAAATTGTCTGCTAAATGACTAAATGTAAATGTAAATCGCTTTGGACAAAATTGTCTGCTAAATGACTAAGTGTAAATGTAAGTCGCTTTGGACAAAAGTGTCTGCTAAATGACTAAATGTAAATGTAAGTCGCTTTGGACAAAATTGTCTGCTAAATGACTAAATGTAAATGTAAATCGCTTTGGACAAAATTGTCTGCTAAATGACTAAATGTAAATGTAAGTCGCTTTGGACAAAAGTGTCTGCTAAATGACTAAATGTAAATGTAAGTCGCTTTGGACAAAAGTGTCTGCTAAATGACTAAATGTAAATGTAAGTCGCTTTGGACAAAAGTGTCTGCTAAATGACTAAATGTAAATGTAAATGTACTTAAAGTTAGTTAAATAAAGAAATGTATTGGGTTATAAAATCGGCTGTGCAACATGAAATCCAGTTGCTTCTGAGTTTACATTAATGATGAGTTGTTCGTGAACGAGCCGGTTCTAAGACACTATTCTTTCTATTCAATGAGAAGAGAGAGCCGAAACTTTATCTGCCGGTAGAGACAGGACTTTATTTGGATAAGAAATCAAGTGTGCAGAGACACACTAGCATCATACCATCGTGTAAAAGAAGCAAGAGGAAAACGAGGTTACATTCTAGAGTTAACTTTTGTCCGTCATTTCTATAGAAATGTATTTAGTAATGTTGTTATGTATGTTATACACACATTGTGATAATAACGAGTGCTACAGTACCGAGAGCACAAGAGAGAGGCGAGAGAGATGGATTTAAGTGTTAGTGAGGAGGGAAAATAAAAGGCCGCATCTGTTCACTTGTTTAAATTCTGACAAGTTTGTAGAAACTGTGTCACAAAAATACATCGAAATAAGTGTTTAAGGAAAGAAAATTACATTTATAATTGTTACATTGGAATGTAACAGAAGGTGATACAAATAAACAGGCCTTTTGGAGCCATGAGAACCGGATCTCCTAAGAGAGAGAGTAGTTTTTATAAGTTACGCACACAAGTAAGAACATGGGATATTCCACATCCATGTACTTATTTTTGATGTGTGTAATTCTACAGTTATGGACGTAAAATAAAACACACTTGGAATTAATATGTTACCAATAATCTGAACCAACTGTTTATATTATACAAAACCCTGTTGATAGTGTTAAACATAAAAATCTGTGTATGAACAAGGTTTCTATTCTTAAATATATTTTAAAAAGTCCATATAAATGCACGTCCTGCGTTGTGTATGTGATATTAAGATTAAGATCCCTTTAGATTTCTGTGAATTAAAATGTACAAACCAGAAGCAATAATATCCAACAATTGGACAAGGGATAGCTCTTTACCAAATATAAATGTATTACTCTAAAATATCGATGCGACAATCCTAAAGCTAGCCATAATCATGCACTAAAACTAAATATAATACTATAAAAACTTTAAAAGACCTCGTGGACCATTAAATGTTGACCTTAGTGTTATAAATATACTTACATCCTATAGTAAAAACTCAATATGTTCATAGTAAGGTTGACATTTTTAGAGAATTGTTGCAATATTATAAATGTTATTTACTTAATAAGAACTAGTAATCATCCAGCATTACACTCAAGTCTTAATAGCTTGACTAACATAACAATTTTTATTTGATAAAAAAAATAAAAAAATTTATTTGATAAAAAAAAGAACTATTTTTATTTGATAAAAAAGAACTATTTTTATTTGATAAAAAAAGAACTATTTTTATTTGATAAAAAAAAGAACAATTTTTATTTGATAAAAAATAACTATTTTTATTTGATAAAAAAAGAACTATTTTTATTTGATAAAAAAAAGAACTATTTTTATTTGATAAAAAAATAAAAAATTTTATTTGATAAAAAAAGAACAATTTTTATTTGATAAAAAAAGAACTATTTTTATTTGATAAAAAAAAGAACTATTTTTATTTGATAAAAAAACAACTATTTTTATTTGATAAAAAAAGAACTATTTTTATTTGATAAAAAAATTAAAAATGTTATTTGATAAAAAAAAGAAAAATTTTTATTTGATAAAAAAATAAAAAATGTTATTTGATAAAAAAAGAACAATTTTTATTTGATAAAAAAAAGAACTATTTGTATTTGATAAAAAAAAGAACTAATTTTATTTGATAAAAAAAAGAACTATTTTTATTTGATAAAAAAAGAACTATTTTTATTTGATAAAAAAAAGAACTATTTTTATTTGATAAAAAAAAGAACTATTTTTATTTGATAAAAAACTATTTTTATTCGCAAATTACAATACTTGCATTTCTATGACTTTATTTAAGTAATATTAGTGTTGGTTGTTATTCAGTTGTGTTTAGTTTTGTTAGTTTGTATACGAGTAGAACTCTTATCAGTCCACATGTGTTTCAGTCTTACAGCGTATGTGCTGACTGATGCTGGAGTGATGTCTGTATTTAACAGGCAGACTGCTGGCCCGATGCAGACGGCTGTTCTCATTGACCGGGTTCAGATCTCTTGAGCTGCTCAGACTGAGTCTGTGTAGGTACAGGGCGGCGGGGGACAGCACACTTCCTTTCCGGTTATTGACTAACGGCACGGACACTCTGACCTCTGGGCCCGCTGAGGGTGACCTCACGTCGGGCTCGGCTCTGTGCGGAGCGGGTTTAGGGTTCTGGGGCTGGAATGTGAGTTCGTCTCTTACTGTCAGACAAACATTTATGATCACAGAATTAACGTTAAAAGGAAGTGTTATTTATTTGAGATTAGCCTCTTGTTATGAATATGAACGTGTCAGAATTTGTGAAATATTTGTAATCGTAAACTGCTTTGATGTGTTGTATTTGTTTTCTATTTAGTGAACTGAATTTAGGATTTAGTGATAATAAACATCAACAAAACTTCAGTGATGGAGCGCCACCTGATGTTGAGACAGGAGAGCACGTGCACACTGTGATACACTTATGAAAAACACACTTTTCAACCAAAAAGACTGAACAAAAGAAATGATTTTGATTATCTCAGTGTTTAAAACAAGAATTGCAAATGCTTAGAATGAACGAGTATAATAAGTATGATGTAACGTAATATGCTTGTGATAAAAGTCTCCGCCTAATACATAAATGTAAATGATTTATTAGATGTTTAAGAGTCGCTATATTAATTTCCAGACTAAATAATGTGAAATTATGTATGTTTGTTTGTGTACACTGGCTAAGACAGACACATGAATGAATGGAGAAATAAAATAAGAGGATGTAATGCAGCAAGTAAGTAAAATGAGGGGTAAACTTACTTGATTTGATGTATCCGTTATAGTTACTTTTAGCTGAGAAAATGCAGAGACAAAATGAGGTTAAAGTGAGATGTGAATCAAAGATGCGTTTGAGTGATGAACCACAGACGATCTCACTATTCAACTAAAGTTTTACTGGAGTTTTTTACTTGGTGTGTGTTTTTAGAGGTCATCTGATGGTGTGGCACAATTCTTCACATCTCTATATAAGCATCATCTACACCTAAAGCATGTTCAGATCATAAAGAACATGACTGCATGCAAAGGCATGATGTAATGCGTGACACACTAAACTACAAAACTCCATCATGACAAGACAGAACCAGCATGCAGGCCACCAGATCTACTACAAACAAACTTTACCACAGCAGATGGCACCTCTACACGGGCACACACAAACACGGTCGACGGGCACGGCCTTTCACTTACAGGAGTGTAAAGTGTTGGTGTTATCATAAAGAGAGACAGAAGAGAAGGGGAAGCCACGGTGAAGAGTCTCCAAGTTACTAGTCACACTGTCCGACATGCACGAGCAGTCACGATCTGCCCCGCCGCAAGCTACACAACATGCCAGACGCATTCTCTTGTGGCCGGCCTTCTTAGCTGGGGTCAGGGGTCAGGTGAGAGGAGAGGACAGCCGGGTTAATGATATGACACGAGCAGAATATTGTGTTACTCCACTGGGGAGATGCATGTGATTTAGTTATCAGCTAAATGTTTGTGCGACAATGTGTCGTGTAAAGTATCTATTGCTATAACTGTCCATAACTTACAACAATATTTCAATTCCAGAGTATTTGCAGAGACTCGAATTACACTAAAATAAATATACAATAAAATAAATAAAAATGCGAAATATTTGTGAGAGATATCTGGACTGTAAACAGAAGAATAAAAGAATGTAAATAAAAGCCGCGTCTGTTGATGTTGGAGAGATGACAGGGGTTGATGGGAAATGTAGTTTTACATACAGACATGCAGCAAGCTGATACAGAAGCAATCTGCATGAACACGTGAAAGTCATTTACTCACAATACAACACTATCAGAGAGAAAGGAAATGATCACAGATCCATGGCAGCGAGGAAGAAGGAAAATGTGTCAATACAAACAGAATGAATCTCGGATGAAGAGGAAAAACACACTTGAATTTGGAAAGAAAGAGTCGCTGGTCTCGGATGCTGATGTGCTTCCAAACTCGTATTATAAATTCACACGTGAGCTTTCTTTAGATTTGTATCCACATAAACAAAGAGTAAGATATTAAAGATAGAATGACATGAAAGGATGAGAAAAAAACTAATATAGAGAAAGAGAGAAATAAAGCTCTGGAAAAACATTTACAGACCACTTTAAAACTATTGTAAATTTGATCTAATATTGAATCATTTTAATTGCATTTATTTTGAGAAAAGCTGAATGTCAAACCAAACAACAAAAACTATTGTTAAAGATTTTAAGAACGTACGAATGCCAAATAAAGATATAAGATTAGAATAAATTAATTTAAGAAGGTCTGTTTCTCCAGGGCTATAGACAGACAGAGAGATGCAGAAGAACTTACAGCGTTTACATCCACACTTCTTGATCCGTTTGGGGTCTGTGATGTCATCATGACAGGCTTTACAATAGAAAAGTGCCCTGGTGAACACAAACACATTTATGAGCAGATGTGTAAGATCTTAAGACTACACGCTGATCTCTATAAACTCCTCACCTCTTCACTTCTTTGGCATCACTGGCGATGAAGAAGCCCAGCGTTCCCTCCTGCATCTTCACATGATTGCCCGGATTGATCAGCGTACTGTCAAACACAAAAACACATTCGATAAACCCAGAGATAAACGTTCAGTGATAGTGTGGAACGCTCCATGCCACAGAAAACACCCGTGTTAACCATTAAACATTCAAATACAACAGCCGAACAACAACTGATATCACGTGAAACATCACAGCTTTCATATTCATGGTCTGCAGAGAGCATGCATTTACTAAAATAAAGAATTACAGTAAAGTAGAAATATTATCTCACCAAACTTTATCATTGCATGCAATCCTGAGAGTAAAGGGTTACTCATCCTCATGGTTTTATGAATGACTTTTATCTGTTATACTTATTACTCAATAAAGATTTTTGTGTTTCATAGGGAAAGAAAAGATGTCAGAAGGACATGAGGTTGAGTATCAGAGGATGGGTTTCTATTAACTCTGTTTCAACATGTAACGCCACATTAAACTATAATCACAAAAAACTGTGTTTCATACATAAACCGTGTTTGCCTGATGTTTACACACACACACACACACACACACACACACACACACACACACACACACACACACACACACACACACACACACACACACACACACACACACACACACACACACACACACACACACACACACACCCACACACACACACAAACACACACAGACACATACACACAAACAAACAAACACACACACATACACACCCACACACCCACGCACACACACATACAAAAATACACCCACACACGTACGCATGCACACACACACACACACACACACACACACACACACACACACACACACACACACACACACACACACACACACACACACACACACACACACACACACACACACACACACACACACACACACACACACACAACACAAACACACAGCTTGACCAAAAATAATGAGCTGCAGCTTATCCCCTGATAATCTACAGAGAAGAACATCTCAACATTCAGAAGAGATTCAGGGACATATGATTTAAGATGTGACCACAGTACATATAACTTCAGTACAGTACAACATCATTTCATACCATTTTCCACCCCTGTGAATAACAAACACACAAATACACAAACAGCAGACCTGTGAGACTAATGCTGGAGAAACACTAAGAGATTGATGTATTTATTCTAGAGATAAGAAATGATTGATAGTAATATTACCTGCTCTCTCTCTGGTCTGATTTATATTCAATAGCGATGAGCAGAAGTTTGAGTTTCACATAACAAAGTCTGCAGACAAACACAGAACATCATCAGAACATCTGATTCATCGGAATCACTCCTTCAAGGAATCAAATCCTGTGAAGCAAGTGCAGTCCCACACGCAACAGCTTCATCAAAAATATGAAATATTATTAAAATATACATTTTGTATCATACATATACATTTATTCAAAACTAAACAAAACTAACATAATAATACTTACTGTTGGGTTCATTAAACATTTCAATACATTAACTTTAATACATGATTGAATTTGGGCATCTAAAGTTTTCATCTGTGGTATATACTTACTCACAAACAGCTGGAAAAGACAAACCCACAAAGGCACTGGACAGATACTCCGTGTACATTTCATTAGCTACTCCTTCTAAATAATACTTCTGCCATGTGTCTTCTTCAATCTTAAGACAAAAACATTCATATACATATTCAGTGTTTATTTCACACACAATGTTCATAAATGTCATTTGGTTTATACAATACAAACAAAAATAAGCTTAATAATAGATTTTGTAGTAGAAGATTTTAAAATAATTGCATAAAAGTCCAAATTATGTGATTAAAAAAACAAGCATTCAGTTAACAAGTATATATTTGTAATGCACACTGATATTTAATCTCAATAGAAATATTTGAGTTAATTAGATTAAACCATAAATTTACATTTACATTTACATTTTGTCATTTAGCAGACGCTTTTATCCAAAGCGACTTACAATAGTCGAGGAGACAATGAAGCGGTAAATAGCCGATACAACAATAGGTGAACAAGTGCTACAACAATGTTACCGAGTTACACAGAGAGAGAAGTTACAAAAGTGTTTTTTTTTTTTTTTTTTTGATAGAGTGAGTAGTTAGAAAAGAAGTGAGTTAGTGAGTTAGATGTAGCCGGAAAATATTCCATTTAAACATTTATACATTTTTGGAGTGTAAGTTGTGTAATGTCCAAACACAGTTTTTATTGTGTTTTACTGCACACACTGGATCATTAACTGACCTTAATGTAGGATCTCATGGAGAAGAGATTGGCCAGCATGGTGGACAGACCCTGAGCCAGACAGCTCTGAGCGATGAAGCCCAACTTCAGCTCAGCCAGACAGATCGCATCATCTCCTTCCTTCCAGTTCCAACTCGGGATGTTGAGAAGATGAGCCTGAAAAAGCCGTACATGACGTCTGACATCATATGTTATGGAGTCTGTGAATTGATCAATATTCTCTGTATGTACCTTATTGTGATACTGAAGCATCTGTGTAATGATTCTGATTTTTGGATGGTAGTTTTTAATGGATATCACCCTGTGAAATATACAGCACACTATCAGAGACCTTTGATTCTTCTTATATTATATATTTCCACATCTCATTGTAGGACGTTCAAATGAGATTTAATGTGAAATGAAGATGTATCAGAACAGAGCCAGCAGATGTGAAGTGTAGAAGAGGTCAAAAGGTCAAAATAAGTCAAAGGATGGGTGAGTTTCGTTTTAAACAAATGTATATGAAAATGAATGTATATATTTAAATCATTGCACCAATTAATAAAGTAAATATTCATTTTATGTGACTTTAATGGTTTTGTTTTAAATAAACTGATGATTGATGCTTTTTTTATGAATTTAATGTATTGCTTATAGTTAACATGTGTACAGCTGCTTTGTAACAGTGATAATTGAAAAAAGTAATATAAATGAGATGTATTTGTTTATGTTCAGTCTATGTTTTGTTCCTTGGAATCAACTGTAGAATATTTGTGTTATAAAGCTCCAGAGAGAGAGAAAGTGGATTTTACCGCATGATGTTTGACGCGTCCTCGGCATCAGGATCGGCACAGTATTTATTAGCTAAGATCAGACAGGCATCAGCCGACTCTATCTATAAAAACACACCGAAAACAAACCTTAAATATTTCTGTCCATTTTCTTTATCATATTAACTTCATTTCATGTCTGTCTGATAGAGGGGAAGGATTACCTTCACCCGGGCGAGATCATGTGGGTTCAGAACAGATCCCTGGTAAAATTCCACCTGTGTGAAGTGTCTTTTAAACAAGGCTTCCAATTCAAGATTAGGTGAGATACTGAAATACACAACACACACAGAATAAAAAATATTATTTACATTTTTGGTCAAAATATTATTAATTTATTTTAGAGAAAACATTTTGTTTTACACCTGCACACATTTCAAAGATAAATCAATTTCAGTACATTTTGAAATATTGAAATAACAGAAATTCTACATATATAAGTTCTATACATATATATACATTTTTCTCTGAATAAAGATAAAAAGTCAATATCAATCAAAGTCAGTCCAATATATGTTTATTTTTCTGTACGGAACCGTTCACTTACTTATGAAGAAAAACGATTTCAACACTGACATCATCCCTGTCCTTGTGTAGGAAGTCTTTGAGGAAGTTGGAGACGCTCTCCAGTGTGATGTGACCACACACTACGATGTGCCTGAGAAACACATGAACGTTCTGTAAAACTCTACACAACATCATCAGAGGAGAAGAAACACACCCAGACCCTCAGAGTTCATCTACATGACAGGATTCTGTCTTTTACTGATCACACCGTCATTGAGGGTCGGGTTATTCCTCGTTGAAATGTATCTGGTTTATATATGTAGAAAAACCAGAATAGACTTGGAGAGCAATAAGAGTAATACAGCGCTCCTGAAATGAGTTAGACACCCATGAAGTGTTGAATTAAGACTTTTCTCTGTTTATGTTAACGTTTATGTTTGGATTGAGCCCATATGTGAAGAATATTAAATGAATTTAAGGAATTTGGAAGGAAAATTAACCATGAATACAAATATTTAAATAAAGTAACCATACATGAACCATAGAATATCTGTGATAATTTGATAAAAGTTAAGTAAATAACATCATGTTCATAAAAACTCTAAAGTCATGATTCATTTTCCGAGATGTATGAAAGGCCTGAATACAGATGTGATTTATAAAAAAATGGAAATCTAAAGCCCAAAACTGTTTTGCAATAAACATAAAACAATTACAAGCAGCGATAAACACAGAAGCTCAAGTGTAACAACCGAGCAAAGCGATGAGCGACTCACAAAAGCCACCAAAGCAATGAGACCAAATGAGACCAAATGAGACCAAAGCAAGTGCCATCTGACCTCAAACCCTCTATGTCATAATACTACTTGTAGAACCTCTGACATCACAGGAAAGATGCGCAGAACAACTTCCTCTGAGGTGAGAGTACGATTGTGTCAACACATGATGCCTAACACACCTGCAGAATAAGAACCTTTCTTCTGTCTGAGGTTCATTGGGTTTCAGAGTTTGACTTACTTTCGTCCTCGGGTCGAGTCATAACTCCCTCCATATTTCTTCCGATTAAGGATGAGGGCAGCGATTTCAGGCACGTAGCGAGCAAACATGGCCTACATGCATGGAACAGAGAGAGAGACGAGCATGCAGACGGGCTGGCTGCGCAGAGCTGCGCAGTCGAACCCGCGGTACTTACTTTCTGCCATTTACTGCACTATAGGAACCACCATATTTCTTGCGGTTTCCTATTAACTCTATGATTTCAGGAACGTAGCTGGCAAACATGGCCTGGAGGAGGAGAGACAGGAGACAAACCACAACAGAGGTGTGTGCTGATACTAATGCAGAACACACAACATTAAAGGGCTCATATCACACATCCATTCTATTCTCCTGCACTCTTATGAGTGTCTTACATCTTATAATGTACGTGACATCTGCTGCATTTACTCAAAGGTTTAAATACTGTCTCATTCTAAAGTAACAGTCTGACAACTAAATTATTTTGATGTTCTAATGTTCAGACACTTTTGTCTAATCAGTTCCTTCTATGACTAGATTTATAAAAAATCTGGAAAACTTATATTGTTTTATAAAAAAAAGCTCTTTAGATAATATATTTATTAGGAAGGTCAAATATTGTTTTAAGAAAATTATTGTTTCATCTTTGAGTCATTTATAATACATAATAATTTACATATTATAATTAATAATAATATGATAAATACTATTTAATTATGAGGACAAAATTTAATTAAACTATTAAAACATGATTATATATGGAAATAAAAAATATTAAAGTTAAATATAAATCAAAAGTAAATAATGTAAGTTCGAGAGAATGTTTTGTAAATCCTTCTGCTAATGTTCTATTCTGTGCTTTATCATAACTAGACTGTTCTTAACACGTTAACATAAACAGTCACATGAGTTCTGAATTGTTACTTATTGAGAAGTTACAAAATCGTGCCGTGGGCCGTAAAAAATGTTTCCCTGAATATAGCCATTTATTCTAATATGAGCCCTTTAAATGTTAAAGACTGGACATCAGAAAGTTTGAATAACAACAGGAGAGTCAGACTGGATGTACACATGCATTTTAGAGAATTAAGAGGATGAATTGTCAAAGCATTCTGTTTGACAGGTGACCCTGTTGGAAGGGATAGAGATGTGAAAGAGTCACGGATGAGCTTCATTCTGCATTTAAAGGGAAAACAGGGATGTGATGGAGAAACCTCACAAGCCATGTTTAGTCCAAACAAACACTTATGTTGAGTTGATATGAACACAACCGTCACATGAAACAAAACATGTCAAATAAATGATTCATATTTATATAAAAAGAGGGAAGATAAATAATGCATTAATACAAATATAATAATGTGTTTAAACATGGACAATCATTATAATAAAATACGATCTATGTATTAACATACACAACACATTATTTATAGCACACACTTTTGTTCTGAATCTTGACAGCACTGTAATTAATATAATAATTAATATTTTAAATAAATATTTGTTTCACTAGAATATAATCATATAATGTATTTATAATATTGTAATATTTTTTACAATGTAATATATTGTAAGTCGCTTTGGATAAAAGCGTCTGCTAAATGACTAAATGTAAATGTAAATGATGTTAAATATGAATAGTCAGAATACTGTGTTTATTAGTCAACTGTAAATAGAATTCCAGATATAATAATGTTTTTGAACTTTATTATAGATAATAATAATATGGTACATATTACTCATTACTATAGCTGGTACTACAGAGTATCTCCAATATACTAGTATACTATATTCCCGTTTGAACAATATACTAGTTTATTACTGTTCAGTACAGTAAACTATTAATATTATTATAAGATTATATTTCTTATTAAAGTTTTATTATACTTATCTAAATAATTGTAAAGATTATATATAATAATATGATTTACTGTATAAGTAAATATAATAATCTACTTTACTGCAGTATTCTTCTCAGTATTTATGAGGACGATCTGATGGAAAACACATGTTCCCCTGCTGCTGTATATAAAGTGTTTAAATATCTTTGCATCCATGTATGTTGTCATGATAACAGCGTGTCATATCTCAACCATGGTATAGTTTGTTGGAGACTGGGTGGGAAAAACTGCATCTGTTTTTTTTAAGAACCGCATTTTAACTTTACAAACAGAATAACTTTGTGATGGTTGCACTCATAAATGTAACAGAATTAAAAATATCACAAACATGTCAAGAATCAAAACACATGGACTGAAGACAGATGAAGGGTTGGATTTACAGCTCTCGTTCTTAAGGACCGTTCTGTATAAATGATGAATTATTATGGGATGTCGTCTACAATGTTTTTACCAATCCTCCAAGAATGAAGAAGACCATGAAGAGTCGTCCGAGGGTTGTTTTAGCACACACGTCTCCGTAACCCACCGTTGACATGGTTACCATGAGTAAGTACACACATTCCCAGTATGATAGTGGCTGGGAATTTTGGAAGTTTTCCCAGGGATCTCCTGAGTTTTCCACCTGGAATCATTTGAACACACTCTTGATGCTGTTTCTTTTAAATCAGAATAAAAGAGTTTGATCCAGAAACATGTCTCTCTCACCAGATGTATGAATCCTGCCGCTGTCAGCCATGTGCTTATAAAGATTGAGCACAAATTCACCAACTTGATAGAGTTACTATGAAAACAAATATCACAAAAGAATAAACAGCTCTGTCCAAACATGAGAATAATCTGTGAGAGTTTATCCAATAAATGTAAGGATGATATTAACGATATGAAGTTTATTAATAAAATATGTATATCAAGTTTTACAGGTGAAAATCCTCTAATCAGGCCGCTCAAAAAATCCTGATTTAAAAACAGAAAACCAATTGAGTAAACGTTGTTTTGGCACACGAGTCCTCTATCAGAGAGATTATATCAAATCATTCTGAGTCATAATAATCTTAACAGACAGAAATATATCATCATACAAAACTAAATCATATAATAAATGAAATATATCACTTAGATAAACTTATTTATACATTATAAATATTAGTTATTCACAACATGTTCATAACATTTATTAAAACTATTTACTTCATTATTTGAACACAATGGTTATATTACATTTATTATAAGGGGATGTTCAATAAATTTATGATAACTTTAAAAAAATGTATTCATTATTTTACTGTGCATTGCAATGAATGGCAATCAAATAAACAGTTGTTTTTTATATAAATAACAATAATAAGTAAAAATAAAGCGAAAAAATAAAAACATGAAATTCTAAAAACTACAGTAAAAGCAGTTCAAACATAACCTTAAAAAAATTAATTTAAAAAACATTTTATAAAAGAAAATAAGCTAGGTTGATAAAAATAAAAAATTATTAAGTACCTGTTTAAAAAAGTGAATATTCAACAACATTTTCTAAGAACATGCAGATGACTAAATGTCTTCTTACCTTGTTTTTAGTATATTTAAAAACTGTAATATTTCTGAGAACTGGATGAGTCTCAGCGCTCGTAAAAACCTCAATCCTGCATAAAAGAAACCAATACAAATGTTACAAACAACACAACACGAATAACAACACACAACACTTTTCCATTGATACCTTTAAAGTGTTCGTCCATGTTAAACACTGACAATGACTTTATCAAACTAACAGAACACAATTCTGTAAACTCCAGCGGCTCTGGACACATCTGAACCAGACGGATACAGACACAAAGATCAACATCTGCGCTCAACATCTGTGACGTAAACTATTCAATCCAAGCACAGGTTTCAAAAGTATTAAAGAAAAAAAACTAATATGAATTCGAAGAAACACACGAAGTTCAGCTTAACAATACAAAGATCTCAATATGATCTCAAACATTTATTCAAATCCAGATTCTTTTACTTCTACAATCTACATTTACACCCACATCCGTTCTCTTTATGTCTTAATTCAACCAACAATTTTACAATTGATCATTTCTGGGAGAAACATTTGAGGTTTAGTTAATGGACTGGGAAGCAAACAAGTAAGCACACAATCCTCATACAGAAGTGTTTTAAAACCAGCTTGACATGGAATCACAGAAAGAGTTGTGAAGGGTTTCTTCTGGAACATTGAATGTTAATCCTTATAAACGCTGATCTGTGGGTGTCAGTTAATCCCATAATCTATGATAAAAAATACCCACGACCTGAGTCTAAAATAAAACCCAAAGGAAATAAAGGAACATGTTTGTAAATCTGATTATGAACAGATCGGGCTCTTCTTTCTTACCCCAGTACCAGATCTGATGAAAACAAGACAAGACGGAATGAAGAAAACTATCCTGCTCCTGTTTCTCATTCGCCGCTCCGTGAATCATCTTAACACGATATCCGTTATGAAAGAGCTCGCCGCAGGACTTCTTACGTCTGCGGGTGTTCGGCAGGGTTCCCGTGTGTGTTGCCCCATCAGGGCTTCTGTACACCAACATCTTAGTCGAGATCATGTTGAGAGACCCAGAACTGATCAATATATCCCGAAATCACAAGCGTTCGTCTGTCGAACCCACAGTGTGATGACGGCTTTTATTCAGTCAGCATCAGACAGGACAGGGGGTTCAATCCAGATGAAGACCACCAGACTGTGGTGATGCTGGGGAAAAGCATCCCAGTTGAGCTTAGAACAAACCTCTTTTCATCAGGATATTACTCTATAAGCTCCTTTAGGATTGCTCGTGGCCGGACAGAAAGCCGTTCAACAGCCCGGAAAACATGCACATCATCTGGCACCAGCTCACATCATCTCATCAACATGCCAAGATGATTTCTATCCCCTTTACATCAGCAACCCTGACGTGAGACAAATGGGTTTTAATTGATGCAAGCATAATCCCAGACATGAGGTCAACTGTTGTGGGTTGTTGCTATGGTGTTGCTAAGCAGTTGCTAAGATGTTGTTAAGAGTCTAGACGGTGGTTTGATATGCTTGCCGAGATGTCGAGAGGAGGAATGGCAAAGGTTAAGACATTTAGAAAAACCCATCGACCTCTTTTCATGTTAAACCTGTTTGACTTTGTCTTCTACTGAACACAAAAGAAGATATTTTGAAGAATGTTGTTAACCGACAGCATTGGCACACATTCACTTCTGCCGTTTGAACACAAAACCGAAGCAAGTGAACGTGTTCCAGTTAACAAGATGTCATCACTAACAGCTTAAGTAAAGTTATCCAGGTTTAAAATGAAAAGAAGGAAAGAAGTTAATGAGAGAATTTTCCGGTAACGTTAAATGATCGACATGAGTCTGGACATCAGACAGATGGCGACCTCATTCCCAGTTTGATCTACTCCATCACATACCATAAAACTGAAAATCAACAATGAGTTCTCTTTCATTTCTCATTTCTTGTCAGACATCAAGACAAGAACGAGTAGATAAAACTTTTTCCTAATACTCGGATCCCACAAATCTTTCAATTTAACCACATTTAAATAGAAATGTATTTGTACATATTGTTTAAAAACAACTTAAAAATGTATTTTATTGTAGAAAACCATACACATGACCCGCTCACAAAACATTTCAGTTCTATCCAGAACATTAGTTTTATCTATGATTATAAAACACACAACCCAATCCACACAGACCCACACTAATGTGATAAGGGTTTAAATCTGAATCTCATGAGCCGAGGATTATAGAAATCACTCCATCATAGAATATTCACAGAACATAAGATCACCAACAGAGGACAGCACACATCCTGATTCTCTGTTACGCTCATAATATATCAGATCTAACATCTCTTCAGTTCATATTACACTTTTATCAAAAAGGGATCTGCAAGAAATTCAAAGAATTCTAAATATAAATCATTTTACAAATATTACAATTGTAAAAACGTCTTTTGTTCTGTGGATGTATGTGTCTGTATTAGCTTTTTTCCCATATCATCTCTTTTTTACATTACCGTAAGTCCATTTTTGTGTGTGTTTCATAGTTTTGGTTTTCTTGTTCAGCTGCTTTAATGCAGTTCATATTGTAAAAGTGCTATAAAATTATGTTTGAATGTCATTATAAAGTTGATTGACAAGTTTAGCCAACATAAGTTTCTAAAAGTTAACTAATGCAAAGATATAGACCCTCAAGATCTCTGCGCTCCGCAAATGAGCTGAGACTTGTGGTGCCAGCTCAAAAGGGTAAGAAATCTCTCTCTCTCTCTCTCTCTCTCTCTCTCTCTCTCTCTCCTCTCTCTCTCTCTCTCTCTCTCTCTCTCTCTCTCTCTCTCTCTCTCTCTGGTCTCTCTCTCTGGTCTCTCTCTCTGGTCTCTCTCTCTGGTCTCTCTCTCTGGTCTCTCTGGTCTCTCTCTCTCTCTCTCTCTCTCTCTCTCTCTCTCTCTCGAACGTTCTCTGCTTCGGTTCCTCGATGGTGGAACGATCTGCCTCTGGCTTCACGCTTGTCAGACTCGGTCTCTATCTTCAAAAAACACCTAAAAACTCATCTTTTCCGGCTACATCTAACTCACTAACTCACTTCATTTCTAACTACTCACTCAAAATTTAATAATATATATACTTTTTGTAACTTCTCTCTCTGTGTAACTCGGTAACATTGTTGTAGCACTTGTTCACCTATTGTTGTATCGGCTATTTACCGCTTCATTGTCTCCTCGACTATTGTAAGTCGCTTTGGATAAAAGCGCCTGCTAAATGACTAAATGTAAATGTAAATGTAAAAGTTAGTCGAGACTTAAACAGGTTAAAAAGACTTGTACAGGACTACATCGCCATGTCAAATGATCATCCCATTTATCAAAGTGAAATAATAAAGTTATGAATCATCAGAAGAGATCGACGCCTGTACGTTCACCGCTGTCCCGATCAAATTCACTTATAAAACCCGTTTCTACTTCATATATCCCGGAATCAATGAAACAATTCAATCTTGGAATAAATCCGGCCCAACACAATGTGTCATTCATGACTAACCACTGAAAATATTCCTTCCCTCCGTTAATAAAACATTTCATTACAGTTAGTGCATTCAAGTCAATGTGATGCTGTGTGTCTGTCGATATACGTCTGTCAGATATATTTGTCCTCAGCGAGAGAGTTATTCCTGCTCTCTAATGAATGAGCTTTAGACGAGACATGGCCTTAAAATACTCTAGTCAATGCCGGGCAAACAATAGAAGGATTTCTCTGTAAATCTCAGCATGTCAGAGAACACAAATCCCAGCCACAGACAGAATAAAGCTGATTGTGGTCGACAGACGGTGTGCCATCGTCAGATCTAAGTCTGATGAATAAACATTCTGTCCTTGTGTGATTATAAATCTGTATGTGAGTTGGTGAAACACACATTAAGATACCTTGAGAAATGTGTCACATGTTTTGTGTTCGTATAGTGTTGTTTGATGATCGACATTCTTCAAAATATCTTTGGATTATTTTATGTAGCTCAGCGGTAGAGGATGTCATTAACAAACATCAGAGTCATGGGTTTGATCCCAGGGATTACAATTACGCAGAATTAAATGTAAAGAATCATGCGATGTAAGGCACTAAGAAGAGCATCTTCCAAATGCATTAATGTAAAGATATAGGTAAAGTTTTGAAGTGTAAGTATATGTGATGTCCAGCAGGTGTCAATAGAGTTCTTCCTGTGATAAACTCAATGTATATATGTCAGGCAGGAATAATGGGAAAGAGGAGATTGTGATGATGTGGAATACATTTACCAAGCCAACTTCTGTTCAGATATACGGACACAAACACAGGAGGGACCGTGAAGAAATCCACCACAGAATTCACCTCCAACCAAAACCACAGCTTATCATTCGCCGCAATAAACTGGGAAATAAAAACACAATCATTAACCAATAAACATGAATAAACAGATCATAGGAACCGTAACAGAAGATAATCAACTCACACGCAGTCCAAAGTACAACAGGAAGAAGACGTTGAAGGCCATGTCGATCTGTAATGTGTAGTTGTGATCAAAATCATGACAGGATTCAATGGGACTGTTGGAAAAACACAATACAATAAACCTGATTTACTCATACTGTATTTGCGATTGTCTTTACATTAACATCTTATTATATTCACAGGCAATGAACCCATCGGCCTCATCATGGAGATGTGATTCTGTCAAATTAAATCTGCATGAAGAAGTGTTTTTTTCTTCTTTTATTTATTATTTCAGTATCTATATTATTATTATTATTATTATTATTATTATTATATAAAACTTAAACAACTGACCTTTGATGTAAACCCAATACTATACTATATGTCAGTATTTACTGTAGTAAAGAACAGTAGTGAATTGGAGTATGCTGTGTAATAATTACAGGATGTATTACTGTGAATCGATCAATTAAGATTAAAACACAACATTATTAAGGAGTGTTTTTTCATGTGAATATCTGCAGAATAACCTTGAGATGCTGAATATTATATTTATAACGTAGAATTAATTATCCTGCTGGCAATAGTAAGGAAATAAAAAGGATATAAATCTTCTGATGTCCGATCCTCGACTATTGTAAGTCGCTTTAGATAAAAGCGTCTGCTAAATGACTAAATGTAAATGTAAATGTGATTTACATCTGGGAACACCTGG
>CM065654.1:10120693-10123538 GCA_033220385.1 Triplophysa yarkandensis
AGAGAGAGACCAGAGAGAGAGACCAGAGAGATAGAGAGAGAGGGGGGGGGGGGATTGATGGAGGGATTGTAAAAGTGGATTTGCTGTTGACCTCCTTTTTAATGGTGCTCAGCCACTGGTGTGTGTGCGTGTGTGTTCAAAGTGAATGCCACACAATGTGAAGAAAGACCTCATCCTCCCGAAACAATAACACAGACAAACATTTACCAAAAACCGCACAACACAATAAACTAGAACTGAATGATTGTGTTACAGTAGTTTCACAGATGATAATGTGTCTGATGATTGTAACTCTAAGAGCGGCTCAGCGGTTGATATGATTCTAACGGTTGACTCTTTAGATATAGGATTGATACATTAATTGATCACACCTCTAAAATACAACCACACAAAGTAATGGATGAGCTGTGCAAAGTGTTGAACCCTCAGAAACACATTAAACCTCATTTGTGTTTCTGAATGCAGTTCTGGGATTTAATATCAGAATCACTCTCCTTCTGAAATGACATCTGTTGAGTTTTTTCACACTACAAAACACTTTACTTGTGTATTTGTGTGGGGGTTTCAGCTTTTCCTTTATACAAAATCATCCAATGACACAAACAAACAACAACAACATCATCTACCGCATCACAATCTGACACCAGGTACAACATCATCATTAAATCATTTCAATGGAAATGCATTTTATACTTGAATGTAGTTTTCTACATTCACCATCACACAGAATACAGACGTCTTGACAATGAATGTGTGTATTTGTGTTTTGTGTTTGTGTTCCAGTGTGAAACTGATGAAAGTGAATTAAGAACTGATGACTGTTTGTTTTTTATTCTGACTTTCAACTTTTGCACAGAATTTATGTTTAAAGAACATGCAAACTTCACAATAGATGATGCTAATAAAATCAGTTTTAAATAGAAGAACATAAACACTGTGAATAAATGTAGAAGTTAAATGAAGTTTTAAGAAAATTATACCATAGTAAAACACTCTTACGTTCCTATCAATAGAATTGTTTTATTTTACTCCATTCTTCTGGAATGAACAAAGTAAAAAATGCCAATCTTATTGAAACTAAACTTGTAGAATAATTGAGATGACATCATTATCTTTTAACAGCAATAATTTGTAATAATTGTTGGTGTGGTTTTTTCGGCACTACAGAGAGATGATGCTAATGATGTTTAATGTGTTCTGAGGTTGATTTCAGAATCACTCTTCATCTGAAGAGACTATAAATGAATCACAAACAGCTCAAAAACAATCTGTTCATCAACTTCTGACTCCAGGTAACATCTCTTTTGTGTCGATCCAATCTTTATTGTGTTTTTGTGTGTTTTATTTCAGCATCTTCATTTATTCAGAGGGGATGCTCATAAACAACAACATCAACTAACATCAATAAACAACAACAACAACAACAACATCAATAAACAACAACAACAACCACCACAACAACAACTGCTGAACAACATCATCCTCCTATCATCAAGAAACATCCATACATTAGGACTTGGAATCTGTAAGTCATCTTCTGATTCCAAAACAATTCTTCTCCTCATTTTCTGCAATAGTTTCTGATGTTGTAGTTTTATTATCATTTAAACAAAATACGAAGTATATATACTTTCTGTTATTAATTTCAGTCTATGTAATCAGTCTAGTATTGTACTCTTAACACTGAAAAATCTGTATTGTTACTTGCATTTAAAATCATTACAATTTGATGTTTCAAATAAAACAATATATGAACTATTTTATATGTGATTTTACTACTGATACTTACAACTGTCAACACATCTCGTCTGTGTTTGTGTGAACCTTGTGTTTTCGACGGATGAAGCACTATAAAATGCATTATTTTATTCACGTGCTGTTTGACCGATGGCTGTGCACGCTTCACTTGTGCACGTCTTTTCACACATGTACTGTTGTGCTATGACTGTGATAGGGATCGTTTGGAGACCTGATGTTTTGGTTTCTTCACAGTACTGTCGAGAGTTTGACATCATGACACAACACAACATCAGCATCAACATCAGCATCAACGGCTCCAATCCAGAGATGGATCGTGATAAAATGTTTGTGTCTGTGCGGTTGGTGTATGTCCGGATCCTTTCCAGTGTGGAGGTACCGATCATGATCTTAACTCTGTTTGGCTTGTGTATGCTGGGCAGATCTCATCGAGTTGCTCTGGTTTTTGTGCTTCATTTGATTCTTTCAGACCTCATCCAGATTATTTGTCAGTTGATTTTTGCAACACAGACTGCTCGAGGTACGTCGTTGAGTGTTGCATATTACTATTCTTTGGTTGTGAGTGTGTATTTTATGGCATGTGTGGCTTTTGAAAGATATCTTCTGGTTTCTCATCCGATCTGGCACAAAACACACAACTCACACAAATTCTGTTGTGTAACTTCTCTCATCATCTGGTTTGTGCCGCTCGTCTTCGCTTCAAAGGAGCCACCGTATCTGCATTTCAGAGCTTTCAGGTTATCAATAGTGTGTCTGATCCCCTATCTGATAACACTTCTGTGTTTTTTTGGCACATGGAGAGGTCTTTCTCATTCAATATCCCTCACGCATTACAGACGCAAAATGATTTTGGGCAGTTTGTTTCTCGTGTTGCTGAATTACACATTTGTCTTCCTCCCGTTCATGGTTTTAAATATTTTTCATCATGTCACTGCAAATAAGTTTAAAGACACCTTTAACTCTAAAAGGGTTGAAAGTTTTCTCTTCTGTCTGTTGTATCTCAATCCTTTAGTTGACTGTTTGTTGTATTTGTTTATGAGGACTGATGTTGTAGATAGAATGTCGTCTCCTCGCTGCTGTTGTACAT
>CM065654.1:10124038-10134038 GCA_033220385.1 Triplophysa yarkandensis
CTGTGTAATATAAAGTAATGCAGTGAGACAGGTGAAGCAATGATAATTCAGTGTAATATTTCATAATGCAGTGAGACAGGTGAAGCAATGATCATGCTGTGTAATATAAGGTAATGCAGTGAGACAGCTGATGCAGGGGAGACAGGTGATCCAATGATAATGCATTGTAATATAAGGTAATGCAGTGAGACAGCTGATGCAGTGAGACAGGTGAAGCAATGATAATGCAGTGTAATATAAGGTAATGCAGTGAGACAGCTGATGCAGTGAGAGAGGTGAAGCAATGATAATGCAGTGAAATATAAGGTAATGCAGTGAGACAGCTGATGCAGTGAGAATGGTGGAGCAATGATAATGCAGTGTAATATAAAGTAATGCAGTGAGACAGGTGAAGCAATGATAATGCAGTGTAATACAATATAATGCAGTGAGACAGGTGAAGCAATGATCATGCTGTGTAATATAAAGTAATGCAGTGAGACAGGTGAAGCAATGATCATGCTGTGTAATACAATATAATGCAGTGAGACAGGTGAAGCAATGATCATGCTGTGTAATATAAAGTAATGCAGTGAGACAGGTGAAGCAATGATAATTCAGTGTAATACAATATAATGCAGTGAGACAGGTGAAGCAATGATAATCCTGTGTAATATAAAGTAATGCAGTGAGACAGGTGAAGCAATGAAAATTCAGTGTAATACAATATAATGCAGGTGAGACAGGTGAAGCAATGATAATTCAGTGTAATACAATATAATGCAGTGAGACAGGTGAAGCAATGATAATGCAGTGTAATATAAGGTAATGCAGTGAGGCAGCTGATGCAGTGAGACAGGTGAAGCAATGATAATGCAGTGTAATATAAGGTAATGCAGTGAGACAGCTGATGCAGTGAGACAGGTGAAGCAATGATCATGCTGTGTAATATAAAGTAATGCAGTGAGACAGGTGAAGCAATGATAATGCAGTGTAATATAAGGTAATGCAGTGAGACAGCTGATGCAGTGAGGACAGGTGAAGCAATTATCATGCTGTGTAATATAAAGGTAATGCAGTGAGACAGGTGAAGCAATGATAATGCAGTGTAATATAAAGTAATGCAGTGAGACAGCTGATGCAGTGAGACAGGTGAAGCAATGATCATGCTGTGTAATATGAGGTAATGCAGTGAGACAGGTGAAGCAATGATCATGCTGTGTAATATGAGGTAATGCAGTGAGACAGGTGAAGCAATGATCATGCTGTGTAATATAAGGTAATGCAGTGAGACAGCTGATGCAGTGAGACAGGTGAAGCAATGATAATGCTGTGTAATATAAGGTAATGCAGTGAGACAGCTGATGCAGTGAGACAAGGTGAAGCAATGATCATGCTGTGTAATATAAAGTAATGCAGTGAGACAGGTGAAGCAATGATAATGCAGTGTAATATAAGGTAATGCAGTGAGACAGCTGATGCAGTGAGACAGGTGAAGCAATTATCATGCTGTGTAATATGAGGTAATGCAGTGAGACAGGTGAAGCAATGATCATGCTGTGTAATATAAAGTAATGCAGTGAGACAGGTGAAGCAATGATAATGCAGTGTAATATAAGGTAATGCAGTGAGACAGCTGATGCAGTGAGACAGGTGAAGCAATGATAATGCAGTGAAATATAAGGTAATGCAGTGAGACAGCTGATGCAGTGAGACAGGTGAAGCAATGATCATGCTGTGTAATATGAGGTTATGCAGTGATGTTTTTAAGAATGTGAAAGTGAGTGAGACATGGGTGGAGACAGACTGGTGTGCTGTAGGGCAGACAGACGGGTAGTGAGATGTTTGAAGCTGCACTGAGAACATTCACGCCTGCTGAAGGTGATAACGGTTCGCAGTGTAATCCGCCTGGGCAGCACACACACATGCACGTGTGTATCTGGAACTAAAAATGAATGTGTGTAACACATATGCTGTGATTGTGATAGTGTGTTTGTGATATATTAAAATAGATGATAAATATGATGACGTCCTGATGACTCAAAATGAACGGTCCCAAATCGTATGCGTGTGTGTGCGGTGCATGTGTGTGCATGTGTGTGTACAAAATACCCCATCACATACATCCCTGGAATCACTGTATTATCCTGTTAGTCATGGTTCTGCTCACTTACACACACTGGCACGTGTGTAGAACACTGAATTATGTAACTCAGTTATGCAACATACATGCGTACAGCAGCAGAAATTCACAAAGAGCAGAGATAGCAGAAGTCCTGATACTCAACGACCAAATGACACTCAGACAAACCTCAGCAATAACGATCATTATAGAAAAAGACTTGTATTTCAGAAATATACGTACAGCGGTTTAAAATGTACAGTTTCACTTGTTAATAGTTTCATCATAAGATGGACAAAATGTGATATTTTAAAAGGAAATTATAAACCTAAATAACATCACAGTTCAATCAATGTACAGTATTTCCTAGACAAAATAGATTGATTAGAATCATGTTATACTGACACGGTCACACATCCTATAATGCATGTGATCAAGAAGCAGATGGGTGAGGAATATTAGGGGTAAATCAGGTGGATTGGGTCAGTTTGTGTTACCCATCAGTCAAACAGTCACAACTGACTTGAAGGATTATTGAAATAGATATCGTCAACCAGTCATGTACACTCAAACTCATTTGTTTATATGAGAATTTAAAAATGATCCAAACCAAATAAAAAGAGATGAATCACATTAAAAACGTTCCTTTCCTCATATTCTGACTGCTCTTGTATAAAGGAGAGGTATCACACACAGTGTTGTGTAGCTGTAGTGTAGAAGGGTGTAGTTTATATTGTTTATAAAAGAGAAGTATAAAATGTGAATAAAGTCGAGGTCCGGCGCTTGTGACCGATCTCCTCATGAGATCTTCTCCTGGAATATAAGCACTGATACTCCTGCTCTTCCCAGCGCTCTGATTGGTGCGTCAGGGAGATTTCACCCATAAATAACTTGTGATTTCATGACGTCTGCAAGTTGAACATTTAAAAAAGCGTTGTGAAACCTTTGATTGTATCGAGCACAGAAATACTACATCATGCATCTTACATGAGAACTCAACATCTTTACTCGTCTAAAGCACTTATAATGCTTAAAACAGCGTTAAACTTCTCCTTTCATGTCACTGTATATAAAGGATTTGAAACTAAAACTCTTTGTCTGTGTTTTTCTCAGGTAATTTTAAAGGCATGTGTAAACACATTGACCATTTTCCTGAAGATGCAGACTACGAAGCGGATGCATCAGAATATTTCCTACGTAAGTCAAACGTGTGTGCATGTGTGTGTGCATGTGTGTGCACGGGTGTGTTTAATTAGGTCACTCATTACTATAAATATTTCACTGCAGTTTATATGGGTCAAAACTCTTATGCCCGCTCCGCTCATCTTTTCTCAACTTACCTTGTCTCTTTTTAAAATGTTTAGTAGTACAGTAAGAAAGTCAGAGATCTAGATGGATTTTTTTACCTTTACATACGCACACGCACACAAAAGAAGATTAACGATTGTGGACAGATATTGTTTTAGGATCAGTCATGTCATATTACTTTATTGAAAGCAGTATAACTCAGCAGTATAAATGCCTAAATGTAATGTAATGTAATGTAATATAAACCTCATAATGTCATGTCACTAAAAAAGGAGAGGATTTGGAAGAATTGTGGTGCATTGATAAGAGAAACAGTATGATCAAGATAAGTGTTCGTGCGAACCTTCACTGGGTTTAAAAGACAAATGTAAGACAGATTTTTCATTATGTGAACGTGTGTAATGAAAGATCCAGCGAGATGAAGAACAGATGCTAGTAAATCCCAATGAAGGATTCTGTTTCTGAAGGTTGTGTCTGTTTTCAGACTCAGCACATTAAACTGCTGAGCAGAGACATCAGGCGTGAGTTTAGAGGAGAAAACGAGAGAATTGTGTGTTAACATGAATACGTGTGTGTGTTTGTGTGCAGGTGCGGTTCGGGCCTCCAGTATATTCCCCATCCTCAGTGTCATTCTCCTCTTTATGGGAGGTCTCTGTGTTGCTGCGAGTGAGTTCTATAAGTCTCATCATAATATCATCTTGAGCGCGGGAATCTTCTTCGTTTCTGCAGGTGAGCACACTAATGGTATCCAGTCAGTGCTGTCAGTGTTCAGTTTTCTTGAATGTATTTCTCTATCTCTCTATCTTCAGGTCTGAGTAACATCATCGGCATTATCGTGTACATATCAGCGAACGCGGGCGACCCGTCCAAGAGTGATTCCAAAAAGAACAGCTACTCGTATGGTTGGAGTTTTTATTTTGGCGCTTTGTCCTTCATCATGGCTGAGATGGTGGGAGTCCTCGCTGTTCACTTGTTTATCGATCGTCACCGTGAGGTACGTGTGGCCCAGGTGCGAGCGGGGCGCAGCAGAATACCTGCAGGGGACGGCCATCGCAAGGATTCCCAGCTATCGGTACAGGTACCGCCGTCGCTCGCGCTCCTCCAGCCGGTCGACGGACCCGTCGCGCTCACGGGAGGCCTCGCCCGTGGGATTGAAGGGGTTCGGGGCTTTGCCCTCCACTGATATCTCCATGTACGCGCTCGGCCGCAGCGGCGATACGCTGAAAGCTCCGCACGGATCTCCACCCATGTACAACTCAGAAAGAGACCCAAATTTCTTACAGGTTCACAACTGCACCCAGAAAGACTCAAAGGATGCCAACCGTCGCACCACACCTGTATGAGCGCCCCTGATGATGGGGAGGAGAACCGAACAAAGTGAGCAAATGAAGTAAAAGGCTCTCTGGGATATGCTAATACTAATAATAAGTTTACATGTTGAAGTCCAAAAAAAGAAAAGTGAAAATGCATGATTTTCTAATCTTCCATGAACTAACACGTTTTTAAGCCATGTGTGCAGAGTTGTGATGCTGAAAAGACAGCGAGAGACACAGAGAGAATCTTGAGCTTGTGTATCTGAACTGGGTTGTTGCTCTCTCTCTTTCTCTGTCTGTTTTCATCTTATTTACATTTCATTTTGCACATTAATACTGTGACTCTTGTGGCCGCTGTGACCCCAGGGAAGATAAAAACACCCACAAACTGGCCACAATTGAACTTCGTATATATATTTATACACAACAAATGTATAAATAATACATGATAAATAGATAAATAAACATATTTAAATATACAAAGTGTTCATAAATGCAGCATAGACTTCTTGATTCAGAAAGAGAGAAAAATCAATGAGCAGAGGTTAATAAAGTCATGATGGAAAACATAAAGAGCAGAATTCATCAGTTTCTTCACATCAGTTTGTATACGTGTGTACAAAGCTTTAATAAATGTGTTTATGGATCAGTTTGATGTCCAGTGACATTATGAAGATCGAAAAGAGCTCCTGTGACCTTTGCTGAACATTGAAAGAGCACACTATGTGTGTGTGTGTGTGTTTTGTGTGTACATGTACTTGGTTTACAAGAACAAAAAAAGTGTATAATGAATTGTCTTTAACAACGTAAACATGGATTACACGTACGTTTTTTTTTGTGTCCTCTTAAAACAAATCACTTAAAAGAACATTATTGTTAAATTAGAAGCGTTTTTTATTCTTATTAGCCTCAATTATCTTTTAGGTTAAGGGTAGGGAAAAGAATATACAGTTTGTGCTGTTTAAATAGTGAGTGTGTTTAACTTATAGACTGAGGCAGAACATTAGTGTTATCACAAACATGTTCTTTATTCAAAACCTTATCGTGCTATTACAACTGAATATAATAATTCAAACACTCCGTTATGAAACACAACTTGATACACAATGTTGATATGCACAAAGCATTCATCTATGACATCAGATGAGGTGAGATGACATTCATGGTGTTCTGTATCTGATCCTGATAGATGGCGTGAAACATCTGCGCTAAACTTATGAATGGAGCTTCAAACTGTCCGATTTCTTTCTGTCAATCAAACAGAGAGGTTTATTTTAAACACGTTCTGAGATCAACGACAGACGAAGATGAATTTACTCACTGCAGAGGTCTCATGATACTCAAGCGCATGAGTCTGAGCCCACGTCTGAGCTTCAGTGCTGTCCACCTCTCTTCTGGATGACAGGTCACATTTATTACCCACCAGCACACCTGCTGACATCACACAAAAACATCAGTGACGTATGCAAGCCAACTCCATAACTCTGAAAGATCTTTAAACACAGAACAGATTCTTGTGTTTCTCACCTGGTACCTGCAGTGAGTTACAGTGAGATCGGACTCGCTCCACCCAGCGACTGCAGCTGGTGAATGAAGACTTGCTGGTGATGTCAAACACCACACACATCACAGACGGCTGACCCCACTAACACACACATGTTAGAAAACACACGTCAGTTTGTCACCCAGATACTTCACTGAACAAACTATTGAATTACAACTTTACTCACAACATTCTCACAGGCATCTGCAAACACCTCTCGTCCGGGAGAATCATAGAAATAAAACTCCTAAAAAACACAACTCTATTAGTTTATTAGACAAACAGTGTGTGTGTGTGTGTGTGTGTGTGTGTGTGTGTGTGTGTGTGTGTGTGTGTGTGTGCGTGTGTGTGTTTATGCGTGTGTGTGTGTGTTTTTATGTGTGTGTGTGTGTGTTATTGCGTATACGTGTGTGTATATTTATGCCCGTGTGTGTGTGTGTGTGTGTGTGTGTGTGTTAATGCGTGTGTGTGTTTATGCGTGTGTGTGTGTGTGTGTGTGTGTGTGTGTTTATGCGTGTGTGTGTGTGTGTGTTTATGCGTGTGTGTGTTTATGCGTGTGTGTGTTTATGCGTGTGTGTGTTTATGCGTGTGTGTGTGTGTGTGTGTGTGTGTGTGTGTGTGTGTGTGTGTGTGTGTGTGTACCACACTATCACCAGTCGCTGGAATAGACACAGATTTCTCCAGCAGTTCGACACCAACCGTCTGAAACACACACACATTCAAACTTCATGACAATGTACACAACATGTTTGTGTGTTTGTTAATTGACTTCTGAAGACAAACAGAATTACACACAGCACTCATGTTACAGATGACCTCACTCGAGAGAACGCCGAGGATGATGGGACACTGTTGTGTAGGATTACAGTCGTGTGTGTGTGTGTGTGTGTTACAGTGTGTGTGTGTGTGTGTGTGTGTGTGTGTGTGTGTGTGTGTGTGTGTGTGTGTGTGTGTGTGTGTGTGTGTGTGTGTGTGTGTGTGTGTGTTGTGTTGTGGTGTGTTGTGTCGTGGTGTGTTGTGTTGTGTCGTGGTGTGTTGTGTGTGTGTGTGTGTGTGTGTGTTGCTCTCACCATGTTGTAATTCTTTTGAAACACAGCTCCATCACTTCTGAACATGTGACAGAGAGAACTCTTCCCTACAGCTGCGTCACCTAACACACACACACACACACACACACACACACACACACACACACACACACACACACACACACACACACACACACACACACACACACACACACACACACACACACACACACACACACACACACACACACACACACATTTAAACACACACACATTTAAACACACACACATTTAAACACACACACACACACACACACACACACACACACACACACACACACATAAACACACACACGCATAAACACACACACACATTTAAACACACACAGGTTTTTAGCGTAACAAACACACAAGAGAAGTGTTACTTACCCACGACAACACATCTCGCTCTTAACTTCACCATCACACGAAACACAAGAAGAAGAGAAGAAGAGAAGAAGAGAAGAAGAGAAGAAGAGAAGAAGAGAAGAGGAGAACAAGAGAAGAAGAGAAGCGCTCCAATCATTAATCACGACAACCAAACACCCCAGCGTTGCTTAGAAACTGAACTCAAGCTTTTCTATTGGCGCATAAATCAGCCAATGTGATTGGCTCAGAAGCTTGCACGTGAAAGTGCGTCACTCTTACGTCCAAGAGTAATTAAACTGACCGCCTGAGGTCGTGCTTTACAACTGACATGTGTGTAGTTTGTGTAGTTTGTGTAGTTTGTGTTATTTGTGTTATTTGTGTAGTTTGTGTCATGTGTGTAGTTTGTGTCATGTGTGTAGTTTGTGTCATGTGTGTAGTTTGTGTCATGTGTGTAGTTTGTGTCATGTGTGTAGTTTGTGTCATGTGTGTAGTTTGTGTCATGTGTGTAGTTTGTGTCATGTGTGTAGTTTGTGTCATGCGTGTAGTTTGTGTTGTTTGTGTTGTTTGTGTTATTTGTGTAGTTTGTGTTGTTTGTGTTATTTGTGTAGTTTGTGTCATGTGTGTAGTTTGTGTCATGTGTGTAGTTTGTGTCATGTGTGTAGTTTGTGTCATGTGTGTAGTTTGTGTCATGTGTGTAGTTTGTGTTGTTTGTGTTGTTTGTGTCATGTGTGTGGTTTGTGTAGTTTGTGTCATGTGTGTAGTTTGTGTCATGTGTGTAGTTTGTGTCATGTGTGTGGTTTGTGTTTTTTGTGTAGTTTGTGTTGTTTGTGTTATTTGTGTAGTTTGTGTTGTTTGTGTTATTTGTGTTGTTTGTGTTGTTTGTGTTATTTGTGTTGTTTGTGTTGTTTGTGTCATGTGTGTAGTTTGTGTCGTGTGTAGTTTGTGTCATGTGTGTAGTTTGTGTTTTTTGTGTAGTTTGTGTTATTTGTGTAGTTTGTGTTATTTGTGTCATGTGTGTAGTTTGTGTAGTTTGTGCTGTTTGTGTAGTTTGTGCTGTTTGTGTTATTTGTGTAGTTTGTGTTATTTGTGTTGTTTGTGTTGTTTGTGTAGTTTGTGTAGTTTGTGTTATTTGTGTTGTTTGTGTTGTTTGTGTAGTTTGTGTGACTGATGTGTTGCCTCATCATGTGGAACTTTCCTCATAAAAACTCATCTTTTCCGGTTACATCTAACTCACTAACTCACTTCTTTTCTAACTACTCACTCTATCAAACAAAACAAAATTTTATATATATACTTTTGTAACTTCTCTCTCTGTGTAACTCGGTAACATTGTTGTAGCACTTGTTCACCTATTGTTGTATCTGCTATTTACCGCTTCATTGTCTCCTCGACTATTGTAAGTCGCTTTGGATAAAAGCGTCTGCTAAATGAATAAATGTAAATGTAAGTGTAAATGTAAATGTAAATGTACATACAGGCAGAACTTCAGAGTCAGGCCACAGACTTTGCGCAGCGTGACATTTCACGTTATGAGGAGCAGGTTCAGAACATCTCGTCAGAATTTGAGAGGCGCTTTACAGATTACAGATACATCCATTGAGCGTGTCGCCAGCTACCTGTGTTTGCTCCAAGTATTGATGTGGACAGTGTTGCCTCCAAGGTTGGATCACTGTTCCTTAAGATTACTCTGCTGTTGAGAAGGAGATTCAGGCAACACCTGGCATGACCGGAGACTTCTGGAACTTCTGCCTGAACTAAAGTATCACAAACTCAGAATATGTGCCTGCAACCTGACAGCACTCTTGGGATCAACCAATCTGTGTGAGTCTCACATGAAAACCATTAAGTCAAAGATAAGATCTACAATGACTGATGACCATCACGCTCCTACTGCCCTGACTACGAGAAGATAGTTAGAAGTCTCACTAAGGAAGAGAAATACCTTTATTGTCTCTAGAATTAGACTACGTCTTCTTAATAGGGATTATAAGGGACTGCTGTTCAGTTTGTTTTGTGTATTATAAATATGTCAGTACGCTATGAGTAGCAATGGCTGTCTTTTTGGACGGGTAGATCTTGGTTCAAAAAAGGTTGAGCACCCCTGCTCTAAACCATTCTTCTGCGCTTCTTTTATTGTGTGTAAATGTTTTGTATTTCTGTATATAGAGAGAGAGAGAGAGACTGAGAGAGAGAGAGAGAGAGAGAGACAGAGAGAGAGAGACCAGAGAGAGAGAGACCAGAGAGAGAGAGAGACCAGAGAGAGAGAGACCAGAGAGAGAGAGACCACAGAGAGAGAGAG
>CM065654.1:10149038-10154038 GCA_033220385.1 Triplophysa yarkandensis
TGTGTGCGCGCATGCGTGTGTATTTGTAGGAGGACGGATCTATCCCGTATCTGTGCCGTACTCGAATCATCAGAGCACCAGTAAAACCAGTGTGACGCTGTCTCTGGTCATGCCATCACAGGGCACACTTACAAACGGCTCGAACACAGCGTCCACGCTCGAGGGAGACACGCCCACTGCTGGGTAACCCTCAAAACCACGCCCCTTTTACATACACCTCATGAAATATTTCTCAATATATGTTTAAAGATCATGTCAATCTCTCTCCACGACCTCTATTGTAACGTTAGACTAATTACACCTCTGATTCCTCTGACTGTAGACACCTTACATCCCATAAATGAGCTTCCTGTCCCTGACCCCGCCCCTCTTCTTCCCTCTCTGTCTGTCTGTGCTCCTCCCACCAGTCAAAGCCCGACAGCGACGCTGCAGTCCACAAACACACACACGCAGAGTTCCAGCTCCAGTTCTGGAGACGGTAGCTTGTTCCGTCAGAGAGGAAGTCAAGCGGCTCAGCCCGATGAAACCGGACGCGTCCCGCCGTATGTGGACTTCACACAGTTTTACAGGATGTGGGGAACGGACCACAGCGACGGGCAGGGAATAACCTCCGATCTGGGTCCTCAGTGAGGAGATCATGAACTTGTGAACTGCAGCTGAGCACACACACACTCACACAGACCCACACACAATTGTTTATATGAAAGTGAGTTTGTGACATTCATGTATTATTTCTCTGTTCTTCTGTCTGTCTATTTCTGATTTTATGAAGTTTAAATGCACAAATTTCATAAAGCAAGTCTTTGTGTTTATCATGTGTGTTTGACAATTCTTCTTCTTCCGTATAACTGCAAAATCACTTCAACAGAAGTTTGAATACAGCTCTTTAATGTTAAAGTAATATTAAGCTCAAAGTTGGATGTGTATATTTAACAGTTATTAAAAATTTGTTAATTAATCACTTATTATTGAAGATATATTTTGTTGTCTAATTTTTATAGAGCGAGAGAGTGAGAGAGAGAGACCAGAGAGAGCAGAGAGAGAGAGACCAGAGAGAGAGAGACCAGAGAGAGAGAGACCAGAGAGAGAGAGAGGGAGTTAGAGAGAGAGACCAGAGAGAGCAGAGAGAGAGAGACAGAGAGAGAGAGAGAGAGAGAGACCAGAGAGAGCAGAGAGAGAGAGACAGAGAGAGAGAGAGAAAGACCAGAGGGAGACCAGAGAGAGAGAGAGAGAGAGGGAGTTAGAGAGAGAGAGCAGAGAGAGAGAGAGAAAGACCAGAGGGAGACCAGAGAGAGAGAGAGGGAGTTAGAGAGAGAAAGGGAGTTAGAGAGAGAGAGTGAGAGACCAGAGAGAGAGGGTGACAGAGAGAGAGAGAGAAAGACCAGAGAGAGACCAGAGAGAGAGAGAGAGAGAGGGAGTTAGAGAGAGAGACCAGAGAGAGAGAGACAGAGAGAGAGAGAGAAAGACCAGAGGAAGACCAGAGAGAGAGAGAGGGAGTTAGAGAGAGAAAGGGAGTTAGAGAGAGAGAGTGAGAGACCAGAGAGAGAGGGTGACAGAGAGAGAGTGAGAGACCAGAGAGAGAGGGAGAGACCAGAAAGAGCAGAGAGAGAGGGAGAGGGAGAGACCAGAAAGAGCAGAGAGAGAGAGAGACCAGAGAGAGAAAGAGCAGAGAGACCAGAGAGAGACAGAGACAGAGAGATAGAGAAAGACCAGAGGGAGACCAGAGAGAGAGAGAGAGAGAGAGGGAGTTAGAGAGAGAGAGGGTGACAGAGAGACCAGAGAGAGAGAGAGAGAGAGAGGGAGAGACCAGAGAGAGAAAGAGAGAGAGACCAGAGGGACCAGAGAGAGAGAGAGACCAGAGAAAGAGAGAGGGACCAGAGAGAGATAGAGAGAGAGACCAGAGGGACCAGAGAGAGGGAGAGACCAGAGAGAGATAGAGAGAGAGACCAGAGAGAGAGGGAGAGACCAGAGAGAGACCAGAGAGAGAGGGAGAGACCAGAGAGAGAGAGAGACCAGAGGGACCAGAGAGAGAGACCAGAGAGAAAGAGAGAGAGACCAGAGAGAGAGGGAGAGACCAGAGAGAGAGGGAGAGACCAGAGAGAGACCAGAGGGACCAGAGAGCGAGAGACCAGAGAGAGGGGGAGAGAGAGAGAGAGAGTGAGAGAGACCAGAGAGAGGGAGAGAGAGAGAGACGAGAAAGAGAGACCAGAGAGAGAGAGAGAGACCAGAGAGGGAGACCAGAGAGAGAGAGAGAGAGACCAGAGAGAGAGGGAGAGACCAGAGAGAGAGAGACCAGAGGGACCAGAGAGAGAGAGAGAGACCAGAAAGAGAGGGTGACAGAGAGAGAGTGAGAGACCAGAGAGAGAGGGAGAGACCAGAAAGAGCAGAGAGAGAGAGAGACCAGAGAGAGAGAGAGAGAGAGACAGAGACAGAGAGATAGAGAAAGACCAGAGGGAGACCAGAGAGAGAGAGAGAGGGAGTTAGAGAGAGAGAGGGTGACAGAGAGACCAGAGAGAGAGAGAGAGAGAGAGAGAGAGAGAGAGGGAGAGACCAGAGAGAGAAAGAGAGAGAGACCAGAGGGACCAGAGAGAGAGAGAGACCAGAGAAAGAGAGAGGGACCAGAGGGACCAGAGAGAGGGAGAGACCAGAGAGAGATAGAGAGAGAGACCAGAGAGAGAGGGAGAGACCAGAGAGAGACCAGAGAGAGAGGGAGAGACCAGAGAGAGAGGGAGAGACCAGAGAGAGAGAGAGAGACCAGAGGGACCAGAGAGAGAGACCAGAGAGAAAGAGAGAGAGACCAGAGAGAGAGACCAGAGAGAGAGGGAGAGACCAGAGAGAGAGAGAGAGACCAGAGAGAGAGAGACCAGAGGGACCAGAGAGCGAGAGACCAGAGAGAGGGGGAGAGAGAGAGAGAGAGTGAGAGAGAGAGAGAGAGACCAGAGAGAGAGAGAGAGAGACGAGAAAGAGAGACCAGAGAGAGAGAGAGAGACCAGAGAGGGAGACCAGAGAGAGAGAGAGAGAGACCAGAGAGAGAGGGAGAGACCAGAGAGAGAGAGACCAGAGGGACCAGAGAGAGAGAGAGACCAGATGGACCAGAGAGAGAGAGACCAGAGGGACCAGAGAGAAAGAGAGAGAGACCAGAGAGAAAGAGAGAGAGACCAGAGAGAGAGATAGAGAGAGGGACCAGAGAGAGACCAGAGAGAGAGAGAGACCAGAGAGAGAGAGAGAGACCAGAGAGAGAGAGACCAGAGAGAGAGACCAGAGAGAGAGAGACCAGAGAGAGAGACCAGAGAGAGAGAGACCAGAGAGAGAGAGAGACCAGAGAGAGAGACCAGAGACCAGAGAGAGACCAGAGACCAGAGAGAGACCAGAGAGAGACCAGAGAGAGAGAGACCAGAGAGAGAGAGAGACCAGAGACCAGAGAGACCAGAGACCAGAGAGAGACCAGAGAGAGAGAGAGAGAGAGAGAGAGAGAGAGACCAGAGACCAGAGAGAGACCAGAGAGAGAGAGAGAGAGAGAGAGACCAGAGAGAGAGAGAGAGACCAGAGAGAGAGAGTTGACACAGCTGTCATTGCTGTTGTATATATTGTTTATGTGTTTTGAAATGCTCTATATAATGTTAACATCTCTATTACACAAAAGAAGTGTAGTGTAGTGTATTGTTGTGTAGTGTATTGTTGTGTAGTGAAGTGTTGTGTAGTGTATTGTTGTGTAGTGTATTATTGTGTAGTGTTGTGTTGTGTATTGTTGTGTTGTGTAGTGTAGTGTTGTATGGTGTTGTGTACTGTAATGAAGTGTTGTGTTGTGTAGTGTAGTGTAGTGTAGTGTTGTGTAGTGTTGTGTTCTGTAGTGTTGTGTAATGTAGTGTTGTGTAGTGCTGTGTTGTGTAGTGAAGTGTTGTGTAGTGTAGTGTTGTGAAGTGTTGAGTAGTGTAGTGTTGTGTTGTGTAGTGTAGTGAAGGGTTTTTTAGTGTATTGTTGTGTAGTGTTGTGTAGTGTATTGTTGTGTAGTGCTGTGTAGTGTAGTGAAGTGTTGTGTTGTGTAGTGTAGTGAAGTGTTGTGTAGTGTATTGTTGTGTAGTGTGGTGTAGTGTATTGTTGTGTGGTGTAGTGAAGTGTAGTGTAGTGTTGTGTGTTGTGTAGTGTAGTGCGTGTAGTGTAGTGTTGTGTTGTGTAGTGTAGTCCTGTGTAGTGTAGTGTTGTGTAGTGTTGTGTAGTGCTGTGTAGTGTTGTGTAGTATTGTGTAGTGTTGTGTGTAGTGTTGTGTAGTGCTGTTTAGTGTTGTGTAGAGTTGTGTAGTGTTGTGTTCTGTTGTGTAGTGTAGTGTTGTGTTTTGAAGTGTAGTGTGTTGTGTAGTGTTTTGTTGTGTGTTGTGTAGTGCTGTGTAGTGTTGTGTAGTGTAGTGCTGTGTAGTGTTGTGTAGTGTAGTGTAGTGTTGTGTAGTGCTGTGTAGTGAAGTGTTGTGTAGTGTAGTGTAGTGTAGTGTTGTGTAGTGTAGTGTTGTGTAGTGTTGTGTAGTGTAGTGTAGTGTTGTGTGTTGTTATGTGTTGTGTAGTGTAGTGTTGTGTTGTGTAGTGTTGTGTGGTGTTGTGTAGTATTGTGTAGTGTTGTGTGGTGTTGTGTAGTGTAGTGTTGTGTAGTGTAGTGTAGTGTTGTGTAGTGTAGTGTAGTGTTGTGCTGTGTAGTGTTGTGTAGTGTACTGCAGTGTTGTGTGTTGTGTTGTGTAGTGTTGTGTAGTGTAGTGTAGTGTTGTGTAGTGTTGTGTTGTGTAGTGTTGTGTTGTGTTGTGTAGTGTAGTGTTGTGTTGTGTAGTGTAGTGTTGTGTAGTGCAGTGTAGTGTTGTGTAGTGTAGTGTTGTGTAGTGCAGTGTAGTGTTGTGTTGTGAATGGGTTGTGTAGTGTTGTGTTGTGTAGTGTAGTGCCGTGTAGTGCTGTGTAGTGTTGTGTAGTGTAGTGTAGTGTTGTGTAGTGTAGTGTTGTGTAGTGTTGTGTAGTGTAGTG
>CM065654.1:10161538-10164038 GCA_033220385.1 Triplophysa yarkandensis
GCCCATGACACCAACTGTTACTCACACACACACACACACACACACACACACACGCACACACTGATCATGTTAAAGTCACTATAATAAGAAACACAAAACACGCCACATACGTGCAAACCCTAAATGCTCAACTGATCACTAACCAATCAATGCTTGACTGTTGTGTGGGCCTATAAGTATTTCCCCATTCAGAAAACCTCCATGAAGCCTCGTTCAGACTGCCAGGTAATCTGTCGCTGGGTGTCACTAGACGCTTGCTACGGTTGGAAAAAACAAACACACATACACACATGCATGCACGGACACAAACACACATTCATCAGAAAGTTTTTCTGTACAGACACAGTTTAAGAGCTCTCGACCCATCCGCTTTAGCTGTTGAACACACAGTTATCTTACACACCACACAATCCTGTTTCCTCCAGAGGCTTCCACCGGAAGAGTGTGTGTGCTTGTGTGTGCTGGTTTGTGTGTATGTGTGCTTGTGTGTGTGTGCTTGTGTGTGTCTGCGTGCGTGCGTGTTTGTGTCTGCGTGGGGGTGTGTGTGTGTGTGTGTGTGTGTGTGTGTGTGTGTGTGTGTTTGTTTGTGTGCGTCTGTGTGCGCGCGTGCGTGTACATATCAGTTATATACAGACTGATAAGACCCAGAATCGGCATTGGTATGGACCGATCACCATGACAAAACAATCTGTATGTGGTATGGGTGGCAAAAATCCTGATCAGAGCGTCTCTAGTTTCTATGAGTTCTTGTTCAGATGGTTTACTTGTGATGTATTACAACACAGTTGTTTTAAGTTTAGTCCTCTGAACATCTCATATGAACAGTAAATGTGTTTTCTGATTTTCTCTATTCAGACAGGTTTCTCAGTGTTTCTCATGAATCTGTGTGTGGTGTAATTTGGATCATTGAGTTCTCAGATGGGACTCAGCAGATTGTGTTATAAACTGTGTAAGAGCTGACAGAACACACACACAAACATTACAGCCAGTGGACAGTGAACTATGAAACAGAGCGCAGATGTTCTGATCTTCTTCAGTTTATCTTGTGAAAGATCTGACCAATCACAATATAGATTCTTCACGTTATCTAGGGATCTTTATAACATTAAACTGAAGATTTCATCAATGATTAGTGAAGTTTCAGCTGGTTTTAAGCGTCAGCCAGCAGCAGCTGATGAAATACCCAAAACATGTCTTCTCGTTTGCTTTGGTGCACTTTTCAGAAATTAATTTCTCAAAATGAGTTATTAAACCTTCTTATCATCATGTGCATATCATAATAGTAATTTCTCATTGTTTTGAGCAACTTGTGATTTCTTTAGTACATTCATGTCAGTGGTTTGTACAAGTGTGTTGTGTCCTACATTATAAGCTGATTTATTCTCTGTACAGTTGTCTTACATCTCTTAACGTGCAGTCCTTGGTCATAATCCAAGTCATGTAATGGAAAATATTTGATCTAGTTTTCATAAACTGTCAAGCGTATTTCATATACAGCTTTCATATTCATTTACAGAGTCATTGTTAGGTCTGTGATCAGATTTACATTGCTCACTTGCGGCGTTCACTGCAAGAAACTCCGATCCTTCAGAGAATGTCCTCAAGAATCTCATCTGGGATGATAACACGGCTCTGTTTCAACATCATTTACTAAAGCATGTCATCATTTCAGAGATGTTTTTCATTGCAAAAGCCTGAGACATCCGTAGAAAGAGTAGAAAGAACTCGTTTAGCTTTATATGTCTGAGCGATCTCTCATGTTTTCCCGATGTGCTGTAAAGTAATATTGTCTTCTCTGCATCA
This sequence comes from Triplophysa yarkandensis, assembly GCA_033220385.1. NCBI lineage: Eukaryota > Metazoa > Chordata > Actinopteri > Cypriniformes > Nemacheilidae > Triplophysa > Triplophysa yarkandensis. The sequence continues at coordinate 10,163,342 of CM065654.1, forward strand.
CAATGACCTTTTTAAGTTTGTGGTTTAACATACAGTTATGTGTCAAATAAATGTGTTCCCTTGTTGGGAAAAGTCAAAGTTTAGAGAAAATGTTCTTAAAGTGCACCAAAGATTTCAAAAGTTCCTTTTTTGAACAATGAAACTCACACATTCGTGTAAAAATACATAGACCAGCTAAAACACATGATGATCGTGTTTGCTTAATTCAGTTCTGTCATTACACGGATGATTGTGTAAAAGAGACCAGAGCTGTGTGTGCGTGTGTGCGCGTGTGTGTGTGTGTGCGTGTGTGAGATGAAATTCAATTATAAACCATTCCAAAAACCTCACATCTGACCGTCCAATCATATCCAATCATCCTGCTCTGTTATCTGATGTGCTCATGATTGTGTTTATTTGTGTTAATGGAGTCGTGTCCAGAGGAGATTGGTGGGTCGTCTTCTCCAGAATCTGAAGATGATTATGAAAATGAAACCCAAATTCTAAACTCGAAATATCAGGGGTTGAATCTGTCTTTAATGTTTTATGATATGAAAGCTGCAGGTTTATGTTTCAAATCATCTTTGAAGAAAAATATATCCTTTGTTAATATATTCTCACTCTGTGTGTTTGTGTGTGTCAGGATGAAAATGAGACGTCACAGAGTGTTCTTGATCTGTACGGTGGGGCTGTGTGTCATCTCTTTCCTTCACTATTA
>CM065654.1:10169038-10172243 GCA_033220385.1 Triplophysa yarkandensis
TGGGCTTATCAGATCAGATCCTGCATTTATTTCTATAACAGAAACTTAAAACCAAAGGGATGACAGAGAATTTCACATCACCATTCTGTCAAGCGTTTGTGCAGCCATCATCCTTACAAATGAAAAAAGTTGTGCAAATGTGCTATTAATAAACTTCTCTAAAATCTAAAAACTAAACTAAGCTTTTTGTGTACTTCTCAGAAATATACATAAAAATGAAAACTGAGGATTCAGAACCATAGAAAAGGCAAGCGATAGGGTACTCATGTTGTTCAGTTGACAACATTCTTCAAAATATCTATTGTTTTGTGCTGAAGAAAGACGATCATTTAAATGTATACTTCAAAGTGCACTTCCTAAAACAAAAAGAAAATGACCATAAACTGAGACTGGTACGAGGCAGAAATGATTTATAATAAACATAACTCATGTATACATGAATGCTAAAATGCGTCATAAATCATGTCTGTATAGAGAAATGTTTGTGTGTGAGCAGCTGAATGAAACACTTTCCCTTTTGGAGGCATCAGGTGTGTTCTGAATGGAAACAGAATCCCCTACAGTCAGTCATTGTACATTAGGTGAAGGTATTTCAGATATCTTTTGTAAGTATAACATAAAACAGAAACTTTTTTCATTTATTTGTCAGCATTTATAACTTCAACCTCTTCTTTTGTAAAGAGCTTTGTAAAACTTCCGAGATATTTTCCTCATGTCCAAAGAATTAGACTGCAAACCATGAATCATTTATTTCTATCTAAACAAGGATCTTTGAAGGGGCATCTATTCACTCGATCATTTGAAATCTGCATCTGATTATGGCTTACCTTGCGTTGTAAGCCCAAGTATTTCAACTGGAAAATTATATTTTTCCTTATTTCCTCTATAACATTTACATTTATGTTAAACTCTCCAAGTGCTAGTAAATTCAGTTAGTCTTCTAAAATACTTATTGATTTTTTTATATCTCTGCTGGCACAATTGCTTAATTTGTACTTTTACAAAATCCCACCACTGTTTCAAAGTCTTAAAAGAGGATTTCATAATTATGATTATTTTTGCATTCTTCCAAAACTCTTTAAATGTTTCAAGGATTCCTCTCTTTCTTGATTGCATGTGTGTTCAACATGATTTATGTCTATTAGACTTTAAAATGACCTCGTATGAACTGTTTCTTCTTCTCAGAAATAAAGGGATACATTGTGACTCATGATTCATGAGCGGTGTAGTAAGACACAAGAGGCCCATGATGTTACATCCAATCAATCTGTCATCCAGCCATATCTCTCTTTCTCGGGAATATTTTAGACTGCTGGATGTGTCCCAGATCGGAAAAATCTCTCGCATTCTTCTGCTTAATCTCTATCTCACACACATTAAATATGCTATCAGTCAAATGGATTATGAGTTTTGTTTATTTTGAGTTTTCTCTTTTTTTGTCTTAAGAGAAAATGTTAAACAGGTGTAAAAGCACAGTTTACTATCAATCACATACTGTTACTGAATTATTATCTATATTGTCATAATCACAGTTGATGTTGTGTATCACACGTGTATTTCTAACAGTTATAAAATCATCAGTTCGCACTGTGAACACAGATTCTTGGGTGTCATTTCTGATGTTTTATACTGTTCACTTGAGCAAGTTTAAGCTAAACTCACACATACACATTGACATGATCATCAACCAGAGACAGTAATATGATATTGAGACAGGTGTGTATCATTTCTTCATGACGAGATGAGCTGCTTAATCCAGCCCGTCAGTTTGGTGATACGTGTATATACCCCATAATAATCAGCCCGTCCACATCCTCGGCCCCAGCTCACCACACCAGCCAGAAACCAGCGTCCAGACGGTTCCTGACACACCAGAGGACCTCCAGAATCTCCCTAACGGTGAATCAAACACGTGACACATGTCTCATACACATCACAGCCGACCTGAACGTTACTGACACTCACCTGACACGAATCTTTCTCTCCACTGCGATAACCAGCACAAATCATCCTGGGGGTGATGGCGTAACCATAGGAACGCACACAGGCATCTTCACTGACTAATCTCACATCTACCTTCTGCAGAACATCGCTCACAGCTCCTAACACACAGACAGACAGAGAGAAAGAGAGAGAATGTGTAACAGTACTGCGTGCGTTTGTTTAATAGTCAGATGAATAGAATTTTATAATGAATAAAAAACTCATTTGTAGATATAATAGTATTGTTCACCTCCCTCTTTGAGCGCTCCCCATCCCGTCACCCCAGCATAGAAGATCCGGCTCTAGCTGATGCGTCCTGGGTGGAAGACAGACCGGATGTGCAAGAGTCCCGGACCACACGGGCCGAACCAGCCGCAGTAGAGCCGCATCATAATCATGCGTTTCATCGTCATAGTAATGATGCAGGTGAATGTGAGACACCTGCACGGCTTCTTCCGTCTGACTGTTACCGCTGAGACGGAGCTTACCCCAGATAAACCGTCCAAACCGACGGAGAGGACAATCTGAAGAACAGGGACATGCAACAGACCACAATAACCCCAGATGGACACACAGATGCCGTCACTCACCTGTCATCATAGAAACAGTGAGCAGCTGATATGATCCACCGGCTGGACAGTAAAGCTCCTCCACATATGTGACGACCACTGACCTGTAGACTGACCTGCCATGGCCACTCCCCCTCCACGGCATCAGCCCCGCCCACCACACGACTGCTAAAGGGTCTCAGTCCACAATCTACAGAGACGACACGTTAACACAAACACACGCACGCATGCACACAAATACACCTGAACACACACACACATATAAACACGAATATACACACACATATAAACACCTGAACACATACACACACATATAAACACGAATATACACACACATATAAACACGAATATACACACACATATAAACACGAATATACACACACATATAAACACGAATATACACACACATATAAACACGAATATACACACACATATAAACACCTGAACACATACACACACATATAAACACGAATATACACACACATATAAACACGAATATACACACACATATAAACACGAATATACACACACATATAAACACGAATATACACACACATATAAACACCTGAACACATACACACACATATAAACACGAATATACACACACATATAAACACGAATATACACACACATATAAACACGAATATACACAC
>CM065654.1:10172743-10189575 GCA_033220385.1 Triplophysa yarkandensis
GAGAGAGAGAGAGATGAGCGAGAGACATAGAGAAAGAGAGAAAGATGAGAGAAAGAGAGAGAGAGAGAGAGAGAGAGAGAGAGAGAGAGAGAGAGAGAGAGAGAAATGCGTTAGCATGGTTTCAGTCATACTTAACGGATTGCTTTCAATTCGTAGCAGCAGTAAATGAAGAGCCTCATATCGATCATTGGTTCAGTATGGAGTACCTCAAAGCTCAGTTCTAGGCCCGCTACTCTTCATGCTATACATGTTACCATTGGCAGATATCATCAAGAAACAAGGTGTTAGCTTTCACTGTTATGCTGATGATACTCAGCTCTATATTTTCTCACTACACGGTGAAACACATCAATTCGAAAAACTAATGGAATGCATAGTCAATATAAAAACTGGATGACGAGTAATTTTCTGCTGCTAAACTCTGCTGCTAAACTCTGGAAAAAAGGGGTCTTAATTATTACAGCCCTCGAACAAAGCAACCAGAACACCACGGATACCAATCCCCTGCGAAGACCTCGTCTGTGACGATCATCAGGATACGACCACAGCACACAGATGTGTCTTCTTCATTCTGCTGCAGCCTGGAATTGAACTGATGGATTCGTCTGGTCAGAGGAGAACTGGCCCACCAACTGAGTCTGGTTTCTCCCAAGGTTTTTTTCTCCATTTCTGTCACTGATGGAGTTTTGGTTTCCTTGCCACTGTCGCCTCTGGCTTGCTTAGTTGGGGTCACTTCATTTACAGCGATATCGTTGATTTGATTGAATTTACACTTTTTAAGTAAACAAAGAGGAAATCAACGAATTGAAAATGAATGCACAGACACCATTAAACTGAACAGAGATGACATCCCCGAATTCAATAATGTATTAACTTTTAACATTAAGAATTATGACACACGGTTTATTAATTATTGTTGTTAAGCTGCTTTGACACAATGTATTTTGTCTAAAGCGCTATATAAATAAAGGTGACATTGACACACAGACACACACACACACACACACACACACACACACACACACACACACACACACACACACACACACACACACACACACACACACACAAACACACACACACACACACACACACATGATTACATACACATGCAGGTTCTCACACACTCGCTATATAAATAAATGTGACATTGACACACACACACACACACACACACACACACACACACACACACACACACACACACACACAGCATCATTGCTCTGGTTGCTTGGAAACGGGATGCTGTGTATCAGTGCTGCTGGGTCTGTGTTTCATTTCTTCAGAGCGGCGCGTGCTGGTGAACACACACTGAAGTTTATTAGAGGTAAGTTTCTGTTTTAATCTGTGATTTTAAACTCAGCTTATGTGACGTCTGGTAATTCAATACAAAAAGCTTTTTACACTTAACTAAACATCACACTTTAATTATTCTGTGTGTGGGTTTTGAGCTGAGAGACAAACATATGCACAAACCATACATTACACATGTATAGAGAAGCATACATGACCGTGAGAAACATTAAACATGAAGAAGTGTTCTGGTAGGGTGAAAATCCCTTTCAGATATCATATCAGCTTCTTAACATTCAGATTTTACACCACAATTCAACACACAATACTGCCTTCAAATCTGCAATAAAATCACAACATTCTAAACAAAATGTTTAAGGATGTCTGAGAGAAAACAGATGTAAATGTCATTTGTTCTTTACTAGAAAAGAATTATTTATGTTGATGCAGGTCATGTTGGCAGCATTACACAGATGTTGTTTCATTAAATAGCATCATTATATATTTATTATATATTTATTATATATTTATTGGCTTCACTGTATATCATTTCTGTTCATTTCTTACTCATTTGACCACTGAAGAGCTTGTGTATCCACAGACAGAAATGCAGTTTGATTGTTCAGACAGGTTTAGGACTTCATCTCAAGTGTCTGTGCACAAACTAAACTTCACACGTAGAGTTACACACACACACACACACACAACAGAAGTGTGACACAAGATAATTCACTAAGAATCGTGTTCAGGTTTCACAGATGTATTTTTAAAATCATTTCCACACGCTGAGCTGTCAGTCAGGATAGATTTATCCCTTCCTCATGTGTTATTCATATTTGCATGTGAATTGCGTTATAAATGACATATGCACTTAATTCTTTATAAAGTTGAATTTTTATTGAATCCTCAGATAAAAAAGAAATGATTTAAGGGCTGATCATGGATCAGTGACTGCAGATGTTTGTGATGAAAGGATTTTTAAATGAATGAAATGAATGAATGAAGATAAGATAAAGATAACTGAAGCTTTTATTCACAGAGGCGTCATTAATCCAGATTAACCTGCACATCTGTTCATACTGACGCTGTTCCATTCACAACCATAAATAAACCACCGCACAACACTTCAACATCTCAAATAAATCAACACACACATACACACACTTGCACAAACACACGCACACACACTTGAGAAGGGGGAAGTTGTTTTAGATAGAATGTGTATACCAATGCACTACTTTAAATAGAAAAGAAGCTCTATTAATGTTATGTGTTTTTTATCTCTTGTCCTTCAGCAGGTCAATCCTAAAGGATAATGTAAAGGATCTGAAGTTGTGTGAGTGATTTATTCTATTGACATTAAGAGCTTCAGCTGTTCTGATGTGTTTAAATGTGCATCACTGTTGCCCTACATCTCATCTAAAAACACAAAAGAGAGAAAAACACAACCACAACATCACAACAACATCACAACACAACCATCATCACTATCATCATGATATTCCTGATTTGTGTTTGATTCTCAAATTGGACAGTAGTAGAAGATAAAGAGTATTTGCATATGTATTTATATATGTCATACATGTGATGAAGCAAAGACTTGAATGTCTTGTGATTTTTAGGTCAAGAAATAGTGTTACAGTAACACTGTGTGTGTGTTTGTGTTTGTGTGTGTGTGTGTGTGTGTGTGTGTGTGTGTGTGTGTGTGTGTGTGTGTGTGTGTGTGTGTGTCTGTGTGTGTGTGGGTGTGCGTGTCTATGGTCTTGCCTGCGTAAATGTTTAAGTGGAAGTACACCTCCGTTAGTCGTCGTGGAGACACAATGTGCAGCATCCAAAAGACCATAAAAGAATAAAGGACAATACTGAGCACACAAAAACACACACAAGCACATAAACACACAGACACACACACACACACACACACACACACACACACACACACACACACACACACACACACACACACACACACACACACACACACACACACACACACACACACACACACACACACACATCAGGGAGGGAGATTGTCTTTTTCTTATTGTGTGTCGGGGAGATTAGGAATCTTCTTTATGTGAACACAATGAAGAACAATAACTGTCACGCAAACCATCCACCGATCTCAACACTTCCACTATTACAACTACACAACATCAACATACACAAATATAACAAACCTCTCAAATCTTATTGAATGTGTTTAATGTGCTGTAAGTGTTTGCCAATTATACCGTCCATGTACTTAGTGGAAGTATAAAGTAGTGTTCAAAAGTCATAGTCACGTCAGTACTTTCTATGGTTGAATGGTTTGAGTCCGTGTTGACAAGTACTGTCAATAGTGTTTCATTAGAAAATATAAATTGACATTTACTAATTAACACCGGTCTCCTGTATTAAGCCTCTTTTATTATGTTATAATAGATAAAAATTCAACAGATCTCTGTGTGGAGGGCTGGCTTGTAAAACCAAAAATATCACTGGATTTGTTTAGAATCACAAACTCACACTTGCTAATGACACACTACTCACAATAATATAAAACCTCTTAAAAACATTCATGGGGAAAACACGCTGACCTGCCTAGGAGTTTTGCACCGTACACTAGATATTTTTTATGTGTCTTTATTAAATATTTGTCTGGACTATTGAAATTAATCTGCTAACTAATCGCATTCATAATCTGGATTCGTCTAAATTGGACGAGAAATGTATGAGATCTTCAATACTATTAACAATTGATTTTAGATTTGAGAAAGCTTAGCTCAGTTTGACACATTGTTGAGACCTCATCTGAAACTATTGGAGACATTTTTGAGATTTCTTTTTCTCAGATTTCCATTCACCCTACATGTAATCTCAATGTCTGGGAGAAATAAATGAGATTTAATTTTTCATGCATGCAGTCCTGCAGACTCAATACACATGTTTTGTGTTGCAATTTGTCATCTGTGTTCCTGAAAGACTCTTAAGATGTTGTGAAACAGTTGAGACAGCCAATGAATGCAGTCTCAGCATCATATTTTATTCTGAAGTCCTAAGAAACGGTAAATGACTCATGTCTGCACTCATCTATCGTGTCCTCCATATTGAAGCTTCTGGCACTATTGAACCCTAAAATCCCCAGAATAACTGGCAAAATAATGACACGGTGCCTTTGAAATCCACAGCCAGACGCTGTAATTGGTGTCACTTACACACAGACACAAGAACACGTTTAAACATCCATCAAAAACCTTATTCAGCATGTTTTCATCTGAGCGTCAGTCATAATGAAGTGTCCTGTAGTTTGTGTCTTCATTAGTGTGCATTAGAGAGAGAGATGAGATGAGACCAGCATCATTCCTCTCCAGACGTGACTCTCCTGTCACTTTCACACTCACTGTTTCAGTCAATAATTACCTGCAAGTCATATTGTTAGTAAACATCCGAGTGTTTGTGACGCATGTCCATTTCTTTATTACTAACTCGATGTTTGTCTATGTTTTTGTTGTATGAAATGTGTCATGAAATATCAGTATTTCCTTACCTATAGGTCACATGAGCAGATGTTGAGATCCACAGAATGACATCGACCGGGAGTTTCATCGTACAGGCCTCCAGAGCAGAAGACGTCTTGACTAACTCAAACGTTTCCTCCTTCATCGATGTCAGTCAAACGTTTCCTCCTTCATCGTTCCCTCCGGAGGAATCGCCGCAGAACTTCACAAACAGAGTTTTTTACGTACCGGATGTAGCTGGGATTCTTATTCCTCTTATCTACATTACTGTGTGTGTAGTTGGTTTGATCGGAAACACTCTTGTAATTCACATCGTGCTGCGATATTCTCACACAGAATCAGTAACAAACATCTACATCCTGAACCTGGCCATAGCCGATGAACTCTTCATGCTGGGTTTACCTTTTCTGGCCGTTCAGAACGCTCTTCTGTCCTGGCCATTCGGCTCTTTAATGTGTCGTCTGGTGATGACGGTGGACGCCATCAATCAGTTCACCAGCATCTTCTGTCTGACCGTGATGAGTATTGACAGATATCTGGCTGTGGTTCACCCCCTCAGATCCTCGAGGTGGCGTCAGCCACGGGTGGCAAAAGTCGTGAATGTAACAGTATGGGCGGTTTCTTTCGTGGTGGTTCTACCTGTTGTGGTGTTTGCCGACGTTTTACAAGATGATGGAAACTGCAGCATTGTGTGGCCAGAGCCGGCGGAGGTCTGGAAAGCCACTTTTATCATCTACACGGCAACGGTTGGATTTTTCGGCCCGTTGACGGTGATCTGTCTCTGCTATCTGCTGATCGTGGTAAAGGTACGCAGCTCCGGCCGCAGAGTTCGAGTCGCGTCTCTCAGACGCAGAAAATCCGAACGTAAGATCACACGGATGGTGGTGGTCGTGGTGGCTGTGTTCGTGTTCTGCTGGTTGCCATTTTATGTCTTGAACATCGTGAACCTGTTGGTTCTGCTCCCGGGAGAGTTCCGTGGACTCTATTATTTTGTCGTGGTTCTGTCTTACGCTAACAGCTGCGCCAACCCCATCCTGTACGGCTTTCTGTCGGATAACTTTAAAAGAGGCTTCAGGAAAGCTTTGTGTCGATCGTCTCGACGTGTGGACAACCAGGATCAGCCGCAGGGGACAGGAATGATGGCCATACCTCTGGAAGAGATCGGCAGAGAACTGGAACCTAGACATCTTCTGAAAGAGACGGAGGAGGACAAGGAGACAGGAGAAATGAAGAGCGATGGGAAGAACACTGATGGAAGAGCAGAAGCTGCTGAACGCTCCATCAGTCTGACCTCTAAACACACAGCTGTTCACAATAGAGCAGATCAAATAAGTGCTACTCTGGAAATAAGTTATCTGTAATACTCAAAGAGAAGTGTGTGTGGATGAGATGACCTCTAAACAGTTGTGTTCAGTTGTGTTCTGCTGGTTAGAGAGTTGGTCTTGTGATCAGAAGGTTGTTGGCTTGAATCTCAGTGTCAGCAGATAATAACTGAAGTGTTCTTGAAGACATCTTACACCTGTTTACTCTACAGTGATAGATATATACTGTACTATACAGTTAGACAGTAAGATTTGAACAAAATTTGCCAAATGAAGAAATGTAAATGTGAACTCACAAACATCACATCATTGCTTCATCGAACAAATGATCTGACCTGTATCTGTAGAAAACTCATCCGCACGTGGATCTAACATATATCCCATATAACACTTTTCCCACTATTAAACACAGACGGCTGCACAAGTGTGTGAGATTAATGTAATGTGTTTGTTTTGTGTTCAGATATTTAAGGGCTCACAGGTATGCTCACATCTTTAACATCAGGTGTGGGCCGCGGGTGAGACAGAAACACGAATATCAGTGACAGGGCTATCCATTTATAATCACATGATAGACGGAAGACCAAAATCCCAATCCTGCACACACACAGTGTTTATATGAAGCTGAAAGAGAGTACATTTGTTTATTACAATATTAATGTACAGGTGAGTAGCGTCATTCATATCATATATATCATGTAAATTAAACTTCATTTAACAACACAGGAACAAACAAACATAATGCAAACAAAACTCACATATATCAACTTCCAGAGAAACTCTTTAATATTTTACTTTATGGTGTTGAAAGAGACAAACATCAACTGAAAGGAACGTCAGACCCCATTTCAAAGTTCTGCAGGTGTCTAACAGCAGTCTGAAGTGCAGCTTTGAGTCACTCGGGTACAGTTTCACTGATCCATTTCAGATAGGGCGGGTTTCCCTGATCAATCGGCAAACTGATCACCTCTGCCACTTCATATGGATGATTCGACCTGAGGAACATGCACTCTCATCACTGAGGTCTTTGACAACTGAATATATCTTAAGACAGCTGGTAATACCTGACATATTCAGCCAGTGCAGAAACCTTTGAACTTCTTGTCTTAATCATCTGAAAGAGATTAGACACAAGGATCACACGTGTGATCTGCTCAATTGATTTCACTAAAGAATCGTATGATCTGTTTTCACTGGAAATAAAATGACGTCTCCAGTAAATCCTATGTTCTCATGAAACGACCACCAGTGTTATGTTTCTTTAGGTAACTGCATTCAGATCAACTGAACCCAGTGCAGCAGTTAAGTATCAGAAATAAAACATGATATTCTTATAATCACATCTGAGATGTTCTCTCTGATTCACTCACAAGTAGAACTTCATTGTCTTCTTCAATCTTCCCCTGCCACTCATATCTGTAACAGAGTGGAAACACATTAGAAACACACACACACCCACATGTCACAGGCATACATATACACACAAGATCTGCCGCTTTACTCACACAGACAAGATCTGTGGTATGATGTTCACACATGCAGCCAGTTTCTTCTCCACGATTCCTCTGTGATAAAACAGACAAATATATTCTAATGAAGAACTTAAAATGTGTGTGTGTGTGTGTGTGTGTGTACCTGGCCAGGTCTTTGGCCACAGTATCATTAGGACAGGTAACGAAGGCGGTGGAGTGTCTGTCTGTCTGTCTGTCTGTCTGTGTGTGTGTGTGTGTGTGTGTGTTTTGTGTGTGTGTGTGTGTATGTACCTGGCCAGGTCTTTGGCCACAGTATCATTAGGACAGGTAACGAAGGCGGTGGAGTGTGTGTGTGTCTGTGTGTGTGTGTCTGTGTGTGTGTGTGTACCTGGCCAGGTCTTTGGCCACAGTGTCATTAGGACAGGTAACGAAGGCGGTGGAGTGTGTGTGTGTGTGTGTGTGTACCTGGCCAGGTCTTTGGCCACAGTGTCATTAGGACAGGTAACGAAGGCGGTGGAGTGTGTGTGTGTGTGTGTGTGTGTGTGTGTGTGTGTGTACCTGGCCAGGTCTTTGGCCACAGTGTCATTAGGACAGGTAACGAAGGCGGTGGAGTGTGTGTGTGTGTGTGTGTGTGTGTGTGTACCTGGCCAGGTCTTTGGCCACAGTGTCATTAGGACAGGTAACGAAGGCGGTGGAGTGTGTGTGTGTGTGTGTGTGTGTGTGTGTGTGTACCTGGCCAGGTCTTTGGCCACAGTGTCATTAGGACAGGTAACGAAGGCGGTGGAGTGTGTGTGTGTGTGTGTGTGTGTGTGTGTGTGTACCTGGCCAGGTCTTTGGCCACAGTGTCATTAGGACAGGTAACGAAGGCGGTGGAGTGTGTGTGTGTGTGTGTGTGTGTGTGTGTGTGTACCTGGCCAGGTCTTTGGCCACAGTGTCATTAGGACAGGTAACGAAGGCGGTGGAGTGTGTGTGTGTGTGTGTGTGTGTGTGTGTGTGTGTGTGTGTGTGTGTGTGTGTGTGTGTGTGTACCTGGCCAGGTCTTTGGCCACAGTGTCATTAGGACAGGTAACGAAGGCGGTGGAGTGTATGTGTGTGTGTGTGTGTGTGTGTGTGTGTGTGTGTACCTGGCCAGGTCTTTGGCCACAGTATCATTAGGACAGGTAACGAAGGCGGTGGAGTGTGTGTGTGTGTGTGTGTGTCTGTGTGTGTGTGTGTGTGTGTGTGTGTGTGTACCTGGCCAGGTCTTTGGCCACAGTGTCATTAGGACAGGTAACGAAGGCGGTGGAGTGTGTGCCAGATGAGTATGTTTCTGAAGCCATGGAGAATCCTCGCAACCCCAGCCGCCGCACAACTGGTAACATCAACACACTCAACACAACAACAGTCTGACACAAACACATGTCATATATAACACAATGTCTATAAGGATATCCAATCAATGTACAGAATCTAATCTACATAAACATACTACACATATTCTCTACATAATGATATTATATTAAAGCAAAACCAAACATACATGTAATGAAAAACTGTATCTCATCATATAGTTTAATATAGTTTAATATAATGTAATATAGTTTAATATAGTTTAATATAGTTTAATATAATGTAATATAGTTTAATATAATGTAATATAGTTTAATATAGTTTAATATAATGTAATATAGTTTAATATAGTTTAATATAATGTAATATAGTTTAATATAATGTAATATAATTTAATATAATTCAATATAACTTAATATAGTTTAATATAGTTTAATATAATGTAATATAGTTTAATATAGTTTAATATAATGTAATATAGTTTAATATAATGTAATATAGTTTAATATAGTTTAATATAATGTAATATAGTTTAATATAGTTTAATATAATGTAATATAGTTTAATATAATGTAATATAGTTTAATATAGTTTAATATAATGTAATATAGTTTAATATAGTTTAATATAATGTAATATAGTTTAATATAGTTTAATATAGTTTAATATAGTTTAATATAATGTAATATAGTTTAATATAGTTTAATATAATGTAATATAGTTTAATATAGTTTAATATAATGTAATATAGTTTAATATAATGTAATATAGTTTAATATAGTGTAATATAGTTTAATATAGTTTAATATAATGTAATATAGTTTAATATAGTTTAATATAATGTAATATAGTTTAATATAATGTAATATAGTTTAATATAATGTAATATAGTTTAATATAGTTTAATATAATGTAATATAGTTTAATATAATGTAATATAGTTTAATATAATGTAATATAGTTTAATATAGTTTAATATAATGTAATATAGTTTAATATAATGTAATATAGTTTAATATAATGTAATATAGTTTAATATAGTTTAATATAATGTAATATAGTTTAATATAATGTAATATAGTTTAATATAGTTTAATATAATGTAATATAGTTTAATATAATGTAATATAGTTTAATATAATGTAATATAGTTTAATATAATGTAATATAGTTTAATATAATGTAATATAGTTTAATATAATGTAATATAGTTTAATATAATGTAATATAGTTTAATATAATGTAATATAGTTTAATATAATGTAATATAGTTTAATATAGTTTAATATAATGTAATATAGTTTAATATAGTTTAATATAATGTAATATAGTTTAATATAGTTTAATATAGTTTAATATAATGTAATATAGTTTAATATAGTTTAATATAATGTAATATAGTTTAATATAGTTTAATATAATGTAATATAGTTTAATATAGTTTAATATAGTTTAATATAATGTAATATAGTTTAATATAGTTTAATATAATGTAATATAGTTTAATATAATGTAATATAGTTTAATATAATGTAATATAGTTTAATATAGTTTAATATAATGTAATATAGTTTAATATAGTTTAATATAATGTAATATAGTTTAATATAGTTTAATATAATGTAATATAGTTTAATATAGTTTAATATAATGTAATATAATGTAATATAGTTTAATATAGTTTAATATAATGTAATATAGTTTAATATAGTTTAATATAATGTAATATAGTTTAATATAGTTTAATATAATGTAATATAGTTTAATATAATGTAATATAGTTTAATATAATGTAATATAGTTTAATATAGTTTAATATAATGTAATATAGTTTAATATAATGTAATATAGTTTAATATAATGTAATATAGTTTAATATAGTTTAATATAATGTAATATAGTTTAATATAATGTAATATAGTTTAATATAATGTAATATAGTTTAATATAGTTTAATATAATGTAATATAGTTTAATATAATGTAATATAGTTTAATATAGTTTAATATAATGTAATATAGTTTAATATAGTTTAATATAGTTTAATATAATGTAATATAGTTTAATATAATGTAATATAGTTTAATATAATGTAATATAGTTTAATATAATGTAATATAGTTTAATATAATGTAATATAGTTTAATATAATGTAATATAGTTTAATATAATGTAATATAGTTTAATATAATGTAATATAGTTTAATATAATGTAATATAGTTTAATATAATGTAATATAGTTTAATATAATGTAATATAGTTTAATATAGTTTAATATAATGTAATATAGTTTAATATAATGTAATATAGTTTAATATAGTTTAATATAGTTTAATATAGTTTAATATAATGTAATATAGTTTAATATAATGTAATATAATGAGTTAAACACAAACACTCACCAGACACAACGAGCTTAAAGAAGTCACATCAGATCTCATCACCTAATAACACAAACATTATATTACACAAATAATATATCCCTGTATGTACAGAAACAGTCACTTCATTAACATAAAACTATTCTATCTCAACTCATATCCTGTTTAATAAATAAATAATAAATAATAAATAATCGAAAGATGTAAAAGTTTCTGCAGTGTTGCTCTTACCTCAACAGTCTCTGCCGTAACTCGTGACGACATGTCGTGCGCTCACAGCAGCTTCTGCCGTAAAGAGTTCTCAACTGTCGCGAGATCACAACAGCCTGCCGCGCTGGATCTGTTTAACGGAAATTAATTAAACATCTGAAATTATGCAAGAAATTTATTTAATTAGTTTAACATCTGGAGATCACCGAACAGACACAAGCGTGTGAGAAACACCGACACAGCTGAGTACTGAACGAAAGGAAGAAAACATGAATCATCAGACGACAGATCTGAGTTTTATAAACAATCTAAAGTATTTCAACAGCTGAGAGGAGTCACGTGATGATCACTGACCGGAAGAGGAGGTGAGGAGGAGGAGGAGGTGAGGAGGAGGAGGTGAGGAGGAGGAGAGGAGGAGGAGGAGGAGGTGAGGAAGAGGAGAGGAGGAGGAGGAGGAGGAAGAGGAGGAGGAGAGGAAGAGGAGGAGGAGGTGAGGAAGAGGAGAGGAGGAGGAGGAGGAGGAAGAGGAGGAAGAGGAGGAGGTGAGGAAGAGGAGAGGAGGGGGTGAGGAGGAAGAGAGGAGGAGGAAGAGGAGGAAGAGGTGAGGAAGAGGAGGAGGAGGAGGTGAGGAAGAGGAGGAGGTGAGGAAGAGGAGGAGGAGGAGGTGAGGAGGAGGAGGAGGAGGAGGTGAGGAGGAGGAGGAGGAGAGGAAGAGGAGAGGAGGGGGTGAGGAAGAGGAGGAGGTGAGGAAGAGGAGAGGAGGGGGTGAGGAGGAAGAGGTGAGGAGGAGGAGGAGGTGAGGAAGAGGAGGAGGAGGAGGTGAGGAGGAGGAGGAGGAGGAGGTGAGGAAGAGGAGGATGTGAGGAAGAGGAGGAGGTGAGGAAGAGGAGGAGGTGAGGAAGAGGAGAGGAGGGGGTGAGGAAGAGGAGGAGGAGGTGAGGAAGAGGAGGAGGAGGAGGTGAGGAAGAGGAGGAGGAGGTGAGGAAGAGGAGAGGAGGGGGTGAGGAAGAGGAGAGGGAGGAGGTGAGGAAGAGGAGGAGGAGAGGAAGAGGAGAGGAGGAGGATGAGGTGAGGAGGAGGAGGAGGTGAGGAAGAGGAGGAGGAGGAGGTGAGGAGGAGGAGGAGGAGGAGGTGAGGAGGAGGAGGAGGGGGTGAGGAAGAGGAGGAGGTGAGGAAGAGGAGAGGAGGGGGTGAGGAGGAAGAGGTGAGGAGGAGGAGGAGGTGAGGAAGAGGAGGAGGAGGAGGTGAGGAGGAGGAGGAGGAGGAGGTGAGGAAGAGGAGGAGGTGAGGAAGAGGAGGAGGTGAGGAAGAGGAGGAGGTGAGGAAGAGGAGAGGAGGGGGTGAGGAAGAGGAGGAGGAGGTGAGGAAGAGGAGGAGGAGGAGGTGAGGAAGAGGAGGAGGAGGTGAGGAAGAGGAGAGGAGGGGGTGAGGAAGAGGAGGAGGAGGTGAGGAAGAGGAGGAGGAGGAGGTGAGGAAGAGGAGGAGGAGGTGAGGAAGAGGAGAGGAGGGGGTGAGGAAGAGGATGAGGAGGAGGTGAGGAAGAGGAGGAGGAGGAGGTGAGGAAGAGGAGGAGGAGGAGGTGAGGAAGAGGAGGAGGAGGTGAGGAAGAGGAGAGGAAGAGGAGGAGGTGAGGGAGAGGAGGAGGAGGAGGTGAGGAAGAGGAGGAGGAGGAGGTGAGGAAGAGGAGGAGGAGGTGAGGAAGAGGAGGAGGTGAGGAAGAGGAGAGGAAGAGGAGGAGGTGAGGAAGAGGAGAGGAAGAGGAGGAGGTGAGGAAGAGGTGAGGAAGAGGAGAGGAAGAGGAGGAGGTGAGGGAGAGGAGAGGAAGAGAGGAGGAGGTGAGGAAGAGGAGAGGAAGAGGAGGAGGTGAGGAAGAGGAGGAGGAGGAGAGGAGGAGGTGAGGAAGAGGAGAGGAGGGGGTGAGGAGGAAGAGAGGAGGAGGAAGAGGAGGAAGAGGTGAGGAAGAGGAGGAGGAGGAGGTGAGGAGGAGGAGGAGGAGGAGGTGAGGAGGAGGAGGAGGAGAGGAAGAGGAGAGGAGGGGGTGAGGAAGAGGAGGAGGTGAGGAAGAGGAGAGGAGGGGGTGAGGAGGAAGAGGTGAGGAGGAGGAGGAGGTGAGGAAGAGGAGGAGGAGGAGGTGAGGAGGAGGAGGAGGTGAGGAAGAGGAGAGGAAGAGGAGGAGGAGGAGGTGAGGAAGAGGAGAGGAGGGGGTGAGGAGGAGGAGAGGAAGAGGAGGAGGAGGAGGTGAGGAAGAGGAAGAGGAGGAGGAGGAGGTGAGGAAGAGGAGGAGGAGGGGGTGAGGAAGAGGAGGAGGAGGTGAGGAAGAGGAGGAGGAGGAGGTGAGGAGGAAGAGGTGAGGAAGAGGAGAGGAGAGGAGGAGGAGGTGAGGAGGAGGAGGAGGTGAGGAGGAGGAGGAGGAGGTGAGGAGGAGGAGGTGAGGAAGAGGAGGAGGTGAGGAGGAGGAGGAGGTGAGGAAGAGGAAGAGGAGGAGGAGGTGAGGAAGAGGAGGAGGTGAGGAGGAGGAGAGGAGAGGAGGAGGAGGAGGTGAGGAAGAGGAGAGGAGGGGGTGAGGAAGAGGAGGAGGTGAGGAAGAGGAGAGGAGGGGGTGAGGAGGAAGAGGTGAGGAGGAGGAGGAGGTGAGGAAGAGGAGGAGGAGGAGGTGAGGAGGAGGAGGAGGAGGAGGTGAGGAGGAGGAGGAGGAGGAGGTGAGGAGGAGGAGGAGGAGAGGAAGAGGAGAGGAGGGGGTGAGGAAGAGGAGGAGGTGAGGAAGAGGAGGAGGTGAGGAAGAGGAGGAGGTGAGGAAGAGGAGAGGAGGGGGTGAGGAGAGGAGGAGGAGGTGAGGAAGAGGAGGAGGAGGAGGTGAGGAAGAGGAGGAGGTGAGGAAGAGGAGAGGAAGAGGAGGAGGTGAGGGAGAGGAGAGGAAGAGGAGGAGGTGAGGAAGAGGAGAGGAAGAGGAGGAGGTGAGGAAGAGGAGGAGGAGGAGGTGAGGAAGAGGAGGAGGTGAGGAAGAGGAGGAGGTGAGGAAGAGGAGAGGAAGAGGAGGAGGTGAGGAAGAGGAGGAGGTGAGGAAGAGGAGAGGAAGAGGAGGAGGAGGAGGTGAGGAAGAGGAGAGGAGGGGGTGAGGAGGAGGAGAGGAAGAGGAAGAGGAGGAGGAGGGGTGAGGAAGAGGAGGAGGAGGTGAGGAAGAGGAGAGGAGGAGGAGGTGAGAAGAGGAGAGGAGGGGGTGAGGAGGAGGAGAGGAAGAGGAGGAGGTGAGGAAGAGGAGAGGAAGAGGAGGAGGAGGAGGTGAGGAAGAGGAGAGGAGGGGGTGAGGAAGAGGAGGAGGAGGAGGTGAGGAAGAGGAGGAGGAGGGGGTGAGGAAGAGGAGGAGGAGGTGAGGAAGAGGTGAGGAGGGGGGTGAGGAGGAGGTGAGGAAGAGGAGGAGGTGAGGAGGAGGAGGAGGTGAGGAAGAGGAGG
The DNA here is from genome assembly GCA_033220385.1 of Triplophysa yarkandensis. Taxonomy (NCBI): domain Eukaryota; kingdom Metazoa; phylum Chordata; class Actinopteri; order Cypriniformes; family Nemacheilidae; genus Triplophysa; species Triplophysa yarkandensis. Next base: position 10,187,702 of record CM065654.1, read on the forward strand.
AGGAGGAGGTGAGGAAGAGGAGGAGGAGGAGGTGAGGAGGAAGAGGTGAGGAAGAGGAGAGGAGAGGAGGAGGAGGTGAGGAGGAGGAGGAGGTGAGGAGGAGGAGGAGGAGGTGAGGAGGAGGAGGTGAGGAAGAGGAGGAGGTGAGGAGGAGGAGGAGGTGAGGAAGAGGAAGAGGAGGAGGAGGTGAGGAAGAGGAGGAGGTGAGGAGGAGGAGAGGAGAGGAGGAGGAGGAGGTGAGGAGGAGGAGGAGGTGAGGAGGAGGAGGAGGAGGGGGTGAGGAGGAGGAGGAGGAGAGGCGGGGGAGGTGAGGATTATGATGAGGAGGCTGGTGAGGATGAGGATGAGGAGGACTATTATGAGGAGGAGGAGGCTGGTGAAGATGAGGAGGATTGTTATGAGGAGGAGGAGGCTGGTGAAGATGAGGAGGAGGATTATTATGAGGAGGAGGAGGCTGGTGAGGATGATGAAGATGAGGAGGAGGAGGCTGGTGAGGATGATGATGAGGAGGATTGTTATGAGGAGGAGGAGGCTGGTAAGGATGATGATGAGGAGGAGGCTGGTGAGGATGATGAGGACGAGGATTACTATGATGAGGAGGAGGAGGAGGATTATTGATGAGGAGGAGGCTGGTGAGGATGATGAGGACGAGGATTACTATGATGAGGATGAGGAGGAGGAGGAGGAGGATTATTATGAGGAGGAGGAGGAGGAGGAGGATTATTATGAGGAGGAGGAGGCTGGTGAGGATGATGATGATGATGATGATGATGATGATGATGATGATGATGATGATGATGATGAGGAGGAGGCTGAGGCTGGTGAGGATGATGATGATGAGGAGGATTATTATGAGGAGGAGGAGGATGGTAAGGATGATGAGGAGGAGGAGGAGGAGGCTGGTGAGGATGATGAGGAGGAGGAGGAGGATGGTAAGGATGATGAGGAGGAGGAGGAGGAGGCTGGTGAGGATGATGAGGAGGAGGAGGAGGATGGTAAGGAGGAGGAGGAGGAGGCTGGTGAGGATGATGAGGACGAGGATTACTATGATGAGGACGAGGAGGATTATTATGAGGAGGAGGAGCAGGAGGATTATTATGAGTAGGAGGAGCAGGAGGATTATTATGAGTAGGAGGAGCAGGAGGATTATTATGAGTAGGAAGAGGAGGATTATTATGAGGAGTAGGAGGAGGATTATTATGAGGAGGAGGAGGATGCTGAGGATGAAGATTATTATGAGGAGGAGGAGGATTGTTATGAGGAGGAGGAGGAGGATTGTTATGAGGAGGAGGAGGATGGTGAGGATGAGGAGGATTGTTATGAGGAGGAGGAGGAGGATTGTTATGAGGAGGAGGAGGATGGTGAGGATGAGGAGGATGGTGAGGATGAGGAGGATTGTTATGAGGAGGAGGAGGAGGATTGTTATGAGGAGGAGGAGGATGGTGAGGATGAGGAGGATTGTTATGAGGAGGAGGAGGATGGTGAGGATGAGGATAATTATGAGGAGGAGGAGGATTATTATGAGTAGTAATAATAAGTGTTATTTCAGACACATTGTGTGATGGTGTGGTCAATGATGACTAGTCCACTGCGCAAACTGATTTGCTAAGAAAAGCATATAAATGTGAAGAAAGCAGTGCTGATGACAGTCTGAGCGCACAAACGTATCAACTTGTGTTGTGTTGTGTTGTGTTGTGTTGTGTTGTGTTTTGTTTTGTTGTGTTAACTGTGGGTTGTGTGTTTTATTCTCAGATCTTGAGTTCTGATGTTGTGTCTTACAGAATTATGTGGATGTATAACCACACTGATGGTAAGTGATAAAGGTTCTTTGTCATCTCTTAAGTGACTTGATTTTTGTTTCTAAATTCATTTCT
>CM065654.1:10197575-10259572 GCA_033220385.1 Triplophysa yarkandensis
AAAAGCCTCAACCTTTTCCTTAATCTTTTTAATAAAGTTTAACATCTTGACTTATCCGTCAGTTAAAGGCAACTGTACTACTGTAAACATGTATGATAATATGTGTCCTCTTGTGTTCACGTGTCTGAGCAGATGAAATCCTCTTACTGTTAACCTGATGCTCTGTGGGGGGGAGGAGAGGGATTTCACCTGCTTAATTTTATTTAAAAAAAATCCTCATTATATAAAGCAACATCCATATTCGCAGAATAATGTTGAATTGCAGTCAGTCTAAGATGTAGTCATACAGCAAAAAGAATATTTCAAGTAAAGCTTCCTTAAGACTCTGAGTAATGTAATAAAGAGCGTCCATTAGTTCTTCACGCCCTGTCACTAAGATGACACTTTATTTGTGTGGTCCTGAAACAGCATTGAGAAGACATCTTACAGGTGTGCTCAGAAGACACAGGTATGTGAATAAGTTCAGCGGGCAAGCCGATACACGTCTGTCAGGGAAACAAGAGGGATTACAAAACTTAAGGAAGTCTGGATTTATCTCTTCATATCTCAGAGAAAAATGAAAACCAGAAAAGAGAAAACATACAAAGCCATAAAGTACACATTATTTGTGTGTTGCTACATCTTCTGGGTAAGAGCATGACTTCTGCTGTATGTACAGAGAAAATCTGCATTTATAATATTATGGTATCCAGTTAACAGTTGCTGTTTATTTATGTTTATGATGTTTTAAAAATGAATGTGTTTTCTTTAGGTGTTCAGTTCTGTTTTAATTGCTGTTGGAATCTATGCCAAAGTTGCCAAGGAGTCAGGTATGTGTTCTTCTTTTTACACAATTTCTGGAGTAAAATTGTGATACGTATATGAAAGTGTAATATATTAATGATGTGGGCCAACATTACTCGTGTATGCATTTATATTTTTCCACATTTCATTTTAACAACAAACTCTTCAAATTATGAAATAAAAAAAGAAGAGAACTATGGTCATTATGTTATAACTAAGAATTTGAAAAGAAAAGAAAACATTTTATGTTTTAACATATCTGTGATTTTACAGAAATACTTTCTTGTTATATTGTCCAGCAGCTTCTTACGGTCTGACCCCGAGAGGCTTTTAAAATAATTTTAGAGTTAAATTCTGTTCAGTGATGCAACTTCAGATCAAAAGTTTATTTTTTTAAATAAAGAACGTTTGAGCTGCAGGGAACAGTTCCAGATATTATTCTTCACATGTGACTCTATGACATGTTTCTCAGATGTGGTGGACACACTGACAGCTGATCCAGCTCTGTTGTTGATCATTGTGGGTTCTCTCATGTTCATCATAACTTTCTTCGGGTGTTTTGGAGCACTGCGAAACATCTCAACGCTGCTGAACACAGTGAGAGGTTTTACAGCCCTAAGTAGTTAGATTCTATTCATTTGTCCCTCAGTAGTTCTGCAGGACATTTTTAACATTTTTGTCAATTCTATTCATTGAATCCAAATCTATTATGAAGCCAGATTTTTTGATGTTTTTAAACCAGTTGTAATGTTGGATTCTCTATATATATCAGGTCACAGTTATTGACGATTACATTTTAATATAGTTTGATACATTTACAAAAATGCATCCGTCCAGTTTGTAGGAATTTTATTGGTGATTCTTCTGTTCCAAATAACTGTTGCTGTCCTGTGTCTGATGTTCAGTGACAAGGTACAGTAAAGACATCTTACAGACTCAATCTCTTAGTAATGACTGTATCTACATTATGGTTTTGATTTCTATATTATAATAATTGTTTGTAGCTTCAAGAAAGAACAGAGCAGCTTATGATGAAGGCGATAGTGCGCTATCGAGATGATCAGGACTTAGAAAATGTCATTGATTTTGTACAGAAAAAGGTAAAAAAATGTATTCTGTATATTAAATGATACATCCTGAACATTGTGATAAAGCAGACACATACGCACACCTGATTTCTCTTTTGCAGTTTCAGTGCTGTGGGGTGAACTCATATATTGACTGGTCTAAAAATATATATTTCAACCTATCTGACCATAACCCTGGTCTGGAGGCCGGTGGTGTTCCCTTCTCTTGCTGTAAATGGCTGAAGAATGAGGTGACATTTCCACATATATTGTGTTATACTGTGTTATACTGAATTGCAGTTAAAGAAATGGGTAATCCAAAACTGAGAATTATATCATTTATCATGTTATCATTTACTCTCCCATTTTCATTTTAAACCTGAATGACTTTCTTTTATACACTGATAACAAAAGATATTTTGAAGAAATGTTGGTAACTGGCACCTATTAATATGTATTGGTTTTGTGTCCATACAGTAGAAGTGAAAGGGGACTCTGTGTTCAGTTAAAAACATTCTTCATAATATCTTCTTTTGTGCTCTCCAGAAGAAAGTCATACATGTTTGAAAAGACAAGAGGGGGAGTGAGTGAGGACACTCTATTCTTTTTAAACTATCACTTTAAGATTAAGAGAGCAAATCTATTTGACCATTTCTGTTCTATATGTAGACTGTGTTTAACTCCATGTGCGGCTATGGGACTCAAAGGATGAAGCTAAATGCAGCTGTTCGAATCATTTACACCATCGGATGTCTCGATAAGATCATCTGGTGGGGAAAACAGAACCTTCTGCTGGTGGGAGGGATGACCCTTGTCCTTCTCTTCCTTGAGGTCAGATCACCTTCCTCTAGTTTGTATCATCCACTTTTATAGGCAATAATGTGTCATTAAAATGATTGGAATAAACATATTGGGCAGAATCATGTCAGACCCATGGCTTTTGTGTGAGACACGTGGCATTGTTTTGGTGTGTCATGTGCTCTCTAGTCTCGTTTCCTGATGCTGTCCCCTTTTTGTCCTGTCTATCTTCCCATCATTGTTTCATTCCCCACATCTGCCCTTGGGTTTTATCCCTAGTTATGTTTACCTATTTTAAGCCCTTGTGTTTGCTGTCCTGTACTTGCTGTTTGTCCTGGCTATTTTACCAAGAGTCTTGTCATTGTTGAGTTTTAGTTACTATCCTAAGAGCTGTGTTTTGCCCTCTTGTGGGAAGTTTTTGTTTGAAATTGGAATTATTCTGTTTGTCTTTTCCCCAACATGGGTGTTTAGTTTTATTTAAAGTTTAAAAGATGACAGGAGCATATCAAATTCCTCCAATAACTGTTCAAGCTGACCCGGGGGTGATAGATGACTACAAAAATACTTTAAAAGGGTGAGTAATAGATACCACATGCGATTCGGAGGCGGTGTTGTCACACAGGGGTGCAATCTGTTTGAACCTCCATTTGTTTGGAAAGAGCAGGCTGGTTCCCCCACCTGCACCAGATGAGTTGGGGCTGTGGGAGAATATATAGTTATTAGAGAGCAGTCAGCGTGGCACTGTCAATGTCTCAGTAAGTGCTAAAACAGAGAGACCAGAGTGTTTAGCCATGGCAAGAATAAAGTAAGCCTTGTTAACAGCAAATTGGCAGTTCCATAAACCAGTGGGAATAGTAAGGGAGTGTGATGTAGAAGTAGTAATAGTATGCAGGTTATAAGTGTTATGTTTCCAAAGATGTAACCCAGAAGCTTTACTATTGTTTGTGACAGTAGGAATTGTGAGGCACATGGGTAAAAGTTATATAAGTGTAAGGGAAAAAAGAGCAAACACAAGAAATATAAAAGACAAGAGCTATACAACAGTTAGATATTGATTCAAACCAATGTAGAAAATAAAAGTGTAATACTCAAGTGCCCGGTCGGTGTCCCTGTTTGGTGGAGTCGCTGTTCTTTATTCTCTTCGGTCTTAGTCGAGCAGGTAGAGTCATTGGTGTTTTAGCTCTTTGGTCTTAGTCGGGCAGGTAGTGCCGTCGGTCTTTACTCTCTTCGGTCTTAGGTATGCCGGTAGAGTCGCTGGTCTTTACTCTCCTTGGTCTAAGTCTCGCAGGTAGATTAGTTAGGCTTTACACTTTTCGATCTTAGTCGAGCAGGTAGGGTCGTTGGTCTTTACTCTCCCAGGTCTAAGTCGCGCAGGTAGAGTTGTTAGTCTTTACACTCTGTGGTCTTAGTCGAGCAGGTAGAGTCGCTGGTCTTTACACTCTTCGGTCTTAGTCGTGCAGGTAGAGTTGTTAGTCTTTACATTCTGTGGTCTTTGTCGCGCAGGTAGAGTTGTTAGTCTTCACACTCTTCGGTCTTAAGTCATGCAGGTAAAGTTGTTAGTCTTTACACTCTTCGGTCTTTAGTCGCCCTGGTAGAGTTGTTAGTCTTTACACTCTTCGGTCTTTAGTCGCGCAGGTAGAGTTGTTAGTCTTTACACTCTTCGGTCTTTAGTCATGCAGGTAGAGTTGCTGGTCTTTACACTCTTCGGTCTTTAGTCGCCCTGGTAGAGTTGTTAGTCTTTACACTCTTTGGTCTTTAGTCATGCAGGTAGAGTCGCTGGTCTTTACACTCTTCCGTCTTAGTCGTGCAGGTAGAGTTGTTAGTCTTTACACTCTTCTGTCATTAGTTACGCAGTTAGAGTCGCTGGTCTTTACTCTTTTTGGTCTTAGTCGCGTAGGTAGAGTTGTTAGTCTTTACACTCTTTGGTCTTTAGTCCCCCATGTAGAGTTGTAAGTCTTTACACTCTTCGGTCTTTAGTGCCCAGGTAGAGTTGTTAGTCTTTACACTCTTCTGTCTTTAGTCGCCCAGGTAGAGTTGTAAGTCTTTACACTCTTCGGTCTTTAGTCGCCCAGGTAAAGTTGTTAAGTCTTTACACTCTTGGGTCTTTAGTCATGCAGGTAGAGTCGCTGGTCTTTACACTCTTCGGTCTTTAGTCGTGCAGGTAGAGTCGCTGGTCTTTACACTCTTCGGTCTTAGTTGTGCAGGTAGATTTGTTAGTCTTTACACTCTTCTGTCATTAGTCACGCAGTTAGAGTTGCTGGTCTTTACTCTTTTCGGTCTTAGTCATGTAGGTAGAGTCGCTGGTCTTTACACTCTTCGGTCTTAGTTGTGCAGGTAGAGTTGTTAGTCTTTACACTCTTTTGTCATTAGTCAGGCAGTTAGAGTCGCTGGTCTTTACACTCTTCGGTCTTAGGCGCGTAGGTAGAGTCGCTGGTCTTTACATTCTTCGGTCTTTAGTCATGCAGGTAGAGTCGCTGGTCTTTACACTCTTCGGTCTTTAGTCGCGCAGGTAGAGTTGTAAGTCTTTACACTCTTCGGTCTTTAGTCGCGCAGGTAGAGTTGTTAGTCTTTACACTCTTGGGTCTTTAGTCGCCAAGGTAGAGTTGTAAGTCTTTACACTCTTCGGTCTTTAGTCGCGCAGGTAGAGTTGTTAGTCTTTACACTCTTCGGTCTTTAGTCGCCAAGGTAGAGTTGTTAGTCTTTACACTCTTCGGCCTTAAGTCGAGCAGGTAGAGTCACTCTCTTTGGTCTTCATGCAAAGAGGGCTGCACGTGATCTGGCTCCTGTCACCACTGACACAGTGTTAATCACGCTTAAATACTGTTTGATTACGCGTCTCAACTTTGTGTTCCACTGGAGGTATTACAGAAAAAATGGTTTATTGTAATATGAAATCTGCTATGACTTTGAATTAAAAAAGCAATATGACCATTGTTAAAACTTATACACATTTCTTCTTTAGGAATTCCAATTAGAATCTGCTCTGAGGTTTGATATGTCACTTTCTTTCTTGCAGATATGTATGATGTCACTGGCTGCAGTACAGCTCAGTCAGATCAAAAGTTTTCGACAGAAGAAGAGGGAAACTAACAAAGGCAGAAATATTTGCTGCAATTGCCGGTCTTGACTGTTTTACTGCTCTTATAAACCCATATGTCTCTTTGCACTTACACTGAGATTTAATGATTGTGCCATATTTAAAACCACACAATTTCAATTAGATAAAATCTTTTATTGTACTGTGAGTTTTTAAACTAAAGCTGTGATTACAGAAAATATGAAAATGAAATAAATTACCAATATTATTCAGGAGACATTGTTGTTTATAGTATATATTATGTTAATAAAAGATATATATAAATATTCTAACACGCTGCCTTTGTTTTACCTTTAACATTAAATCATAATTTATTTACAGTCAAAAGCAACTAAATATTAAATTACTCCTAATGAGTTAAATGAGTAGTTTCATGAAATTTAGGTAACTTAAAAAAATCAGTCACTAACAAAAAATATCCATTTTACAAACACCATTAATAAAACAACTAAATAGCTCACATTTATTTTATTAGGTAATGTGACCCAAAAATTTAAATCATGTTATTAATTTAGCCACAAGACATTTTATTCTTTATCAGAACACAAAAGATACTTTAAATAATGTTGGCAACTGGTTCCCATTTACTTGAACTGTTTTTTTTAGTTTTTTTTAATTAGTGAATAGGGTTCTGTCAACGTTTGGTTCCCAACACTGTTAAAAATATTTTATTTTGTGTTCAGCAGAAAATAGTAAGTTAAAGATATTTAAAATGACAAGAGGACTAAATTATGACATCATTTTCATTTTTGGGTGAACTAATACTTTAAAACCTAAAAACATGTTAAAAATAAAAATAAGTTGCTATGTGAAAAGCCCCAGTAGAAATTGTACAAAACACTTGAGCTACTAGATAAAGTAAAGATAAAAAGAACTAATAAGATAATCCTAACACTGCTATATAAACATGGTGTAGAGATTCTGCTCCTCACAGGATAACACATGTGTTCGATGGTTTAGATTTCATCATGCCTATGAAGTTAAACCCAGCAGGATTGAAGTCTTGGAGATCATTGATGACGGTGGGAGGAACAGTATCTGAAACGCTCTGGTTTTTCTCACGGGAGGTGACGCGATAATGTGCTCTGAAGTTTCGAAGAGGGTTGTATTCTGGTTTGAGGTTGTCCGGACAGTTAAAGGTTTCTTTAATGAAGGAGCCGTGCTGGGACATAGCTACAAATCCATGCTTGTGTGCCATCATCTTTATAACTGGAGAGTATACAAGCTGAATATACAGCAAACACCCTGAAATATAATAACTGAGAATTATATTTTTCTCAAGCCGATCACATATTCTAAAATAGGAAGTTAAAAGACATAAGCCCTAACACACACTTCAGGTGGTCCTGATGGTTCTACTTCAAAAATTATACTAACTATATTCCTTTCAGTAGATAGTAACTAACCATCTACTCAAATTTAGGTGTATGGATTTTATTTTCCAAGAGTAATGTTTATATTTTCTTTAATGCATTATTCTACCTTTGCCAAATCTCATGCTCAAAGTTTACATGAAACTTTTGCTAAATAATTTTTTTGAAAATGAATTGTGTTTTTAGAGACATTGTCATGTATTAACCATTAGATATGAGAATTCAAAAGGTTTGTATCCAGTTTAATTTCAGATGTATTAATTTGACATTTATTAATATTTCTTTTAATTAACTGTAATTCTATTTTTTGATAACTTTAGTTAAATTGTAAATAATAGTTTAACATTTTTGTATGTACTTTTGTTAATTTTTTTATATTTGTCTATGTAGTATATTGCTATATAATTTGCAAATACACTTTTATTTTCAGTTAATAATTTCTTATATATTTAGTCCTATCATGAAACACTAAAAACATTTTCTATTTGTTTACTTTTCAACTCAAAAATATAAACAGATTTTTCAGTTATTAAAAATATAAAACTGTACCCATGACAAAAAGTAAGACTTCACCCGTCTGGTGTATATAATAGTATATTTAGATGCTTACCTGTACTAACATCCCAGACTTTGATGGTTTTGTCCAGAGATCCAGTAAACACATATTTGTCATCCATTGAGAAGACAGCACACAGAACGCCATCAAAATAAAAACCCTTGGAGATATACAGAACACTTTATTATCCCACAGTGTTGTTCTGCTCTACAATGTATTTACTTCGTAGACTTTCTATTCACTTTAAGCACAATAACTGAAGCCCTCACCTTATACTCCATGGTGTGATCCAGCAACACAGGGTTAAGATTCCACAGCTTCTGAACACAATCCTGAGATCCGATAAGAGCATGAGAGTCCCAGTTGCTCATGGTGATGCAGGTGATGGCAGTGCCGTGATGATCCAGCTCAGCCGCCACCGCGCTCTTAAAGTCATAGATGACCACTTCACCACCGAAGGTCCCGTAGAGCAGTCTACAGTCGGACAGCAGAGCCATGGCGGATATAGGGGAGTGCAGCAGGCACAGGGAGTACCGTTCAAACGGGCCGTCCACACAGGGGAAACTATCCCTTGATGTGATCTCAAACAGGCTGACGGCATCCTCATACGCCACAGCGATCCGGTCCTCCCGGGGACTGATGGCCATGCTGCGTACTGTGGGCAGGCTTTCTGGAGGGGGCAGGCACAGAGTTTCAAGGGTAAAGTCCAAGGGGTAAATGAAGATGGTGCCGGTGTGCAGGCCGCAGAAGAGTAAACGTTTCTGCTGGGCTAATTCCATACAGCACACTTCTGAAGACACATCCATACTGCTGGACTGAAGACCTGCGATACATATGAGCAGCTTTGATTTTATTCTCAATATAAAATGTAATGTCAGAATTTACATTTGAAATCCCTTAGATAGTTGGATAGTTCTGCAAAAAGCAAAACTTCTATTCTGGATTTGCACAACCTTAAGTTTTAAACCTTTCTAAACACAAAGAAAAATATTTTAAGGAAGTTACCAATTAAAAAGTCAAGGGGCACCTTTGACTATAAGAGTAGAAAAATATATTGTGTGTTTTCGGTTGAACACAAAATAAGATATTTTGAAGAATTTACGGTTAGTTCGGAGGCATTATTGACATACCATTGTTTTATTACTTTTTTTTTTGAAATTTCAATAGGGCTCATGTTAAAAATTGGGGGTCAGTTGTGTTCTGGTGGTGAGAGAGTTGATCTTGTGATCAGAAGGTTGTTGGTTTGAATCTCAGTGTCAGCAGATCATAACTGAAGTGTTATTGAAGACATCTTACCCCTGATTACTCAACAGTGATGATTGACTACGGTATAAAACTGTAAGACACTTTGGATAAAAGCGAGTCAAATGAATAAATGTATAATAAAAATACTTCTTTTTTTTGATGTACATGGGCTCTACATGATTAAAATAAGTAATTCCAATAAATCATTTCTTCAATATACTATGGTAGTCATTGGTGCCCCAAAAAACTCTTTAAAAAAATGTTCTTTCTGTTCAAACAAACGCAGACATCTATACAGGTTTGGAACAACTTTTGATGAGTTGTGGAAAATACTGGATTTAATCAAATTAAGTTAAATTTAGTTTTTCCTCAGGATAGACTATACAAATGTGAATTATAAACTACAAATTATAATCACAAGTAGAACAATAGACATACTGTATGTCATTATTATATGTTTCACCTTTGGTACAGTTCCATGTGTAAACCTCTGATTTGTTGCCCTCTTTGATATAATAAACAGTATTGCCATCTTTAGACAAGACCACTAGTGGACAGTATGCAGGGATGCTGCTCTTGGTCCTGTACTTGGTGCTGTAATCCAGGTGCCATATTTTGAGCAGGTTGGTAATGACAGAGGCAGAGATAATAGTGCGCTGATGTACAGCCAATGAGGACACAACAGAATCCATTCCACCAATCCAGTCCAGCAGGGCTCCTGTCGTCACACTCCAAACCTTTAAGAATGAAAAAATATTAATCCACAAAAAATATAGAATAAAAATATGAGAAGAGAAACTAAACGGACCCGTATGATGCGATCTTGAGAGCTTGTAATAATTTCACTACTGTCACTTGTTGAGACAGCACACAGAACAGAAGCATCATGCTGAAGATCAAGAACCTGTTGTATGGAGCTCAGCGTCACAAGAAACACACACAATGACCGGTCACATCCTACAATGAGAGAATAATCATTTTTTGTTATTAACTAAACACATGGACTTTTATGATGTTGTCACAAACTAATCTATTGAATCTTGTAACTCAGCATAATCATGACTTCCCTTCCTTGACGTTAGGATTAGGGGACGGGTTAGGCATTCCTTCTGTGACGTTAGGTTTAGACGACGGGGTTAGGCATTCCTTCTGTGACGTTAGGATTAGAGGACGGGGTTAGGCATTCCTTCTGTGACGTTAGGTTTAGAGGACGGGGTTAGGCATTCCTTCTGTGACGTTAGGTTTAGAGGACGGTATTAGGCATTCCTTCTGTGACGTTAGGTTTAGACGACGGGGTTAGGCATTCCTTCTGTGACGTTAGGTTTAGAGGACGGGGTTAGGCATTCCTTCTGTGACGTTAGGTTTAGACGACGGGGTTAGGCATTCCTTCTGTGACGTTAGGTTTAGAGGACGGGGTTAGGCATTCCTTCCTTGACGTTAGGTTTAGAGGACGGGGTTAGGCATTCCTTCTGTGACGTTAGGTTTAGAGGACGGGGTTAGGCATTCCTTCTGTGACGTTAGGATTAGAGGACGGGGTTAGGCATTCCTTCTGTGACGTTAGGATTAGAGGACGGGGTTAGGCATTCCTTCTGTGACGTTAGGATTAGAGGACGGGGTTAGGCATTCCTTCTGTGACGTTAGGATTAGAGGACGGGGTTAGGCATTCCTTCTGTGACGTTAGGTTTAGACGACGGGGTTAGGCATTCCTTCTGTGACGTTAGGTTTAGAGGACGGGGTTAGGCATTCCTTCTGTGACGTTAGGATTAGAGGACGGGGTTAGGCATTCCTTCTGTGACGTTAGGATTAGAGGACGGGGTTAGGCATTCCTTCTGTGACGTTAGGATAAGAGGACGGGGTTAGGCATTCCTTCTGTGACGTTAGGATTAGAGGCAGGCTAATATTAGGATTAGATGCAGGGTTAGGTTAAGATTAGAGGAGAGGTTACCCATTGCCACCCCTAACGTAAGGATTAGAGGACGGGGTTAGGTTAGGATTAGAGGCGGGAGTAGTTTAGGATTAGAGGCAGGGTTAGTTTAGGATTAGAGTCCGGAGTAGGTCAAAATTAGAGGCGGGGTTAAATTAGGATTAGAGTCGGGAGTAGATAAGGATTAGAGGTGGGGTTAGGTTAGGATTAGAGGCGGGTAAGGTTAGGTTAGTATTAGAGTCGGGAATAGGTCAGGATTAGAGGCGGGGTTAAATTAGGATTAGAGGCGGGGTTAAATTAGGATGAGAGTCGGGAGTAGGTTAGGATTATAGGTGGGGTTAGGATTAGAGGCGGGAGTAGGTTAGGATTAGAGGCAGGGTTAAATTAGCGTTAGAGTCGGGAGTAGGTCAGGATTAGAGGCAAGGTTAAATTAGGCTTAGAGTCGAGAGTAGGTTAGGATTAGAGGCGGGGTTAGGTTATGATTAGAGGCGGGAGTAGGTTAGGATTAGAGGCAGGGTTAAATTAGGATTAGAGTCGGGAGTAGGTCAGGATTAGAGGCGGGGTTAGGTTATGATTAGAGGCGGGAGTAGGTCAGGATTAGAGGCGGGGTTAGGTTATGATTAGAGGCGGGAGTAGGTTAGGATTAGATGCAGGGTTAAATTAGGATTAGAGTCGGGAGTAGGTTAGGATTAGAGGTGGGGTTAGGTTAGGATTAGAGTCCGGAATAGGTCAGGATTAGAGGCGGGGTTAGGTTTGGACGAGAGGCGGGAGTAGGTTAGGATTAGAGGCGGGGTTATGTTTGGACGAGAGGCGGGAGTAGGTTAGGATTAGAGGCGGGGTTAGGTTAGGATTAGAGCTGGGGTTAGGTTAGTATTAGAGGTGGGGTTAGGTAAGGATTAGAGTCGGGAGTAGGTCAGGATTAGAGGCAGGGTTAAATTAGGATTAGAGGCGGGAGTAGGTCCGGATTAGAGGCGGTGTTAAATTAGGATTCGAGTCGGGAGTAGGTTAGGATTAGAGGAAGGGTTAAATTAGGATTAGAGGCGGTGTTAAATTAGGATTAGAGGCGGGAGTAGGTTAGGATTAGAGGCGGTGTTAAATTAGGATTAGAGGCGGGATTAGGTTAGGATTAGAGGCGGGAGTAGGTTAGGATTAGAGGTAGGGTTAAATTAGGATTAGAGGCGGGAGTAGGTTAGGATTAGAGGTGGGAGTAGGTTAGGATTAGAGGTAGGGTTAAATTAGGATTAGAGGCGGGAGTAGGTTAGGATTAGAGGCGGGAGTAGGTTAGGATTAAAGGCGGGAGTAGGTTAGGATTAGAGGTAGGGTTAAATTAGGATTAGAGGCGGGAGTAGGTTAGGATTAGAGGCGGGAGTAGGTTAGGATAAGGTGGGGTTGCGCACTTACTCCTGTTATGTTAGGATTAGAGGCGGGGTTAAGCATTACCTCCTGTAATGTTAGGATGAGAGAGGGGATAAGTAGCTTGTACCTTGCTTTGCCACCTCATGAAACTCAAATTTTAGCCCAAAATGCCTTCCTGGTTGTGATTTTAGGGATTTTCGTGAGGGAAAGGTATTGCTAAGCCATCCATTTAAAACTTCTTTTGATGTCAGGTTGTAATTATACATATGTACTTCTGCGGAAACTTGTCCAGTAGAAAACATTAGTATATTTTACATTTTGTCACAATTTCATGAACTGTGTTGACAATGGGTTGTAATGAAAGAGACCTGCAAACAGCAGATTTTCATTATCAGATGTATTCAGGAATAAAGCCGCAGAGGGAAGATGAAATCTAGACTGGACACCCTGACTGCTCACCTGCATATATACACACAAACATCTTCAAATAAAGCAGAATTTACACATACAGCTTAGATTTGACTAAAACAAGGTGCGTACCAAAAGCAGGCGGCCCTCTCCGAAAGCTATAAGGATTTTGGAGTGTTTGGTGATGGTCATGGAGCATGTGATGCTGTGATCCGTGCAGGGTAAAGTGGTCTGGGAATTCTGCGTGCCCGTGGATATGTCATAAAAGCAGAGCGAGCCCTCACTGCACACACATGCTACGGAATCACCCACAACACCAACAACAAAACACACCTCTGCCGGAACCTCATACAAGAGCTCTGCGGTATCCAAATGCCAAGCTTTAACCTATGAATGAATGGATGAGAGAAGCTACCAACTAAACAACTGTTATCTGTTATTACTAAAAGTTCTATTTTAAGGTAAACAGTCATTGGAATCATATTAAATGTTCTTTCATACTTGGCCACTTGGGTTGGTAAAGATAATCTTCTTTTCTTCGATCATGTGGATGTGTGTAGGGGTGTGTGTTTGGACGGATACAGCATCAGGGATGCAAAAAAGCTGTTGTCCACTTGTCAGGCACCATTTCCTCAGTGTCCCGTCCACACCTGTGGACAGACATGTTCTGGTTTGATCTGTCAGCTTCAGAGACAGAACCCCGGCTGGAGAAAGAGAGAGACCAGAGAGACCAGAGAGAGACCAGAGAGAGACCAGAGAGACAGAGAGAGACCAGAGAGAGAGACCAGAGAGAGAGACCAGAGAGAGAGACCAGAGAGAGAGAGAGAGAGAGAGAGAGACCAGAGAGAGAGAGACCAGAGAGAGAGACCAGAGAGAGAGAGACCAGAGAGAGAGACCAGAGAGAGAGACCAGAGAGAGAGAGAGAGAGAGAGAGAGACCAGAGAGAGAGAGACCAGAGAGAGAGACCAGAGAGAGAGAGAGAGACCAGAGAGAGAGACCAGAGAGAGAGAGAGAGAGAGAGAGAGAGAGAGAGAGAGAGAGACCAGAGAGAGAGAGAGAGAGAGAGAGCGAGAGAGACCAGAGAGAGAGACCAGAGAGAGAGAGACCAGAGAGAGAGACCAGAGAGAGAGAGAGACACCAGAGAGAGAGAGACCAGGAGAGAGAGACCAGAGAGAGAGAGAGACCGAGAGAGAGAGACCAGAGAGCCGAGAGAGAGAGAGAGAGAGAGAGGAGGAGACGAGGAGAGATGAGAGAGAAGAGGAGAGAGAGGAGACGAGAGAGAGAGAGAGAGAGAGAGGAGAAGAGAGAGAGAGAGCGAGACAGAGAGAGAGAGACGAGAGAGAGAGAGGAGAGAGAGAGAGAGCGAGACCAGAGAGAAGAGACCAGAGAGAGAGAGACCAGAGAGAGAGAGAAGAGAGAGAGAGAAGAGAGAGACCAGAGAGAGAGACCCAGAGAGAGAGAGAAGAGAGAGAGAACAGAGAGAGAGAGAGACCAGAGAGGAGAGAGACCAGAGAGAGGAGACCAGAGAGAGAGGAGACCAGAGAGAGAGAGACCAGAGGAGAGAGAGACCAGAGAGAGAGAGACCAGAGAGAGAGAGGAGAGAGGAGAGCAGAGAGAGAGAGAGGACCAGAGAGAGAGAGACCAGAGAGAGAGACCAGAGAGAGACCAGAGAGCGAGAGAGACCCAGAGAGAGAGGAGAGAGAGAGAGAGAGAGACCAGAGAGAGACCAGAGAGAGAGAGACCCGAGAGAGAGAGAGAGAGAGAGAGAGAGAGACCAGAGAGAGCGAGACCAGAGAGAGAGACCAGAGAGAGAGACCAGAGAGAGAGAGACCAGAAAGAGAGACCAGAGAGAGAGAGAGAGACCAGAGAGAGAGAGACCAGAGAGAGAGACCAGAGAGAGAGACCAGAGAGAGAGAGACCAGAAAGAGAGACCAGAAAGAGAGACCAGAGAGAGAGAGACCAGAGAGAGAGAGACCAGAGAGAGAGAGACCAGAGAGAGAGAGAGAGAGAGAGATACTTTAATTAGTGCTCTGCTTTTAACCAATCCCAATGCACACACACATACACACACACTGTGAACACACACATGCTGTAAATTATGAAGAAATTATAAGATATAAATGTATAAGCATAAGTTCAAATTATGTATTGTTAAGCCAACTTGGTTAAATTTAACAATTTAATACATTTTTTGAATAAACAAATGAAATACATTTTTTTCCCAGAAAATGTGAATTCATGTATTTTATGTTCTCTACCATTTTATAAAGATTTTTAAAGTTATCGCATGCGATGATCATGAATAAATAGTTTTTGTGTGTATCTGTATTTATACAAATTTAAATTTATTTTAAAAATGTTTATTTAAAACTGACCAGGCTTAATAATATGTTATTATCTGTATTCCTCTTAGATATAATATATCGACTTTATTATATCATCATTCAAGCAGAAGTGGATTGCCCTGTCAAACTAAACTTTATATGTTTTAAATGCTTTCAATAAAGGGATTTGGAATCTTATTCACTGTGAAAAGTGCTGCCAAGTACAAACCTGTGTGTCCAGAAAGAGTGTGCAGAATAAGAAGATTTGTCAGGCTCCAGACGATGATCTTTCCATCTTCTGAACCGGCTATCAGCAGTTCTCTCTTGGAGCACACAACGACAGTCCTCACCCCTTCATTAAACACAACACACACATGAAGCCACAAGCATAGGTGTTTCACAGTCAAATACAGAAGATTAAGATGTTTTTCTACCTTTTGTAAAGCCAGTGAGAGTGGTCTTTAGTGGGCCTCCAGGAGCCTGAAAGAAAGAACTTTTGGGCACAAGCACCGGATCAGGACAGGAACCGAACCAGTCCATGCACTGGGAACACAGCTGAGAGATCATGGATGGATACAGATCGGTGAGGGCCTGCAGTCGGGTGTAGATCTCTGTGACCAACAGTGAAGGATCTTAAAGAAAAGGTATTGCAGAAATTAAAACAATCGAATTCGACTACATTTCCTAAATAAGATCAATTTCAAATAAAGCATTGAATTCAATTTAATATGATCCTTTTGGTATTATCTGGTTGGTAGGAGAAGGACAAATAACGACCTACCCACGAGTTCATGGCTGAAATCTAACGTGGGCTTTAGCAGCAGAAAGGTTTCTTTCAGCATGTGTATCTCAGGATAATCTGTCAGCTGGGTGCAGAGAGAGAGATCTTCTAGAACACAACCCACGCCACACTTTAGAGTCTTACAGCACAGCCAATCCAGACTCCCTGGGAACAGAAAGGCAAAGTCATGTGTTTCTATTCAGATATTTCAGAACATAATATATATATATATAACAATAATATATTTAAGGGGAAATACCTACCTAGGATTGATTTACACAGCTCCTCCCATTTTCCAGACAAAGCGAAGTGATAGGGCAATTCATGCAGCTTCCGCAAGTTGGCGGCGTCTCCGGTGAACCACAAGGGCTGAGGCGGTACCTTTAAACACATGTTGTTACCTTGGGGGCCTTTCAGAATTTTAATTAGGAGATTCAAAATGAATGATTTTATTTTACAATTAAAGCAGTCAGATGTAGATTGCACATGAATCAAAGGTATACAAAAAATATTCTGTTTAAAATCTAATATGACTCTTCTGGGAAATATCATAGAAGATATTTATAAAAATGTCTTTTTTGTGTTAAAGGGGAAGTTCAGTCATCACGTATTCACCTTTAAATTGTTCAAAATCTGAATACATTTTAATCTGATAAACACAAAGAAAGATATTTGGAAGAATTCTTATAACAATGCTCACAATAAAAACAGTTTTGGAGCCCCTTGACTAGCATAGTAGTAAAAAGGACTTCATTATTTATTTTAGTTTTGTTGAACACATAATGAGATATGTTAAAGAATGTAGGACAACAAAATGTTTTACGGAGTTAATTTTTTTCTACCATGGCAGTCAATGGGAACCAAAAACTCAAGTTACTGAGGCCAGCGTTGTTTATTGCTGACATTCTTCAAAATATTTTCCTTTGTGTTCTGCAGAAGAAATAAAGTCACATTGGTGTGATGTGAAAGATGATAAAAGAATAAAAGCATTTGAGTGACCTTTCTCTTTACAGCCCATTTATTTCCTATTCTATGGGCTTGATAAATACCTTTCTGTCAGCATTAAGCAGCGTTCCCAATGAAGGCAGAAGAATGGGTCTAAGCTGACCCGCACTCCACTTCCCTGAGAAATAATCTGAGAGGATGCCATGCAAATCCCCTTTCATTTCAGGAGTTATGTATCTGTTTCTCACCAGCTCTGAGAACTGCCTGAAAAGAAGTTTGGATCTCAATTTTAAGTTTTATACAGGACATGTTTATTTCCTTTAAAAGACCTCTGACTCGGTACCTGTGGCGAAACCTGAGGAGCAGAAGTCCTCCTTCCCATCTCTCCATCAGATGATCTCTTAGATCGTGCAGCAGACGGGCCCAATGAAACCGTGGGAAGCGCTGGAGCGTGTGACTGGGAGGAAGCCAGTACTTATATATCTCAGCAAGAACATCATTATCTAAAGACAGAACATCTTGAAGCTCTGCTTCTGATAGTCCATGTCTGTGGATTTACAAAAGATACAACAAATCTCATTAAGCCAGAGTTATCATATTAACAATAACCGTGATGTAGATGATATTGTGATGATAATAATACTCATAATTACTAATGTGGCATCAATATCTGCTAGACACTTTAACTCAACTTCATGGAGGGGATGTTGTACTCATTTTATCATTTTAGGATCTTAAGAGCCAATTTCAGAATGATCCCCCTCCATAAAAACATCAAATAAACACATTAGAAGATGAATTTGACTAAAATCAAAATTAATTTGTTAAACTGAAATATCACAATATTATTGCAACGGTGGATTCTTTTGCATTTGGTCATATGTTAAAACTGATATTGTAACCAGTTAGACAACACTGTAAAAAACTGTCATTTTACAGGAAAAATGCAAATGTACACGTTTTGTGTAATCAAAAAGTATAAAAGTAATTTTATTTTAAAAATAATATTGTTCTTCTATATTATTTCAAACAGCAAGCGAAAATTCAAAACTGCAAGCAATAATTCTCCCCAAAATTAAAATTGTTTCGAAATGTATTTACTTTCTTGTCAGTTTAAACCTTTATGACTTTCTTCTACCCAAAATAAAAGATATTTTGAAGAAAGTTGAAAACAAACAACGGCGGTATCTATTGACTGTATGGACACAAAACCAAGTCTGTTGGGGGTCAATGGCTTTCTTTTACCAGCCAAGATTCCTTTAAAATATTTATTTGTGTTCTTCCTATGGAACACAAAGCTTTGAAAGGATAACAGGAGGAGTAAATGATGACACAAATTTCATTTTGGGGTGAACTATCCAAAATTATTTTTCAGCAAAGGACAATAAGACTTACCGTGATAACAATATGAAACTCAGTGCGTGACTGACAAGCTTCTTCCCATGATTCTCCTCAAGCGACTGCACGAACCGTGTCATCACTTCCTGTGCGTTATTGCCCAGATGAACACCAGACATGGAGGTGTAAGAATGCCAGCGTTTGGCAATATCTAGCATGAGATTTAAATGTAACGGACTTCCACTCTGCTGGAAGCAGTGTATGATGCTTTCTTCTTGTTCTGAGGTCAGTTGACGTCCTGCCACTTTCATATAATCATCAATTATATCTTTTCCCTCATCGGCTGTGAGCGGTTCCAGTCTGAAGATGTTTTCTTCATCTGAAACCAGAGTTTTGCATTTCTCAACACATTCATCTGAAACAGAGAGCACTATGTGCACATTGGGTGGAATCTCTTTGGGTATCCAGTCCAATTTTTGGGCCTCCAACAGCACCTCCATCGCGTCTAGAAAAATCAGGAGTGTGTCGCCTTGTTTGGACACATGGTCCAACATGGAATGAAAGAATCTGACAAGCTCGTCATGTGTGTTGGCAACATGTGGGTATGGGAGTTGCAGCCCTAAAGCTCCACACACCTGAAAACAAACTCCTCTGAGAACAGAATCAACATCGGAGCTGAGCGGAGATGTGCCCAGCAACCTCAGCACCACCACCGCCCGCTGGTCCAGGACACCCCGCATATCCTGTGCCAGTTTACAAAGCAAAGCTGTTTTACCCACTCCTGAAGGTCCATGAATCAACAGTGGTTCATGTCTTCCATCACTGGACTCCCATATGGTGATGCTGATCTTACCCAGAAGACCATCTCTTCCTCTAAACACAGAGGAAATCTCCATCCTCAGCATAGTGTGATGAAAGATCTCCTGTTTTAACCACCTCCATCCCCTATCTCCGGAGGCTTGAGGAACGTGCCTGCTGATTAGTTCCTTCATTTGGGATATTACCTGCTCACACAGGGTTTTCAGGTATTCCTTGTGTTCCTTACGGCTAGGATCCATGGCTCCTTTGCTGAGCTCCATGCAGAGAGGTTGAAGGTGACCTGTGCTGGAAACCCGTTGCTTCAGGTCAGCTAGGAGCTCTCGGGCTTCTGTGTCCAGAAGACCGTCGGCTGTGACGTCCAGCAGGAACTTTGCAAAGTTTTTCTTACATTCTCTTTTACTGAGTCGAGGCAGTTCACGGATGAAGAGCACAGCCGAAGCATCCTGTTGTGCCTTGAGGAAGCCTTGATCCATCTCATACTCCAGGACTAACACATTAAACAAGTGAAGGTTTATTCAAAATACACTTCATGTCACAATTTTGTACAATGTAAAAATGACTAAAAATAATAATGATTACAACATTAATGATAAAAATATATATACTGCTGTTCTTTATTTATAATCACTGCGATTATAATTAATAATTATATTGTGGTATATAATTCACTGATTTATTATTATTATTATTATTACTTATTATGATTACTGTTGTTGATATTATGTTTATAACATCATATGTATATTATAATAATCTTTGTATATATTAATTATTTAGTGATATGTATTAATATGTTTAATATAAAACAAGTGTCATATCTCACCAGACTTGAGAAACTTCTGCTTGCATTCTGCACTGATGTCTCCATCTTTCTCAGCTTTCAGAGCCGCAGTGCGGATGGCCTGCAACAACCTTGACTCCGTCACATTCCATGATATGACATCATTATCACGCAGCTTTGCCTTCTCAGAACCCTTTTCATCGTAATGAGGATAATGAACTGTGATTGGCTGAAGAATATACGTGGCTGGGATTGAGTTGCTGTCTTTGGTGAACCATTGGTGAAGAAGCTTTACACTCTCGGGATCTTTGGAAAGTTTCGAAACCAGCACCTCAAACTCATTCTCTGGTATCTGGCGAGGGACGAAACGATGGCCGTACTGATTACCAAGAAGAGCCTTGATGGAAGAAACAGAGATATAGAAACGCTGGGAGATAAGAGAATATATAGAAAATAAGGCCTGACGTGGTTATTAAATAACATACAACAAATTTTGGCCCATTTGATATTCTCTGACAGGACTCGATTTCTTTCATGCAGAGCTCGGCTGTCATATGATCCGCAGTGATGATGTCACGCACTCCCCATCTTAAATCCACCACCTGTGAACCAAACAAAATCTGAATTAACAAAAATGAAAATGGACGGTAAAAATGTTTTTCGCAGAGGAGATATGTTTTTGAAAATGTAAAAATGATTTTAAAAGTTTAGCACAAACCTCAAGCACAAGATCCAGACTCTGACAGTGAGTCTGCAACTCAGAATAGGCCTTCTCCCAGAATGCATTTCTCTCATTTTTCATATCTGTAAAGTTTATAGTGGGTTTATAAAGCTTCACACTTCAATTTAATTAAAGGCTCATTATTACAAAATAAATGCAGGGTGATTAAAACACTAATTCTACCTAATTCTACTATTTTTGGCAGTCAATTTTTTGAGAGCTCCAGGTTCCTGTCTACATCCAGACAGACAAAACTCTCACTGCTGATTGGTCCAATAATTCTTTTTGGACTCGGACCACACTCATATTCTAAAATACTTTAGAAAAAACATGGATCCTGTTTTTGAGATATCCCAGAGTATTTATTTTAGAGCAATGTATTAATACATTGTATAATTTCCAGATTATTGGAAATCCAGATTTAAATGTATCTCATTTAAAAATTCTGAAACAGCACTTTTGAGTGTTCAGTATATGTATATGTATAACAGAGGTCTTATGTAAGAATAAGAGCCGTGAGAAAAGCACATACAGTATATACAGGATATATATTGCCTTGCAAAAAACTGTTAAATGCACAACATAAAGAAACAACAACAATCACAGTTTATTACAATATATATAAATATATTTGATATTTTGATACAATTTGGGCAAAGAATATCGAATTATTTTGTAATTATAACAAAATAAATCAAGAGAAATCGTCACAATTTCCTAAACTTTTGATGTTATTGGCCTAATTTACCTTTTAAATTTTTCACAAGTAAATCCATTTTTAGTTTGAAACATTTTTAAAAAAGCAACGATTTTTAAAGAGTTTAAGTCCTACCAGAGTGTGAGTAGCTGATGAACACCCGAACTGTTCTGGAAACAGGCCGAAGACCTTCAGCGCTCTGTCCCCGTAAAGCCTCCAATCCCAGATCTTCAGTCATCTCCAGCACAGCCATCCGGACCAACACCAGAACTACTCCTGATGCTCTCAGCTCCTGTCCATGAAATCTCTAATAACTACTAAATGACATTTCATATTTAAATAAAAAAACGAAAGATTTTTGGAGTCTAGATGTCTATACCACCACACACAGTTCTTCACAATCCTGTTCTGAAGGAAGTTCTCGGTGTTTGTTCTCTACTGTGACAGTCATTTATCCACAGAGATCAGTAATGTCGAGAGAGATCCGCTGTTTACGAGCCCATGCCCGAGGCAGAGCTCAGACCCCAGAGATCCACCAGCAGCTGCTCCTGGTTTAATGAACCTGAAGACCAGCACCAGGTCTTGCTTTTCATGACCCATTACATAACTTTAAACACTACATTACATGTCAGACTAGAACATAAGCATGAGAACAACATTTGTGTGATTGTAGTGTTGTATTGCTGCTGAACTGAGCCCATGAGGTACAGGTGTCATCTTATTGTGTTTGTGAATCTGTTCATCGTTACACTGAGTTGTTTGTTTCATGTTCCTCTAATGTACTCAGTCCTGGGAGAGAAGAACTCTAAAACCACTGAGGAATCAGGACAGCGTTATGCCTTCAGATGCTATCCAACCAGCATTGGCCCAAGGCAACATTGTGCAATAAATATGCAACAAGTTATTAAGATAAATAATTAAAAACCCTTTAAATATATCTCACGCAACCTGCCAGAAACATCCCTCTGTCTTATGTCAAAGTACAGGAGCGATAAATTATATTGGATTACATGAAGCCTAGTTATGAACTATATTTTCCCATTCAACTAATGTAATAGTAACAGGAAAATAGGTTGGAGCTCGGGCACTGTCTCTAATATTCTAGAATGTGATGGGTTAGGGTTAAACAACCTATTAAAGGAGGGGAATCTTGAGTACCTGTAGTGTAGATTCGTGTTGTTCATATTTCAGAAAAGTCTTTGGTTTACTCATATTAATAGGAGAAAGATACAGCCTTATGACTATTAGGACTTCTCCTTGAATATAGAGACAAATAACAATAATCTTTGTTTTTAGAATAAACATCATCTTAACTACCGCTTCATTGTCTCCTCGACTTTTGTAAGTCGCTTTGGATAAAAGCGTCTGCTAAATGCCTAAATCTAAATGTAATGTAAATGTTAACTATGTTCTTATTGACATGATGTCATAACTGCATCAAGGTAGCTCCTCCTCTCTTCCTCTAGAGATGTCATTAAACCCAAAACACTCCCCCAAAAAACAAAAGAGTCAAGACAACTTTTTCTTTTTGTTCCATGTTTTTTGACAGCTTTTAATACATTTTTGTCAAAACCAGTTTGAAACATGAGAAGTGCTAAAGGGTATGATACATGTGATTCATGAAGGTTTATAAGGAGTTCAGTCTGTCGGAGGCTTCAGTG
This sequence comes from Triplophysa yarkandensis, assembly GCA_033220385.1. Classification (NCBI taxonomy): domain Eukaryota; kingdom Metazoa; phylum Chordata; class Actinopteri; order Cypriniformes; family Nemacheilidae; genus Triplophysa; species Triplophysa yarkandensis. Next base: position 10,220,250 of record CM065654.1, read on the forward strand.
GCTCATGCAGCTTTCAGGCGGTCAGCATGCACAGGGTGTGCCAGGCTCCACCTCCACTGTGAGTCCTTTACTCAGGAGGAACGCGTCCTGCTTGGGTTCTCTTCCTAGGAACTTCTTTAGCATGTCGAAAGCATCTTCGGAGCCTCCCGGCTTCAGGATGCAGCTTCTGTAGTCCAGACCCACCTGTTGACAAATGCAGAAACACAGGAAGACATAAAAAAAGAATGCCAAAAACAAAATTACAAAAAACAAACATCAACATCATAAATAATGTGGACACAAATATCTGAATATATCTGAAAATATCAGCAATAATTTGGCATGAGACCCATTATCTGAACCTTCTTTTATACTATATGAGTAAATTACTTCAGGCTTAACTAACCTTGGGGTTCATTATGCCTTCCTGTTTAAAGCGGGCATAGAACATGTCCATAGAAAACACTTCACTCCACAGGTAACCGTAATACTGAGCATCATAACCTCCTGCCAGGTGACCGAAGGTGGCAGGCATATTTGTTCCTGTATAAACCAGATATCAAAGTTATGAGATGATGGTGTGTTCCTCTTTCACTTTTACCAGTCAATACTGAATGATGAAAAATGTTGATGATTTTCAGCAATTTTGTGAACATCAAATCCTATAAATTTTGGTACTTTAAGATTTTTTATGTATTTTACATTTAAAAAGATCTAATAATTAGCTATAATTTATCAATATTTAGTTTAAAACACAAATTATAGCTAGTCAATGCTTGCATTTAACTTGTTGAATCACTGTTAGTTTTAAAATAATTGTACTATATTTTTCTTTTTAGCAAAACAATTGATAATGTGGACTGCTGTCAAAATATGGGGTGTTTTTAGTCATTTTATTATTTTGACCAATGTAAATCAAATTCTACTTTGACCTGGTGAAGCTGGAATTCCCAGGATGTCTGAACAGAGCCTGGCATACTCCTCCGCTGGGTCAAGTCCAGTCTTAGTATGTAAAGCCTGATCCACCTTAGCCAGAACAATCTGCCTCAAGTTAAACAGCCCTGATGAACAAGAAGGAAATGTCAGAGTTTCACCTGTAATTATTTTTTATAATTTAAAAAGAAGGAAGAGACTTTATTTCATTCGATGGCAACTGAAATTTAAAAAATGATGTGGTTAGAAAAGAAAATGACTGTGAAAAGAGTTTCTCCACATGCAGTTTTTTCTTAAGAATAACATATGAAAAATCTACTGTTTAATTAAACCTGTATTAGCGAGTCTGGACTTGATGAGTTTGTCCAGAAGATCCTCTGGGATGGGGGTTCCTGATTTGTAATGTTTGGACATGCGCTGCAATGGTTCTTTCTCCCAAACCCAGTTCTCTAACATCTGAGACGGAGCCTCCACAAAATCGCGCTCCACATGAGTCCCGCTGAACATGGCAAAGTCAGACTGAGAAAAATAAAACAGATATTTATAAAGCATTTTTTATGACGCATATTAATCAAAGCAGCTAGACTGTTCTCTGTTAATGGAATTAAGCAGACCATAAACTCAACAGTACCCAGAGGCAAGAAAGCAAAACTCTATTATAGAATAAAAGGATAGAAAGAAAAAACCTAGAGAAGCCGGAAGACCATTTGTCCTCTGATGCACTCAGTAATTTGGATTAGATGTTGGGTAAAATGTTTCTACACAAAATATTATACACTGGACTTAATACAGACCTGAGCACAAAGCTGGTGCATCACATGTCCAAACTCATGGAAGTATGTTTCCACCTCGTCGTGTTGCAGTAGAGACGGGGCGTCTGCAGTGGGTTTGCTGAAATTAGCCACCATGGCAGCAACAGCAATCTGTCTGGTCCCGTCTGACAGCAAACAGCCGGGTTGTAAGCCAAAACACGCTGCATGGCCGTACTTACCCTCCCTGCAGGAAAAATCAAGAAAATAGCATTTAATTTAGCAACACTGCCATTTAATTCAAAAACAAAACTGACCATTTTTTTCCTTAATTAACATCAGCGGATTGTTGGCATTCCTCACCTAGGAAAAAGATCCAGATAAAACTGACCCACGACCTGCCCAGAGGTGCGATCCTTAACGCAGTACAGCGTAACATCATCATGCCAGACAGGAGCAGCTTCCACCTGCTGAAAAGTGAGATTAAGCAGCTCCTGATAGATATCCAACAGACCCTGAGTCACCACCTCCATGGGAAAATATTCCTTCAGCTGGTTCTGATCCACGGCATACTGGGTCTCCTCCACCTGAGTCATGTAATAGCGCGTGTCCCAAGCGTGAAGTTCTCCTGTGAACGGAACGTTTCTCTTCTTACATTCCTGTTCCTTCAGCTTCAGGATCACAGCCCTCTCCTCCTCACCCAGGGGCTTGAGCTTCCGGGCAAGATCCTCTACAGTGGGCAGAGAAGATATGAAAATCAGATTATAGGGCTGGAAAATGACTAATGGCATCCAGGATAAAAGTTTGTGATTAAAAATTACATGTGTGAATATCAATGTTGCATTTAAATGCATGCATATATTTCAGTAAATATGCTCATTTATAAACATTTAAATATAAATAAAATTAACATAAGTAAACATGAATAAATAGATGTTAATATTTCCTAACTAAATATCTAGTGTTCAAAGCATGAGGAATGTTTTTACTCCTGTTTTCAATATTACCGAGGAATGCAGCAACCTTCTTAGAGGATTTAGCCATGTTCATCTCAAGAACAAAGTCAGCATGTGTGCTGAAGCCCAGCAGGCTGCTCTTCTGAGAGCGCAACTCAACCAGTTCCTTCAGGATAGCAGAATTCTCCTGCCAGACAAACAATCTCAATGAGATACCAAGAAAGCCTTTTGACATCATTGACTGAAACACGTCATTCGTGGACTTTAATCTAACCTCTTTACAGCGCGAGTTGAAGGCTTCTTCTAATTTCTTTCGTGTCTCTGGGACAAAGCATTTTTTGATGGTGGGAAAATAATGAGGATACTTTAAAGTGAGCTTCAGTTTTCCAGAATCATCCTTCTCCAGGGACTTGAGGAAATCCTCAGGGAGCCCACCTAAAAAAGCATTAACACCTGTCACGTATCATTCACCAACACAAAAAACAAAAGTGCCTTACATAACATTCTATACAAACTATAACACTATTTAACACTTCATAAGCCTATAGTGTGACTCTAAGGAGGGAAAGTCCATTGGACATGAAACAGACTGAGATGCAATAGGAGGTTCTGAAAGTTGTTTCATTATTTCATTTCATTTCATTTTCCAAGAGGTCAAATATCTTAAACTGACATTTCAGCGCTGTGTCTGTAATGTTAAATTGTTTACATGAATCCTACACAATATAAACTGAAGGGTTGCATTAAATCTCTGTTATTAACACATTTTTTTCCTTTATTTGTCTTTCAGCCATTGTGTCATCAGCTACAGAAACTCTTAAGCTTCTAAACGTCCTCTTTGGTCCTGCTCCTCCCTTTTTTTTTATCTAAGTGGAACCGCACACATTTCTAATAATTTGTATTGAATTTCCTCCATAGGACGAAATTCGTCAATTTCATCTCAGCAACTCACCCAGCTCTTCGCGAGAGAAAGACAAGCTGGTTGTATCTTCGTTCAGGTGCTTATTGAAATCGATACACAGATTGCTTAACTTCTTCTTGATCTTTTTGATCTCCTGTTACAGAAAACATGAAACTCAGTTGAATGCATAAGATGCTCTACTGTTACACAACCAAAGAAAAGATATGAACATCTGACCTCCTGTTTCTCTTTAGGAAGATGAAGACCGTTTCTCTTGCCCAGCTTTATGAGTCTCTCCATGTAACGCTTGGCCTCGGGTGTCAAACTACCATTCGACAGCTTCTCCTGTTAACATCCAAAGTGAAAGGAATACAGAAAATTATCCAAAAAGTCACATTTACAGCATGATTCAAATCAGGGTCTTTAAAATGATTTTTAAGCAACATTATACATATCACAGAATTTATTTATCTCTTGGCAGTTAAGAGCAGCTTAGCTTCTTCCCAGGAAAACCCCCAAACACTGATCTGTGAACAGGTGTCAGAGCTCAGTTCAGGTCCTGAGAGACAAGATAGCGTTTGCTCCCAGCTCACCTCCAGAGCTACGATTCTCTGATAAACATCCTCTCTCATGCTCATCTCCACATCAAACTCCGACAGCTTCTTATCAGCTTCAGTGCTGGCCGTGCGGACATCTTTGCAAGAGGACACATGCTGAGGGAAGTCCAACATGTTACGCTGGACTGGAAAAGAGTCATGCAAGCGGTTTGGTCAAACAGACGTAAAACATAAACCATTAAACATAGAATTGTGCTTGTCTGTAATAGTTATAATATTAACTTGAAATGGAATGCAGTAGTGGTTGTAACATATTTATTTCTGTGATGTTGGTCTGATGGCAGACTTTGGTGAGATCAGCATGTGAACAATGGTCCAAAGCCGGTCAGCGTGTCATTATGTGAAAAGTGCTGAAAGGTGTTTTTCAATGCATACAACTTTCCAACATACTCTTTTTTTCTATACAACTCATTACAAAAGGGTGACTTAAACCTCAAATCTCCATCTAATCTAACGACCTCAAATCGTTCTCTGCGTCAGTTCCTCGATGGTGGAACGATCTGCCTCTGGCTTCACGCTTGTCAGACTCGGTCTCTATCTTTAAAAAACTCCTAAAAACTCATCTTTTCCGGCTACACCTAACTCACTAACTCACTTCTTTTCTAACTACTCACTCTATCAAAAAAAAATACTTCTGTAACTTCTCTCTCTGTGTCACTCGGTAACATTGTTGTGTCACTTGTTCACCTATTGTTGTATCGGCTATTTACCGCTTCATTGTCTCCTCGACTATTGTAAGTCGCTTTGGATAAAAGCGTCTGCTAAATGACTAAATGTCAATGTAAATAATGTTAAACAAAGCTGAATTTATCAGTTTTAAATTTCATTTACATTATAATGAGCACGAGTACAGAGCTTGAGAATATCCTGGATCTTTCACGACTTGTTATACCTGTGTAGTCCACTTCCACATCGGCGAGGGCTTTCAAAGTGTTCTCATAGCTGACGCAGGCCAGGTCCAGGGCTCCCACGCTGTCGTAAACCTTCTTGGTTTCAGCAATGAGCTCGTCGGTGAGCTGGTGGATTCTGTCAGGAGTTAAATCCCACTTCAGGTGGTTGTCAGCGCAGACCCGGTCTCCAGATCCAAACACCACTTCACCTGAACAATCAATCCTTATTAAGACATCATCATCATCTCATGACATCATTCCTCTAACTACACAGGAAACAGAGGAAGAGCTCCTCAAATCCCTTTAGTCATCCACACACACTCTGCTGTGGCAAACAAAAGAAGATATTTTGAGAAATGTCCCAATGATTTGGAGTTTTTGAATGTTTTTCTTCTGCAGTGTAAACCAGAGAGTGTGCTGAGAAAGTGTTGAGCAGATTCTTTAATAAATATTAATTATCTTTATAATAATCATTGATCAAGATAACTCAAGTGTGTGAGAATGACGTCATCATGTAAGAATGTATATATATATATATATGGTGAGCACAGTTTAGTGAGGGACTTTGTGTCTGGGCTTTAGTGTCGGTACCGGAAGTGAAGTCGAGCGGTACCAGCTGACCCATAACAACACAGATGACCCATAACAACACAGATGACCCATAACAACACAGATGACCCATAACAACACAGATGACCCATAACAACCCAGATGACCCATAACAACCCAGATGACCCATAACAACCCAGATGACCCATAACAACCCAGATGACCCATAACAACCCAGATGACCCATAACAACACAGATGACCCATAACAACACAGATGACCCATAACAACACAGATGACCCATAACAACCCAGATGACCCATAACAACACAGATGACCCATAACATCACAGATGACCCATAACAACACAGATGACCCATAACAACACAGATGACCCATAACAACACAGATGACCCATAACAACACAGATGACCCATAACAACCCCAGATGACCCATAACAACACAGATGACCCATAACAACCCAGATGACCCATAACAACACAGATGACCCATAACAACCCAGATGACCCATAACAACCCAGATGACCCATAACAACACAGATGACCCATAACAACCCAGATGACCCATAACAACACAGATGACCCATAACAACACAGATGACCCATAACAACCCAGATGACCCATAACAACCCAGATGACCCATAACAACCCAGATGACCCATAACAACCCAGATGACCCATAACAACCCAGATGACCCATAACAACCCAGATGACCCATAACAACCCAGATGACCCATAACAACACAGATGACCCATAACAACACAGATGACCCATAACAACCCAGATGACCCATAACAACACAGATGACCCATAACAACCCAGATGACCCATAACAACCCAGATGACCCATAACAACACAGATGACCCATAACAACACAGATGACCCATAACAACACAGATGACCCATAACAACACAACATAACTAAATAAATGTGTCGACTCTGTGATTGTATAGATGTGAGATTGTGTGTTTAATGTGGTTCTCACCTGTAGGCGCCATTTGTTCAGTCAGCACAGACACAGCGTGTTCCGCCAGATGAAGAACGGCGCGGCACACTTCCTGTTCCGGTCACATGACTCTCAGAGCAACGCTTCATTGGCTACCTACTTCCGGTCTGTGTGAGCCTCGCTTTATGGGATTTGTAGTTTTATGTTGTGTAGTTTTTATATTTTAGAGTATAACTTTATTTAGCAGTTTGTAGTTTTGTAAACAAAACAAGAGAAAATTAAACAAAACAGAAATGTATGATTGTGATCTTTGTTATTGACATGTTTATGTGTGAACATTAAATCTGTACATTTATTTATTTGGCAGATGAATTAAGTTTTGTGCAGCATTATATCATCAGAATAATCATGAGTTAAACTATCTTTCTCTCTTTAACACTTTAGTTTGTTTATATGCACATTTTGGAATATCACACTAAAAACAGGAATGTAAATGATTAAATGAGCATTAATTAAACACTTGATTGACTTTTGTCCTTTAAGAAGAAAAGGAATAAATATCGGCATCATATAAATCTGATTTATTTCACTACACAATATCTGAAATTATGTTTAAATCATTCTTAAATATCAAGTGAGTAATTATACACAAACTAAAGCCTTCACACAACATCTTTTAGAATGTTATTATTCTTATATATTATTCTAATTATATTATTCTGTTCATGTTTGGACCCGTTGGGGACCCAGTCTTTTTTATAGGCTGTTGTTGCTTTAGTTTGTACATTCTAATTCACGGAAATCAATGTGGTTGTTTCACATCTATGACACATAAATATTTACATTTACATTTACATTTATTCACTTGACAGACTCTTTAATCCAAAGTTTATTACAGTATTAAACAGTAGTCCAACATCACTGTAGAGTAAACAGATGTTAGATGTCTTCAAGAACACTTCAGTTATTATCTGCTGACACTGAGATTCAAACCAACAACCTTCTGATCACAAGATCAACTCTCTAACCACCTGAACACATCTGAACACAACTGTACACAACTGAACACAACTGAACACATCTGAACACAACTGAACACAACAGAACACAACAGAACACAACAGAAAACAACAGAACACAACTGAACACAACAGAACACAACAGAACACAACAGAACACAACTGAACACATCTGAACACAACTGAACACATCTGAACACAACTGAACACAACAGAACACAACAGAACACAACAGAACACAACAGAACACAACTGAACACATCTGAACACAACTGAACACATCTGAACACAACTGAACACATCTGAACACAACAGAACACAACAGAACACAACTGAACACAACAGAACACAACAGAACACAACAGAAAACAACAGAACACAACTGAACACAACTGAACACATCTGAACACAACTGAACACATCTGAACACAACTGAACACAACAGAACACAACAGAACACAACAGAAAACAACAGAACACAACTGAACACATCTGAACACATCTGAACACAACTGAACACAACAGAACACAACAGAAAACAACAGAACACAACTGAACACAACAGAACACAACAGAACACAACAGAACACAACTGAACACATCTGAACACAACTGAACACATCTGAACACAACTGAACACATCTGAACACAACAGAACACAACAGAACACAACAGAACACATCTGAACACAACTGAACACATCTGAACACAACTGAACACATCTGAACACAACTGAACACAACTGAACACAACTGAACACAACTGAACACAACAGAACACAACAGAACACAACACAACAGAATACAACAGAACACAACTGAACACAACTGAACACATCTGAACACAACTGAACACAACTGAACACAACTGAACACAACTGAACACATCTGAACACAACAGAACACAACAGAACACAACAGAACACAACTGAACACAACTGAACACAACAGAACACAACAGAACACAACACAACAGAATACAACAGAACACAACTGAACACAACTGAACACAACTGAACACATCTGAACACAACTGAACACAACAGAACACATCTGAACACATCTGAACACAACTGAACACATCTGAACACAACTGAACACAACAGAACACATCTGAACACAACTGAACACAACTGAACACAACTGAACACAACTGAACACATCTGAACACAACAGAACACATCTGAACACAACTGAACACAACTGAACACAACAGAACACAACAGAAAACAACAGAACACAACAGAACACAACTGAACACAACAGAACACAACAGAACACAACAGAACACATCTGAACACAACTGAACACAACTGAACACAACTGAACACAACAGAACACAACTGAACACAACAGAACACAACAGAACACAACAGAACACAACTGAACACAACAGAACACAACAGAACACAACAGAACACAACAGAACACAACTGAACACAACAGAACACAACTGAACACAACAGAACACAACTGAACACATCTGAACACAACTGAACACATCTGAACACAACTGAACACATCTGAACACAACTGAACACAACTGAACACAACTGAACACATCTGAACACAACAGAACACATCTGAACACGACTGAACACAACAGAACACAACTGAACACATCTGAACACAACTGAACACAACTGAACACAACACAACTGAACACATCTGAACACAACTGAACACAACTGAACACACCTGAACACGACTGAACACAACTGAACACAACTGAACACAACTGAACACACCTGAACACGACTGAACACAACAGAACACACCTGAACACGACTGAACACAACTGAACACAACTGAACACAACTGAACACATCTGAACACAACTGAACACATCTGAACACAACTGAACACATCTGAACACGACTGAACACGACTGAACACGACTGAACACAACAAAACACAACAGAACACATCTGAACACAACTGAACACAACTGAACACAACAGACACAACTGAACACATCTGAACACAGCTGAACACATCTGAACACAACAGAACACAACAGAACACAACTGAACACAACAGAACACAACAGAACACAACAGAACACAACAGAACACAACAGAACACAACTGAATACATCTGAACACAACAGAACACAACAGACACAACTGAACACATCTGAACACAGCTGAACACATCTGAACACAACAGAACACAACAGAACACAACTGAACACAACAGAACACAACTGAACACAACAGAACACAACAGAACACAACAGAACACAACTGAATACAACTGAACACAACAGAACACAACAGAACACAACAGAACACAACTGAACACAACAGACACAACTGAACACAACAGAACACAACAGAACACAACTGAATACAACTGAACACAACAGACACAACTGAACACAACTGAACACAACAGAACACAACAGACACAACTGAACACAACTGAACACAACAGAACACAACTGAACACAACTGAACACAACAGAACACAACAAAACACAACAGAACACAACAGAACACAACAGAACACAACTGAACACAACAGACACAACTGAACACAACTGAACACAACAGAACACAACTGAACACAACAGAACACAACAGAACACAGCTGAACACAGCTGAACACAACTGAACACAACAGAACACAACAGAACACAACTGAACACAACTGAACACAACTGAACACAACAGACACAACTGAACACAACAGAACACAACTGAACACAACTGAACACAACTGAACCCAACTGAACACAACTGAACACAACAGAACACAACTGAACACAACAGAACACAACTGAACACAACTGAACACAACTGAACACAACAGAACACAACTGAACACAACAGAACAGAACACAACAGAACACAACTGAACACAACTGTACACAACTGAACACAACAGAACACAACTGAACCCAACTGAACACAACCGAACACAACAGAACACACAACTGAACACAACTGAACACAACAGAACACAACTGAACACAACAGAACACAACTGAACACAACAGAACACAACTGAACACAACAGAACACAACACAACACAACTGAACACAACAGAACACAACACAACTGAACACAACTGACACACAACTGACACACAACAGAACACAACAGAACACAACAGAACTGAACACAACAGAACACAACTGAACACAACAGAACACAACAGAACACAACTGAACACAACAGAACACAACAGAACACAACACAACACAACTGAACACAACAGAACACAACACAACTGAACACAACTGACACACAACTGACACACAACAGAACACAACAGAACACAACTGAACACAACTGAACACAACAGAACACAACTGAACACAACTGAACACAACAGAACAGAACACAAGAGAACACAACAGAACACAACTGAACACAACAGAACACAACACAACAGAACACAACTGAACACAACAGAACACAACTGAACACAACTGAACACAACAGAACACAACACAACACAACACAACTGAACACAACAGAACACAACACAACAGAACACAACTGAACACAACAGAACACAACTGAACACAACTGAACACAACAGAACACAACACAACAGAACACAACTGAACACAACTCTACAAACTGAACACAACAGAACACAACTGTACACAACTGAACACAACTGAACACAACTGAACACAACAGAACACAACTGAACACAACTGAACACAACAGAACACAACTGAACACAACAGAACACAACTGAACACAACAGAACACAACAGAACACAACTGAACACAACAGAACACAACTGAACACAACTGAACACAACAGAACACAACTGAACACAACTGAACACAACTGAACACAACAGAACACAACTGAACACAACTGAACACAACAGAACACAACTGAACACAACAGAACACAACTGAACACAACTGAACACAACAGAACACAACTGAACACAACTGAACCCAACTGAACCCAACAGAACACAACAGAACACAACTGAACACATCTGAACACAACAGAACACAACTGAACACAACTGAACACAACAGAACACAACTGAACACAACAGAACACAACTGAACACAACTGAACACAACAGAACACAACTGAACACAACTGAACCCAACTGAACCCAACAGAACACAACAGAACACAACTGAACACAACAGAACACAACTGAACACAACAGAACACAACTGAACACAACAGAACACAACAGAACACAACTGAACACAACAGAACACAACTGAACACAACTGAACACAACAGAACACAACTGAACACAACTGAACACAACTGAACACAACAGAACACAACTGAACACAACTGAACACAACAGAACACAACTGAACACAACAGAACACAACTGAACACAACAGAACACAACTGAACACAACTGAACACAACAGAACACAACTGAACACAACTGAACCCAACTGAACCCAACAGAACACAACAGAACACAACTGAACACATCTGAACACAACAGAACACAACTGAACACAACTGAACACAACAGAACACAACTGAACACAACAGAACACAACTGAACACAACTGAACACAACAGAACACAACTGAACACAACTGAACACAACAGAACACAACTGAACACAACTGAACCCAACTGAACCCAACAGAACACAACTGAACACAACAGAACACAACTGAACACAACTGAACCCAACTGAACCCAACTGAACACAACAGAACACAACTGAACACAACTGAACACAACAGAACACAACTGAACACAACAGAACACAACTGAACACAACTGAACACAACAGAACACAACTGAACACAACTGAACCCAACTGAACCCAACAGAACACAACAGAACACAACTGAACACAACTGAACACAACTGAACACAACAGAACACAACTGAACACAACTGAACACAACTGAACACAACAGAACACAACTGAACACAACAGAACACAACTGAACACAACAGAACACAACTGAACACAACAGAACACAACTGAACACAACTGAACACAACAGAACACAACAGAACACAACTGAACACAACAGAACACAACAGAACACAACAGAACACAACAGAACACAACTGAACACAACTGAACACAACTGTTCCTCTTTTAAAATATTGTGCATAGACCGATATTTATCTAATGTCTGGACTCATCAAGCGTTCAATAAAATGTTTCTAGAAAAACCGACGGTTTATATATATTATGGTGTACTCGCAGAGAATTTATAGTTCAGGTTTAGACTCTTATCCAATACACATTTCATGAATATTAAAACCACTTACTGTAGAAAACTACATACAGTCTTCACACGTCACATGATCTCTTATCAAGTTAAATTTGTCTTTTAATCCTAAACACATTTATAACACTTCAGAATATAATATGACATCATATAAATCACTGGAAACAATAAAGATTACACATGTAACCATAAAGGAAAACAGAAGAACGTCTTTATTCATTTCTTTTTTGTTAAGAATAACAAAAGACTCTAAATTGTCAGGACATCTCAGTACAGACAAATAAAGCTAAACAAGAGAAACAAAGAAAATGATGAAATGATGAAATGTAACCCTGAGTATTTTTTCCACCAGCACTAGAGATTGTACGCCATGTAAACGGATCAACTATGAAATAGTTCCCTTTTTCCTGAGGCAGTCGTACAGATGAAACTTCACCTGTATTTTAAAAATATATTTGCAACCGGTTTGCATCTAAAATTGCCTGCGTTCAAAAAACCTACTGACATATAGATATATAATATATGTCAATCATTTGTAAAGGAAAAGTATTAATGCAAAAATCCATTATACTAAATAATCCCACCCTAAAGTTAAGTGCATGATCACACTAAGAATCAAAACTGTAGCATAACCATGAAGTTTTAACATATTTTAATTCTAAGAGAATATAAATCAAAATCAACCCTTTGAAAATAATTAAAGTACACCCTTAAAAAATCTTTATCATCCATTTGTGCGGACATTAATATTTATCATTATAATATGATGTTAATTATCCAGATTATTTTACTAAATAATAAATGGAAAAACATGATCATTATTTGATACTTTCTATGGTCCCATTCTGCTTTGTTTCTGTTTTTGAGTGACAGATTAAAGCCAGATGTCTGAATGCTGGCCCAAGGTCAGTGAGCGCCTCAGGATTGAACTCATTATCAGGCAATTCTATAGGGTCCAGGTCTTCAAAGTTCTCAGAGATATCTTCAGAAGCGTAAAGGTGAGGCTCGTAGTCAAGCATCTCATTTTCTTGTGACTGAAGTGAATGAAGCCTCTGAAAATTAAAGAATTAGTTTATTTAAAAACTTTAATTTAACTGAAAATGTACAAATTAAAATGAACTGCAATAAATGTGTTAGATCTGGTTAGAAAACGATGCATACCCATGATATAATTTAAAGGGATAGTTCGACTAAAAAGTACAATTCTGCTGTTCCAAACCTTTAAACTTATTTAAATTTCTATTAACAGTTATATCCCTGTCATTTAATTGCTTGCCTTCATGTTAACAAATGAATGCTGGGAAATTGAGCACTCACCATTAAGAGTAGGCTTTGTAAAGCTGATCGCTTGATAGAATACTCGTTCTGATTTCTTTGGGAGGATTTTCTGCTGTGCATTGTACCCTAAAGACATATAAAAACGATGCATTACAGAAATAGTTTATTAGAGTACAGTTTCACTTATAGCAACTATGATAAAGTTTGACCTGATAGTGACTGTTAATCCGATACAGCGACTGCTTCCATGTGCTTGTTTGCTGGTTCATAAAGGAAATGCTTTTTAAATTAAAAGAGTTGATAAATGAAATGGTTATAAGAAATCTTAGATGTACCTCATTTAAATTGTACTGTGATAATTCAGAGGACCAGAATCCATTCGCTTGAGTCAGATGATTATGATGGCTCATGTTTTTGCTTGTCACCTGAAGATTTAAAAAAAAAATGTTTTTAGATTTCTGTTAAACAAAACTCCTATGTGAATTTTTGCATGAAACTTATAACTGTCAGATGTGTTTATCATACCTGCTGAATATCACCATTGGTTTGAACACCATTATAGACATGAAAAGCATCTTTTGACTGAGCCTCACGGAACAGAGCTGTCGGGACCTACGGATTAAAATAATTACATGAATATAAAATTACACATATGGAAAACTATACACAATATATTACATGTGTATACATGTGGTTTTTAATGTTTTATGGAACTGTTTAAACAAATGTTCTGCTCACTTACAAGCAAGAAAATAGAAATGAAATGTTGTGAAGTGAGCATTTGATTCAGCTATTACCACACAATCTGTGCCCGGCTTCTCAATGTTATAGGACAGTAAGGCATCTTCTGAGACATCTTCAACCTGTGCCAAAGCCTTCACAGCCCCACAAGAACAAAAGAAAGAGAGAAGCAGAAGAGCTAAAAAGAAAAAACAATATCTACATTTAACAATAATTCAGAGCCAATAAATCATAAGTCAAGAAATCAGATTGGCCTAACAATTTTTTTAGGGAAAAATTAATTAAAGAGAAACTGAAATGTTGCCTCAAAAATTAATGTTGAGAGCACAAAAATTAAAAGAATAAAACTACAATTTTAATGAATGTCTCAGTTAATAAAATAATCAGAAGGTTGTTGGTTTGAATGTCAGTGTCTGCAGATAATAACTGAAGTGTTCTTGAAGACATCTTACCCCTGTTTACTCTACAGTGATATATGTATACTGTATATTACTGTAAGTCTCTTTGGACAAAAGCATCTGATAAATGAATAAATGTAAATGTAAATCTCACCAATAGCCAGCAGTGAGGCAAATATGGCTGTTCCAATGACACCACTTCCTGCCTTTTTCTGTACGTTGCGTTGCATCAGACAGCTCGGTGAGACTGAACAATCACATGCTGCCACGGAGAGATTCTGAAGAAGAAATGCGCCCTGCTTATCGGAGATTTTCACCGTCAGTGTGTACATGCCAGGAAAGACACTTTTGTGTTTCACCAAATGAACACTGTTACCTAAAGGACAAAGAGATAAAACACGGACTCTATACTTGCATATTTGACACAGTGGGCACATAAAATATCATAAATAAATGCATACACGAATTTAAACATAAATATGCTTCCTAAATAGATAATAAGACACGTTATTTTACCATGGCTTGGGTCAAAGCTCCAATCTTTTTTATTATCTCCTAAAAGTTCAAAACTGAACGGGCCGCTGTATGGATCTCCATCAAGGTCATAGGCTGTGACCTCTGTACGAGAGATGTCATCAGATTGACAGACTGAGACCTCACTGTGCTTTAACAAAGGGCTGTTATCATTCTTGTCCTCTACGTATATTTCAACCGTAGCCGTGCTTGTCATTTGAGGATTGTCTGGAACGAAAAGTCAGAGGAAAGGCAAATGTACAAAGACATTTCTATAGGGCTGAAATGATCCCACAGTAAATAAGAGACTTACCTTTTTCAATAGCGATTACAGTGATTGTATAAGTGCCGTTGGTCACATGACTGGACTCTCTGTCAAAGGATTTTTTTACAAAGATTTCCCCAGTTGTCTTATTTACACTCACCCAGCCCGCGGGGTCTTGTTCAATAGAATACCTAAAGAGAAGATTAATAACCAAGAGTTACTTCAAGGGATATCAAGCACACTTGTTTAATTCAACTTTAAAAAAGCTCAACATGAGGACATGAAGAATTAAAGAACATACTCTAAAGTGTTTCGACTGTGAGTATCAGGATCAAGCGCAGTCACTTTCTCCAGAAACGCTCCAACAGCCCCGTTCTCCTGGATCACTGCTCTCCTCACGGGATCGGGGAAATAAAGAGGCTCGTTGACATCTTCCACTGTTATGTTAATCCCTTGACCAGATCTTTTTTCTGAATGATTGATGATAGTCCATAAGCCATTTGTAGATCTTTCTTTCACCTCACAAGAGTAATATGGCTCTTCATTCTCTACGGATATGGTGATTCTTTGTTGGGCTTGTTTTTCAAAGTCGAACGGCTACAGAAATATAGCAAATGTTATATTCATTATATATAAATTACAGAGAAGTCAGAGTTATTTATTATCCGTACTGTGTATGACATTAAAAAAGTCTTGATGTTTGTTTAAAAGACATGGCTGAAGTGTGTGAATAAATATACCTTAACAACTGTGAGGATGCCATCATTAGTTTTTGGATCAGTGTGGATGGAGAAGTGAGCACCTTTATCACCCTGTATAGAATATAATGCCCTCCATGCCGCAGTGCCACGAGTATCAGCATCATGTGTGTGTATAGTGAGGGGAGAGATACCGGTCATCTCCTCCAACACTTTACCAGAACCCTACAGTAACAAAAATAAAAGGTTTCTCATCATGTCTTTTTTAATGTGTGGAATTGTTTCTTTAATGCCTATAGGTTTATTTTTAAAGGTATTTCAGGACTTGGTTCAGGCACTTTCTCATCAAAAGTAATAGATTTGACACACAAATCTCTTTAAACCTTGCCATGAAAAATGTATTTTTCCAGTAGCTACAGCAAAATAACTGTTTTCTTCGAAAGATTGTGTCATGAATTGTGAGGCTAGAACCCAAGTGCAGACAGCTCTTAACACAAAAATCCTTTATTTGACAAACTGAAAATCCATCCAGGGGACAAACAACAAAAAAGCACAAAACTAACCAAACTCAAAAAGCTTAACATGAGCGCACCACAGACAGGGACAAGGTCTAGACATGATCCAGCACAAGACAGGAAACACAAAGGCTTTAAATAGTGAAGAAACTAAAGCAGGTCACGAGGGAAACAGGTGAAGGGCCTGAGCTCATAATGGAATAATGAATAAGGAGACAAGGGGGCGGAGCTAAGACTCAAGACAGAAGAGCACATGGCACAAAGAAACAATGACCATGTTCTTCCAACACAAACACAAGACATGGAGCGGTCATGATCCTGTCTGTCTAACAAGAACATAACCCCGAGAAGGACAGGACCATGACAGTCATCCCCCCTTAAGGAACCGCTCCTTGTGGCCCCGAGGGAACAACAACAGACAAGACCAAAATGCACAGTTACAGTAACAGTATCAGTTACAGTAAAAGTTACAGTAACAGTTGCAGTATCAGTTACAGTAACAGTATCAGTTACAGTATCAGTTACAGTATCAATTACAGTAAAAGTTACAGTAACAGTTGCAGTATCAGTTACAGTAACAGTATCAGTTACAGTATCAGTTACAGTAAAAGTTACAGTAACAGTTGCAGTATCAGTTACAGTAACAGTATCAGTTACAGTATCAGTTACAGTAAAAGTTACAGTAACAGTTGCAGTAACAGTTACAGTAACAGTTACAGTAAAAGTTACAGTAACAGTTGCAGTAACAGTTACAGTAAAAGTTACAGTAACTGTAACAGTTGCAGTATCAGTTACAGTAAAAGTTACAGTAACAGTTGCAGTATCAGTTACAGTATCAGTTACAGTAAAAGTTACAGTAACAGTTGCAGTTACAGTATCAGTTCCAGTAAAAGTTACAGGAGCAGTAACAGTTGCAGTAACAGTTACAGTATCAGTTACAGTAAAAGTTACAGTAACAGTTGCAGTATCAGTTACAGTAAAAGTTACAGTTACAGTATCAGTTACAGTATCAGTTACAGTAAAAGTTACAGTAACAGTTGCAGTTGCATTATCAGTTCCAGTAAAAGTTACAGGAGCAGTAACAGTTGCAGTATCAGTTACAGTAAAAGTTACAGTTACAGTATCAGTTACAGTAAAAGTTACAGTAACAGTTGCAGTTGCAGTATCAGTTCCAGTAAAAGTTACAGGAGCAGTAACAGTTACAGTAACAGTTGCAGTATCTGTGTGCACTTGGGTTTTATCCTCACAATTTATGACAAAATTGCATATTCCTTCATTTTCTTGTAAATGTGCTGTCTATTTCTGTTAAGCTTCCATGTTATTGTATTTCTGTAAACTAATTTAAAACAGTACAATATCATAAAAATCATAAAATGTAATTTTTAAAGGGACACAAAACATGTCAATGTTTCATGCAAAATTCAATCTGACATAAATTACCAATAAATAAAGTTTCAAACTTTTTTGAATAAGCATATATTTAAGAACTATAAAAGCCAACTATCTTAAAGACGGCAGTGGTAAGGGTTAATCCTTTTTAACATCTTTGACATTTCAACACTAACCGTTTGTCCTGTTATAACCGGTGGATGATTGTTCCCATCAAGAATATTAAGAATGACAGTGGCTGTGCTTGACAACTTAATAACCTCACCGCGGTCCTTCGCTTCAATCACTATAGTGTATTTATTAGCCATCTGAAAGGAAACATTGATTAAAAACCAAAGACAGGTTATGTCACGCTAACAAATAAAACTGTCTTGTTCTTTAATCTTGGGGTTAAGGGTGTAAACACTTCATTTTGTTCCCACGAATGTCTTATTTGAGGTTTCACATCAGTAAATATCATTTAAACAGACTTGTCAGGTTATATAATGACACACCTGAAACAAACTCAATCAACTTGTTATATATCTTGAACGACCTAACATCCTTCTAAAAAACATTCAATTACATTTTTCATTACAAATATTCAATATCCTAGAAGGCTAGATGTAGTTTCCAGAGATCTTGATAGTGAAACGGTCAGAAACGACTCCATTAGGAAGACATGATGTCCCAGATGTAGTCAATTGGATTCACTCCAGCCACATGATTTCTAGCATTGTCTAGCATTTGTATGAACCAAGTGCCAACAGTACTGGCATGAGGTCTCACAAGGGGTCTAAGGATCTCATCTCTCTAACTAATGGCAGTCAGGTTAGGTAAAGCGAGCTCATGGAAGTCTGTGCGGCACTCCAAAGAAATACCTTCCTACACCAATACTGAGCCACTGCCAAAACTGTAACGCTGGAGGATTCAACAGGCACATTTATAGCCTGCTGGAGGCTCTGGCAGTGCTCCTGATGTTCCTCTTTGCACAGAGCTGGAGGATGAGCTGCACTACCTGAACCACCTGTGAGAGTTGTAGACTCCGTCTCATGCCATCAGTAGATTAAAAGCACTGCCATATACAAAAGGGACCAAAACATCAGCCAGAAAGCCTGAGAACGGTGAAGTGTTCTGTAGTCACCATCTGCTCATTGATTGATGAGTCTTGCCAATTATTCATCTATTCTTTATGCACAACAGCACGTGACAGTGGTTGTCTATCTCTGTTTGCTTCCTAAGTGGACCGTTTGATTTCACAGAAGTGTCTTTGTCTTGTTTAAGTGTTCCCTTTAGTTTTTGAGCAGTGTATATTCATTTAATGGTTTAATCAAAGCAATGCATGACATGAGAATATATGAAATGTAAATGTAATCATGTTGTAATCATCAGTGGGTTTTACCTCATAATCCAAACACCCTTTAAAAGAGATTGTGCCACTGTCTTGGAGGTAGAATTCTGCATTTGTAGTTCTTGGTGTTACAGAAATGATTTTGTAATCGATGGTTGAATTAAGAGTTCCAGGTGCATCATAATCTGTCGCTAGAACACCAACAACAAAAGTTCCTGGAAATAGAATAAAAAATAGAATTTTACAGACGAAGAACAAATAAATAACTTGTGATCTAATGTCGTGATAACTGAGCTCAGAATACTACATAATGTGTCTAACTCAGATTTTAACAAATGGATCACGTTGAACATGAGAACTCTACATGTTTAACAGTCTAAAGCTCTTATAACGCACTGGTCCTTTAAGTGTCATATACACCATACTCATAAACACAACAAACAAGGGTTTGAGATGTGATGGAATGGAAGAAACATTGATTGAAAACTATCTTGTCTCAGAAAATATAAAATGGTCTCGAAGTGTCAGTTTGGCCAAAGATGAAGAAGCAACGCTTTAAAGTTACACTAAAGCACATCTGAAAAGATCACATTTAGATTAAAAATGGAATTCATTCATAAAAGTGCTACAGGTGATTTGTGATACTGACCTTGTTTGGTTGCTTCACTTATACTGACTTCATAAACCTTCCTCTGAAACACGGGAGGGTTGTCGTTGATGTCCAGTATGTTGACCTCCATGCCTAGTTGTGTGTCTATAGCCAAGTTAGACTTATTTCTCGCTTGAAAGGTTAGCTTTAAGAGATAATGAACTTGTGTTTTATACCTGGGCCTCTCATATCACTCACAGTAAAAAGTGTAAAACGTGTGCTTTTCTCTTACGATCAGAACTTTGTACTCCTCAAAGTCGACTTTACGATGCACACGAATGACTCCAGTTGTGGGATTTATAGAGAGAACTCCCTTCGGGTCTTCATCCACCCCTCTGCCTTTCAGCATGAACTCAACTAAATAATTGCGTTCCAGTGTAATCTAGAGTCGCATTGAGGGAAATTTGGTTGATTTTTGCTTTCTGGTGGAATCTAATTGATTTATAGGATAAATGCATTCAATGTGTCTGCAGGACTTTATAAACTAGCTCTCTGACACTGACCTGGCCCAGTGCATAAGGGAAAGGTCCTGGGTGTTCCTCCACAATGTCAAATGAGTCTATAATCCAAGATCTTTTATGACGTTCAAGAAGGAGTGTGTTGCACAAGCAGAACATTCCCTGAAAAAAAATGTATGGAATTTATTATTTCTAATTAGTTTTTATGACATTGCACTTTTAAAATACTTCTACAATAGCACTAGTCAAAGGTTTTCAGTCACTTCTCTTATGAATTCATATATTATCAACAATATATCATTATAAAACAAAAGAAATGATATGATATGCATTATGACATGAATACAAAGTATAAAACAGGTTTTTGTGTCTTCACCAAAATGAAGACACAAAATCTTCAGTGTCTTCACCTTTTGACTAGAATTTGCACAAATGTTTTCTTGTTATCTTCTCCAGCTCTCTTAAGTTCTGACACTAAGAATTTTTTTAAAGAATTTCAGAGGAGTCCCATCTTTTCTGCGCTTCTATTGGCTGTTCTTTTTTTTATATTTAGGCAAAGGCATTCATTTCAAATACATTTTTTATTCAATATAATGTAAGTTTCGTCTTAGGAATGTTTGCTAAATAACATTTACATTTTTTATTTTAGTTTATGTTTTAGTTTCAGACATTCAGGCATTTCCCTTAAGTTTAAACGTTTTAAAATAGTGAAAAAAACTTTTTTCTCTAGTTTTACGAACTGTATTGTACATGAAGAGTTTATTTAAAACAGATAAATGATGTTTTATTGTACAATCATGTTTTTCTTGGGTTTTCCTGTGATTAATCAGCTGTATTTAGTTAGCGGACTTATTGTAACTAAATCCAAACAACCCAACTCCGGTGTGACTGAGATTCAAATTCACATTAAGAAAATTATAATTTTGGAATTGTTTGAAATATCAGAGATCTATTTTTTTGTTGTTGTTGCTTTTTTTCTTGAAATGTTTGTTTTAAAGGCTGTGGCGTGGATTTCACAGTACACCAGTAATACAAGTAATACCGTAATACAAGACATAGGTCCATGTCCCTGAAGCACTATAAATCACAGCCTTGCTTTGTCTGATATTTTCTATATGAAAGAAAGGAGTTTAATATCTCTGAAACACAATAAGTTATTGTTAATGCTGTGCTGATTATGAAATGATGCCTTAAAAATCACAAACCTGCTAAGCTTTAAAGTTAAAGAAACTCACATCTGTTGTCATTTACAGCATGAAATAAAAAGAATATCACATATTTTCCATTGAAAATATCATTCAACAGCTGACATTCAGAGCTTTATGTCTCAGGATGAAAGAACATGTATGTCTGCACTCTTTTGTGACCGTCTCAACATATAATCATGTAATTAACTTTGACTATACGTTCGACTGAGAACATTCAGAGTTGTGAAACTGGTTTGAGAAAGGTTATATATGACACGGGAGGTTTAACTGACCTCTCTCGAGATATTGAAGATATGTTAGAGAATAAAACAGTACTAGTTAAAGTTAAAGAAGAACATGTTATACAGATAAACATGTGATACAGAGAATAAAAAAGTTGACATGAAACAAATGCTGGAATAGTTTTTCTTTCTTTCCTCTGCTTCAAAACTATATAACTCTTACCTGATAAACACTGTAAAACCGTTTAAGAATTTGGTGTAAACTGACTTTATTCAATTGAAAAATGTAATTTTATATTACTGCCAAAACTATTATATTTATGTTACTTATCTTTAAGAAACACAAAGTTATATGCATGTGGTTTGATTTTTGTACTTTGTTTATGAGCTATTAGAGTATTCCTAAATAAAGTTAAAATCCTAAATGTAAACATTACTAGGCAGAAATTCTAAACCTTACAGTAATTTGATCCTGCTGAACACAGTAAGAAAGCAAAAAGAAGCAACTCACCAGAAGCAGAAAATAGAACATTGTAGTGGATGTGATAGCATCAGTTCATATGAAGCGGTAATGCTGTTTTCTCACGAGCTCACACATTCAGCTCTTCTTTAACACTGATTGTATAGTCCCACCTGTGAACAGAATTACCCTGAGGCACAGCAGGGTATTTACTTCTAGTATGTACACATTACACAGAGATCATATAGGCTACACCTTTCTATAGGTGTAGTGAGAAGTGAGTGGAGGTTTTTCTGTACATGTAATGCTGAAACAATCAGCTCTCATGTGTCAGACGCTTGGTATTGTTTATCACTCAACATCTATAGCAGCAGCCAGTGTTAAACCTTCAGCTTATCACCACTGATCTATTCCAAACCAATCCAGGTGATTTATAGATTTATATAGGGCTGTTTTTCCATATAATGTATGCTGTTTTCATAAAGCCTTTTTTCAGAAATTCTGAAATATTCATTTTTGATGATGAAGAAGAGAGCGAAATTTTTCTATGTATTTTTGTACATTTATACATTAACAGTTGAAGTGTATGGTCACTGATTCGTGATTTTTATAACAATTTGAATTATTCATAAACTACACTGTAGAGAAAAATTAAACATTAAACATTAAAAATGATAATATTATATTTATATTTATATATTACCAATCAAAGCAAATACATTTTTTATCTTAAAAAACATTTTTTGTCATTTTATTCACCAACTTTATGAAGTCTCAGACTGATTCGTTTTGCTTTTCCTTCCTAGTCATGAATCTCATATTTTTAACTGCTAAAGTTATAGTTTACTCCAAAATAAAGCCTGTGTCATTCACTAACACTCCCATACTCATTTCAGAGCTGTATGATGATTTTTTTCTGCTGAACACCAAATATTTTGAGAAAGTTTCAAATATACACACAAACCAATGCAAGTGATGGATTCCAGTTCCTAACATTCTTCAAAATATATAGTATAATTAATAAGTTTGAAATGTATAATTGATGACATATAAATTATATATAGATGAAGTCATAGTATACAATATTCTACACAGCATAAGGAACATTCTGTAAGAATGTAACATTGATAACTTTAATACTTATTGAGAAAGGTCAAAGATGGAAATCATAGTGAAATAAAACAATTCAATCAAAATGTATATATTATTTTATTTAAAATGTTTATCAATGTGAAAGACAAGTTAATCAGGGTTAATAAAGATGTATTATTCAAAATTGAATATAACTTTGATGAAAGGTTTCAATCTTTAATTGTTGAATGGTGTCACGTGGTTTGAGATGACAGAACCCAAATGCAGACAACTCGTAAACAAAAGGTTTATTTTCACAAAAAAATACATAGAAAAATCCCTCAAGGGGGTAAACAAGATTAACAAAAACTTAACTTGACCAAAAAACCACAGACAGGTAGGTGATGAACCAGCACAGGACAGAAAACACAAGGGCTTTAAATAGGGCAAACATAACAAGGGATAACGACACGGGGCAGGTGTGGGGAATGAAACAATGGCGGGAAGATAGACAGGATAACAAGGGGGCGGGGTCTAGAGACAAGACAAGAGAGCACATGGCATGTCATAACTAAACAATGCCATGTGACACTCACGCAGAACACAGGTCTGCCATGATTCTGCCAAAATCAGGAAAAACATGACCAAGATCGGCAGAATCATGACAGAACCCCCCCCTTAAGGAACGACATCCTGGCGTTCCTCAAGGGAGCCAACAAACAGAACATGACAAAAACAAGCAGCACAGGGACCTGGTGCTGTCACGACCTGGTCCACAATACTAGAGAATACATGACAAGAAGGACCAGATCATGACAACACCCCCCCCCTCAGGGAACACCTAGCAACCCTGAAGGGGACACGACTGGGGGAACACACCAGACAGGGACAATGACAAGACAAAAAAAAAACATCAAAAATAACAAGTCCCAGAGACACAAAAACAATTGAAGGGCCTCAGACAGGAACAGTTCTGGAGGGCCATCTCCCAGCAACCACCAGGGGGCCCACAGACTGGAACGTACAGGAAGGCCCAGAGACAGGAACATACTTGAAGGGCCACGGACAGGAACAGATTCCAGTGGGCCCACACCCAGCATCCACCAGGGGGCCCATAGACTGGAACATACAGGAAGGCCCAGAGACAGGAACACACAGGAAGGGCCACGGACAGGAACAGATCCAGAGGGCCCTCTCCCGGAATCCACCAGGGGGCCCACAGACTGGAACACACAGGAAGGCCCAGAGACAGGAACACACATGAAGGGCCACGGACAGGAACAGATCCAGAGGGCCCTCTCCCAGAATCCACCAGGGGGCCACAGGCTGGAACATACAGGAAGGCCCAGAGACACGAACACACTTGAAGGGCCACGGACAGGAACAGATTCCAGTGGGCCCTCACCCAGAATCCACCAGGGGGCCCACAGACTGGAACACACAGGAAGGCCCAAAGACACGAACAGTGTGTCTGCTGGGTTCTTGAGAGCTGTCTGCTGGGTTCTTGAGTGGCTGGTTCATTCTGTCACGTGGTTTGAGATGACAGAACCCAAATGCAGACAACTCGTAAACAAAAGGTTTATTTTCACAAAAAAATACATAGAAAAATCCCTCAAGGGGGTAAACAAGATTAACAAAAACTTAACTTGACCAAAAAACCACAGACAGGTAGGTGATGAACCAGCACAGGACAGAAAACACAAGGGCTTTAAATAGGGCAAACATAACAAGGGATAACGACACGGGGCAGGTGTGGGGAATGAAACAATGGCGGGAAGATAGACAGGATAACAAGGGGGCGGGGTCTAGAGACAAGACAAGAGAGCACATGGCATGTCATAACTAAACAATGCCATGTGACACTCACGCAGAACACAGGTCTGCCATGATTCTGCCAAAATCAGGAAAAACATGACCAAGATCGGCAGAATCATGACAAATGGTGTGTTTATAAAGTAAAGGGTTTTTTTTGTTTAACTGGTATTATAGAAGTGTTTGTGCCATTATCAACACCAAACAATTTCTAAAATGATAATGGTAGTTTTATGACTACAGAATCTGATAATCAGGCTGTATAAGAGATATTACCCAATGTCAAGTGTTCACAAATGTTTTCTCGTTGGGGTTCTTTACAAGTCATACTGTATGTTTCATGTATGTATGTGGACATATAACCATCTATTAAATAGATTCATATATATATATATATATACAACAATTGTTTTTAATATAACCAATTAATGCAGTTCATCTTTAGTGTCTAATTTGTGTAAAATAACTTAAAAAGCCAAAGTGTCCTTCTGTCTACACTTAAACAAATTACACTAACATGTTCACAGTATTATTGTCCGGTTAAAATCTTCATGTCATGTAAAGACATGAGAGAAACATGCATCACTGCATACCTGTTGAGAGGTTTGGTTTTACTGTTTGACACATTGTTTTACTGCGCTGTTGATTCTTCATGTCTGTCAATCTTACATTCTAACTGGACTCCTTTAACATCCACAGCTTGGTAAACCAGACACAGAAATGTCTGGCATTTCCATTTATAAACTGAACTCATGTGTCATTTCTATATTAGGACCGACACAATATCTGGTTTTCACTATTAGTCATGCTCAAAGATTTTACGGTTATGACATTTTTGTCAAAACTATTGTTAAGTTTTAAAACACCTATAAGTTGTTTCAAATCTGTATACATTCTTATGAACCCAAAGAAAGATATTTGGAAGAATGTTTGAAGCAGGAACTGTTTTAAGTTATTGACTATACAAGAATAAAAACATTTTTAATTGATTTTGTAAAGTTGAAAAGAAAATGAGATATTTGGAAGAATGTGGGGTAGCAACAAGTTCTGGGGTAATATTAACAAGGATTAAGATTATTCCTGTATGGTTTGCTATGATTAGTTTGCTCTTTGTGAAAAATATTTGCAAGATTTGCATTTTGGCTTTTTTACTATAATAATATCAAAGACTCTGTCATATTTTGTTGCTACTTGCCCATTCTTATATAAGAGATTAGAGAGATTACTATCAGCTTTAAACCAGCATGTTATTTTTTATCATACAAGTCAAACATTTTATGTAGTTGACATAAACATACAGCTTTTGGGAATACACAATGAGTTGTTTTAACAAGTTTTGGGGAAAATAATGAATCATCATCACTCAACAGCTGGAGTTTGGCTTCATATAATAGCAAAGCGTAATGTTTTGTGGACATCAGATGAAAGATATTCTTAAGAAGTGAACAAAAAATCAATCAAAGCTGTAAAACAAACATTCATAATGCTGAAAAGTGACAGCAAAGCTTGAGAAAATAAATGTCTTTGTGAGTATTACAAAATCTTGTGTGATGTTAAGTTCATGTGCAATGTTTCCAAAAACACCCAAAAGATTTATTGATGCGTCATTCCTGTCACTCATTACATCATCACAAGAAACCTTCACTAAATGCAAATGTCTTGGGGTGGATCCACTTATTTTAAAGTTTAAGAGTTTCTTATGATATACTGAGTATTTGATAATACTAGAAAGCCAACTTCATATAGCTTCATTCATGTGCTGCAATCATTGAAAATAATTATGTAATTATTTAATACAAAATAAACTATAGGCATTTGTGGCATGTCAATACAGTATGAATGAGTGAGTGGCATTTTTAAAACCTTTTTATCAGTTGTATGCAATTCTTGGGAAGTAGAAGCTTGTTCATTTTATTTATTTGAGAAAACGAAATTTTAAACCATATCATGAGATCTTCCAACCAAAACCCAAAGAAATACAAATACTTTGTTTGAAAAAAATGTAAATGCTAATAGCTGAAACGTCACTGGCCAAAAAACCTCTTTCAGACGGAACATCGTTCTGGTGGGAGAACCACAGCCGGTATAACCATCTCACACAGAACATTTCTAACTCACATTTCTATTCTGTACTGAATAACTTCATAATATATATATCACATTTAACAAATGTAAGTGTATATGACTTATTTATGCTTAATAAGAAATATTGTTATATTTTACTAATTTGACCCAAAACGATGAATGACAGGGTGGGTGAAAAATCAACACTCCCAGAGTTTTAGAGAGAAGACCTTGACTGAGAAAAGTTCCAAAAGGTTTTTGGTAGATTGATAAACGACTAAACCGGTCAACCCGATCTTAAAGTCTCTTTAAATCCCGCTTCTCATACAGTGAGAAATACACTTTATAATGAGACACCAGGCTGATCTATTGTGCAATCCTTAACCCTTGTCATTCCTGTGTCCAACTGGTCTTCGTGCACATCTTCTTCATCTGATTGGATGATGGGAGTGTTTGATCCATCCTCATTGGACGCCTGGCTGTCACAGGTGGAGTTGGAGGAAGAGGATAACATGCGGGTTTTGTACTCACAGGGGTCAGGGATTCTCAAGGATGTGCGGTCATCATCAACATCAGTGTTGCTGAAAGCTGGAAAGGAGATTTTTTGAAGATCTGAATGAACAGATGTCAGTGTAAATGACCGCTGGTGTTCAGTGTTTACCTGGGAGTGAAGATGTGAGTGCTGCTTCCTCTCCGCTGGCACTAAAGAACACATCCAGAACCTCCTGATCAGAGATGTCCAATAACTCCATCTGTTCTAACATGTCTACATTCACCTCCATTGATGAGATGCTTCCTAATGGAGCTGAAATGGGGAAAAAACTCTTGACTACTTTTTGTCATTTAAAAATACATTTTTATTCCAATTCAATTTTTATTTTAGCAGGAACTTTGAATGCATTGGTTTTAGCCACTTAAAGTGATTGAAATGAATCATCTTATACTTCTATGACTTTCTTTTGCTGGAGAAGACCAAACAACATTGGAAACCATTGACTTATGTTATTTGCACACAAACCACATTTCTCAAAATATCTTCATTTGTGTTTGACAAGAAAGAATCATATCCGGGTTGTGAACAGCATCAATGATTGATGCCAGAACCTCTGTCCTTGAAGGAAAAAAACATGATGCAGGTATATTGACAGGTAAAATTGTCCTTAATCAACTGAAATGAACGAGTGCACGTGTAAAAGCGTGTTTTAATAAAGTGTACAGAGTCAAACATGTCATGATGACATCACCTACGTCTCTTATAGTCGATCTGCAGATGTGCAGATGAGAGGTAGACATCCACATCATGTTGAAAGGCCTCTTCAAAAAAGCGTTGTCTTTCTCTCAACCTCGTGTGCTGGTTTGGATCTGTGTCAGAGACTCTCTGCGCAGGATCTGTCTCTGCTGTCAATCACAAGACACGTTATATTAAGACCCGATAACATTCAAACAGATGTGTGTTTCTGCTGTGTTGATAAAGATGCGGTGATTCCTGGCTATGGTGTTATAAAAATATGATTCATTATTCAGAAAGAACATAAACCAGATTTGCAGCTTATAATAATGACTTATTATTGAATTAATAATGAATAATTAAAAGTGTTCAGGGTTTTGTGGTAAATGTTTGAACAAGTAAACACAAGCACATAAATTAAATTCAATTAAATGTTTTGTAGCACTAAAGATAGTGATAAAGAGATCAAAGCTTTTAAGAAAGGCAATGTAAGTATGCAATAATATAATATAAGACAAAAATATTTAATAACTTTTTCATTGTTTTCACTTGATTTGTGTCTCAACAATAATTCTGCAGACACTGTTTCACCAGCAGGGGACAGAAGTTAAACATTTATCTTCCTTAAATTCTGGAGTAAATCCACACCACCAGTCTAAAGTTTTAGGATACTTACACATGCATGTATTTCTGTTTTAGAATGATAATAAATAGTAATAAAACTTACCAAAAATATGTAATAATCAAAGGCAACTATGGGAATAGTGTGGTAACAAAACAAACCAAAAACACAACATGTTATATCGGATCATCTTTAGTGTCGTCTCCTTTTGACAAGAAATCTTAGAAATACTTTTTAAAAGTTTTTAAAGGATCTCTTCTTTCATATTCAGTCAAAGTCATCCATCAAAAAATATTTGAATTATATAAATGAAAGTTGTCTCAACCAAAATATCTTTGTTTGTTAAATTATCTATTTATCTTTTAAAGTCATTTCAGACATTTAGGCAAACACAAAATTCCAATGAAAATTATATTTTATAAATAATGAGAAACACTTCAAGAATATTATTTTATTAAAATAAGTTTAATCTTGTTCTTTAATTTTTACAGTAGTTTATCATCCGTTGGTTGATTTAGAGCCATATTTGAAATAAATTTCTCTAATCATTTATTACTTTAAATCTGAACATTTCTCTTTTTACTTAACATTACTGGTTCCTCCAGTTTTACTTTAACTAGTAATATCATAAACAACTGAGACCGAACGAGAGTCATAAATATCAATGAACAGAAGGTAAACCAGTTGAAACACAGACGTGTGCCACGTAAAAGAGACACTGAATGTATGATGTGATGCCCATATATGTTTGTTGAGTCCTTTGGCTTCTTTACTTAAGCTCTTAGGCTTGAATGAACTTATCTAGCTGTGTGTGTGTGTGTGTGTGTGTGTGTGTGTGTGTGTGTGTGTGTGTGTGTGTGTGTGTGTGTGTGTGTGTGTGTGTGTGTGTGTGTGTGTGTGTGTGTGTGTGTGTGTGTGTGTGTGTGTGTGTGTGTGTGTGTGTGTGTGTGTGTGCGCGTGTGTGTGTGTGTGTTAAAGCTCTTAGACAGATAAATATAGCACAGCGCATGAACCTGTGTTTGTGTTTCTGAACTAGAAACTGTTCCGAGGACACTTGACTCAGTATTGACACACCAATTACAAAAAATGAATCTTTGAAATTGAAATTAAATGGACCATCTCATTCATATTATTATGTATAAACCATGTTTTTACCATGTTTTCAACAGCAATTTATGAGATTAGAGACGTGAAAGGTAATCTCTATTATCTGTGTGCCTTTCACTGGCCAGAACACATGACCTTTCACCCCAAAGCTGCAGATAGGTTAGCCCCTGATCTATATATGGACACAACCCCATCACTCACTCACTCACAGACACACACACACACACACACACACACACACACACACACACACACACACACACACACACACACACACACACACACACACACACACACACACACACACACACACACACACACACTTTAGATCTTGACTTACTAAAGGAAATATATCATTAAACTGCATTTGTACTAAACAAATGACAAGTCCTCTGATCTGGAGGAAAGCCCATCTCATACTAACATGAATGTGTTCACCGGCTCAGACTCCTTTACACCGGTAAATGCCTGTCGTGATGCTGGGTCAGCACTAGTGTGTTTACATGTCAGTGCAAGATGACTTCTGTTAAACAAGCTGTTTAGGATTCAAGCATGTCAGCATCTCATGTTGGGAGACCGGTCGTGTAGTTTTTTTTAGCAGGGATTTAAGTGAGACGGATTCAGACTGGCATTTATTTTCTTGTCCTTGATCAGTGACACAAGTCACCTCAACTGAAATAACAACCCTAAAGCTCAGCGCTCTTCGGCCTTTACACTGGGTTCTCTTATTCTGAAAGAGTTCGACTCAGCGGCTGTCACTTGATGCTCTTTAACTCAATATATTGGTTAAAAACATTTTTTTAATCAGTTCAGCGCAGGTTTTTCCCCACAATAAAGTGTTTATATCAGACGGTGAAGAATAAAGAATGTGCAGACATCTCTTCTGTGAGCAGGGCCCAACTTACCAAAAACAGCTCTTTATTTCATCTAGTAATGATATTACTCGCATATGTTACATGCAGAAATGTTCCAAAACAACCACAGCTGAATAATGTCTGAAACAAAGTCTGAGATTAAAAATGTCTCATATGACCAAATCTTTCTCTTTAAATTATATTTCTATAATAGCTTAATTATCTTCAGGCATGAAACAGAATTTTCTTATTTCTTCCTTCCTTCTTATTACTTATTTCCTTTAAAGTGGTTGTTCAAAGCATTTTGAAAATATTTTCTTGCATTGGTTTTGAGAATGAGTTTTATTGTCAGGTGTGCTTTCACACACGAGGAATTAGTTGTGGAAACAGAAGCTTCCAGTACACAACGTAAAGTGACAAGACAAGTAACTTATGGAACGAAAAGTAACAAATAAAAATAAATATGTAAGTTAAACACACAGTGGTGGAAATACAATGTTACAGAAGAGCACCGGATGGAATAGAATATGTACAGATGTTTTATAAATATAAAAGTTAAAAGGTACTATATGTGAAATGTCTGAAGTAAATTACTGCACACATTTACTGTAAAGAAGAATGTACAATATGTATACACGGATGTTATAAAAATATCTACAGGTGTTTTAAATATACAAATGTACAAATTATGAAGGTGATATATATGAAAAGTCTGATGAAAAGTTATCTATTTCCCACATTTATTGCACACGATGAACAATTCACAGTTCATGAGGTAGACGGTCTGAGGAAAGAAGCTCTTCCTGTGTCTGGAGGTTCTTGTGTTCAGAGTTCTGTAACAGTTTAGACAGAGAGAGTGCTGGGTGTGATGGTCTGGAGGGATTTAATCAGCTCCTTTACTCACTCTGGATGAGTACAGTTCTACAAGTGTGGGGAGAATAGTGCCAGTGATTCGCTCAGCACTTATACTATAAACTTTATCTCCAAAATTTGTTGAAAAAAAGACACTTATGAGACATGGTTTGACATTGTTCATGTACAGAGCTCAAACTTTTTGATTGCGCCCCTCTTTAAACCTTCCAAAGAATCTCATGCCCCCTCCAACAATCCCCCTGTACCCGTACTCAAGCTCAGACTACAAGATCATTTCACAACACGTGCAGCACACGTTGAAGAGCTCTGGATTAAACTAATGTTTACTGATTGAACTTTTGGAAAGTTTAAAATCTCAGACCCGAGCTCTGTTCAGAAAGTAAAGAAGAAATTAAGACTTTTGTCCAAAGACACTCAATAAAATTGTATAGAATTCAAGCAGAAACCACAGAGATGAGAATTATGGGAAGGGTAAATAACGTTCTAATGATCCTTTTATCCCCTAAGATAACACGAGTGTTAGTGTTTGACAGGCAAACCTGGGCTGAAGGTTGTGTAAGGTTTAGATGCGGCTGGCACTAAAGATGACAGGAGACATCCAGGCCTCAGGGTTATGGCACTGAATCAGATCATCACAGTCATAGAGGTCACAGAAGAGTTCTTATTCATTTAACGTAGTGCATCATTGCATTAACAATTTAAATGTGTGGGTTGTTCAAAGAGCACAAACATACTGAAAGGACTCAAATCTGTCAAAGGCACCACTGTGTTCCCAATATAAAAACGGTTTTTCTTCAGAATATTGTATTGCAATCACTCAGAAACACGAGATTAATGTAAACAAAATATAGGACAACTTATTAATAAATATTAAAGCAAATGATAGTGTTAACCCTAACCTAAAGGATGTTGTTTTCGCATGCCCAAAAGATTATATATCAATATATTGATCCTTCCTCTATTCCTGCCTTCATTTCTCTCATCGGTTCATCAACGCATTCAACCTAGTTAATACTGTTTTAGTGCCATGTCCTCTCCTCTTTTTCCGTGACCTCTTCCAAATGTAATATATTTAAGAGGTGACAGCAAGTCATCTGCTGGTGTTTGTAGAAAAGAGTGAGAGAAATGCAAGAGAAACTTCAGCAGACTCGACAGTTATGACATGAAAGGATGAAGGTTTGCATAACCGGGCTGGTGTAAAAATGACATGTCTTGACGGTGTGTGTGTGGATAAAACGATGACTTAGTTATTTCAGAAATAACACGTGGCCTTATGTAACTTGATTTGTCATCAGAAAACAAAACTTTGACATCCACTGTTGTATGACGTGATTGTGAATGCAAAGTTATTATCATATTACAGATTATAAAGACTCTCACAAAAATACTATCAACATCTTCAGTATTTTGTTAGTTTTGTTTTTATTATTAGTGGTAATGTTATTAATATTAAAGTTATCACCGTTACAAATTTTAATAATTAACAATTAATAATAATTATAAATTATTATTAATAAATTATTATTTGTATAATTTTTATTGAAAATAAATACTTATATTATTAATGAAACTGATATTACTGTTACTGTCACCACAGAATATTATCGTTTTTATCTAGTATTGTTCTAGTAATTGTTACTTCAATTATTTTTATTCATTGGGTTTTATTTAATTTCTTCCTGTTATGTCTAAACATGCTTTTACTGCTAACTTTAGGATGAGTCGTAGTCAGTCGTGGTCTGGTGAGTTGGACTTGTAAGCGGAAGGTTGCGGTTCAAATCCCACTGCCAGCAATGACAGAAGTGTCCTTGAGTAAGACATCTTAGCCCTGTTTGCTCTGCAGTGATGATTGACAACTGCATAATACTGTGAGTCACTTTGGATAAAAGTGTCAGCCAAATCAGTCAATGTAACACGATTTTATTTTTTAGACAGCCTATTTAAGTATTCCTTGTTGACTGTTTGTTGTCTTTTATTTAGTTGTTGTTGTTGTTGTTGTTGTTGTTGTTGTTGTTGTTGTTGTTGTTGGTGTTGTTGTTGTTGTTGTTGTTGTTGTTGTTATTGTTGTTGTTGTTGTTTTATTTCTTTGTGTAATTTTTGTGGCGAAATTGTCACTTTTTATAAAGTTTACATTAAAGCCAAATGAAGAGCTATTTTTATCCAGTTGCTTTTTGAAAAACAAAACATTTTCTTCTAATATAATTGGAAATTGGACAGGGGCAGTCGTGGCCTGGTGGTTCGAGTTTTGGACTTGTGATCCGCTGGTTCGAGACTCGGTACCAGCGGGAATACCACGACCGAGGTGAGACTCTTGAGCAAGGCACCGTCCCCCCCACTGCTCCCCGGGAACGCAATACTTCACTTCACTACACTTTAAATATATAATAAATGTAAAGAAGTCAACTACAAAAAGTAGAACACAAGAGGTACTCTGAAATAGTACCATGGTTACCATTTAAAACACCCTAGCAACCACACAGCAACATCTTGAAAACCCCCAAACACCTTAGCAACAACATACACACTATTGTACTGTTCCTGGAACAAATGGTACATATTTCAGTCAGTGTTCTAACTTAAAGCAAATAACACATTTTTAAAACTCTAGGTGAACCTCAACAAAATATCATTTGTTTTTTCATTAAAACATAAAAATGTAGTTGCCATTATTATTTAACAAAGAGTGCTGCATAGCCAGCAAGAAAATAAAAACAACTGCTTTGGTTTAAACTGACATTGGGCGGAATTTAAAGGAATCATAAAGCAGAGAATGATATTTACTAAAAGTAGGGATCCGGCTGTTTAATGGTTGGTTTAAAGTAGAGATCTAACCATGAAGCTCACGGAACCCACCCTTCACCAAACCAATAAAATCATTCATTGAGAAAGTAAACAGACACATGAGAATGACATCATCATTTTCTGGTTTCCTCTCAGTCTCATCCTCTCCGGTCCATCCCGTTTCTGTCACATTGTGTTGTCCATTCAAGCAGCAGAGGATTGGGAGGGGAACGTGAGATGAAAGCAGAAGAAAGGAAGATTGTCTGGAAGGACGTATTAGTCATGTCGCTCCGTACAAGGCTTAGCTCTGTTTCCAGCTCACACAAACCTCAGCTTTCTTCATCTGTCAAAGTGGATGTGGCACTCAGGTTTTGGGGGATTAGGGTCCCAGGCCACAACCCACAATGTTCTGCCAAAAACAGCAACCTATTAAAACACTTACAAACACAAGTTTATGTTGAGATGTTTCAAAAATCACGAAGCTTATCGAGTCATCTCACTGACATTTCCATAAGAGCAACAAAAAGACACTAGAGAATCCGTGAGCATAACAGCCTAAAGGACAGACATAAACCAGCCCAACTCATTCGAAGAGCATTCAAAACCCGGAGACAGGACATGAACTTCACAGAGTTAAAACAGAGATCATTTGGGAAACGCAGAGGACAAATTTAATAACTTAGAAACCAAACAGGAAAATAACGACTGAAAGCATGTGCTGGTTCTCTCATTGAGGTTCAACACAGAATGTTTGACAGGAACTGTTTTCAACCAAATGTTTGGTAACCCACAGCAGAAACAACCATTCTGAAGGGTTTAAAGGGAATGTGGAAACCTAGAAACCAAACTTTGAGAGAAGTGGTGTTCCACCATAACCTCAAGCTTTCATTTTTCAGATGCTTAAAACATTCTGGATTTAAGTCATTCTACAAAACACAAACAGTATTAATCCTGAAGTCTTGAAAAGCCGCTGAGCTCAGATGAATATCTCATCTGTCACCTCCACACGTCATCCGTCTCAAGCCCAACGTGATGATGTTTTAGAAGACATGATGTCAGTTTGTCAGGTCAGCTGCCGCTGTTCCTCAGTGTTTCAGATCTGATCTGCTGTGCTTTTATATTCTTCATCAACACATGAATGCTCATCGTACTCAGATGAACAGATTGCAGTATATGCACTTTATATTTGTGCTCTTTTACAAAACAACTTTACCTGCAATATGGAGGATTTTTTTTATATTTGAAAGGCAAACTGTTGTAAAATAAAGTCATGTAGAAAAGCTGAGGATTTTCTTCAGTTCCTGACGCAGGGTAGTGTGTAACGGTTGGATCTTAAATGGAAATACACACTAAACTTAGAAAAAGGGAAATGGCAAATATCATGTATGAAACAGACTCGTCCTCACATGGTCTTTTGTTTTTATACCTTGAGCTGTAGTACATATTTAAAATGATCATTTGTTTCTATGACATTATTATGAAGTGTGAAGTGAGGTAACATCATGAGATCATGTATTATCAGATACTCTTTTTATGGTAGAAAACGCTGTGTTCTTTTAATTTCCCACTGGACACTTTTTTTGGATCAAGATCTAAAGGCTTAACCTCAACATATTTCTGGGTGTCTTTTATCAGTAAGTTAGTACACAACCACACAAAGAGTTTTAAATTAAAATAAACTTCATCTAAACAAAAAGGATATTTAGAAGAATGTTGTCAAGTGACTTTTCTGGGCACCACTGAGTAACATAGTACAGAAAAATGAAACAATAGTCAAAGATGCCTCAGATCTAATCTTATATGTGTTCAATATAAAAGATGTTACAGTTTTACTATGATAAGCAGTGTGACCTGGAAATCTCAGCTACTAACATTCTTCCAGATATCTCATTTTGTATTTAACAAAGATATGTGTCCAGGTTTGGATTTTTGACATAGCAAAAGGAATTACTCAATTGAATCATTCGACGAAATATAAGTCGATTTTATCATCACATTTTTTCAAATTTCAAGAGATATTTTGGGGAAAAATTGAATTTAAACATGTGGAACCATAGTACATGAGTGTTGTTGAATAATTCCAACAACTCTGTTTATAAGTGTGTCTAAATACTCCTAAATCTGGATTTTACAGCTAAATACAACAAACAAACTAAATTATTAACTATGTAAGTATACAAATGTGTGTGGATCTATCCATAAGTCATAATGACAAAAAACATTTTTTGGGAAAAGCAGAAACCCCAACAACAGCCCATGGACTCTCTAGCAGCATTCTAACAATAAAGTCATTGTTAACAAGCTCCTCCTAAACACATTTAGATCAGCATCTTTTATGAGAAGACCCCCAATATAGATCTTCTATTTCTAGAGACACTGACATGAGAACATGTGCCCACAAAAACCTCTCCACAGAGAAGCTTCACTAGAACATTCCACAAAATAAATTAAATAATATTCCGTCATTGTGAAAATATGAGATAAGGAGAAAAAGAAAGTGAGTGTGCACTAGTCTTTGCACTAATGGAAGATATCAAGTCTGGAATGTGTTTTCTTTATCTCAGATGTCATCCATTAGTTGAGAAAATTTAAATTCCCTTTCTTCAAAACATTAAATGTGTTGTTTTTTCATCAAACGATGACGTGTTAATGCTATTGTAGATTTAATTCAAAGTTAATTCTAAATTATTAAAAATGTGTCTATTAACACAACGGTATTCCTTGTGACTCTTGACCCTATCAGTTGTGTAGGAAATAACACTAAAATATGAAATCCAAGACAATGAGCTACACTTCTGAACAATCCCGGCATTCAACTGGACCTGAATGAAAACACCCTGAACATCTGGAGTGCAAATCTCTGATACAGACGTGAGCTTCATCACATTTGACTCATAATAGTGTGACAAATTCTCTTGTGGCCTATGTTATTTTCAGTGTGTGTGTGTGTGTGTGTGTGTGTGTGTGTGTGTGTGTGTGTGTGTGTGTGTCGGAAGTGCAGTCAGGTTACAAATACTTCATATAAGTTTGTGTTTAAAGACTTACTCTACAAATGTGCTTAAAACAACAAATAATGACAGAATTCTAAAACGCTAAATCTGAATGACAGTTTTTAAAACAGATCTGTTTTGTTTCAGTAAAGGAAATGTAAAACAACATTTAAAACATTGACTAATGTGCTCTTGAATCTAAAAATAACTCCTAACTACAGCTCTGATAGATTGAGAACATCTCAGCTCATTCAGTCGGAGATGTGTCCAAATAAGGAGGAAG
Source organism: Triplophysa yarkandensis (assembly GCA_033220385.1). Lineage (NCBI taxonomy): Eukaryota > Metazoa > Chordata > Actinopteri > Cypriniformes > Nemacheilidae > Triplophysa > Triplophysa yarkandensis. The sequence goes on from CM065654.1 coordinate 10,258,831, forward strand.
ATTGTAAAGCCTGCTGGAGAAATCCAAATCATATAGAAGAGATTTATGTCATGTTTAAAATAGTGATGTCATTTCCTGTGCAAATAAACCAAGGATGAGATGTACCGTGTGGCACCGCCCACTTTTAAATCAGCCAATAGCGTTTAATTGACCTGACATCTTTATCTCTGATGAGAAGCTGAAGAGAAGAATGATGTCATGATCATCATTGATCCATATCCGCAGAAGTTAGAATACTCATATCTGATAAAGTTGTATTTTCTCAAAAGTGTGAATCACTAGTTTAGAAAGCACATATTCACCCTAAAATGTACAACATTTTACCTTTATAGGAACTTTACAAATGATTTCAAATACACAAATACAAAAGAAGAAATCCCTTGAGAACAGTTTAAATGGACATCAGATCGTAAACCTCCTGTCTGACTATTAAAGCAGAAATACTCACATGACAGACGTCTGTTGGGGATCTGTGTTCTCCTCGAGCTCATGACTCTACAGGCACAGACACTTCAAGATTACAGTATAACCAGAACTCATTCAGATCATCTCTCTCTCTCTCTCTCTCTCTCTGGTCTCTCTCTCTCTCTCGTCTCTCTCTGGTCTCTCTCTCTCTCTCTCTGGTCTCTCTCTCTCTGGTCTCTCTCTCTCTCTCTCTCTCTCTCTCTGGTCTCTCTCTCTCTCTCTCTCTCTCTCTCTCTCTCTCCTCTCGTCTCTCTCTCTCTCTCTCTGGTCTCTCTCT
>CM065654.1:10260072-10315072 GCA_033220385.1 Triplophysa yarkandensis
TCTCTCTCTCTCTCTCTCTCTCTCTGGTCTCTTTCTCTCTGGTCTCTCTCACTCTGGTCTCTCTCTCTCACTCTGGTCTCTCTCTCTCTCTCTCTCTCTCTCTCTCTCTCTCTCTCTGGTCTCTCTCTCTCTGGTCTCTCTCTCTCTCCGATCTCTCTCTCTCTCTGGGTTTAGTTCTTGTGTTTTTAGAGCTTTATGTTGTAGGGAATCTACTGGACTGGACTTTAAGTGAACCCAAAATTTAAGGGATCTTTTTTGCATGTTGATAATTAATGGGAACCGGCCTAATTCTGCCCTACACGCATTATTGGGGGTTTTTCGTTGTACTTTTAAAATTATTTTGCAGAATTCTGTGTGTAGGGTTTCAATGGGATGTTTTTCCCATCTGGTGTAGCTTTGATCACTGATTGGACCCCAAACCTCACTTCCATACAGCGCTATGGGCTGTATTACACTGTCAAATATTTTACACCATATTTTAATCGGCATTTCAATATTTTGAAATGTTTTTTTAATAGCAAACATAGCTCGCCGAGCTTTATCTTTAAGTGCATTTATTGCCATATTAAAACTTCCTGAAGCAGTCATTATCAGGCCAAGGTATGTGTATTGCATTGTGTGTTGTAGTGTTGTGTTGCCGAGATTGAACTGATGTTTGTGTTACTGACATCTGGGTTTCTTTTGAAAAATCAAATCTTTCTCTCTCTGATCTCTCTCTCTGGTCTCTCTCTCTCTCTGGTCTCTCTCTCTCTCTCTCTCTCTCTCTCTCTGGTCTCTCTCTCTCTGGTATCTCTCTCTCTCTCTCTCTCTCTCTCTCTCTCTCTCTCTCTCTCTCTCTCTCTCTCTCTCTCTCTCTCTCTCTCTTTAGGAGATGTGAAACGCGCGACTGTTTACCTCAAGCACACGTGTGACGCGAGGTGAACGCGTGTAATATCAGGATAGAGAGGTGACGCGTGTGACGCGAGGTAAACGCGTGTAATATCAGGATAGAGAGGTGACACTTGTGACGCGAGGTGAAAGCGTGTAATATCAGGATAGAGAGGTGACACTTGTGACGCGAGGTGAAAGCGTGTAATATCAGGATAGAGAGGTGACGCTTGTGACGCGAGGTGAACGCGTGCGATATCCGGATAGAGAGGTGACGCGTGTGACGCGAGGTGAATGCGTGTGATATCAGGATAGAGAGGTGAAGCGAGGTGAACGCGTGTTATCAGGATAGAGAGGTGACGCGTGGTGAACGCGTGTAATATCAGGATAGAGAGGTATGCGTGTGACGCGAGGTGAACGCGTGTGATATCAGTATAGAGAGGTGACGCGTGTGACGCGAGGTGAACGCGTGTAATATCAGGATAGAGAGGTGACGCGTGTGACGCGAGGTGAACGACTGTGATATCAGGATAGAGAGGTGACGCGTGTGAAGGGAGGTGAACGCGTGTGATATCAGGATAGAGAGGTGACGCGTGTGACGCGAGGTGAACGCGTGTGATATCAGGATAGAGAGGTGACGCGTGTGACGCGAGGTAAACGCGTGTGATATCAGGATAGAGAGGTGACGCGTGTGACATGAGGTGAACGCGTGTGATATCAAGATAGAGAGGTGACGCGAGGTGAACGCGTGTGATATCAGGATAGAGAGGTGACTCTTGTGACGCGAGGTGAAAGCGTGTAATATCGGGATAGAGAGGTGATGCGTGTGACGCGAGGTAAACGCGTGTGATATCAGGATAGAGATGTGACGCGTGTGATATCAGGATAGAGAGGTGACGCGTGTGACGCGAGGTGAACGCGTGTGATATCAGGATAGAGAGGTGACTCTTGTGACGCGAGGTGAAAGCGTGTAATATCGGGATAGAGAGGTGATGCGTGTGACGCGAGGTGAACGCGTGTGATATCTGAATAGAGAGGTGACGCGTGTGATATCAGGATAGAGAGGTGACGCGAGGTGAACGCGTGTGATATCAGGATAGAGAGGTGATGCGTGTGACGCGAGGTGAACGCGTGTGATATCAGGATAGAGAGGTGACGCGTGTGACGCGAGGTGAACGCGTGTAATATCAGGATAGAGAGGTGGCGCGTGACGCCAGGTGAGCGCGTGTGATATCTTGATAGAGAGGTGACGTGTGTGACGCGAGGTGAACGCGTGTGATATCAGGATAGAGAGGTGACGCGAGGTGAACGCGTGTGATATCAGGATAGAGAGGTGACGCGTGTGACGCGAGATGAACGTGTGTGATATCAGGATAGAGAGGTGACGCTTGTGACGTGAGGTGAACGCGTGTGATATCAGGATAGAGAGGTGACGCGTGGGACGCGAGGTGAACGCGTGTGATATCAGGATAGAGAGGTGACGCGTGTGACGCGAGGTGAACGCGTGTGATATCAGGATAGAGAGGTGACGCGTGTGACGCGAGGTGAACGCGTGTGATATCAGGATAAAAGGTGACGCCTGTGACGCGAGGTGAACGTGTGTGATATCAGGATAGATATGTGACGCGAGGTGAACGCGTGTGATATCAGGATAAAGAGTTGACGCGTGTGACGCGAGGTGAACGCATGTAATATCAGGATAGAGAGGTGACGAGTGTGACGCGAGGTGAACGCGTGTGATATCAGGATAAAGAGTTGACGCGTGTGACGCGAGGTGAACGCATGTAATATCAGGATAGAGAGGTGACGAGTGTGACGCGAGGTGAACGCGTGTGATATCAGGATAGAGAGGTGACGCGTGAATGGAAAACCTGAGAATTAAATGCAAATGCAGAAGAGATGCAAAACTAAACTGAGATCTGATGGACTTGTTGTGTTCAGGGATACATCCAATAATAGTGTTATGAATACACTCATATAAATGACTCTGATGAAAAACTTTATTAACACATTGATCAAGACCTGTCAATCATTCTTCTTTACTATCATTATATTAATAAATATATCATGAATATATTTACATGACATGTAAACTCATGTTCATTATCATTATATAATACCTAAAGCCTGATGAAACAGAACAGGATATTAATGTTATTATGGAATGTTTTTTCATGGGACTGAATGATAATGACATCATCTGGATTTGATCTGTAGAGGATTATTTCTCTCTTATCTCCATCACTCCAGAGATGTTTGGATCCACTTCCTTCTATCTCTGATTCAACTGGGATAGAAACCATTTGGTTTGATTCTGATCCGATAGGAAATTCCTGAGATCTTATCTGATTTAATCATGTTTGGCTATAAAGTGTTCTGATATTATTGAGTCCGAACTGGAATAGAACTTTGAGAGTTAACATTTTGTCGGGTTTAGATCAGTGCTGTGCAGTTTAACTCAATATAAGAATGATTTACTGGAATCAAATGTAAACTTTAGTTAGGAGCACAAATATCATTAACAAAACAGCTTGAAATAAGAGGTATAGGGGAATAAAGATTTGTTCATAAAAAAGATTTTCTGTGTTTAATGATAAAAATATAAAATATTTCAACTTGTCTCCAGGTCAGTCGTCAGAAAGCCAACTGTGCGCACCAAAAATCGGTCAAAAGTCTAAGTAGCAACATGGGCAAAACCAAAGAGCTGTCAACTGGCACAAGAGATAAAAGTGTAGACCTTCACAAAGCTGGAAAGGGCAACGGGAAATTGCCAAGCAGCCCAGGCGAAAAAGAATAACTGTTGGAGGATTTGTTTAAAACTGGAAGAGGCTAATGATGACTCTCAATGTCCCAGACAGAAGATCTCTCCTTGTGGGGCATCAATGATGCTAAGAATGGTGAAGAATCAGTCCAGGAATAAACACGAGGAGCTGGTCGTCGCTCTGAAGAGATCTGGGACAAACATTTCCAAGTCTACTAACAGTAATTCATAAAGATCGTCATGGTTTAAAATCATGCATCACTCGGAAGATTCCTCTGCTTAAGTCAGCTCATGTCAAGGCCGGTCTGAAGTTTGCCACGGACCATTTGAATGTTCCAGAGGAGTCATGTGAGAAAGTCCTGTGGTCAGATGGAACACAAGTAGAACTTTTTGGGTTTGGAAGCATCATTATCTGAGGGTGTTTTTCTGTACGGGGGACAGGACGACTGAACAGTGTTATAGAGAGGATAAACGGGCCATGTATTGTGAGATATTGGGCAAAAACCTCCTTCCCTCAGTCAGAGCATTAAAGATGAGTCGTGACTGGGTCTTCCAACATGACACTGACCCAAAGCACACAGCCAAGTCTCCAGATCTAAATCCAATTGAAAATATTTGGAGGAAGCTGAAACTTTGTGTTTCTCAGCCACAGCCTCGAAAGACGACAGATCTAGAAAAGATCTGTATGGAGGAGTGGATTCAAATCCATTCTGCAGTGTGTGCAAACCTGGTGAAGAACTACAGGAACAGCTTTATCTCAGTTATGGTTAACCATGTACGTACGAAATAAATATTTATATTTTTTAAAAGTGATCAAATACTTACTTGACACAGTAATTTAAAAATAAACTGTTAACAAATCATATAATGTGACATTTGGATTTTTCTTTTTAGTTTCTGTCTCTTACATTAGAAATGCAACTATGCTGTAAATTCTAGAGCCCTCAGTGATTTCTAAGTAGGAGAAAAATCACAGCGTGATCAAATACTTATGGACCTCACTGTATGCAGTAAAATGCCCCCAAAGAGAAAAATATTTTTATATTTACGTACGTATATGTATATTCCATTTATATACATGCCACAGATTGTTGTCTTAACTATTTATTCTTGTTTAGGTAAAAATGATCATCATTGTTAATTTTTGTAAATCAAAATATTGTTTCTAATTGCATTTATTTGCAGAAAATGAAAACAGATTACAGGAGAAGATTTTTCAGACCTTTTACATTACTGTTGGATGTCTTTGTCACTTAAGACCGGAATGACCACCATAATATATATTATAATGAATATGAATTATTTACACCACTGTATAATATGCTGCATGTGACTTAAGTCTTGTATGGCATGTGATTTGTATAAAATAATTTGATGTTTTTTTCCTGTTGTTCATGGCCATATATGAGCACAAATGTGAGGCTGTGAACTCCAGTTGAAAGTCACCGGACTGCTTTTGTCCTCTGTTATTGCACTAAGGATACTGAAGTTGTAGTTTTTCTCTTATGGTCACTAACATATTTTCTAATTATAAGCAACGTTGACTCACTTTGCAGATAATAAAGAAAAATGTACACTGTTTTTGTTCCTGTTTTGTGGTTTCACATCACTGATATTCAGCATGTTGATCACATGTTTTGTCAAGTGGGACGTTGTGCAAGCATTGTTCTTCTGTATTTACTCAGTTTTCTGTGGCACATTCATTCACAATGCTTGCCCTCTGGGAATATGTTTTTATGGTTTACTTCTCAGAAACACAATTCAAAAAATCATCAGATAAAGTTTTTAATGCCACCCAAACTTCACCACCCCTGATGACCTGTAGTGTTGTTTGTGTACCCTTTACATTTAATGTCACCTATATTTAATTCTGTATGGAATGAATAAGAGTTCTTCAAGTTGACATTGTTGTTAAATGTTTTTTTTGACACATTCATATGATCCGCTGTACATCATTGTGTTAGGACACAGGGTCTGTCATGCAGCGATCGTTTTACATGTGGTGTCATGTGCAGGCAGTGAAACTGAGAGAACTGATGAACTGCAGACCCACCCAGTCCTCGTAGATTTGCAAACATCCATTGTTGTATGTGTAAATGTTTTTTTAGTTTTCCAGTCGTATCAAATGCATTTCTTTCATTCACAATTTGAGTTGTGAATGTTTATGCAAAACACATCTCCTATCTTAACCCTAAGCAACCTTTGGTTTGCATGTCCACTTAAAGGAAAAACAGAAAAAGTGCAGGAATCAGTATCAGTATAACAACACTATTTGATTTTCATTTTACATTTACATTTATTCATTTGACTCTTTTATCCAAAGTGACTTACAGTATTATACAGTACACATCCATCACTGTAGAGTAAACAGGTGTTAGATGTCTTCAAGATCACTTCAGTCATTGTCTTCTGACACTGAGATTTAAACTAACAACCTTCTGCTTACAAGACCAACTGTCTAACCATCAGACCAAGACTTTCTTCAAAATATCTTATATGAATTAAGAATAATTTTTTTTGCCCCTATCACTTTAATTTTTTTTGTTTTAGTCCGTGCCATTTTCCGAAACAATATCTTAAAAATATTAAAATTGATATTCAACATTTTATACAGTAAGTAATATTTTAATTTTTTTAATGTTTCATTTAAAATAATAATGTCTCTTTTGTATCACAATTTTATGAACACATATTTTTGGAGTTGTTTTATCTTCTTAGCAAGCTCCCATCAAATGTGCCCTCATAATAAGAGTTTATTATAGGTAAAAAATGGTGAATTAATGTAAAAAAAATTAAGTTATTTCTTCAGGTTTCAGACACAAAACTAGTACTAGTGCACTATATAGGAGTCAAGTGTGATCTGTCCTGTGTGTACGGTGACCTCATGATTTAATACATCGGGACAACGGGCCGTATATGATTCGGTCAATCCATCTGCGGAACCTGGACACGGCTGTATACACTCCTGGGAATCTGGGATCTCCACAGCCGTTGCCCCAAGAGACCAAACCATAGACCTGTCCATCACACACCAAAGGACCACCAGAGTCCCCCTGAAACATCACATCAGCCTACATTATAATTCCTAAAATCATCAGGTTCCAAGCAATATAACTAGTCATATATACAAACAGGAAGTACCTTACACGCATCTTTCCCCCCTGTTCTCATCCCTGCACAGATCATATTGGCTGTGATGTTTCCATTGAAAGACTCACTGCTGTTGCACTTCACAGCGGAGACGATGGGGAGTCTGACGGTGCGAAGCGTGAGGGGGATCTGACCTCCACTGTGACTGGTGGAGCCCCACCCAGACACCCGGCACATCCTGCCCGCAAGCAACCCAGTGTTCTGTTTGGGGAGTGGGGCGAGGGTCACGTACCCATTCAGCTTCATGGGCACACTAAGCTGATAGAAACTATATATCAGGGGATCAGAATATCAAACTTCACCTTTTGAAGTTATGCTTCTCTGACATTTGTCATTTCAATCTTTCTCAGAATAAACTTTGAAGAATGTCTGTGACCAAACAGCCTTGCCCCCCTTTGACTTCAATTGTATTCCATTGTAAAACCAGACACATTTCTTAAAATATCTTCTTTTGTGTTTGACATAAGAACTTAAGCAATACTATACAGTTTCTGAATGACATGTTGGTGAATAAATGATGACAGAATTTATATATTTGGGTCGGGTGCACTGGCCTTTTAATTCACCTGAAATGATCACCTAACACTGAAACAAAATTATAAATACCAAGAGAAAATGATGCATTTTGTACCTTTATGAGCATAATATCTGCATTGTTAGTGCTCTTGTTGTACATCGGGTGTGTTATAAGCAACTGAGGTTTGGAAAACTGCTCCATTCCTTCATGAGCACCCAGAGTAAAGTCTCCAGCCACCAACATCATCTCATCCATCCTTAACACAGGAAACAAGACCATTACCACATAAGCTTTGAAACTGCATTAGACCAGTTGAAGTGATAATGTTATTCAAAACCTCTTTTTTCCATGAATCACAAAAGGAGACATTTTGAGAAATGTCTTCGAAGTCAATAGGGCAATGTTGTTTGTGATCTGCAGAAGAAACTCATACAGATTGGAAGTAATAAGAGCTTGAGTAAATGATGACAGAATATTCATATTTGGGTAACTAGTATATATAGCAAGGGATTCTGATATATTAACATACTTAATATCTGAGTTTCATCACTAGTCCACACAGTTGTTTGTGAAGGACATGAGATGGATGACAGTTTCTCTCGCTGTTAGAAGCATGAGCTGTGCCAAGCAGAAGATAAGCCAACATTCATTAAGTACCACCCAGTGATGACGGGTCAAGGTTACCATACGCTCTGTGTGACTGTCGGCCATTCTCTCACTTTCATCTCAGTCACAGACTTTTCCATCAGACAGGATCTCAGTTTTCATTGATCATGTCATTCTAATATATAAAAACACTTATTCAGAGATTTCTTTTAAGAAATGGGGACAAACCCGATATTGCAATGAGCAGCGGTGAGCACCCAGTATTTATGGACCAGAGCTCCGCCACAGAAGTGTTGGCCTTTTGAGCTTTGTAATGATACAATGTATTTGATTGAATTTGGCGATGGGGTGTACCCTCCAACAATACGACCCTGAATGAAGTCCAGACCTAGAGGGAACAATGAGTTTAAAAAGATCAAGGAGCCCAAAAATGTTGAAGTTTAAGCAAATTCCTTTTAAACTTTAAATAAAAGAAAACCAGAATTCTTTAATCCAATTGACTACCAGAGTGGGAAAAATTACAATAAAAGTCAAAAGTACTCCCAAACTTCTTTCACATTCTACATTATGTAAAATATATTATTTTGTGTTTTGTTACATGCATTCTTCCAAAAGTTTTTCTCTGTGTTCTTTAGTAAAATATATTTGGAACTAACTGAAAGGTTAGTTTATGAAATCAAAGTTTTATTAGAAATGATGGTTAACAAGTGCAGTAAGGTTTTATCCGAGTATTTAGGTAAAATGTGCAACTAAAACAACAATGCACATTAGATTAACCACTTATCTGATTAAGGTAAACGCCCACAGTGTCAACAGCTCTTACATAATAAATAACTAACCAAACACTAAACAACAGTACAGTTAAACATGACTTTTTTTTAGGATATTTAGTCCTATACAACAAGAACCCACATATGATATAAGAACTGCAATTATTGTTGGTAAACTCACCATCCGCTGGGAAGAGCTTCAGGAGCACAATGAAGAGCAGCAGTGCCATGGCAAACTCAAACGTGTAACACCACTGAATGTTGGCTGGCTTATATCAAGAAAAAAGAGCTTCAAATTCATCACATCAACACTGTTCTTCAGGTTTCCAAAGGTGGGATTTCAGTTTCATAGATAACAAGCTTTGATTGATGACAGATGTTTCTCCTTGATGACCCTCTTTATAATACTGAACATAAACTCATGTAGTGAGTACTGACCATTTCATACAAGTTTGAACATGTTTGGAAAGTCTTATGGGTTGCTGATGGTTCACTAATAGTGTTTCTTGATTTCTAAAAAAAGTTGTAAAAGCTCAAAGAATCAACAAACAAACAAACAAACAAACAAACAAACAAACAAACAAACAAACATTCAAAAAACAAACAAACAAACAAACAAACAAACAAGCAAAAAAGAAGTACTAATGTAGTTAAAATAATATAGATTTCAATTGAAAATAAAGCTAAGATTTTGTCCTAATATTGAATATTATTGGCACATATGATGAAGTGAATAGTGACCGTCACTCACTCTTAATATTTATTCTAAAAGCTCTTTAGTTTTTCCCTTTATTATCCTTGCTTGTACCTTTAATCTATGATGATGTATTTTCATGTCATGGTTAAGTGTTTTCTAAGGAGGCGGAACTGTTTTCTTTAAGACTTACAGTACATGTCTTGCCTACACATTCAGGCCAGTTCAAGTTCAAATGAGCTTTAATATGATACTCTTGTATGCAAAGTCATGCAAAAAGAAGAAAACCGTGTCTGACAGCACCTTCATGCTACACTTTTAACATATATAAAATAACACTGCCCTTCCAAGACCTTCAGAGATAAAAAAAAAGAGTCGTTGGAATTACTCAATTCAATCATGGACTCCAGTTCCACACGAATAATGTTTTTTTACATCATTTCTCTTGAGAATTGTTGAAATTTGAAAAAAATATCATGAAACTTGATAATATTGTGTGGACACAAATTGTGTACTTTTAAAGGATTAAAATCCTTTTTCAACACATTTTATAAGTCTGATATTTGCATACTAATAATGATGATTTATGACGAAAATAAAAATCACAAAATATGGAGGTTTCAGAAGGTCTGGATCAATATATTTAACCTACTGTATGCAACTACACCAACCTATTACACATATACCTGACAAAAACACATTACAAACACAAAATGGGTGGCATAGTCTTTTTTTGAGCCAGCTTTCCTTGTGTATCATGTTGTTCCTTTTTCTCTTTACTACCTCTCCGATCTGTCTTCCCTTGAATGTGATATGTGTTTATGGTCGGAGGGGTGCCATTTCACGGCATGTAACAGTGTCTGTGACAAATAAAAGATTGATTGATTGATTGATTGATTGATTGATTGATAGAGAAACAGAATTATGAACAATATATCATATGGGTTACATATTACATGCAATTTCCCAGTAGCCCACATTTAATTATTTTACAACTCACAAAAAAACTGAGCTTTAACAGTAGGATTTAGATTGATATATTTAGTGAATTATTAAACTGTGAGAAATTAATATGACATTTTGAGTCCATATTCATAATATCTGAGAAGGAACTTTATGTTTTTGGACAAGTACGCCTCTTAAGGTGGAGCTCTCCCTCGAGGATACTGATGTGCATTAATAAACACCGAGGGATATGGCAAAGACCTTGTTCACAGCTGCTTTGGTTACCATTATTCTAGTTTTACAGTCACACGATACTCTATTCAGAGCAGTTTTGTCAAAGGAAAAAGTCAATAGATATTTGATTTCCCCTCAGAGAGCATCAGACTCTCTATGAATCAAAGAATCATTGGTATAGATAAAGAGTCAAATTGAAGGAGTCCACCAGTTCTATTGAGTGTTATTGGGTCATCCAGGTTCTGTCATCTTATTGTTTTCCTTCTTAAGTATTGCTGGTGTACAAACATCACTTATAAACCCTAAGGAAGGATGCAGTTACACTATATAAGCAATATAATATCTTCAGCTTCTTTAGTGCTGGTAAGAAGTTATTGGGATTATTACTGCCCAGGATTGAGCTTTCTATGCTCTGGGTGAGTAATGCTGTACATCTTCATCTATCTATCTGCACTGTCGAAACAAATCCTGGACAAAACAATACTGAACTGCTAGCTCGGGTCTTTTTCTTAAACAAAAAATACATGTTTTCTTAAAAATTGCAGTGAGGTTCAACATTATTTTTAAATCTGTAAAATTAAGTGTTAAAATGTTGTTGAATTTGCAGTCTTTTTAGTTTTATTTAAAACTATAAAACAAAATGGAAGATTTAGCAAAATATATTAATAAGTTAACAAAATGTCAATTTGATTCGACTTCATGCAATGTAAATATATATCATTTATGAAAAATAATATTCAGCTCTGAAAAAAAACTAAAACTTCATGAAATAAATCATTTTACTTCACAAAAATGTGTAATTGACACTAAATTTGTACATTTCTGTTATTTTACCCTTTCTAAACGGATTTCAACAACATTTTTTTTTTTTAATATAACAACAAAACATTGTAAAACTACAGTTTTTAACAGTGTAGTGTCAACACGATGTAAGCATTTTTCTGACCTTTACCATATGTCATTTAAACATTATTCACATTTCCTCGACTCGTGACAAAACTTATTTTTTAAAATTATATTAAATCACCCCTTATATTAAACTTTAAACTTTAACTTAAGCAAATTTGTAATTTTATAATGCAAGTGAATTACTACATTTAAGCTTTAATTTACATAATGGATTATCATTTTCTATCCAGTTGAATTGTAAATGATTGTAACAATTGACGTCTAAACTGTTTTAGATCCCTCAAACATGAAGAAATGCCTTGAATTCCTTTTGCTCCTCATCATCTCGGCCCTTCAAGGTAAAGCATCTCAATATCTGAATCATCTCATCTTAATATTATGCATAATCAATAGCTCTGAAAAGCGAGAGCTTGGTCTTCATCATCTTCCTCTCATTCCCACTCAGGCTCACAGCAGCAGAGAATCATTGGAGGACAGGAGGTTAAACCCTATTCTATCCCATACCAGGCCTCTGTTCAGTACAACAACTATCATTACTGTGGTGGTACTCTCATCCACCCACAGTGGGTAGTTACTGCTGCCCACTGCTGGAGACCGTGAGTACCTAAACCCAGATGCATCAGCTAGGGCCTTGTGTAGAACATTCTTAACATCTCCACAAACAGAGGAAAATATCCTTTTTGCAGAACTCAGAAGGAAGATATTTTGAAAGAGGTTGCTAACAAACATTTTTCAAAATATCCTCTTTTGTGTTCTGCATGAAAAAAGGAAGTCTTACAGGTTAGAAGAGACGAGAGAATTAGTAAATGATGCGACAGCTTTCATTTTTTTGTCAACTGACACTTCACAAAAACTGCAATAACTGAAGCAATGTCGTATGGTTGTGTGTCTGCAGGAGTTATTTAATCCGAGTGGTTCTGAGTGAGCATGACTTCTCTAAAAAAGAAGGTTATGAGCAGGTGTTCAATGTGTCAAAAGTGCTGGTTAATTACATGTACAATTTCAGGACATTTGACAATGACATCATGCTCTTAAAAGTAAGTACAGTAATTATTTCCCAAAAAGTATTTGTTTGTTGACTTCAAAATATATTTATATTTAAGAAACAATTTATTCATGAATGGAAACGAACATTCAGTCAACTCCATGTCAGGATGTCCAAACACACGAATGTATATCTTCAATGACAAGAACTCAGATGTTAAAGATACAGTTTGTGAAAGTAAGAGGCATCTAGAAAAGGAACTATAGGATTTGTAACTTCATAGGTTGCTTACAGATACTAACACACACACAAACACACGAAGGAAAGTTAAACGGAGTTTAGAATCTTACATTGCAATGATTTTCTTGTCCCTTTCTTCATCTATGATCTATATATCAGTTGGAGCGGCCAGCAGAACTCAATGCAAACGTTCAGCCTGCTGTCATGCCAATCTCAGGAAGCCCTCCTTTACTACCGGCCACGACGTGTACTGTGAGCGGCTGGGGTGTCACTCAGGTGTACAGTTATTACCTCTCTCCTGTCCTTCGATCTGTGGACGTCCTCATCATCCCTCAGTGTCAGTACTACTACTACTACAGGATCACAGATAACATGGTGTGTGCTGGCTCTCCGCTGGGAGGCAAAGACTCCTGCCAGGTTAGTCATCAGAAAGCTTAATGAATGTATATTTTAAAGGAATTGAAGAAAGATAAATTGTGTACGTGTAAAACTGTTTGGTTTGGCTATAGGGGGACTCCGGTGGACCTCTCATCTGTAATGGTTTGTTTGAGGGTATCGTGTCCTGGGGCATCAGTTGTGCCAACCGGTACTTCCCTGGAGTCTACACGAAAGTGCGAAACTACATCCCCTGGATCAACTGGATAATCCAAAATGACAATTCCTAAAATGTTCTTTTTTTAAAGGATGTTGAACTGCCACGATAAAAAACACCTGATGGTTAAAAAAAAGATGTGAGATGAATGTTGAAACATTAAAAGTGGCTTTAATCTTTTTTGTTCTCAAACAAATATTTTTTATAAAGCATCTGCAACCTCCAAAGTTATGTTAACAGCAGTTTTCCTGATTTGATGGCCGAACATGCAGATACATTTGAACGAACTTTGGGGCAAACTCTTGTTTGAATTGGCATTACATCAAATCTTCAGTGTTTACTGGAACATGTTGGTTTAAAATTAAAGGAACAGTGCACCATTACGTCTATCTATGTTTCCTCGAGTATTTTTAATCATATATGTGGTGAACCAAGAAGCTATGGTAGTCCTTTGCTCTTTTACAAATGCTTCTTTTGTTCAACCTTTGTTATGTCAAGTCAAGGACCACGAGCCAATAAACGGAATATTTTCTAACATAGCTTATCGCTGCTGACGCTCCCGGCCTATTTATCTTCAGCTGTCTGCGGGGAAACGCAATTGCTTTTCACAGTTATTCCATAGGGATTGTCAGCATTATTGTGCGTTGACCTTTACTCCCATCCTCAGCGTCTCTCAGCCTGTCTGAAGGAAAGGTTGCCGTCTAACTCTGCCTAGTAATCACATAAACCGGCAGCTTGACAACGCCACACATCAAATCCAAAAAGTCAGGGAGGCGGATGATCCGGGAAACAGGGATTGGTTACCTGTCAGATTTGGAAAGTTCCCAAACAAAGTTGCGAGGGACTCGGCTGAGCCCCCAAACACAGCACACACTGAGGGAATGGACGCGGGAGATGTAAAGATGAGACATGAGGTTAGACAGGAAACAGCAGACAGGTTGAATGGGCATTCGGCGGAGATAAAAAAGTTAATTGGACAATCTCTAGAAGCCAAAAAGTTTGCTTACTGTCCCTACAGCAAGTTCAGAGTCGGGGCAGCACTTTTGACACACGACGGGACAGTTTTTACAGGTAAGTGTGCACAAGTTTGTTCCACGACAAAATCATTAAATTGTGCAGTCGGCTCACACGACGGGTTGCGTAAGAGACATCAAGAGGAAAATGTGAAGTTGGTGTTAAGCTGTTGGTGCACTCAGATCTGATGAAGAATATATGAAGCCTGAACGTGTTCTCTCAGAGCAAACAGCAGAAGAAAAGAAAAATGTATGTATAATAATGACGATTAAAGAGGAAATATATATAACATCACACGCAACATGGTTCTGTTGCTCAAGTGTAAAACTTTGATAGCTGTGGACATGGAAATAGTTTCTGATGTCTATAAATGAATGTGAACATGGGTGAACGGAGCTCTCATATTGAAAAGTAAAGTCAAATTATTTCTGGTTAAAGTTTTTACCAGCTCTTGTGAGATCAGAAGTCAATAACCTTGACCCTTGAAACAGCAAGCCCCCCCTCACACCAGCCAATGATAAATCCCAATCGGAACACAACAAGACTTAAAGCTGGGAAGTGTATTCCTCAATTCTGTGCTTTGGGAATCAAGAGTCGCTTCTATAAAAGGAATCGATTGCCACACTTACCACATCCTTTTTTCATAATGTGATCTGCTAATTAAATGTATTAATTTTACTAAGGGCATAAGATTTACTTTAATTTAACATTTGCATTTACATTTAAATGCAACTGAAACATTGAGTGTTAAGCTAAAATAATCGTATTGAATTAAAAATGTGTTCATTAACAAATAAAAATCCGTAGTAAAATAACAATCGATGGGATTCTTTAGATTTAATAGCCAGGATTCCAATTTGGTGTTGAACAGTCCCAAGAAAAGTACAAAACGAGTACAACAATGTACTTGAAATTCAGTTTTTCTTCTGTGAACTTTACACATATAAAACACTTAAAGGATGTTACTGAAATAAGGCCTCTGTTAAGCCCTCAAAGAGTCTCCGCAGCATCTTACATGCATCAGTTCCTGTCGATCAAGAACACTGAGAGAAATCACAGCTATAATGCTTAATAAACACCTTGTTCTTATCCATCAGGATGTAATGTGGAGAACGCATGCTTCTCTTTGGGAATCTGTGCAGAGAAAACGGCCATCTCAAAAGCTGTGTCAGAGGGCTACAGAGATTTCAAGGCCATCGCAATCGCAAGGTAAACCTTTACCTTCTCTTACAACAGATTCAACTGGGATTAAATGTAATATTTACATTTCAGAATATGTACATAAACACAGATCAACAACATATAATCAGGGTTTACCTAATTTTTATATTTAATGTATTTTTATTTTGTACATATTTGTAATTTTATTAGTGTATAAATCATCAACATATTCAGAAGCAAAATAATCCGGGTCTCATATTTTAATATTTCACTTAAGCACTGCTTGGTTTATTCTTGATTTGTGAAGGATTACGTCATTTTTTACAGCGATATGTGTGAGCAGTTTATTTCTCCATGTGGCGGCTGCAGACAGTTCATGAGAGAGGTAGAACAGCATTCACTAGGTTAACATTTAAAAATGATGTTATAAAGCTTTACATATGTTACTGACATGTTTAATCTGCAGTTTGGTGCTGACTGGGACGTGTACTTGTCCAAACCCGATGGTTCCTATGTGAAGAGGAAAGTTGATGACCTGCTGCCTGCATCTTTCGGCCCCGAGGACTTAAATGTGAAGAAGAGTATTATGAATGAGTTTTAAAGACTTATATTTTAGACGACTCTAGACAAGTTTGTGATTCACTAAAGCTAAATGAATATGTGTGTAGATAAAAAGAGATGTTAAACTGTATGTACTGTACATTTTACTCTTGGATATAAATATTGTTTTTGCTTTTAATAAACATTAAATTGATCCTTAAAAATGTCCCTGGATAAATAGATTTCTACAGTACAAACTTTATTATTATTATTATCAAACAATGCACATATGATATAAATCAACCACACACATTGCAACATAAATAAATTCTCATTTTCTTAAAAGAAAATAACAACTAGACACAAGATTTCAACCAGACTTATGTGGTAGTGATATTTTAGATGCACAACCATAACCATCATGAAGATGGGTACACTTTAGTTTGTGAATACTAGAATCCTAAGATAAAAAGAAAAAGCAGCAGTCAAACATGAAGACAAAAGAGAAACAGATTAAAAGTAAAGGCAGCACATGCACATGGCAGTAGAATCTACTTAAAAGTCTTTATAATGTGACATAGATGACCTTGTTCATGCTCGGTTTTGTTTCTTAGATTTTGCATATTGAGAGGAGGGTTGCCAGGTCCTATTCCACACAATTTCTACTTTTACAGACCAGAAAAAGGCAGAACACTAAACTGAATGTGAGCTGCTTCTAGAGCTACACAGAGTTGCTTTATCTGGGTTTCAGAAACAGCTAAACCAATAAAGAGAAGAGTTTTTGCTTCTTAAGCAGCCAAAGAGCACATGGTGCTCCCAATAAAGAAAAAACTCCACTCATAACCAGTGCTTTTAACCGAAAACTTACATTTGAAGGGTTTACACAGTGTTACTTTTATGTTAGCATTCAGTTTTAAACCTTTATTTTTGGGGTGCTATGTTATCCAGACAGGGCCACGCTGGAACATAATGCCTGGGTAGAGTTCCTTCCATAAGCCTCTCCATCCACAGACCCAGCCGATCCAGTTTGTGGTGGATCTCCAGAGTGGTGGCCTTCTGCCTGGAACTTGACTTTGACCGTGAGCCTCTGCTGGGCACGGCCGCTGCCCCATCCTCGTCAGATGACCTGCAGCCTTCGGCCTCCTCTCCCGTAAACACAGGTCTGAATATACAAAAGTATTTTTTGTGGCCGTTGAGGGCCAGAACGTGACCCGTGTAGTCAGGTTTGTAAGAGGGGGCAGTCTCTTCTTCATCCGAGCAGTCTGGTGGTCGGGCATCAGGGGATGAGTCCATGAGCGAATCCATCCACTGGATATGTTTGTCCAAGTTTAAGAAGGAATAGTGGAGCGTTTGAGACCTTTGAGAGGAGACGGATTAGTTCAAAGCAGAGGAACACAGAGAGTAAAACTGTACAGTACAGTCAATCTTAAATGTCTCACCCTGAGAATGAGTAAACCTCTTTGGCAAACTTCCTGAGCAGCACTTGTTTAGAAGCATCAGTGAGTATCAACACCACATTGATGTGACCAGGCTTTAATCGGACCAGGTTGCTCATGTAAGTAACATCTGTCAACTCGGTCACTTCCACAAAGTTCTTTTTGGGTGGACGACTACAAGAAGAAGTCAGACTCTTAGTGACAGGACCAACAAATCTGCTATGATATTTTCTGTCCATGCATTATATTTCTGGCCTTGATATTAAATGATAAAAAAGCTTTGTGTTACCTGGTAGTGCTCTCTGGCCCTGGAGAGCCCTCTGCTGTCTTTGGTGATTCAGCTGCTTTCTGTTTGGCTGGTTTGTCTTCACCAGAATCACTATGAGGCATAAAATATACAAGTTAACTTAAAGCTTTAGATAATGAACTAAAGATCATAGCATGTCTTACCTAAAGGCCTGAATGATAACAGTCCCGAATAGGATGAAAAGAGCTGAAAAGATCAGTGATAACACAGGCATCATCTCACGCCTAAAGAAAGCAGAGCACGACTTAGAGGTGAGTTCCTTCGTATAGATATTTATATATATTTTTATATTTCTTATATAGTTTTTATTTCTGTATGCTATACAACAACATCACATCAACATTCCACTATAGTTCTGTTAAAACTACCAATATGGACAGAAATGCAGATGGGAATTCAATGGAAACCAATGATATTCGTTTGATTCTACTTTCTTAATGCTTTTAAAAAGAATTTAATTACCAGTTTGAGTACAGAAGATCTATATAAAACTGGGCAATGTAATCATATGCTGTGTTCATCCAACGAATCAGAAACATCTAAAAAAGAGAAAACAAATAGGTTTCATTTAAATGATCAGGTTTTGTCTCCATTCTAATGACTTCATACTTTAAATCAAAAACACTATCATGACACAAACCAGTTCCAAAATACTAGTTGTTAAACACACTTTATGTTTTATACACTTCCATGGTAAGTGCTCTGCAATCTAAAGAAAATCCTATGTGTAATGGCATAATTTTAAAATTAATATGAGGAATGATGTAAAATAAAAAGTATTATAAAACCAACATGCAAGTTTCAATTTCTTTCTGAATGTTTGTCATCTTGTCACAAACTATAACTTTGACTACTCAAAACGGTGCAAAAACGTCAGGCATGTCAGGATATAAAAATAAGTTATTCATGTAGAGAAGTTTGTTATTACTTAATATGAGTTGACATTTTATAAACATTTTCTTTTAGCATTATTTGTAAAAATTCTGTGCGATTTTTCCCAGTGCTTCACACAGAGATCTGATGTCATTATCTATTTCATCTATAACTACATGATAGGAAACAAGGAAATTCTACGGACTAAATTCAGAAGATCTGTGTCAATGTCTTCAAGATGCTTTAAGCCATCTACCTGTAAAACTACAGTACAATGGGAAGTCTTTTCACAACCACCGCATACAAAATTATGACTAGATTGTTACAAATAACAAAAAAAAAATTTCTAAGGGCACACTGCTGAAAATGATGTAAATACTTACTAAACCATTCAACCATTAAAAGTACTGACATGCCAAAGACGCACAGTACTATACCTTACTTTATGAAGAATTAAAACCATTCAGCAATTGCAAACCACTGTGATAAACATACCGAAATATGTCATTTTAATATGTTTGATAAAACATTGCCTTGGAATTATCAGCTATTATAGGGATGCATTATGAGCAGTTTTGATCTCTAAAAATTGACATCACAATATCAAGAAGTCCAATAATAAGAGCATTTGCATAACCTTTCAATTCCAGGGCAATGATACAGTGAGGGAAAGATTTAGTTGTTCAGTATCTGACTCACAGAAGCAAACTCATTATTAAGTTCCGGCAGCATTGCATCATGGGTGAGGTAGGAGGGGTCTCTCTGCAGAATATCAAGTTGCTCGTGAAGGCGAAGCTTATCATCATCACTCCCATTCCATCCACCAGTCACTGACCTATACAACACCCTTCCTGTAGAGCTCCGCCTCTCCAAGATTATAACCTGAAGTTATTGATGAACAGTGTCAATGATTGATTCTAACAGACAAACATACACAAAGACATAAAGGCCCTATGAATGTCTGACCTGTGGAGGGCTTGTGTCCTCCTGGTTCAGCAGAGCATCACACAGAGGCTGCTGCTGTTTTTCATAAACATAAGCAAACCTCAAAATGTCTTTAGTGTTGGCAGAAGCAAAGTTAAAGAAAGCCTCATTTACAGATAAAAACTGCTCTCCTTCCTCAGTGATGAGAAGAACACAATATCTGTCAATCAGAGAAAAGGATGAGACAAAGACCTAATCTAAACCTATTTAAACAGCCTTTACTTAAACTTTTGTATCGCTTTTATGTTTTCATTACGTATCCAATGGTTTGTGAGGTTAAAGGACCAAAAGCCTTATTCAGTTTTTATATCAATTCAGCAATTCAAATTGACCTTCATGATTTTTACTGTATCTGAATTACATATAACATGGACCGCATGTTTTGGTTATATTTGTCATTTTCCTATATTAAACTATCATTTAAAGAACAGTGCAATCTGACATTGTGGCAAAAATGAACAAAAAAGATGAATCTATTAATTGGACATGTTTATCTTAAATAAATAAATATATCTTCTTTAAACACACAATGGTTAATAGATAAAGAAGGCTCAAGAGTTTTACTCAATCGACATTTTTAAATCAAAACCTATTATATTGAACAAAAATGAAGAATTAAATGGGTACCCCAGTCAAAAATAAAATTCTGTCACGAACCATATAAATTTGTCTGCCATATACAATCCATTTCTTTAACTGGTATATCTTACTTTCTTCGCCGGTGAAACTGTTTAACCGGACACAACTCATCAAAGAGCTTCTGGTTCACCAGCCGGGGCACAAGCAGGAACCGATTGTTTGACACAAACTCATCGATGATCTGTTTTTTCATTCCTCTTGCCTGTGGATGAAAACATAGAAGAGATACCTGAAACAAGAATGAAACCACCGGTCCACATTGACTAACATGAAAAGTGGGCTTCACCTGTATGACATCTGCAGGTTTCTCTGGGTTCTCCTTGAACAGGAGCATGGTGGGAGCATAAGTGTTAATGTTAAACCTCTGAACAACTGCAGAGGTTTCAGTCAGTCCCATATCTACATAACCAAAGCTCAAATAGTCTTTGTAGGCAAACGTTGTGAGCTGTGAACAACAGAATATGAGAAAATCTAAATTTAACAAACAGATGTGGATAATTTCTTTAATTTGAACCAATATTAAAAATATTACCTTATATAAAAGAGGTACAGAAGATGCTACATCAAACAGCATTACCCGTGGTTTATTTTCGTCATGCCAGCTGTTGAGGAACTCCACGTAGTTGTTGTCAGTTAACTAAAATGATTAAGGGTTGAGAAACATAATGATGAAATGATCAATATCAGATTCATACGTTTTTTAGAGCAATATTACCTTCTCCACCAGTTTTGTGGGAAGAAGGCTTTCCACAAACTGTTTCAAGTATTCTCTGGCCACAGCATACTGAAAGAAAACGACTTTTCCATTGATAACACCCAGAATAGACGGCGTGCGGTGGGCTCCAAGGTGATTGGCCAGCTGTCTCTCATACCCAATGTCCACTACACCAATCCCAACACCTGAACCAAAAAAAGAGATCTTACTTTTGGTCAAATTCAAAAGCGAGAATCCCTATCTGTGAACAAACTCATCATTCTGATTCACCCACCTAACGGCTCTAGTTCCTGGATTGTCTCCTTCCAAATGGGCTCGATATGAATGCAGGTGAAGCACCACTCTGATGTGATCTTGATCAAGTAAGGTCTCTTGAAGCTTTCTGGCACGACTTCATTCATGTATTGGTTGTAATGAAGCAGGTGTTTGCTCTCGGTGAAATCTCGACTCGTCCGAGGAAAATGAAAGAACGATTCGTCGAAGTAGAAGCTGTCGTGAAAGTGCCTGAAGCCCTGTGGAGCTCGGGCAAAGTTTTGATTCTCATCCATTTGACCGAAGCGATCATAGTTTGCCCTTTTCTCTTCATTGGACAGGATCTGGGGGAAAAAGCACAATTTACTATCCAGTACTTCTTGAACCATAACATTACGTTCACTTCAAAGGTGTAGAGATATTCCATTGGTTCAGCTCTTACTTCATAGGATTTAGTGATCTTGATAAACATGTCCTCAGCTCCAGGGCTTTTGTTCTTGTCTGGATGCCTTTAGGATCAAGTATAAATAACATTTATTAACACAATCTGGAATCTTACTCATGAGCCAGGTTTACGTGTTTGGATTATGACAGGAAACGAATGACAGACGCTAAAACAGAAGATAAATGCAAGTAATTTATACTTTTAAAGGCTTGTTTGACAATGAACATTACTCACCATTCTCTGGCGAGCCTCTTGTACATTTTTTTGATCTCTGCTTGACTGGCATGTCTGGACACTCCAAGAACTTTGTATGGATCGAACTCAGGTGCAGACGCCAGTGACTCTCCAAACAGAGCCAGAAGAAGAACCATCCACAAAAACACACTCCAACCTCCCATCTTTTATTA
The DNA here is from genome assembly GCA_033220385.1 of Triplophysa yarkandensis. Lineage (NCBI taxonomy): Eukaryota > Metazoa > Chordata > Actinopteri > Cypriniformes > Nemacheilidae > Triplophysa > Triplophysa yarkandensis. The sequence continues at coordinate 10,282,116 of CM065654.1, forward strand.
TCTGGTAGACCGGCTGGAAAAACAATCACAAAATGTCATTTCAATAATTAATAATGTGTAAGTGTAGGCCTAAAACACCTGTTAGAGATTATATATATGCTTTGAAGAAACATGTCAATAAAAAATTAACACATTACATTTACATTCATCAATTTTGATATTTATTCATTACAATTATTCTGCAGAAATCAATAATCACTGTATAGAGTAAACAGATGTAAGATGTCTTCAAGAACACTTCAGTTATTATCTGCTGACACTGAGATTCAAACCAACAACCTTCTGGTGACAAGATCAACTCTCTAAACACATTTGAACACATCTGAACACAACTGAACACATCTGAACACAACTGAACACAACTGAACACAACAGAACACAACTGACACACAACTGAACACAACTGAACACATCTGAACACAACACAACTGAACACATCTGAACACATTAGAACACAACAGAACACAACAGAACACAACTGAACACAACAGAACACAACTGAACACAACAGAACACAACAGAACACAACTGAACACAACAGAACACAACAGAACACAACTGAACACAACAGAACACAACTGAACACAACTGAACACAACTGAACACAACTGAACACAACTGAACACAACTGAACACAACAGAACACAACTGAACACAACTGAACACAACAGAACACAACTGAACACAACAGAACACAACTGAACACAACAGAACACAACGAACACATCAGAACACAACTGAACACAACAGAACACAACTGAACACAACTGAACACAACAGAACACACAACAGAACACAACAGAACACAACTGAACACAACTGAACACAACTGAACACAACAGAACACACAACAGAACACAACTGAACACAACTGAACACAACTGAACACAACTGAACACAACAGAACACAACTGAACACAACAGAACACAACAGAACACATCAGAACACAACTGAACACAACTGAACACAACAGAACACAACTGAACACAACTGAACACAACAGAACACAACTGAACACAACTGAACACAACAGAACACAACTGAACACAACTGAACACAACTGAACACAACAGAACACAACTGAACACAACTGAACACAACAGAACACAACTGAACACAACAGAACACAACTGAACACAACAGAACACAACAGAACACAACAGAACACAACTGACACACAACAGAACACAACAGAACACAACAGAACACAACTGAACACATCTGAACACAACTGAACACAACAGAACACAACTGAACACAACTGAACACAACAGAACACAACTGAACACAACAGAACACAACAGAACACAACAGAACACAACAGAACACAACTGAACACAACTGAACACATCTGAACACAACACAACTGAACACAACTGAACACAACAGAACACAACTGAACACAACTGAACACAACAGAACACAACTGACACACAACAGAACACAACAGAACACAACAGAACACAACTGAACACATCTGAACACAACTGACACACAACAGAACACAACAGAACACAACAGAACACAACTGAACACAACTGAACACAACAGAACACAACAGAACACAACTGAACACAACAGAACACAACAGAACACAACTGAACACAACTGAACACAACTGAACACAACAGAACACAACAGAACACAACTGAACACAACTGAACACAACTGAACACAACTGAACACAACAGAACACAACAGAACACAACTGAACACAACAGAACACAACTGAACACAACTGAACACAACTGAACACAACTGACACAACAGAACACAACAAAACACAACAGAACACAACAGAACACAACTGAACACAACTGAACACAACTGAACACAACTGAACACAACAGAACACAACTGAACACAACTGAACACAACTGAACACAACTGAACACAACTGAACACAACTGACACAACAGAACACAACAGAACACAACAGAACACAACAGAACACAACTGAACACAACTGAACACAACAGAACACAACAGAACACAACTGAACACAACTGAACACAACTGAACACAACAGAACACAACTGAACACAACTGAACACAACAGAACACAACTGAACACAACAGAACACAACTGAACACAACTGAACACAACTGAACACAACAGAACACAACTGAACACAACTGAACACAACAGAACACAACAGAACACAACTGAACACAACTGAACACAACAGAACACAACTGAACACAACAGAACACAACTGAACACAACAGAACACAACAGAACACAACCGAACACAACCGAACACAACCGAACACAACCGAACACAACCGAACACAACCGAACACAACAGAACACAACTGAACACAACTGAACACAACTGAACACAACTGAACACAACAGAACACAACAGAACACAACTGAACACAACTGAACACAACTGAACACAACTGAACACAACTGAACACAACAGAACACAACAGAACACAACTGAACACAACAGAACTGAACACAACTGAACACAACAGAACACAACTGAACACAACAGAACACAACTGAACACAACAGAACACAACTGAACACAACTGAACACAACAGAACACAACAGAACACAACTGAACACAACAGAACACAACTGAACACAACTGAACACAACAGAACACAACTGAACACAACTGAACACAACTGAACACAACTGAACACAACTGAACATAACAGAACAAAACAGAACACAACAGAACACAACAGAACACAACAGAACACAACTGAACACAACTGAACACAACTGAACACAACAGAACACAACTGAACACAACAGAACACAACAGAACACAACTGAACACAACAGAACACAACAGAACACAAAAGAACACAACTGAACACAACAGAACTGAACACAACTGAACACAACAGAACACAACAGAACACAACAGAACACAACTGAACACAACAGAACACAACAGAACACAACTGAACACAACAGAACACAACTGAACACAACTGAACACAACAGAACACAACTGAACACAACTGAACACAACTGAACACAACAGAACACAACTGAACACAACTGAACACAACAGAACAAAACAGAACACAACAGAACACAACAGAACACAACAGAACACAACTGAACACAACAGAACACAACTGAACACAACTGAACACAACAGAACACAACTGAACACAACAGAACAAAACAGAACACAACTGAACACAACAGAACTGAACACAACTGAACACAACTGAACACAACTGAACACAACTGAACACAACAGAACACAACTGAACACAACTGAACACAACAGAACTGAACACAACTGAACACAACTGAACACAACAGAACTGAACACAACTGAACACAACAGAACACAACTGAACACAACAGAACTGAACACAACTGAACACAACTGAACACAACAGAACTGAACACAACTGAACACAACAGAACTGAACACAACTGAACACAACAGAACACAACTGAACACAACAGAACTGAACACAACTGAACACAACTGAACACAACAGAACTGAACACAACTGAACACAACTGAACACAACAGAACTGAACACAACTGAACACAACAGAACACAACTGAACACAACTAAACACAACAGAACACAACTGAACACAACTGAACACAACAGAACACAACTGAACACATCTGAACACAACTGAACACAACTGAACACAACTGAACACAACTGAACACAACTGAACACAACTGAACACAACAGAACTGAACACAACTGAACACAACAGAACTGAACACAACTGAACACAACAGAACACAACTGAACACAACTGAACACAACTGAACACAACTGAACACAACTGAACACAACAGAACACAACTGAACACAACTGAACACAACAGAAATGAACACAACTGAACACAACACAACTGAACACAACTGAACACAACAGAACACAACTGAACACAACTGAACACAACAGAACACAACTGAACACAACAGAACACAACTGAACACATCAGAACACAACAGAACACAACTGAACACAACAGAACACAACTGAACACAACTGAACACAACAGAACACAACAGAACACAACAGAACACAACTGAACACAACAGAACACAACAGAACACAACTGAACACAACTGAACACAACTGAACACAACTGAACACATCAGAACACAACTGAACACAACTGAACACAACTGAACACATCAGAACACAACAGAACACAACTGAACACATCAGATCACAACTGAACACATCAGAACACAACAGAACACAACAGAACACAACTGAACACAACTGAACACAACAGAACACAACTGAACACAACTGAACACAACTGAACACAACTGAACACAACAGAACACAACTGAACACAACAGAACACAACTGAACACAACAGAACACAACAGAACACAACAGAACACAACAGAACACAACAGAACACAACTGAACACAACTGAACACAACAGAACACAACTGAACACAACTGAACACAACAGAACTGAACACAACTGAACACAACTGAACACAACAGAACACAACTGAACACAACTAAACACAACAGAACACAACTGAACACAACTGAACACAACAGAACTGAACACAACTGAACACAACTGAACACAACAGAACTGAACACAACTGAACACAACAGAACACAACAGAACACAACAGAACTGAACACAACTGAACACAACTGAACACAACAGAACTGAACACAACTGAACACAACTGAACACAACAGAACTGAACACAACTGAACACAACAGAACACAACTGAACACAACTAAACACAACAGAACACAACTGAACACAACAGAACACAACTGAACACATCTGAACACAACTGAACACAACTGAACACAACTGAACACAACTGAACACAACAGAACACAACTGAACACAACAGAACTGAACACAACTGAACACAACAGAACTGAACACAACTGAACACAACAGAACACAACTGAACACAACTGAACACAACTGAACACAACAGAACACAACTGAACACAACTGAACACAACTGAACACAACAGAAATGAACACAACTGAACACAACACAACTGAACACAACTGAACACAACAGAACACAACTGAACACAACAGAACACAACTGAACACAACTGAACACAACAGAACACAACTGAACACAACAGAACACAACTGAACACATCAGAACACAACTGAACACAACAGAACACAACTGAACACAACAGAACACAACTGAACACAACTGAACACAACAGAACACAACTGAACACAACAGAACACAGCTGAACACAACTGAACACAACTGAACACATCAGAACACAACTGAACACAACTGAACACATCAGAACACAACTGAACACATCAGAACACAACTGAACACATCAGAACACAACAGAACACAACTGAACACAACAGAACACAACTGAACACAACAGAACACAACTGAACACAACAGAACACAACTGAACACATCAGAACACATAAGAACACATCAGAACACATCAGAACACAACTGAACACATCTGAACACATCTGAACACAACTGAACACATCAGAACACATCAGAACACAACTGAACACATCAGAACACAACTGAACACATCAGAACACAACTGAACACAACAGAACACAACTGAACACAACTGAACACAACAGAACACAACTGAACACAACTGAACACAACAGAACACAACTGAACACAACAGAACACAACTGAACACAACAGAACACAACAGAACACAACACAACTGAACACAACTGAACACAACTGAACACAACTGAACACAACAGAACACAACTGAACACAACTGAACACAACAGAACACAACTGAACACAACTGAACACAACAGAACACAACTGAACACAACTGAACACATCAGAACACATCAGAACACAACTGAACACATCAGAACACAACTGAACACAACAGGACACAACTGAACACAACTGAACACAACTGAACACAACTGAACACATCAGAACACAACTGAACACAACAGAACACAACTGAACACAACAGAACACAACTGAACACAACTGAACACAACAGAACACAACTGAACACAACAGAACACAACTGAACACAACAGAACACAACTGAACACAACTGAACACATCAGAACACAACTGAACACAACTGAACACATCAGAACACAACTGAACACAACTGAACACAACTGAACACAACTGAACACAACTGAACACATCAGAACACAACTGAACACAACTGAACACATCAGAACACAACTGAACACATCAGAACACATCAGAACACAACTGAACACAACTGAACACAACTGAACACAACTGAACACATCAGAACACAACTGAACACAACTGAACACATCAGAACACAACTGAACACATCAGAACACATCAGAACACAACTGAACACAACAGAACACAACTGACACACAACTGAACACAACAGAACACATCAGAACACATCAGAACACAACTGAACACAACTGAACACAACAGAACACATCAGAACACAACTGACACACAACTGAACACAACAGAACACATCAGAACACATCAGAACACAACTGAACACAACTGAACACAACTGAACACATCAGAACACAACTGAACACAACTGAACACAACTGTTCTCTTTATCCAAAGCTATAAAAAGAGTCAAACCCAGAAGAAGTCCTCAGTAATGTTTATATTGTGTTAATATTGTGTTTATATTGTGTTTATATTGTGTTTATATTGTGTTTATATTGTGTTTATATCGTGTTTATATTGTGTTTATAATGTGTTTATATCGTGTCTTCATTTCTTCTTCTTGTCTTGTAAAACTTTTATGACGCTTCGTCTCGCTCACAACACCAAGGGAGATATTTTGAAGAAAGGTACCAGACAGCAGCGGCACCCGTTCTCTTCTTTAGTACAGACACAAGTGAATGAGTGCCAACATTCTGTGAAATATCTACTTTAGTGCTCTGCATCAGAAAGACATGAGAGAGTAAATGATGACAAGTGTTATTTGATATATCCTTTAAACTGCTGTCAGCTGTGACACTTGTGTTGTTATTTAAATTAAATATACATTTAACCCCAGTTGCTATGGAAACATCAATGTAAGCCCCACTGACTTTATAGAGAGAAACCTGAGAGGAGCTCAGCTGACTGAAGCTGTGTTATAATCTCAATATCACACAATAATCATGAACACTGCACGCTCTTTATTAACACATACATGCAGAATAAAGATTATACCTCCGACAGGCCTTCATGTAACAGATTACACTTAATATTCAGCACAGAACTTCATCTTCTCACACTCATGGGCGGATCCTTCCTGCTAGCCGTCAGCTGGCTAGCACTTCCGGTCCTGGGGGATTGTGGGTGAACGCCTGCTAGAATAAAAGTCCGACTTTTATTGTCCTATTAAAGCACAGAATTATTAGAAATAAAACATCATGAACTTCATCAAAGCTTTCAAGATGTTCAATAAAGAAAGAAAAATTTAAATAATAAATTCCCTTGGCACACAATAATATTAAATAGAATCCAGAACATTATAATGTGGATATTCTTTTCACATAGTTTAAACATTTATTGTACATGATGAATTAATAACATAAGTTATTTTGTCTTGGTTTTGATGATTAAAACAACGGTCTGAGGATCTTTTATCTAAAGATCTCAAGTAAAGTCCTTTAGCGGTGAATTACTTTTATATTTGACATTATTTGTAAGTTTTAAAGGCGTTTATTACAGCGTGTGTTGTTCTTTATATAAGATAAAACACCAACAGGCCGTGATTAAAGAGAGAAACATCTGTTTTAAAGTGCAGGAATATTTCATTCATGTCTCGTCAAACTTTATTGTGTTATAAATGTTATAATCTGTCCGTCTCACAAGATCTTTACTGACTAGATTCTTATTGACCCGACGACCATCAGGAGGATCCCAGTGGACCGCATGGACAGGAAATGACGTTTTATTAAGATCCATGTTATTCTTTAACAGTTATTCATTAGCAGACGCTTTTATCTAAAGCTGAACACAACTGAACAGAACACAACTGAACACAACAGAACACAACTGAACACAACAGAACACAACACAACTGAACACAACTGAACACAACTGAACACAACTGAACACAACAGAACACAACTGAACACAACAGAACACAACTGAACACAACAGAACACAACACAACTGAACACAACAGAACACAACTGAACACAACAGAACACAACACAACTGAACACAACAGAACACAACTGAACACAACTGAACACAACAGAACACAACTGAACACAACAGAACACAACTGAACACAACAGAACACAACTGAACACAACAGAACACAACTGAACACAACAGAACACAACACAACTGAACACAACTGAACACAACAGAACACAACTGAACACAACAGAACACAACTGAACACAACAGAACACAACACAACTGAACACAACTGAACACAACTGAACACAACTGAACACAACAGAACACAACTGAACACAACAGAACACAACTGAACACAACAGAACACAACACAACTGAACACAACTGAACACAACTGAACACAACACAACTGAACACAACAGAACACAACTGAACACAGCAGAACACAACTGAACACAACTGAACACAACAGAACACAACTGAACACAACAGAACACAACTGAACACAACTGAACACAACTGAACACAGCAGAACACATCTGAACACAACTGAACACAACTGAACACAACAGAACACATCTGAACACAACAGAACACAACAGAACACAACTGAACACAACTGAACACAACAGAACACAACTGAACACAACTGAACACAACACAACTGAACACAACAGAACACAACTGAACACAGTAGAACACAACTGAACACAACTGAACACAACAGAACACAACTGAACACAACAGAACACAACAGAACACAACTGAACACAACTGAACACAGCAGAACACATCTGAACACAACTGAACACAACTGAACACAACAGAACACAACTGAACACAACTGAACACAACAGAACACAACTGAACACAACTGAACACAACAGAACACAACTGAACACAACAGAACACAACTGAACACAACAGAACACAACTGAACACAACAGAACACATCTGAACACAACAGAACACAACTGAACACAACTGAACACAACAGAACACAACTGAACACAGCAGAACACAACTGAACACAACAGAACACAACTGAACACAACAGAACACAACACAACTGAACACAACTGAACACAACAGAACACAACTGAACACAACAGAACACAACTGAACACAACAGAACACAACACAACTGAACACAACTGAACACAACAGAACACAACTGAACACAACAGAACACAACTGAACACAACAGAACACAACTGAACACAACAGAACACAACTGAACACAACAGAACACAACTGAACACAACAGAACACAACTGAACACAACAGAACACAACACAACTGAACACAACTGAACACAACTGAACACAACAGAACACAACTGAACACAACAGAACACAACTGAACACAACAGAACACAACACAACTGAACACAACTGAACACAACTGAACACAACACAACTGAACACAACAGAACACAACTGAACACAGCAGAACACAACTGAACACAACTGAACACAACAGAACACAACTGAACACAACAGAACACAACTGAACACAACTGAACACAACTGAACACAGCAGAACACATCTGAACACAACTGAACACAACTGAACACAACAGAACACATCTGAACACAACAGAACACAACAGAACACAACTGAACACAACTGAACACAACAGAACACAACTGAACACAACTGAACACAACACAACTGAACACAACAGAACACAACTGAACACAGTAGAACACAACTGAACACAACTGAACACAACTGAACACAACTGAACACAACAGAACACAACAGAACACAACTGAACACAACTGAACACAGCAGAACACATCTGAACACAACTGAACACAACTGAACACAACAGAACACAACTGAACACAACTGAACACAACAGAACACAACTGAACACAACTGAACACAACAGAACACAACTGAACACAACAGAACACAACTGAACACAACAGAACACAACTGAACACAACAGAACACATCTGAACACAACAGAACACAACTGAACACAACTGAACACAACAGAACACAACTGAACACAGCAGAACACAACTGAACACAACTGAACACAACAGAACACAACTGAACACAACTGAACACAACAGAACACAACTGAACACAACTGAACACAACAGAATACAACTGAACACAACACAACTGAACACAACAGAACACAACAGAACACAACTGATACACAACTGAACACAGCTGAACACAACTGAACACAACTGAACACAACAGAACACAACAGAACACAACTGAACACAGCAGAACACAACTGAACACAACTGAACACAACAGAACACAACTGAACACAACTGAACACAACAGAACACAACTGAACACAACTGAACACAACAGAACACAACTGAACACAACACAACTGAACACAACAGAACACAACAGAACACAACAGAACACAACTGATACACAGCTGAACACAGCTGAACACAACTGAACACAACTGAACACAACAGAACACAACAGAACACAACTGAACACAACTGACACACAACTGAACACATCTGAACACAACTGAACACAACTGAACACAACTGAACTCAACAGAACACAACAGAACACAACTGACACACAACTGAACACAACTGAACACATCTGAACACAACAGAACACAACAGAACACAACTGACACACAACTGAACACAACACAACACAACTGAACACATCTGAACACAACTGAACACAACTGAACACAACACAACACAACACAACTGAACACATCTGAACACAACTGAACACAACAGAACACAACTGACACACAACTGAACACAACTGAACACATCTGAACACATCTGAACACAACACAACACAACTGAACACATCTGAACACAACAGAACACAACTGAACACAACTGAACACATCTGAACACACAACAGAACACAACTGACACACAACAGAACACAACTGAACACAACTGAACACAACTGAACACATCTGAACACATCTGAACACAACTGAACACAACAGAACACAACTGAACACAACTGAACACAACAGAACACAACTGAACACAACTGAACACAACTGAACACAACAGAACACAACTGATACACAGCTGAACACAACTGAACACAACAGAACACAACTGAACACAACACAACTGAACACAACTGAACACAACAGAACACATCTGAACACAACTGAACACAACACAACTGAACACAACTGAACACAACAGAACACATCTGAACACAACTGAACACAGCTGAACACAACTGAACACAACAGAACACAACTGAACACAACACAACTGAACACAACTGAACACAACAGAACACATCTGAACACAACAGAACACAACTGAACACAACTGAACACAACTGACACACAACAGAACAAAACTGAACACAACAGAAGACAACTGAACACAACTGACACACAACAGAACACAACTGACATACAACACAACACAACTGAACACAACTGAACACATCTGAACACAACTGAACACATCTGAACACAACTGAACACATCTGAACACAACTGAACACATCTGAACACAACGGAACACATCTGAACACAACTGAACACATCTGAACACAACAGAACACAACAGAACACAACTGAACACAACTGAACACATCTGAACACAACAGAACACAACTGAACACAACTGACACACAACTGAACACAACTGAACACAACAGAACACATCTGAACACATCTGAACACAACTGAACACATCTGAACACAACTGACACACAACAGAACACAACTGAACACAACTGAACACAACAGAACACAACTGAACACAACTGACACACAACAGAACACAACTGAACACATCTGAACACAACTGAACACAACTGAACACAACTGAACACAACTGAACACAACTGAACACAACACAACAGAACACAACTGAACACATCTGAACACACAACTGAACACAACTGACACACAACTGAACACATCTGAAAACAACAGAACACAACAGAGGACAACTGAACACAACTGACACACAACAGAACACAACTGAACATAACTGAACACATCTGAACACAACAGAACACAATTGAACACAAGTGTTAAAGAGTTGTGCTCGATTGTTAGTGTGTTAAACAGTAAAGAATTACTTAAATATTTCTTTTAACTAAAAATGGTAAAATCCCTTAAAAGCCATTACTGTCAACAAGTCAATAGTTAGAAAAATGTACACATAACATTTTGATTTATTTACCAAAATGTGTATAATTTATAACTTTAACAACGTTTATGCTTCACATTTACAAATCGTCTTCTGTAGAGCAGTTTGTCTGTGTAACTGTGGACAGGATCTTGTGTAAGGTCTTAAGACAACTCTGAAGACAAGTTTATGTATATTTTATTGCATTTCTGTCAATAAATCCCCATAAATTACTTATGAGACGTTTACGGCCTCTCTTGAGACCCACTGCTCTCGATCGATGTTTATGGGGTTAGAACGGTCACTTGCAATATTCCAACAATAATCTAGCCATCCTTTAATAATGGGTTTTATTTGCTTTGTCTCCACGGATCAGGAGACCAAATGAAGGTTTGTGCAAAACAGAAATATCATTAGCACATTTTGATTGTTCTATGGACATATGTCTGGTATTTTAATCATTTGTTTAAATTACATGAATTCTTTTATTTAATATCGTGTCTTTATCTTCAAAGAAGCTCCTTCTTGTATGGTTTTGAATAGACCAGACACGATGTAGTCTGTATGAGCTCCATCGAGAAGTCCGGTGCCGTTATTATGAATGAACCAACAAGGCACTTTTTCTCCATTCTTCACATCCTGTCTGTAATCTCTCTGCCAACCCCTGTCGATAGAAAACAAAGCTGTGTATTATAACCATTGACCTTTCACGGACATGATGCTTTCTCTTCGAATGCCATTTAAGGGCAGCTGTATCTGGTGGCCTACATTTACCTGGTAACTACAAGCTCATGTCCTTTCACGAACATGATTGCGTCTTGTTTGCCTTGATCTTTTCCTGGAAACCCCTCACTCACCTCAAACTCCAGTCCATGATAGAACTGTCCTGAAGATGTAAAATATAACACAAAGGTCAGAATGGAACACAGTAAAGAGTGTTCGGAGGTTTTAAGAGGTTTTACCAAGCAGGCCATGGACACTGTTTGAGAGGAGGTGGCTGTCCAGGGTGTAGAATCCAAGGAAGTCTTGGTGATATGGATGCTTCTTCCACACTTTGTGAAGGATGATCTGAAACTTGACCGAGTTTCTCAAAGTCACAGTTAAACTGCGATCTTTCCAAACCTGCAGATCCATGCTGGAGGAAGATAAACCTTAGAAGCTTCTTTTCTTCACACTTACAAAGAGTAAATGAATGAGATCTTACTTGGACCCTTTGATGGTGGCAGTATCGGTCCAGAAGAACTTTGCATGTCTTCCCTCCTCAGACACCGAGATCTCATTTGTGCTAACCATTAACCTGATGCCAAACCCCTCATGAGTTATTCCAAAGCGCCCAAAATATGTGTTCACCTTCTTCCCCGGCACCACCGTTTTATCTCCGATGATTTGTCCATTGACCACAATTCCTGTGTACATTCATCACATGTTGCATTGAGACTTTAATTTTTATATTAAATAGCAATGTTTTGAACACTAATGGGTTTGTCTGTTAAAGTTGTACCAACCAGTTAGTGGGTCTCTAACCAGGGTAAATATGGTACCAGGTTTGTCATCAATGTTAAAACACAGTGCATCATTCTGAAGCGGCAGTTCAATGATAAAATGTGGATCTCCATCAACTGTTGAATAGCAAACAACAGCTCTCTTTGACATAAAAAAAACCATTGCTTGTGTGATTTACTTCACAGTTTATTTGATATTATTTTATGTAATATACCATTTACCAAAATTTGTAGGTGATGAGTAGCTGTAGCTTGATGGTACCGCCCCATAAACACCTGAATAATAATAAAGATTATTTCCTTCTGTTCATTGCTTTTTGTTTAATATAAAGTTAGACATGAAGGTTGTAGAACAGCATATGGCAATGTAAAGACATACCATAATTTTGATTTTTTTCACGTTGCTCTGTGAATCAGCACAAAGAAAAGAGTGAGTGTCATATGCATTTCTAGAAATAAAAAGTGCTTTACAATGCCATAGAAGAGCATTTTGTGCATATGTTACCATTAAGAACCTTTAACGTCCCAAGATCTTTCTGTTTTACAAAAGTTTGTAAGAAGTGAACGAAAGTTCTTCAAATTATAAAAGGCAAAAAACGGATTTTTCGTTCATTTAGAGCATTGCTGTTAAGCACGTTTTAATTATGTCTATTCTTAAGATTGTAACACTGAATAGATTAACAATATCAAGATGTTTACTTTTTCTACTATGATTTTAAAAATGTTGGGTTATTTGCAAACCGGAGTCGGACAACCCTAGTTAACCCAGAAGATGTTTATAAGTAATTTGGGTTCAAACAACTCGGCATTAGTTAATTTGCAACGGTTGGGTATTTCCCACTTTGCTGAACTCTAACTAATGAATAAAATGATGAGCAGTTTGGTTTTCACTGTACCTTCAGTCAACTTATCAGCAAGGAGCCGGTCTTCAGTTTCAGGTTTAGTGACCACCATTGATGTGAGGGGTGTGACAAAATTATACTTCAATGAGAGTTCCAAAGCCTCCGCCGTGGCATTTCCTTTCTCTTCTGGTGAACCATTGTCTCTGTGAGAAAATGGGTCATTCCTTAACTGAACTTTAATGGTTACAAGAAAAATCATTGGTGTCCTTGAATAGATATTTGTTTGTGGTGAAGATGTAGAAGAATAAAAGAATAGATTTATAAACAGACTTCTTATCCAAGAGCTCCTGGATGGTCACATATGCCCAGAGGCGCTCAATGAAATCTCCAAAGATGTATTCTTCATCAGGATATATGGTTTTCCAATCCTCAGCTTGTGCCTGACCTTTCACCTCAAAATCATTCTCAAACTGTTACAATACAAGCAAAACTCATCAGTTTTCAAAATTCATCAATACAAAGGACCTTAGAAGAGGGTTCATTTGGATAAAAGTCTTGTAAAAGTCTTGTAAATGATGACAGAATTGAATTTTTTTAGAATAAGGGTTACAGATATCTGTGATCCAGTGATCAAACGTCTGTATTTTCACTTACCCCCTGTGCAGTTACTTCAATTAGAAAGTTGTTTGTTTCCAAGTCATTAAGTTGACCAGCGACCATAATCTCCGAGCCCTTAAAGAGCTGTTTAAAGTGAGATTTCGTCAATGAATTCACAGTGTTGTCTGGATAGTGAAAATTCACATCTGCAAGGAGAGGACTCGCCACTTCTTCATAAAATCCCTGGTGAACAAATCATCAGAAGACAATCAGGAATTCTCAATATATCGTCTTAGATCTGTTGTATCTGACATTTGGTTCTCTAAGTTTCCGATCGCATCCAATTAGCACTTAGAATGCACATAAGAGGACCAATCAGAATCAGCGTTCTTTATCATGTGACCGGGCCCATTAGTGACAGAGAATATAAAATATCTGAGAACAACACAGAACAATTTTGCTAAAGTTGAACAACACAAAAGCAGCCTTACATGTAAAATAAATGTTATAAAAGGATTATATTTTTAACAACAATGCCTTTTTACAATTGTGTCTTCAAAATATATTGATATAATGAATATTTGTAGAAAAAAATCTTATATTTCTAAACAGAAAGTGTTGATGTTGTACATTTAGAAAATATTTATAATTATTTGCATTTTATAATTACTTTTATAATACTTTTTCAAGTATGATAGAGATTTGTTCTTCTTGTTAATTTTGCAATATATAAAATGGAAAATCTTTAAACGCAGGACACAAACAGATAATACTCATAATTCTAAGATGAGGATTTGACAGAAAAGTGTACCTTCAGCTGAAGGGGTGCATCTGAATCCTCGTAAATTCTGCGTGCTATTCCATTGTTCTGTTTGCTCAAAACATCTAAAAACCCATAATCTGCATCCTTGCCAAATGCCAAAGAGAACACACTCATATTCCCACCGATGGCATTGCGAATATTCTCCTGGATCACAGGGAGAGGTCTTGGATCTATAAATATAAAACATATAAAATATATTTAATATATTGGATCTATAAATATAAAACATTATTTACACAATAAAGTTAAAAATGGGATAGTTAATCCGATAATGAATATTCCGTTATGAATTCTACACTCTCTAGTTGTTCCAACCCTGTACAACTATCTTTGTTTGGTTGAACACAGATGCTGTACTGTGAAATGTTTTTCCACATTCTTCTAAATATTTGATTTTGTTTTCAACTGATAAAAGGTGACGAATAGGTCCTTCCTCTTTCTCTTTAATAAAGTTATTTGTCCTTCTTGGGTAGTCAGTGGGGTACAAGAACTGTTTGGTTACAAGCATTCCTTTAAATATATTTCTCTGTGTTAGTCCAGTAGTAAATAATGACAGGATTTTACATTTTGATGAACTTCAATAAAAGCTTCATGAGCATGATGGTATTTCTAAAGGACAATGAAGAAAATCATATAGTTGGTGAAATGTGTGTGTAAACCTACACGAGTTTGGTTCCCCATCGGTCAGCAGAAAGATCATTGGAATCGCATTCTTGGGGGTTGTACCATTGCGTTGTTCTTCATGCAACATTTTCACAGCATGAATCATAGGATCATGCATTTCTGTACCTAAAACACAACCAAAACAACGGGTTGTTGTTTATAACGGTCAAGTCATTTTTATTTGTCACGTGTCTTTGATTTTATTTGTGCTCACTCCCAACGACTTCAATAGTATTGACAAATTTCTTGGCATCTTCAACATTTTCCTGTGTTGCTTTGCTTAAATCTGGCCTCCATAAAACATAACTCGTTGAAAACACAATGATGGCAAAGTAGTCGTCTTCTGGAAGTTCACTCAGAATGGTCAGCATTGCCTCCTTAGTCTGTTATTCAAGAATCAAACAGACATTTTTACCGTGCATGCTGTTTTAGATTATTTTCTTTTAGAAACATCACAACCTACCTGTCTCATTTTAATTCCATTCATAGAATAACTGTTGTCTATAACAAAAACCACCATCTTTGGAACTCGCTCAAGATTAGTTGGTGCAAAAAAATGCACAAAGTATCCATTCACAATCTGTAAAGGATAATAGATGTTTTTTGTCATTGTTTTTTGAAATCCAAAAAGAAAGGTGTCACGGTTACGAATGCGGAAGAACCCAGATGCAGGCAGAGGAGTGGAGTGAACAAAAACACTTTAAGAAATAACAGAAAACCCCACAATGGGTGAACGGTCACATAAAAATAGAAAATAAAGAATTCCAACGAGAAGGCAAGAAAAAAACACTACGACTAACGAGAGAAACAGGCACTGGAGAAACAGGCATGGAACACAAAACATACCAGCACAGAAGCGCAAACACAAGGGCTTTTAATAGGTGAAATATAATGAGGGAGGGAGGAGAGGGAACAAAGGCAGGTGAGTTACAAGAAGATAGACAAGACAAGGAGGGAGCAGGGCCAGGAGACGAGACATGAGAGCACATGGCATGTCATAAGAAACAATGCCATGTGTCTCACACAAAACAAAGCAAAAGTTTAAACATGTTATTTGGATGCTCATGCTCTTCCATGCTCTCTGATTGGTCCATGGGCGGAATTTAACGTGCCAATGGACAATAAATAACTCTTGCTGACGTCTACAATTGGAATTTTTCTGAACTCTTTCCACAGCCTTTGGCTGTATAGGGGGCTGTATTGAGCTGTTATGGTTTGTGTCTTTTCTTTCCCGTATCTATTTTATTTGTGTAAAGTCCTGTCTCTTGTCATGTGGTTTGTAGTTCTCTGTAGTTCTTCGTTTTATTGGTCATGTCCTGATGTCTCCCAGGTTTTTTTGTTCCATTTTTAACCCCAGTTTAAAAAGTCCTTTAACCCCAAGTCCTTGTGTTTCTCTTGTTCTTCATTGGTTGTTGAAAGTGCAACTGATGGTTTGTACCTGCCTGTTTATGGATGAACTGGTTTTGTTTTCTGTATTAAATGTTATATCTATAAACTCCGCTTATACTGCCCGCCTGCTTCTGCTTTCGAACCTATCGTGACATGAGCACAGAAATCATACTTCATGCATCTAACTGGATTTTAAACAAATGGATAACGTTGAATATGACACCTCGACATGTTTAACAGTCTAAAGCATTCAGAATGCATGTAACAGTTTGATTCATCTTCTCTATTGGAGCCAAAACGGGTTCTCTATTGCACTGTGAAGCACCTTTTTAAAGTTTACATTTAGGTTCATGTCAAATTTTCCTATCAGATGATTGAATGATTTATTGATTTAATTTGAATAAAAATTTCACTTAACAAAATTGTACTATTTTATTACATATTTTTACAATGTGGCGAAAATGAATTAAATTACAAAAATAAACTTCTAATTTAAAATATGGAATCATACTTTTTTATTTTGTATTACTGTTATACCAGATGTATTAACTTATGAATGTATTTATTTATTTACAATGTAAAATTACCAGTACATTACCTGTATATTTACAGTCAATTCCCTTAATGTTTAAATGTAATCTAATGCATTGCGAAATGTAAAAAACGGGTATATCAACTGTAAATTTCAAACGTTAAAACTACAACTCCTTCATATATATGCAGTGTGTTGTGCATTATTTCGTATATGTTTTTCGAGAGTATAACGTGACCTTTTAAATGATATCTTACCTGAATGTGTCCCATGTCATGAGCACGCTTCACGTCATATTTGATAAGGAAATCTCCATCGATGAGTGTGCCTTCACAGTCAGGACAGGACCTCTGTTGGTCCAGTGTTGGAGAAAATGATACATGGGCCTGAACACAGGAGCACAGAAGGATTAAATAATCAGTCATTAATAGAATAATGCACACTATCAGTGAATCACTTTTGTCATTTCACCTTTTTCTCACTGACAGTTTTCTCCACTAGTGGGAGAAGATCATTGGTAATGAATGTGCCATAGGCATCCACAAACTCAATGCCCTGAGGCTCATAGATATCTGCCACAATCTATGGGTGAAAAACAGGACAGATAATTCAATCTTAGTGTGTTTTGTAAGTAATCTGTAATATGTAGAATACTGTCAAGTAAAGAACCTCAAAGTGCTGAACCAGCTGTTTGGGTTTGACTCTGATCATGAGCTCATATTTGCCAAACACACGTTGAACAAGTTCCTCGTGGGTGAGAATGAAAATGATGCTGCTGTTTGCGGCCACGTTCACATTAACTGAGAACTTTTCCATCTTTCTACCCGAAGCCCTGAAAAACACCAACAATTACAGTCCTAATTTACATTGTTTAGTGACAGGTCACCCCAAAATGAAGATCATGTCATCGTTTATTTCCCTTGTTGTCGTTTCAGACCTGTATGACATTTATTTTGCAAAAACCAAACATTTTGGAGTTGTTTTTTAATACTATATAACTGAATTTTTGGTTAATAACCTTCCTCAAAATATCCTATTTGTCTCCTACAGCAGAAAGATTTAAAATGAGGGGTGAATAAATGACAGAATGTTCATTTTTTTGGTTGACCATCCCTTTACGATGTTTAGGAAGTTTAGACTCTATTAGTTCTTCTGACCTGACCAGTCCAGCCGTTCGTCCGGATGATACCGCCTGTTCATATTGCTTCTTGGCCTTCTCTTTCTCTTTCACCTCGCCTGTATATATTTTACCATCAATCTCCCTATAAAACAATCATTTATGTGTCAGAACATCTGTCATTGTCATGTGTTCTGAATTCACGTGTTTTAGGAGGAAAAATGACCCACATGCTGAAGTTGGTGATGAAGGATGTCTTGGGGAGCTCAACCTCAAAAAACACTTCCTGCGAGATGCTGGCTTTATTGAGAACTTTAGTGGTCATGACAGTGTGAGCGAAACGAGCCGTCACCTTACAGTCCACCTTCACGCTCTGCACCTCTATCTGAAAAGAGAAGACTTTGAGTCATGACTAATATTTACCTTAGAGGACAAAACATTGTGTGAGTTTGACTTCAAATAAATATGTTGTAAGCATGATTGTTTCTGTTGATTCAGACTGCTGTTTTTCACCCGAGATCAGGGTCAGCTTCGACCACCCTTAAACTTAAAATGCACATTTTATTCTGTATAAATCTTTATTTTTGGTTTAAAGAAGACTTCCCACCTGACTGCTGCTCACACTTCGCTTCTGTGAGAAATAGATAAAAGTACAAAAATGATTAATTAAAATACACATTAAAGAGTTAATGTTTATTCTGTGTTGATTTTTACATTTGTTTAGATCTTACAGTAATTCTTAACTAAGGTGGCTAATATGTACGATGTTATTTGTACATTATAGAACTTTCTTTCGCATATGTGATGGATAGGTTTCAGGGAAGGGTTTCAGTCTTGCTATTTTAAAAATCATACAAATTCTTATTAATAGCTCCCTTGAAAATAGTTTAATATAGTTATAATAAAGGTATAATAAACACATTCCTTCATTTTAAATGGGATTTTACAGGGGAAAAATGTATAAAACTGCAACAAAGCCAATTGAAAATATAAATGTAAACGGACATATTTGTTGAATGTGCATCAAACATCAACACATGTCTTTGAATGGTCAATACCTTTAACAGTCCGTTCATGTTGACACGAGTGCCCTACAGGAGAAATTGAAACACTTTTTAATACTTTGCATAATGAGATTTTATCTTTCTCACTTCCATTACTTTTATTTCTTCAAAACGATGATGTTCCATGGTATCTCTTAACCCTTTCTCACACTTTTGAAAATAATGGGTTTAAATGATTAAAGACACACAGATATGTCTTGCCTTCAACAGGTTTTAAAAAACAGGTAATTTACAATACATTTACATTTATTAATTAGGCAGATGATTTTATCCAAAAGTTTTCATCACAAGTATTGTACAGTATACATCTATCACTGTAGAGTAAACAGGGCTGAGATGTCTTCAAGAACACTTCAGTTATTATCTGCCCACACTGAGATTCAAACCAACAACCTTCTGATTACAACTCTCTAACCACCAGAACACAACAGAACACAACTGATCCCCACAGTTACAAATATTTATCAAAAATGTTTATTTTTGAGCAGAAACCCTGAAAACAGTCCTTATTAATTTTTGGCTTTTGGAAATATGAAACTTTTATTTGAAGCACTTTAGTAGACTTACCCATTGCTCATTGGACTCTGAGATGAGCAGCGTCTCAAAAGAGCCCGACTGTACATATACAGACACAAAGAGAGCGAACAAGAGAACAGTCCAGCCTGTAGACATGATGAATGTGTGTCTTACTCTCTGAACCCTGCAGATTTAAATGCTTTTCACAGAGCCAATATCAACACAGAGTGTGTGGGTGTATTTATCCAGTCTGGTTTAATAAACTTGTTTGAAATACTTTAATATTCATCATTTGAGCTAGTGACGGATCAACTATTCTGTACTTTTTTTGTTATATTGTTAGTTATTTACATTTGTTTTTTTCTTGCATTATTTTTCTTTGTTTAGATGTTGCACTTTTTTATTATTTACTAATAGTTAATTATTACTTATAAGAAAAGTTTGGAACCTCTGGAAATCCTTGTATTTTACCCAACATTTAAAACTGAAACAAAACTGATAGAGGTGTAATTGTTGACTTGTTAAATAAATGTTCAATAAATTACATTTTTGTTTTCCTTTACAATATATATGACCGTATAAATCTGCAGTGCTGTATTAATGTTTTATGTGTCTTACATGTCAACCTTCCGAAAGAACACATTTGTAAAGCAGTCAATCATTTACACATCCAACATTATAAAATATCATTGAAGTGTTTATTTGATTTTTGGGTTACATTTGCAGTGCATGCAATGTTGTCTCAGTGTGTAACCCTAACAAAAACTCCGGTCCAGTTTTTTCAATGCTCCAGTACAGGCCGGTGGCTTGATTCCCTTAAAGACAAAACAATTATACATTTCTGTCTGTGGTGTAATAGAAAACATAATACAAGACAAGTCTTCACCAAAACAGTTCAAGCAATAAATCAAAGAATGCTGAAAACATACTTTATACAAACTGCATACAAGGCTGAAGAGGGAAGACAGAGCTTTATCTTCCCATTCACTTGTGTGTACCTATAAGGAATATTCATACTTAGAAATCAATAGTTAATGTAATTGATATTGCTTTAATATATAATGCAAACGACTCACCCCATTAATGGTGATCCAAGGTACATGAGTATGTGCTGGTTGAAGCGCTCGCGTCTTTTTTGCGTTCTCATGCATCAAGCTACGGCCCAGATCTCCTGCAGCACAGGACTCTATCACTGACCAATTGACAAAAGGTGCACACTGTTGCAAACACTGTAAAGACAAACATCATATAGTTTAATAAATCATAAGAAGCACACTTCTGTCTTGACTCCCATTGAAAATGAATGAAAAGCCACTTACAGACTTTGCAGACTTTAGTACATCTGCAGATGACTCCATGCAGTAGATGACATGGAATGCCGAGTGGCCAGCAGAATGCCAAATACATGCCTGTGAAAAGACAAAGAACTCTAAAAGTCACCCAAAATGCTAATTGACATGAATATGCAAACCATTTTAGCTTGGTCTCATCTTCATTTCCTTCGGCAGATCTAGACTTTGTAAAAACTGTCAGTGAAACTGAGAGCTGAAAGCAAATAATTTATCCTAAAGATATTCATCCTTGAATAACTATGACTCACACTGCTGATCTACAGGGATTCATAAGTGGATGTGATTGGTTACAGGTTTATCACATCATTAACTGGAATAGTTTCGGAATACACCCGGCAATGGTTAAAAATGATAAATGTGTGCATGACTTATCTTACAGCTTATAAACATACAACAGAAATACATAAACAACTCAATCTCACCTCCATCATGTTAGCGTTACATTCTGCCTCTCCATGTTGACAAATGAAGGATTTCTCTTCAGGATCCACCTTTAACACATCATCACTGAAGTTAACATATCATAGAGCAATAAACAATCATAAACAGATTGAGTCTTATAAAGAAAGGAATTTCACCTGGGCATTGCCAAAAGGCACCAGGTTTACTTTCATGATGTCTTTCAGTAAAGTCCATGTCGGAAAAAGTTGTTCTGTCAGGAAAGTTCTGCAACCTGGACACAGAGTCTCATAGTACAGACTGACATCCACCAGAGGAACCATGGGGTCCGGTTGAGTCGCTCTCAGTTCCATACATTGTTTCCGTACCTTGTAAAAAGTATTAAATGAGAACGAAATAGTGTTGAGATTGTAAAATAAAGTGACATTTGTCAGATATGGTGACATGAACACAGACACCCAGAGCAGTGGACTGGATGGGTCAGTGGGTTAACCGTTACCGTCTTGTTGTTTTACAGTAAAGTGTTTCAAAATAGTTGAAAGCAAGTTTTTTTTCCAATTATTCATTATTTTAAGGACAACCACACACTGCTAATCCTTTACTATTATAAACTTCTCATTTAAAATACAATTTTACTTCTTAAATGGATTCAATATCCCAAAATATTAATTCTGTCATCTTTTAAGTTGCTCCAAAACTGTTTTTTTTTTGCTGAAGACAAAGAAATCTTTTTGTTAACAAATGTTAAAGGGAACAGTGGTAACTTTACTACACTACACAAAAATAAAGCAGTTTACTCTGTTCATATGAAGGAACTTTATGTTTCAATTTTATGCCGTGTTATCCATATTTTGGATTTTCAAAAGCATTAAATTACAGTTAAATCAAGTCATTTTTCGTCTCTACGGTGTATTATATTCTTCAAGAAACCTTAGTTTGTATACACCAGAACAAAAAAAACTCAGATAGAACTAGCTTGATTATGAGTAAATGATGACACATTCATTAAATTCAATATTGTTTTATCAATCCCAGCACTTTTGTACGATATCAAACAATATATAAATCTTCTAAAAGATCAATTAAATGTGACACGAGGCAATAGAAATGGACTATTTTAGAAAGAGTTTAGAAGAAGAACAGACCCTGAAACCTTGTGTGCTGTCTAATTGGAAACTTACTTTCAAAAGCATGACATTCATTTCATAGCACAATGATGCCTTTGACACTGAAATGGATGTGTATGTTTTAGTTCCTCTAGCCCATAACGTAATAATAAATCACCATATATTATAATGCATTATATAGGCAAAACAAGATGAAAAGTTTTTGTTGAAAAGTATCACAAAGATTAAACTTAGTTAAATTATTTACACCCTGGCTATTATCTTCACCATCCTTAAGAGCATTATTTCTCATGTATCTTGTCATGTGGTTTTTCTTTTACGAACCTTTTTCATCAAAAATGTCCACCAAGTTATATATATATATATGCATTAACTTCATTGGTTCAGGTGTATAGACTTACCCCACACTCTAAGGCAATCTCCAGAGAGCGGCACCATTGGGATGGAGGGTATCCACAAGGTTTTGGATGAGACTCACACTGGATCTCATAAACGCTGATGAATATGAGAGATAACACCTGAAGCTGGAAAGCGTTCATTCTGTGGGTATTCCTGTGAGCGTTCAGTAAACTGTACAATCATGTATGAGCTCTTCTTCCATCTGACCAACCTCAAACATCCAATTACAGCTCCAGCTGAACAGACACAACACACTGACCGCAGATCAGTCCGGCAGAAAATCATCTCTTAACTCAACACACATCAAAATACTGGTAATGTTAAGTGTGCCACATCAAGATTGATGACAATCGTGTTATAATCTTGGCTTTTTTTGTGTGTTGTGTTAAAGGCTGTGGATTTTGAACATCAAATACCGCTAAAGTACAAGAAAAGGAAATGATCAGGAAAGGATGAGGTCATGCAAACACATCTGACAGGAATGTCATGTAAAACTACTGTCTGTTAACATTTATATTTATTTTCTTTGTTTGTTTGCAAAAGTCAGCAAAGTTAACCTCAAATAAAGAACATTAGAAATCATCTTTATTTTATTTTTTTAATTCTGTTGTGCTTCTTGTAATAGATAACATAAGTCTATCTTTACTTCAGGACTGTAGACTGACCTGCAGTCATCTCCAGATCTCTTGAAGAAAATACACAACACTGTAATTCATTTCCAGAGATTTGATCAGAGTTACACGTAAGATCTTTTTCTTCTAGATTTTGTCTGAAATGTTTATCTCAGTTGTGTGTATTGATTTGTATGGTTGTTATTTGTTTCTACATGTTTATCTCAGTTGTGTGTATTGATTTGTTGGGTTGTTATTTGTTTCTACATGTTTATCTCAGTTGTGTGTATTGATTTGTTGGGTTGTTATTTGTTTCTACATGTTTATCTCAGTTGTGTGTATTGATTTGTTGGGTTGTTATTTGTTTCTACATGTTTATCTCAGTTGTGTGTATTGATTTGTTGGGTTGTTGTTTGTTTCTACATGTTTATCTCAGTTGTGTGTATTGATTTGTATGGTTGTTATTTGTTTCTTCATGTTTATCTCAGTTGTGTGTATTGATTTGTTGGGTTGTTATTTGTTTCTACATGTTTATCTCAGTTGTGTGTATTGATTTGTGTGGTTGTTGTTTGTTTCTACATGTTTATCTCAGTTGTGTGTATTGATTTGTATGGTTGTTATTTGTTTCTACATGTTTATCTCAGTTGTGTGTATTGATTTGTTGGGTTGTTGTTTGTTTCTACATGTTTATCTCAGTTGTGTGTATTGATTTGTATGGTTGTTATTTGTTTCTACATGTTTATCTCAGTTGTGTGTATTGATTTGTTGGGTTGTTGTTTGTTTCTACATGTTTATTTCAGTTGTGTGTATTGATTTGTTGGGTTGTTGTTTGTTTCTACATGTTTATTTCAGTTGTGTGTATTGATTTGTTGGGTTGTTATTTGTTTCTACATGTTTATCTCAGTTGTGTGTATTGATTTGTTGGGTTGTTGTTTGTTTCTACATGTTTATCTCAGTTGTGTGTATTGATTTGTTGGGTTGTTGTTTGTTTCTTCATGTTTATCTCAGTTGTGTGTATTGATTTGTTGGGTTGTTATTTGTATCTACATGTTAATTTCAGTTGTGTGTATTGATTTGTATGGTTGTTGTTTGTTTCTACATGTTTATCTCAGTTGTGTGTATTGATTTGTTGGGTTGTTGTTTGTTTCTTCATGTTTATCTCAGTTGTGTGTATTGATTTGTATGGTTGTTATTTGTTTCTTCATGTTTATCTCAGTTGTGTGTATTGATTTGTTGGGTTGTTGTTTGTTTCTTCATGTTTATCTCAGTTGTGTGTATTGATTTGTTGGGTTGTTGTTTGTTTCTTCATGTTTATCTCAGTTGTGTGTATTGATTTGTTGGGTTGTTATTTGTTTCTTCATGTGTATCTCAGTTGTGTGTATTGATTTGTTGGGTTGTTATTTGTTTCTTCATGTTTATCTCAGTTGTGTGTATTGATTTGTTGGGTTGTTGTTTGTTTCTACATGTTTATCTCAGTTGTGTGTATTGATTTGTTGGGTTGTTGTTTGTTTCTACATGTTTATCTCAGTTGTGTGTATTGATTTGTTGGGTTGTTGTTTGTTTCTTCATGTTTATCTCAGTTGTGTGTATTGATTTGTTGGGTTGTTATTTGTTTCTTCATGTTTATCTCAGTTGTGTGTATTGATTTGTTGGGTTGTTATTTGTTTCTACATGTTTATCTCAGTTGTGTGTATTGATTTGTTGGGTTGTTGTTTGTTTCTACATGTTTATCTCAGTTGTGTGTATTGATTTGTTGGGTTGTTGTTTGTTTCTTCATGTTTATCTCAGTTGTGTGTATTGATTTGTTGGGTTGTTATTTGTTTCTTCATGTTTATCTCAGTTGTGTGTATTGATGTTCTGGGTTGTTATTTGTTTCTACATGTTTATTTCAGTTGTGTGTATTGATTTGTATGGTTGTTGTTTGTTTCTACATGTTTATCTCAGTTGTGTGTATTGATTTGTTGGGTTGTTGTTTGTTTCTACATGTTTATCTCAGTTGTGTGTATTGATTTGTTGGGTTGTTATTTGTTTCTACATGTTTATCTCAGTTGTGTGTATTGATTTGTTGGGTTGTTGTTTGTTTCTACATGTTTATCTCAGTTGTGTGTATTGATTTGTTGGGTTGTTGTTTGTTTCTACATGTTTATCTCAGCTGTGTGTATTGATTTGTTGGGTTGTTGTTTGTTTCTACATGTTTATCTCAGTTGTGTGTATTGATTTGTTGGGTTGTTGTTTGTTTCTTCATGTTTATCTCAGTTGTGTGTATTGATTTGTTGGGTTGTTATTTGTTTCTTCATGTTTATCTCAGTTGTGTGTATTGATTTGTTGGGTTGTTATTTGTTTCTTCATGTTTATCTCAGTTGTGTGTATTGATTTGTTGGGTTGTTATTTGTTTCTACATGTTTATCTCAGTTGTGTGTATTGATTTGTTGGGTTGTTATTTGTTTCTACATGTTTATCTCAGTTGTGTGTATTGATTTGTTGGGTTGTTATTTGTTTCTTCATGTTTATCTCAGTTGTGTGTATTGATTTGTTGGGTTGTTATTTGTTTCTACATGTTTATCTCAGTTGTGTGTATTGATTTGTTGGGTTGTTGTTTGTTTCTTCATGTTTATCTCAGTTGTGTGTATTGATTTGTTGGGTTGTTATTTGTTTCTACATGTTTATTTCAGTTGTGTGTATTGATTTGTATGGTTGTTGTTTGTTTCTACATGTTTATCTCAGTTGTGTGTATTGATTTGTTGGGTTGTTGTTTGTTTCTACATGTTTATCTCAGTTGTGTGTATTGATTTGTTGGGTTGTTATTTGTTTCTACATGTTTATCTCAGTTGTGTGTATTGATTTGTTGGGTTGTTGTTTGTTTCTACATGTTTATCTCAGTTGTGTGTATTGATTTGTTGGGTTGTTGTTTGTTTCTACATGTTTATCTCAGTTGTGTGTATTGATTTGTTGGGTTGTTGTTTGTTTCTTCATGTTTATCTCAGTTGTGTGTATTGATTTGTTGGGTTGTTATTTGTTTCTTCATGTTTATCTCAGTTGTGTGTATTGATGTTCTGGGTTGTTATTTGTTTCTACATGTTTATCTCAGTTGTGTGTATTGATGTTCTGGGTTGTTATTTGTTTCTACATGTTTATTTCAGTTGTGTGTATTGATTTGTATGGTTGTTGTTTGTTTCTACATGTTTATCTCAGTTGTGTGTATTGATTTGTTGGGTTGTTGTTTGTTTCTACATGTTTATCTCAGTTGTGTGTATTGATTTGTTGGGTTGTTATTTGTTTCTACATGTTTATCTCAGTTGTGTGTATTGATTTGTATGGTTGTTGTTTGTTTCTACATGTTTATCTCAGTTGTGTGTATTGATTTGTTGGGTTGTTGTTTGTTTCTACATGTTTATCTCAGCTGTGTGTATTGATTTGTTGGGTTGTTATTTGTTTCTACATGTTTATCTCAGTTGTGTGTATTGATTTGTTGGGTTGTTGTTTGTTTCTACATGTTTATCTCAGTTGTGTGTATTGATTTGTTGGGTTGTTGTTTGTTTCTACATGTTTATCTCAGTTGTGTGTATTGATTTGTTGGGTTGTTGTTTGTTTCTACATGTTTATCTCAGTTGTGTGTATTGATTTGTTGGGTTGTTATTTGTTTCTACATGTTTATCTCAGTTGTGTGTATTGATTTGTTGGGTTGTTATTTGTTTCTACATGTTTATCTCAGTTGTGTGTATTGATTTGTTGGGTTGTTATTTGTTTCTACATGTTTATCTCAGTTGTGTGTATTGATTTGTTGGGTTGTTATTTGTTTCTACATGTTTATCTCAGTTGTGTGTATTGATTTGTTGGGTTGTTGTTTGTTTCTTCATGTTTATCTCAGTTGTGTGTATTGATTTGTTGGGTTGTTGTTTGTTTGCACAGTTAATGTAATTTTTTAAGTTTTTAATTAATCTTTGTGGGGTTTCCACAGATTCAAGAGGTTCAGTGTTGGGTCTGAACTGTAAGTGGGTGGTTTGGGTTAAAAGGAAGGATCCAGCACGCCTCGGTTTCGTCCTTTAGTCCAACCCCAGGACATCGCTCGAGTTCGATGTGTCATAGATATAAAAAATACATCAAATAAAATGTAGTACGATATAATCATTATTACCACAAGAAATTGTCATGGCTTCATATGAAACCTTAGGGCAATTCTGTGAGTATATTATCTAGGTTTTTTGTTCTGATTTCATATATCTAAATCTATTTATGTATTCCTTATCATTTTCTCAAGTCTTAACATTTTCTGTTATTTAAAAAGTATTGGGAGTATACCCACTTAACTTTGAAATAATAAATCCTCTCTCAGAGTTAAATTGAATTGGTGAGCAAAGTTATTTTTCTCCATTATCACTGAGGAAATAAAATCAACACTCAAATGCTTTCGGCTGAAAATAATTTATTATTATTTAATTTTGAAAATATATTAGTCTTTTAAATACCATTGGATGTCAAAAGCACTTATGGGCATGATTTCTTTTTTGTGCTTAATTTGTTGATTGACCTTTTCATGAAGTCTGAGGGTCAAAATCTGCAGATATATGTCTTATTACGTTTCATTCATTCATTATCCGTCTGTTCATGACATACTGTACACCAGCACTAGGCAGATGTGAAATGGGGCTTCAATAATATAAAACATAATGACAAATAAAAAAAGACACAGAGTTTGGGAAGCTATATACAGTCCCTATATAGATGGCATGTCTGTTCTTAAAAGCACCATTAAACCAGATACTTGGCATTGCTTTAAAATCAAATTCCCTCTTTCTCAGTTGAAGCTTAGCCCCTGTCTGCGTCATATCACAGCTTAGGTTTTTCATAACTGATGTCATTGCTGATGCTCTACTCGGCCTTCTTTGACTTTCTCTTGCGGGTTCCTTCGCCCAGGTCCTCCTTGGTTTTTGTAGGGGAGAGGGGTGCGGAGGCAGCAGCGGGCACGGAGTGGTGGTGATCATGGGACTCTTCCCCTCCAAGGGGAGATCTGAACAGCAGGTGGCACAACCAGGACTCGATGAGGGCGAAGGGCGATCCGTGAGAATGACGGGCCGTCATAACCACCTGCGTAAAGAGTAAACGGGAGACATTTGTGTTTTTCAATGTGTTTCTATGAAGGCTTTTTTCTCCTCGAGTCAAAAGAGAAGGCATAAAAGGTTTCAGAACATGAGTTTTTAGGTCATAACCTCTCAGCTGAGAATGAACAACAATGGCAGTTACGCTTACATAAATATCACTAACTATAGATTTGCATTTTTTAAACAGTGCTTGCAAGATAGTCCAACGAAATTTCTGTATGCAAATCAATACAAAGATCTGTGAACTGAGTAGTCAAACTGGATTTATTGTAAGTTATTACTATCAGACAGACTCTTGTACCTTGGATGTGGCCATGAAAAGAGTAAAGAGGCAGATGAGAAGGGTCTTTGATACCGGGAGCACGTGAGCCTCCTGCAGTGTGAACAGAACGGCTCCATACAGACTGGCTTTGGTAGGGCTGGAAACACAAGAATAAATTCAGGACATGAAACAAAACTGCCAAAGACATCGGCCATCTGAAACAAGTGACTTTAAGCTCATAAATATTAAAGGATGTGTTATACCATCAAAGTAACAAAAGCAAATGCAGAAGTCTTTGTACTCGTGTCGTGTCATTTTAAACATATATGGTTTTCTTTCTTCAGTAAAAAATAATCACACATGTGGCCATTTACAATCTGTATAACAGCATTTGTGTTTCTTGCTAGATTATTATTTAAAAATTATAATCATAGTGTATGCCCTATAAATGTAACACCTCTCTTCATAAAACTGCATTGGCTTCCTGTAGCAGCTCGCATTGAATTTAAATGTCTTCTCATTGCCTGCAAGACCACCACCGGTTCAGCACCCACTTACCTTAACTCACTAATGCAAAGATATAGACCCTCAAGATCTCTGCGCTCCGCAAATGAGCTGAGACTTGTAGTACCAGCTCAAAAGGGTAAGAAATCTCTCTCTCTCTCTCTCTCTCTCTCTCTCTCTCTCTCTCTCTCTCTCTCTCTCTCTCTCTCTCTCTCTCTCTCTCTCTCTCTCTGGTCTCTCTCTGGTCTCTCTCTGGTCTCTCTCTCTCTGGTCTCTCTCTCTCTGGTCTCTCTCTGGTCTCTCTCTGGTCTCTCTCTCTCTGGTCTCTCTCTGGTCTCTCTCTGGTCTCTCTCTCTCTGGTCTCTCTCTCTCTGGTCTCTCTCTGGTCTCTCTCTGGTCTCTCTCTCTCTGGTCTCTCTCTGGTCTCTCTCTCTCTTTCTCTCTCTGGTCTCTCTCTCTGGTCTCTCTCTCTGGTCTCTCTCGTCTCCCTCTCTCTCTCTCTCTCTGGTCTCTCTCTCTCTCTCTCTCTCTCTCTCTCTCTCTCTCTCTCTCTCTCTCTCTCTCTCTCTCTCTCTCTCTCTCTCTCTCTCTCTCTCTGGTCTCTCTCTCTCTCTCTCTGGTCTCTCTCTCTCTCTCTCTGGTCTCTCTCTCTCTCTCTCTGGTCTCTCTCTCTGGAACGTTCTCTGCTTCAGTTCCTCGATGGTGGAACGATCTTCCTCTGGCTTCACGCTTGTCAGACTCGGTCTCTATCTTTAAAAAACTCCTAAAAACTCATCTTTTCCGGCTACATCTAACTCACTAACTCACTACTTTTCTAACTACTCACTCTATCAAAAAAAAAAAAAAAAAAAAATCTTTTGTAACTTCTCTCTCTGTGTAACTCGGTAACATTGTTGTAGCACTTGTTCACCTATTGTTGTATCGGCTATTTACCGCTTCATTGTCTCCTCGAATATTGTAAGTCGCTTTGGATAAAAGCGTCTGCTAAATGACTAAATGTAAATGTAAATGTAAATGTAAATGGTCCAAATTGTGAAATTTAGTGGCATGTAGAGGTGAGGTTATGATTGGCAAACAACGGCTCAGTCCTCCTGACAATGACATGAAATGGCATGAGGGGGACTAAAAGACACATTGTCATTTTTGGGTGAACTGTTCCTTTAAGCTTTTAACAACATTGAAGCATTTGTGGACAGTTATACGTACAATGACATGTTGAGGATTTCATTGGTCTCTGGCTTCCACACTCCACGCAACAGCTGCTCAAAATTGGCCATGAGAGCGACCCCTGACCCTGCGAGTATTTATAGAGCAAGACAATCAGCAAAGCATCAGATATCCCCACAGCAACTGTTTTTTAAGAGAATCATATAACCCAAAACAGAGATATAAGAAACTTGCCCTTGACATATCCAGTGATAACCATGATCAGCCACCCGTGATGATAAGCATGGTGAGCGTGATGTACTCCGGCCGCAATTTTACGGGTTCGGACGACTTCCTTCAAGGCCACGAGCACAAGTTTCACAGGCAGAAATGCTACACATTTGTAGAACAAGTTAAGAGGGCAGAAAAAGATCAGATACCTGCAAAGACATGAAAAAAACTGAATCAACATCTCCTTTTACATTTAAAGAAATGAATGGTTATAGAAGTTATTATATTTAATTATATTTAACATGTGAGTTTTAAAAATCACTGACAGGGATTCTGATAGGATCATTCAGGAATGTTTTTGGGCATTTGTGGTTTTTAAGTTTGAAAATTTTACATTTCAAGGCAATATTATATTTCTGTGTTACCAAAATGTTGCTTTAATTTGATAATTGTTCCAAACTGACAAACAGTAAAGTAATACATGAGTAATAACATCTCCTTGATACTTATGTTTTAATTTAAACCATACGATGTGTATGTAATTTGGAACTCGCAGT
>CM065654.1:10322572-10348883 GCA_033220385.1 Triplophysa yarkandensis
ATAAATGACTAATTATGTGTGGACCCTTAAATTGCACATGTCTCATTTTCCTGTGAGTGTGAACAATGATCACATTAAGATATTGTTTATTAGTTGCAGAAAAGTAGAGGTTACAGGAATATAGGATCACATTTTAAACACATAAGCAAGAGTTTGCATTGTAGTTTATTCATCTGAAAGGCCATCTCAGCGATGTCATTTCATCCCTCTCAAAGCCCTGCAAAGAGACCAAACATGTGATGAGTGACAGTTATCATTCTGGCCAGACCATAAATATGTTAAAGAAAGTTTATTTGAAAAACAAAATATCCTTACATGATGTCCTCTACGGACGCTTTTAGTCTGGATGAGATCTCAATCCAAATCCTGCAAAATAAGAAAACTGGTTTAATGACAAGACCAAGAACATTATTCACATTATTACATCTGAGCTTGTGCTTCAGAACTCTTGGCTTAAATAGTAAAATCAAAGTCAACAGAGTCGATCTGCTGGGGAAAAAAGTCAGTCATCACATGCACTCAAAGAGAAATCACTGAAAGAAAAGAAACTTACCAATCTTTAACAGTTCAGAAGTCTGATTCAGCTGTGGTTGATCATGAAGCTGATTCTGGACAAAGGGAAAGAAAAGGGATCAGTTACAAAGAATTTCTTACAAAATGAAGTTTAAGTAACAAGCTGGTTGCTCAGAGCAATTGGCTTATTTTTCGATAAAGTCAACAGAGTCGATCTGCTGGGGAAAAAAGTTCAGTCATCATGTAAACCAGATGATTTATAACAACAGAGCAAAAACCTCCACATACCAGATTCTCTTTATAGGATTCATGAAGTTTGAAGCGTTCATGGACACGCAGTCAGCAGAGCTTTATCTGAATGTGAAGAGAGAATGTTAATTAGGATGTTTTTAATACAATAAATGTCTTTATTTTGTTATATGATGCTCAGAGCAATTGGCTTATTTTTCGATTAAGTCAACAGAGTCGATCTGCTGGGGAAAAAAGTTCAGTCATCATTTGCATCAAATCCTGGAGAAAAATCCTGCAAAAGGGAGGAGAAAACACTTACCAATGAGTGACACTTTCAAGACTCATGGTTACCCATCTGGTGATTTTATAATCTAGTAAAAAAGAGAAAGAGAAGATCAGTAAAGAAACTTTTTAACAAGGAACAGTTTTTTATTCTTCAATAGGATTGCTCAGAGTACTTGGCTTATTTATAATATAATAGTCAACAGAATCGATCTGATGGGGAAAAAAGTCAGTCATCATTGCAATCAAATATCTATATAACAAAGTTATATACTTGTATAATAAAGTTATATACTTATATAATAAAGTTTAACTATCACTGCAATCAAATATCTATATAATATAAAGTTATATACTTATATAATAGTTTAACTATCACTGCAATCAAATATCTATATAACAAAGTTATATACTTATATAATAGTTTAACTATCACTGCAATCAAATATCTATATAATAAAGTTATATACTTATATAATAAAGTTTAACTATCACTGCAATCAAATATCTATATAATAAAGTTATATACTTATATAATAAAGTTATATACTTATATAATAAAGTTATATACTTATATAATAAAGTTTAACTATCACTGCAATCAAATATCTATATAATATAAAGTTTAATTATCATTGCAATCAAATACCTATATAATATAAAGTTATATACTTATATAATAAAGTTTAATTATAATAAATACAATAAAGTTTAATTACAATTATAAATAATCTGAGATTTATTAACTCACTATTTGTAAATGAGATGAAGACAAACTTGTGATCATAGTTTCAATCAAACTTGCCATGATCTGTAAAACACAGAATAAATAACATTAATAAATAATAACATTAATAAATAAATAACAAAATTATGAAGAACATAAATAGTAACAATAGAGTAATAAACTGCATTAGCATTAGCATGAAGAGCTACACATTTGCACACGTGGTGAACCCATGAGAACAGTTAAATCAAAGCTTGAAAAACTACTTCAACATTTACTTTTTATTAAAGCACATGTGTGTAAATGTTTAGTGTTTAAAGTAAGATGTAAAATAATGAACATTAGAAAATGACTTTAACACACTTACCGCTCTGGTCGAGTCACGAGAGAGAGAGAGAGAGAGAGCGCGAGTGCGCAGGCGCGTTATATATAGACTCCGCGCATGCGCACTCGTACAGGAATGTGAAAAACTCATTTAATATTTAATCTAAACCAATACAATATAAATAAGTTTATATACTTTAATATTAGTAAAACCATCATTTAAAACCACACAGCTATCTATATTTAAATATATGTATATATATTTTCTTTATGTTTAACTTTTAATCTAATATTCTGGAATATTCTTTCAAGTTTTTCTAGAAGGATTATTTTTATAAATATAATGGACATGCATTCTTTCACAGTTCATGTTTGTATTTCACATAAAATCCCTAAAACACAAAGTATGCTGAATAAATGACTTCAGCTTTATTCTGTCACTGGTCATGTGATTGATTGTGATCATTACAGGAACATTGGCACATGTGATTGATCACATTAACACATGTCTTGTGTGTTATATTGATCAGTGATGTCAGGGTTACTCCCTGCTCATTGTGTTAATTCCACTCATTAACAGCTGATATTAAAGTCATCTCAACACCTTTGTCTTCTTAAACTTTCCTTCAAATGTGTGAAGTGGTGAAGTCCATTCATTCTTAACTTAAGAAACTTCATCACAACTCAGAATAGATTTCATTCTAATGTATATGATATGTCTTTAACCTCTGTATGGTGTCTTGTGTCTCACACTTGCAGAACTTTCATGTAAAGATCAGGGTTTAATGTTGAATAGTGCCCATTCTTTTCTTATAGGTTTGGTTTGTCTTCATCTTGCTGGAAGAAAAAAAAAGTTTGTTTGAATGTTTTAACTTTGTGCTTTAAACCCATAATGAGAAATAAAACATGCTGTCATGTGTCCAAGTGTTTTAAATGTTGAAGTTTCTTCTTATCAAGAAAGAAAGAGGTGTATTGATTTCCTGTCAGCTCACGTTAAACAAACATATAGCAGATCCGTCTAGGATCACACACGTCTGACCTCAGATCCGGTCTCAACATGAGCGTGTCAGAGGAAGACCGTCTGGGCTTCTATCCCAGAGATCCTTCCTTTCTTCCGCACGGCCAGGAGTTCACATGACCTAGGCAGGCTGTGCGACTGGGTTTGACCTTTGGGTCCAGACTGAAATCCCAGCAGGAGAATAGTGCTGGTGTCTCCGGGCCGCCCGTCCGTGTGCCACGAGGAACAGAGGATCCGACCACAGCGGGTGGTCATCAGGGTGGCAGATCCGCATACTTGTCTTCAGAATGTCCATTACTACATCACGAGCGGCTGGGGTTTGTCGAGACTCGTCCGGTGTTTGCTCTTTAATCAGTCGGAGATTAGGCCGGTCGAGCAGGGTAACATGCTGAGACTGAGGTCAAGGAAGTGCCGGGTGTTTTATTGATCAGGGTGAGATGGGAAGTGTGTGCTCAGACTGAAATTATTAACTTTATTAAGTGCATTTCAGGTTTGACATAAAGGGAAACAAATGTCTGTCATCATTTACTCACCTCTGAGCGGTTTTACATCTCTACACATGAATGAACACCGAGAAAGATTCCTGGAATAACATATTAGGATTTCGGTTTGTCTGTTGAAGGAAGTTTAAGGTTCATTTGGACTACCATCTGTGCTAAAATTGTAGTCAATGGTGTCCACGAACATTTGTCCAAATATCTATCACTGTGGTCACCCCCGAGAATAAGAAATGTATACAGCAACAACAGGAGAGTGAGATATTCATGTAAGCTATAGCTTCGACATTCTTCAAAATATCTCTTGTACACCTATTGTTGTATCAGCTATTTACCGCTTCATTGTCTCCTCGACTATTGTAAGTCACTTTGGATAAAAGCGTCTGCTAAATGACTAAATGTAAATGTAATCTTATTTTTATATCTTTATATATTTATATCTTATTGTGTGGAAATTATCTTCCAAATATCTGTTTATCCGATGTTTATATAGGATCAACATCACACATTCCTTATTTAGTTTCAGTCATAACATTACTATTCATATTTTCCCCAACATTGTTGACAACTAAATAAAAATAATGTTTGATGGTTTTATAAAGAATGATTTAAGGATTTGTTGAATAATAATAATAGGGCAGATTCACACAAATCATTATTAATATTTGTGGTCACTGATTCATTTATACTAAATCTGCACATGTGTAAATAAACAAAAAATACTCTATATATTATAATTATAATTATATATGAAATAGATTATTATGTTCAGAACACTTTTTATTAAATGTGAATTATATCAGCATGTTCTATATTTGTATTTCCTGTTTGTACATTTTTATATTTATGCCAAGAAAGAAAAAAAGAATAATCTTGATAAAAAAGAATAATCTTGATAATCTTGATAAAAAAGAATAATCTTGATAATCTTGATAAAAAAGAATAATCTTGATAATCTTGATAAAAAAAGAATAATCTTGATAATCTTGATAAAAAAGAATAATCTTGATAATCTTGATAAAAAAGAATAATCTTGATAAAAAAGAATAATCTTGATAAAAAAGAATAATCTTGATAATCTTGATAAGAAAGAATAATCTTGATAATCTTGATAAAAAAGAATAATCTTGATAATCTTGATCAAAAAGAATAATCTTGATAATCTTGATAAAAAAGAATAATCTTGATAATCTTGATCAAAAAGAATAATCTTGATAATCTTGATAAAAAAGAATAATCTTGATAATCTTGATAAAAAAGAATAATCTTGATAAAAAAGAATAATCTTGATAAAAAAGAATAATCTTGATAAAAAAGAATAATCTTGATAATCTTGATAAAAAAGAATAATCTTGATAATCTTGATAAAAAAGAATAATCTTGATAAAAAAGAATAATCTTGATAATCTTGATAGGAAAGAATAATCTTGATAATCTTGATAAAAAAGAATAATCTTGATAATCTTGATAAAAAAGAATAATCTTGATAATCTTGATAAAAAAGAATAATCTTGATAAAAAAGAATAATCTTGATAAAAAAGAATAATCTTGATAAAAAAGAATAATCTTGATAATCTTGATAAAAAAGAATAATCTTGATAAAAAAGAATAATCTTGATAAAAAAGAATAATCTTGATAATCTTGATAAAAAAGAATAATCTTGATAATCTTGATAAAAAAGAATAATCTTGATAAAAAAGAATAATCTTGATAATCTTGATAAAAAAAGAATAATCTTGATAATCTTGATAAAAAAGAATAATCTTGATAATCTTGATAAAAAAGAATAATCTTGATAAAAAAGAATAATCTTGATAAAAAAGAATAATCTTGATAATCTTGATAAAAAAGAATAATCTTGATAAAAAAGAATAATCTTGATAAAAAAGAATAATCTTGATAATCTTGATAAGAAAGAATAATCTTGATAATCTTGATAAAAAAGAATAATCTTGATAATCTTGATAAGAAAGAATAATCTTGATAATCTTGATAAAAAAGAATAATCTTGATAATCTTGATAAAAAAGAATAATCTTGATAATCTTGATAAAAAAGAATAATCTTGATAATCTTGATAAAAAAGAATAATCTTGATAATCTTGATAAAAAAAGAATAATCTTGATAATCTTGATAAAAAAGAATAATCTTGATAATCTTGATAATCTTGATAAAAAAGAATAATCTTGATAAAAAAGAATAATCTTGATAAAAAAGAATAATCTTGATAATCTTGATAAGAAAGAATAATCTTGATAATCTTGATAAAAAAGAATAATCTTGATAATCTTGATAAAAAAGAATAATCTTGATAATCTTGATAAGAAAGAATAATCTTGATAATCTTGATAAAAAAGAATAATCTTGATAATCTTTATAAAAAAGAATAATCTTGATAATCTTGATAAAAAAGAATAATCTTGATAATCTTGATAAAAAAGAATAATCTTGATAATCTTGATAAAAAAGAATAATCTTGATAATCTTGATAAAAAAGAATAATCTTGATAAAAAAGAATAATCTTGATAAAAAAGAATAATCTTGATAAAAAAGAATAATCTTGATAATCTTGATAATCTTGATAAAAAAGAATAATCTTGATAATCTTGATAAAAAAGAATAATCTTGATAATCTTGATCAAAAAGAATAATCTTGATAATCTTGATAAAAAAGAATAATCTTGATAATCTTGATAATCTTGATAAAAAAGAATAATCTTGATAAAAAAGAATAATCTTGATAATCTTGATAAAAAAGAATAATCTTGATAATCTTGATAAAAAAGAATAATCTTGCTAATCTTAATCTTGATAATCTTGATAAAAAAGAATAATCTTGATAATCTTGATAAAAAAGAATAATCTTGATAATCTTGATAAAAAAGAATAATCTTGATAATCTTGATAAAAAAGAATAATCTTGATAATCTTGATAAAAAAAGAATAATCTTGATAATCTTGATAAAAAAGAATAATCTTGATAATCTTGATAATCTTGATAAAAAAGAATAATCTTGATAAAAAAGAATAATCTTGATAAAAAAGAATAATCTTGATAATCTTGATAAAAAAGAATAATCTTGATAATCTTGATAAAAAAAGAATAATCTTGATAATCTTGATAAAAAAGAATAATCTTGATAATCTTGATAAAAAAGAATAATCTTGATAAAAAAGAATAATCTTGATAAAAAAGAATAATCTTGATAATCTTGATAAGAAAGAATAATCTTGATAATCTTGATAAGAAAGAATAATCTTGATAATCTTGATAAAAAAGAATAATCTTGATAATCTTGATAAAAAAGAATAATCTTGATAATCTTGATAAGAAAGAATAATCTTGATAATCTTGATAAAAAAGAATAATCTTGATAATCTTGATAAAAAAGAATAATCTTGATAATCTTGATAAAAAAGAATAATCTTGATAATCTTGATAAAAAAGAATAATCTTGATAATCTTGATAAAAAAGAATAATCTTGATAATCTTGATAAAAAAGAATAATCTTGATAAAAAAGAATAATCTTGATAAAAAAGAATAATCTTGATAAAACAGAATAATCTTGATAATCTTGATAATCTTGATAAAAAAGAATAATCTTGATAATCTTGATCAAAAAGAATAATCTTGATAATCTTGATAAAAAAGAATAATCTTGATAATCTTGATCAAAAAGAATAATCTTGATAATCTTGATAAAAAAGAATAATCTTGATAATCTTGATAAAAAAGAATAATCTTGATAAAAAAGAATAATCTTGATAATCTTGATAAAAAAGAATAATCTTGATAATCTTGATAAAAAAGAATAATCTTGATAATCTTAATCTTGATAATCTTGATAAAAAAGAATAATCTTGATAATCTTGATAAAAAAGAATAATCTTGATAATCTTGATAAAAAAGAATAATCTTGATAATCTTGATAAAAAAGAATAATCTTGATAATCTTGATAAAAAAGAATAATCTTGATAATCTTGATAAAAAAGAATAATCTTGATAATCTTGATAAAAAAGAATAATCTTGATAATCTTGATAAAAAAAGAATAATCTTGATAATCTTGATAAAAAAGAATAATCTTGATAATCTTGATAATCTTGATAAAAAAGAATAATCTTGATAAAAAAGAATAATCTTGATAAAAAAGAATAATCTTGATAATCTTGATAAAAAAGAATAATCTTGATAATCTTGATAAAAAAAGAATAATCTTGATAATCTTGATAAAAAAGAATAATCTTGATAATCTTGATAAAAAAGAATAATCTTGATAAAAAAGAATAATCTTGATAAAAAAGAATAATCTTGATAATCTTGATAAGAAAGAATAATCTTGATAATCTTGATAAGAAAGAATAATCTTGATAATCTTGATAAAAAAGAATAATCTTGATAATCTTGATAAAAAAGAATAATCTTGATAATCTTGATAAGAAAGAATAATCTTGATAATCTTGATAAAAAAGAATAATCTTGATAATCTTGATAAAAAAGAATAATCTTGATAATCTTGATAAAAAAGAATAATCTTGATAATCTTGATAAAAAAGAATAATCTTGATAATCTTGATAAAAAAGAATAATCTTGATAATCTTGATAAAAAAGAATAATCTTGATAAAAAAGAATAATCTTGATAAAAAAGAATAATCTTGATAAAACAGAATAATCTTGATAATCTTGATAATCTTGATAAAAAAGAATAATCTTGATAATCTTGATCAAAAAGAATAATCTTGATAATCTTGATAAAAAAGAATAATCTTGATAATCTTGATCAAAAAGAATAATCTTGATAATCTTGATAAAAAAGAATAATCTTGATAATCTTGATAAAAAAGAATAATCTTGATAAAAAAGAATAATCTTGATAATCTTGATAAAAAAGAATAATCTTGATAATCTTGATAAAAAAGAATAATCTTGATAATCTTAATCTTGATAATCTTGATAAAAAAGAATAATCTTGATAATCTTGATAAAAAAGAATAATCTTGATAATCTTGATAAAAAAGAATAATCTTGATAATCTTGATAAAAAAGAATAATCTTGATAATCTTGATAAAAAAGAATAATCTTGCTAATCTTAATCTTGATAATCTTGATAAAAAAGAATAATCTTGCTAATCTTAATCTTGATAATCTTGATAAAAAAGAATAATCTTGATAATCTTGATAAAAAAGAATAATCTTGATAATCTTGATCAAAAAGAATAATCTTGCTAATCTTAATCTTGATAATCTTGATAATCTTAATCTTGATAATCTTGATAAAAAAGAATAATCTTGATAATCTTGATAAAAAAGAATAATCTTGATAATCTTAATCTTGATAATCTTGATAAAAAAGAATAATCTTGATAATCTTGATAAAAAAGAATAATCTTGATAATCTTG
This sequence comes from Triplophysa yarkandensis, assembly GCA_033220385.1. Taxonomy (NCBI): domain Eukaryota; kingdom Metazoa; phylum Chordata; class Actinopteri; order Cypriniformes; family Nemacheilidae; genus Triplophysa; species Triplophysa yarkandensis. The sequence goes on from CM065654.1 coordinate 10,331,574, forward strand.
ATAAAAAAGAATAATCTTGATAATCTTGATAAAAAAGAATAATCTTGATAATCTTGATAAAAAAGAATAATCTTGCTAATCTTAATCTTGATAATCTTGATAAAAAAGAATAATCTTGCTAATCTTAATCTTGATAATCTTGATAAAAAAGAATAATCTTGATAATCTTGATAAAAAAGAATAATCTTGATAATCTTGATCAAAAAGAATAATCTTGATAAAAAAGAATAATCTTGATAATCTTGATAAAAAAGAATAATCTTGATAATCTTGATCAAAAAGAATAATCTTGATAATCTTGATAAAAAAGAATAATCTTGATAATCTTGATCAAAAAGAATAATCTTGATAATCTTGATAAAAAAGAATAATCTTGATAATCTTGATAAAAAAGAATAATCTTGATAATCTTGATCAAAAAGAATAATCTTGCTAATCTTAATCTTGATAATCTTGATAAATCAGTTTCTATCAGTGAAGTTTATTATTGCTCTGACCAATGAAATGCGTGTGCGCTCCCAGCCCCGCCCCCTCCGTCCAGCGCGCTCTTTAAAGCGTGTAGAGAGGAACATCTTGAGGTCATCTTCACAACATCTCGAGCGATGCTGGACCGGATCTCCTCCACACATCCACACCAGCAGTCCTTCAGCAGGACTCATCACGTGTGTTTGGTGATGTTTGCGTGGAGCTTCATCTCAGATGTGTGGAGCTCAAACTTCACTGTCGAGAACGACATTCAGTCAAGTTTCCTCCAGAGACGTCTCAAGAGTCAGGAGCGCAGGGAGATCCAGCGCGAGATTCTCTCCATCCTGGGTCTTCCTCACCGACCCAAGGCGGTCGTGCACGAGAGATTGACAGCGGCTCCGATGTTCATGCTGGATCTGTACAACACAATCCTGGAGGAAGTGGACCAGAGCAGTTCTTCTCCAGCAGCTGGAGCTCAGATGCTGAGCCAGCAGGACACTCTCTTCCTGCATCATGCAGACATGGTCATGAGCTTCAGCAATCTGGGTGAGAATCACTTTTACATTTACATTAGTCATTGAGCAGACGCTTTTATCCAAAGTGACTTACATTTACATTTACATTTACATTTAGTCATTGAGCAGACGCTTTTATCCACAGAGACTTACATTTACATTTAGTCATTTAGCAGACGCTTTAATCCACAGAGACTTACTTTTACATTTACATTTAGTCATTTAGCAGACGCTTTTATCCACAGAGACTTACTTTTACATTTACATTTACATTTACATTTAGTCATTGAGCAGACGCTTTTATCCACAGAGACTTACTTTTACATTTACATTTACATTTACATTTAGTCATTTAGCAGACGCTTTTATCCAAAGCGACTGACATTTACATTTACATTTAGTCATTTAGCAGACGCTTTTATCCACAGAGACTTACTTTTACATTTACATTTAGTCATTTAGCAGACACTTTTATCCACAGAGACTTACATTTACATTTAGTCATTTAGCAGACACTTTTATCCACAGAGACTTACTTTTACATTTACATTTAGTCATTTAGCAGACACTTTTATCCACAGAGACTTACTTTTACATTTACATTTAGTCATTTAGCAGACACTTTTATTCAAAGCGACTTACAATAGTCGAGGAGACAATGAAGCGGTAAATAGCCGATACAACAATAGGTGAACAAGTGCTACAACAATGTTACCAAGTTACACAGAGAGAGAAGTTACACAGAGAGAGAAGTTACAAAAAGTATTTTTTTTTTTTTGATAGAGTGAGTAGTTAGAAAAGAAGTGAGTTAGTGAGTTAGGTGTAGATTTAGAATCATCCACACACACATTTATAAAGTGAGGGTCTCTAAACAACATGGGATGGGTTTGAGTTACTATTACTCATTGTGTTTAAGTTAACTTGTTTGTTAAATAATTATCTAAAAACAGCCACCTTCAGATTATTTATTCAAACAGTTTTATCTGCAAATGTTCTCATGTGCTTGTTTTTAGGCATTTAAATAGATGTAATATTTTACTGAAGGATTAAAGGAATAAATAATCTTGATGTTTAACTAAATAAGAGCTCCAGAGATATATTTCAATATTCCTTCCTAAACAAAATGTTTAGAACAAGCCTAAGAATGAAAAATAATATTATAGGAGATTATTGTGTTTAATATGAAGCATGTGTCATGTATTTAATGGAATAAATCTGTGTGTGTATTGAGTCATGTGTCAGACTGTCAGTCCATCTCTTGATTGAATGATTGAGCTGTGTGACATGAACGACGGCAGACATGTCAGTGATTCTCACAGAAACCCTCAGACCTCTGAGACGGCTGTAATGGGGCTTTGTTTCGCATGACTTGGATTTAGGGAGGCATTTCTGAGTCGGGTTAAGGGCAAGAGATGGGGAGGGTCACATTCATCATCCCAACACTCCATCGGTGTGAGACCCAGTGGACGTAAAGACACGAAATATCTGAAAGCTGCACGAGCTTGTGTGAAACTTTTAACGCAAGTACATTTGTGACGTCTCTTTGACAGCCTGGATGTTATTGGATTTATTAAACTCGGTTTCTGCGTTTCTTTCTGAGCTCAAATTCACAGCTTTCACTGATCTGGATTAACAGCAGCTCAGGAGATCCCATTCAGCATCAAAACCCTTTCGTGTTGTTGAAGCACTGCCGTGTTTAATAAGGGAAAGAAACTGATGTGCTGGCTGACCTAACACATTCGATGACAGAAGAAATCTGTGTGATGGAGGAGGTGATGGGCTTGGTGTAGTACATGACTGGCAGGGTCATTTCCTCCCCGTTGAGTTGTGTGTGTCTTGTGTGACGTGACTTTATGTTTGAGACCACACTGAACAACTGAATCAAAGAGATCAAATGATCCGCTCTTGTGTCATATTTAATGTCATTTAGAGGAATTTACAGAAGTTATAGAGGAAATACAGACTGCTGTGAAGCTTTGCTTCAGCGCTGTCATCCAGACATCTGAAATGACTCCATGTAGACCAAACTTTTTAGGTTAAAAAACAACTTTATACATTACACTTTGGTAACATTAAAAATAGTTGAAAGTGCTCATTTTTTTATTTTTTAAGTTGATTTGACATTTGTGTCACATTATTTCTTTACAATGTCTTGTACACAACCCTTATCAGTAAAAGGAGAGGCTGCCCAATGATAAAAGTTGTGTCATTATTTACACAGATTGCATTCTGTGTTGAACACAAAAAAGATATTTGGAAGAACGGTTGTAACAGAAACAGTTCTTGGACATCACTTACATGATATTACACGAATTTAAATATATTTTGAAGAATTGTTGCTTGCTGTCAATCCATGAGGTCCAACAACTGTTACTGTTATAAGTAACATACCGAGTATTTGTCCAAATATCTTTTAATGTGTTCTACCATTCAGAGAATGTGTACAGGATTGCAACATTAGCCAGTGAGTAATTCATGACAGAATTTGTATTTTTGGGTGAACTATAACTTTACTTCTCTGTTTTTATTTCATTTTATAAATTCTTTTTCACATATACTCTAAATTCTGTTATCTGCTCTATTTTAGTTTGTCTCTCTATCTGTTTTTAAGACTAAAATTTGACAAAACATCAAACCAAGTCTTGGTTAACATTTGCTTGTTTTCATTTACAGAGAACTTCTGGTAGTATGAAACAAACCCTCTGAAACATATATTTTGCTGTCAAAGTGTAGAAGACAAACACATTTTCCAGAAGTCTGGTTCTGACCTCATAGAGTAGCTCATGGTCGAACAGACCTGACGCCCTTTTTCCATGTTTCAGAAAGAAACTGATGCTTCAGAGGTGTAACCCTCAGATCCAAAGCTCTTGTATGGTCATAAATATTTCAATTGCATTATTTTGGCCTTTCTGACATTTTCACAGTGATGTTTTGTTAGACGGCGAATGGTTTAGATTGAACACAATTGTGAATTGTTCATCTGAATTCCAAGTCTGAATCTAATTTCACACAAGAAATATATCTCTTTATGCCAATAAGCTGATTTCGAACAAACTAAGCAGCTCTTACTTTTGCATTTTCTTGCTTCTGCGTCACAATCGGATTAGTCCTCGATTAGTTCTCCGTGCTTTCAAAAACACACTTATTTAGTTTAGAATGTAGGCTGTAAGTGTTTGTGTTCTTGGACAATTGTCTTGAGGGAATGTAAAGCCCTCGAACCATTAACTAGAACTGAAGACGGAAAACTCTTTGATTATTTGAAATGTTGGTTTTGTGTATTTGGCAAAGAAAACTAGTTTTCAGATGAAGTGGAGCAACATAAACCTCCAAGCGCCTCACATTTGATGTTTTCTTTTCACATAAACATCAGATCCTCACGAGCAGTTATTGACAGTATAAAATCCTGCTGTTTTTCTTTCCACTGTTTAATTGTGGCCAAACAAACAACTGCACATAGTTAAAGAGATTCCTACAATAACCACCGACTTAAGCACTGGAAAGATTCAATCACGTAACATGATGTCATAAACTCAGACGGGAAGTGCAAGAAAAAGAATGTAAGGGATTCTGTGCACACCTACTGGAGGTCATACGCGGATTGGTAAGCATTGTAAAAACTTCACATTGGAAACGTCCGGGAAGTGTTCTGCCAATGCCAACGTCAGCCTGGAAACTCTGAGGACGGATTCAGCTGGGTTAGGGCTGGGTGGAAACAATATGGGGTTAAATTTGCGTCAGCCAAGAAATCATTCTGAATATTTTCTGCATTTATGGAACGTTATTTAGCTTTGCTGTTTATGGGTGTGGATTTGCACAAACACAAAGACTAACTTACAGTGAAAAAGGATAAAAGGCATTTCAGCAACACTCTTGGTCAGAGGTTAGAGTATTTGGGGATTGCTTTTTTTATGCATTCACATTTGACTTTTCGGACTTTTACCGAATGTGTGTACCGAAACACTTTCACAACTGAAGTGGACTAAATTCTAAAAACTATCTTTAAAAAAGATAATCAAATATAAAAACTCCCTCTGGTATAAAGTGTGTCCATCTTAAATGGCAAGGCTTTGTGATGTCTTCCAAATCCTGGAACCCCAGGTGCAAGATATTTCTCCTCCCTTCCATGTCCAAAATTAGATGAAATAAAAGCAGTTAACACATCACTCGTGATGCTCAATATGAGCCCCATCTGAATATACCATCTGAACATGCTTATATCCATAGTGTGTATATGTACGCGGGGCACGGCTGGTTTCCGGGCCAGTCCTTCACCGGATCTTTTCTTGTGGTTGGCACATGTGTGTGATTGAAGTGTATGGTGGGTGGGTGCTGGGCCTGTGGTTTTCCCCCAGCTCGAGTCCTTTGGGTCCCCAGGGCTCAGATCAATCACTGGCTTATGGAAGCAAACATTTTTTTTTTGGACACAGTGATGTGGGTGAGGCAATCAAGCCTTAGTTCTCGGTGTGACCTCAGAGTGTTTCTGACAGAATGAAGTTTGGGCACGTTGACTTATGTTGTGGTCAGATTGAGCGCGCCCAACGGTCGGCACTGGGTGCTGTGAAGTCGGATGAGACAAACTCCTGCAGTTCACATTCAGACCAAACCGAATTAAGATGACTGTTTATTTAAGTTCCATAAATGTATACAGACAGGAAGTGTAAAGACACATGCACATCTAACTGATTTTCCTGGCTCTTACTTGCAGTGGAAGCAGACGAAGATCTACGTCTGTATCATCAGCATCGCAGAGAGTTTCGCTTTGACCTCTCGCGCATCCCGCCTGGAGAAACCGTAACTGCTGCAGAATTCCGCATCTACAAGGATTTCGTACAGGAGCGTTATGAAAATGAGACTTTCAGAATAAGTGTGTTCCAGGTGCTCCAACAGAGGCCCAAAAGGTACGTCAAATAAATATGTACCTTCGCACAATAGGATATTAGAAGGTTTGCATTAATCCATCACAAAATCATGACTTGCTCCACTGTCATTAATTATTTATGCCTACTCGGATGACTTTGTTTCATTTGAAGAACATAAAGGAAGATATTTTGAAGAAAATTGTAGCTGAACATCATTGGCACCCGTTTACTTTCAAACCAACGTAATTGAGTAGGTGCTAGTTACCAACATTCTTCAAAATATGCTCTAATGTGTTCTTCAAAAAAAGTTGTGTTTAGATGATGACTGAATATAAATTTTTGGTTGAGTATTCACTTTAAATGACTTACTTATGTCACCACCAGTCTCTATAACATTTTACTTCCTGTTGGAATTCACAGATTTTTTACATTCCAAAGTAACTCCTGATGAATAGAATTTTTTTAAATATATTTTTAGAATGCTGGTAACCATTTAGCTCATTTGGAATTGGATTCAATTGGGTCACTGGGAGTCAATGGGTAACAGTATTTTTTGCTTACTAACATTTAAAAATATATATTTCTTCCTTTATGTTCTGTAGAAAAGTCATTATAGTTTAAAATGAAAATGGTAAGTAATGAGAGAATTTTTATTTTGAGTGAACTTTCATTTTTAGCTCCATCCTAATTTTGTTTTACATAAGAATACATGAGATAAAAGTAGTACTCTTCTATTATGTGTACAAAAAGTTTAATCCAAAGAGACTTACAAAAGAGAACATTTATTATTTGGTCAAATAAAAATTGGATTTTGCATAAGTAATTTCTCTGCATCTGCTGAAATAAAAGTACGACTTCTCACAGTGAAATTCGCCTTTAATTTGGTTTATCTTGCTGGCTGTAAATCAAGGACATAAGTTTTTCATCTTAAAGCTAATCCACATTTTTGATCCGTTCACATCCCTGGGTTTTTATGATAAATGCAAGAACCTCTAGGTATCATAAAAGCAAAGTTAAATGTCTGAAATGAAACATATGCCACCACCCACACTTTCTAAGTCTTAATGTGGGAGGGATGAACACACACAGAGATTTGTCTGCCCAGCGGTACGTGTCAAGTGCCAGGCATCCCACTGAATTCCTCCAGGTGATTTACGGATTTTCCGCTATCAGGAAAAGAAATTACAAAGCCATTAGTGATCATTCTTGAGATACAGAGGAGGAACTCTCATTTGCATCATTTGCTGTCTCGCTGTCCGAACACGTTGACAAGTCTTGACCCAGCAGTCGAGAACCACGGCTGTATCACACCTCTCTCAGGAATGTTTCTGCTTCTGTCTGAAATGCGTCTCCCACCTAAAGATGTCCTCCAGGTGATACAAGCTTAGACAGACTGTCTCTGGTGTTCTCTCTTGTAATGTCATTCCCTGTGAAGACCACCCGTTGTGAATCATCCTTCCTGCACCTTCTCTATTGTCATGCAGAGACGCTCTGCCCCTTGATGCTCACAGACAGCAAGGCGTCCAAACACGAGGGAAATAAAGAGCCAGTCTCTCGTTGCTTCTGAGGTTTGAAATCCTACCTGCAAGTCAAGTCATTGTTCAGGAGATCTATCCTGAAGATCCCCCTGCGTGATTTCATCACCGGAGGCCTTTTATCAGATCTCTTTTATGAGACATCGCGTTTTATAAAAGACAACTTTCATGCCGTCTTGAGAATGTGTTGACACATGTGGAACTCGAGCTGTTTGTGCTTTTTGGTGTTTTATTAACCAGACTTAAAGCTTCTCATGGAGAAACTGGAGAAGAACATGTTCTGGCATATTTATGCAAAGATTCTCCAGAATTTGTATGCGAAGAACAGGATGTTTATTAATTATAGGTGCATGTGAATGATGTATTACATTTCTAACCACAGCGCTGTAGGTGGTATTGTACTTAATCTTCATGACATTAGAGTAAGAGTTCACCCAAAATTTATATTTGTTGCCATTTACTCACACACTAGTTATTTCAAACCTTTATGACTTTCTTCTGCAGGACTGAACAGAAGATAATTAAAAGAATGTCAATAACTGAACACCAGCAGCACACATTCAATTCTATTGTACGGACAGAAAATAAAGGGTCCCTGGGCCAGTTATCAACATTCTTCAAAATATCTTCTTTTGTGTTTTGTAAAAAAGAAGTCCTACAGATTTAAAATGACAAGAGGGCAAGCTAACAACGACATCATTTTACTTAACTCTTACACAAAGATGTTTAGATAGAAGAACCTTTCTTTGCCAAATGGTTCCATGAAGAATCTTTTCTGTTTCCCGTAAGGTTATTTTAGAGCGAGGACGTTCGTGTTATTTTTGAAGATAAGAATGATAAGAGTCTTTGTAAAAAGTTCTTTGGGATCTTTTTGTTTACCTTTCTACCTTTTATGGAGCGAATGAACGTATACTGTTTAGAAGGAGTCCGAGATTTAAACATGGGCTCATTTCACTTTGTAAGACAATCTGATTTTTAATTTTCACGGAGAAAAAAACCTTTAGACTCGATTATCGAGGAGACACCAGTCATGTCTTGGTAGCAACAATATTTGAGAAAGTATTGCTCATTGATTCTGTCATCATTTTTTATCAGCTAAAAGTGTTCACTTAAGTACTTTTTGACATGTCTTGACTGATATGTGATGTCTTTTGATCCTGTCTAGAGAGCTGTATCTCTTGGACTCCAGGGTGGTATGGGCTGCAGAAGAGGGCTGGCTGGTATTTGACCTCACCGCCACAAGTAACCACTGGCTTATGGACCCGGATCAGAATCTGGGACTGCAGATCTCACTGGAAACCCCATATGGTGTGTGTCTCTGAACCAAAAATATGCCACATTTATTTCTTCCCTTATTCCTCACAAATGGACACTTGAAAGTGTTAATGAACCTATTTTAATAACGTGAAGATGAGAATCTTTTTTTAAATCATGACCTAACTCCCTCCTGCCCCTGCAGGTGAAAGTGTAAACCCCAGGAGAGTGGGCCTGGTGGGCAGCGGCGGACCTCAGAACAAACAGGCGTTTGTGGTGGCTTTCCTGAAAGCTTCAGGAGTTCACTTCCGTGGTGTACGCTCGGCGTCTGGAAACAAACAGCGAGGTCACAACCGCTCCAAAAACCCCAAACATGGTTCTGTTCCCGGCCAGGTGGCCCTCAAGACAGCGGAAGCCATGGGTATGAGTTCATCTCATGACGGATTAACATCAACTGCCATGTATACAGGATATAGAAGACCTCGGTTTATTAACGTGTTATATATTTATGTTCTTCTCGTCCCCTGCAGAGGGAGCCAGTGTGGACCCCAAACAGGGCTGCAAGAAGCGTGAACTTTATGTCAGTTTCAGAGATTTAGGGTGGCAGGTACACTGAACTTTTGCTGTTTTTTACTCCGTCATCTTCCATTGGGTCTCCTCTTCTCATTCTCATCTGTTTGGTGTTTCCAGGACTGGATCATCGCACCGGAGGGTTACGCCGCATACTACTGTGAAGGAGAATGTGTATTCCCCCTAAACTCTTACATGAATGCCACAAATCACGCTATAGTACAGACACTGGTGAGTCATCAGTAGACGAACAAAACATCGGGGAAATTCTGTGTAAAGTTAAACACGATAAAAATAAACCGGTTCGCACTCACAGTCATTCTACTAAAGTCATTCTGCTGGTGTTATATTTGCAATGATTCTTTTTAAGATTGAGAGTAGTTCTTAAAGGTTGAAAGTGATCTGAAAAAGAACATTACTTTACATTTGCCTTTCGCTCATCTAATAGATGCTACCATTGTGTTTTAAACATAAATAAGACTCTTCTGTGGAACACAAAAAGAGATATTTTGAGAAATGGCCTATTTGTTTATACAATGGAAGTCAATTAGGGTCGATGACAGCACATGATTTTCTTTAGAAAAAGTAAGTTCATACAGTCCTGTGATGATGTGTGGAAGAATATATGATTTTCATTTCAACTTTAAAAGCCAACAACAATAGCAATATACAAGTTTATAAACCAAAATAATAATAAGAATGTTAAGGAAAGATTTTGAGAACTAAAGATTGTTAAGTGTTTGTCAAATGTATATGAATATGGTTTGTGTTCAGCTCTACAGCTCCCCTATGAGTTTATATTGTTCTGCCCAACTCAACTATTTCAAAGACATATAGCTACGTGTGAGGATGTAATCCAAACATATGACATTTTAACTTGAATTACGTCGTTCATTCATGCAGAGTTATTGGTTTAAAGCTTGACAAACGCACTTGGACCCAAAAACATTGAAATTTTTAACTTTAGTGAGCACACTTGTGTTCCTTGATAGTGAAATAATCTGCCTCTCACAACACGCTTGGCAGATTACATATCTATCATTGATACATTATTTGTATAACTTAGTAAACTCATTGTAGAACTTGTTCACCTATTGTCTCTGCCATTTACTGCTTCATTGTCTCCTCGACTCTTTAAAATCACTTAAAAGCATCAAGGATAAAAGGATCAGCTAAATGCCTAAATGTCAATGCTCTGTTATTTATTGAAATGTGTGAATTTGTTATTTTACCCCCTGCATTATTAACTAATCATGTTTTCTCTGATGTTTCCAGGTCCATTTCATAAACCCAGAAACCGTCCCAAAGCCCTGCTGTGCTCCAACTCAGCTGCACGGAATCTCCGTCTTATACTTTGATGACAGCTCCAACGTTATATTGAAAAAATACCGCAACATGGTCGTCCGTGCCTGTGGATGCCACTAACACAAGCTCCGGGTCCTTCCGGGACTGATTTCAGAAAGAGTCCGGAGACTCTCAAAGGAGCGAAACTGTCAGCCGTGTACATTCACATTTAATGATGAAACACAGTGAGATGAAGGAAGCTGACTGCAGTCGAGTCAACCGTCTGCTGTTCTGGCTTCAGTCTGTGTCCAGACAGCCAAGTTTGTACTCGAGGAGATTTAAAGTGAATCAAAGCTGGCCTCAGAGACGTTCAAACAGACTGCTCAGGGAGCACACGCAGCATTTACACGCACGCACGCACACACACACACACGCACACACACACACGCACACACACTCTCACACACACACACACACACGCACACGCGCACACACACACGCACTCTCACATGCACACACACACACACACACACGCACTCTCACACGCACGCACACACACACACACACACACACACGCACCTGATTATGATTATTAATATAAATGACATATATATATTTTAGGAAAATAACGGAGATGGATAGGAAACGGATTTACATGAATTACATTTTCAAGACGCAAACAAGCAGTTCTGCAGATGCTTCTCAATGAAACGGGATTGCTGAAACTCAATCCTGCTTTGCTGTTGCTTTAGTTTCATCACAAACATAATAGAACACATGTTTTCTCTTTGTATTTATCACCCATAACGTCAATAAAACTGGAAAAGCTCTCATGTGCTTGGATTTGGCCTTTAAATGGCTGCAGAGGAGTCAAACTCGTTGTTCTTTTTTTACTGCCGCAGTGCATTATGGGCAATTGTTCTGGTGTGAATCTGTTAATCACTTTTTTTTACTTAAGTGTGAACATGTGTTTGTGTTTGGCCCATGTGAACATCTCTATCTCAAGGGTCAGCTTTAAAGTACGTGTCCACCTGCGATGATTCATCGCCGACTATGTTCAAGCCTATGAAGTTTGGCCAAACCAGCAGGTGGGCGACATCAGGACAGGCCGTGGGCTACGATCTGAACATACCGAATAAATCGAACGATAAAATGAATAAATGAAACTATCTAAGGAGAAGCAGGTGCGATGGCTTCGGCAGATGAAACCTCACAGCTGTTCTCAATAACACTGATACAATACAACATTGTAGCTGTGCATTAAAGAGGCTTTACTGATGAAATACATGAACTTTAAAACCAGATGTTCGGAGAGCTGGAAATCATTTTATATGCCATACATTGTTTTAAATGTTTTACACATTGCAATGCACTGAGAGTCTTCTATGGTTGATCAAACACAATGTTCTGTCTATTTGCCATTTTTTTTCTATCGGGGAAACCACCAAAAGCAAGAGTTTGATCACTTATTATTTTCTGTGTTGACATTTTCTCCTGAATTGAAGAGTTGGGGTTTCTTCTTTTTTTAAGGTGTTCCCTTTTTCTCATAACAGTTCATATGACAGTTACAGTAAACCCAAGGCTATGTTAGGAATAAAACTGAGCTGTGCTTACTGTCAAACGAGTTATATCCTCTGTTCTCTATACTGTTAAAATATGCTAAAGTGTTTTTTTCTCACATATTTTCTTTGTTCAAAAACCCCAACACAAGTAAAATCTTACAACAATAAAACTTAAAATTAAGAATCCCAAAGAACACCAAAATTCAACACAAAAAACTCCAAACCCAGCTAATTCCTACAACATGAAGCTCAACACCATCGATCTCCATCACTAATAACCGCTTTTACTGATGGAAAAGTGCGAATTGTTTCTGAAACAACAGATTTTTTCAAATAATTTTAGATTTTGATTTGGTCAAACACTTTTTTACACAACATGTTTGTTTGATTGTTTGGAGTGCGTCAGCATTAAGATGATCTCGCAACATTATTTTAACTAAGATTAACATTTTTTTAACATACAGATTAACATACAGAACATCATGATGGTTTGTGAAATATGATGCTATTAAAAAGCTCTTTGTTGTTGTAGCTTGCAAAATGTGTTAAAAGTCACAGCTATCTTATATATACATAATATCATTTTCTAAAATCGTAGATACTATGCAATATATGCTACATTTAATGTCTAATAACAACATGGAGAGAGTCATTTTATTAAAAGATAATTTTTCAACATGATATCAGTGATGGTTAATCTGTGATGTGTTCCCGGAGTTCTGGAGCTGTGAAGTGTCTCTTCCGTGATTTCTCTTTTATTGGTAGTGTGTGATGCGTGCTGGCCTGATCTGGACTCGGATTGGCAGGTTGTACCACAGCGGCGGACTCACGTGTCACCGCCAGACAGACGTCTCCCACCTTCAGTTGGTGACACTTCAGTCTGCAGGTTTCTCTCGTGTGTCGAGGGTTGCAGGACGACCAGCCCCGTCCACAAACAAAAAACGGCAATCCCTCGCTGGCCTCCAGAGACAACTGCTGAATAAAAGTGTGAGAGGTCACCTAAAATCAAACACATTTATTTGTGTGAATGCGTGTCGGTGTGTTCACCTGTGAACGGTCCCGTTGAACCTCCACGTGTAGTAAAGCTGTAGATGTGTGTGATGATGCTGTGATCATTAACACTGTGAAGCGTTCCAGTGTCAGTTCTGGATGTTGTTCTGCACACTGTTCCAGATCCTCCATCTGTAAATCCTCAACACGTTTCAGTCGACCGCTCTGAAGCTCCACCAGGGAACCCTCCAGAAAACGATAGAGCACACAAGGAACAGAAGAAGAAGACTCAGAGCATGTACTAATCTTTGGTTGGGATTCTGCATCATTACTCCCATCCGGATGGAGGAGCTGTCGACTTGTTTGATTTCCTCCATCCTCAGATTCTTCATACGTGGATTGGTTCAAATTGAGCTGCTGGTGGTTATTTTTATTTGACTCTGCGTGTAGATAACCCAAGATTATGTCGTTCTTCCCATATTTCCTCTTTTTATGGGGTCCATGGTGCCAGTACACGTCTTCTCTTGCTCTCTTTTTTTGCAGGCCAGGTTTGATTTTCTCACTTTGAGAGTCTCTTGGTAAAACATTCCCGCTGTAGTAATATGGCGTTAAAAAGGGTTGGTGTTGTGTATGACGTGGATTTATGAATCCTTTGGCACGTCCATCTTCCCCTTCTGAAGTGTAGTAACTCCAATAGTAAGTTGGGTCACTCGTAAGGACTTTTGATGTTGGATATCTAACGTTAGGGTTCATTGAGTACTCATTTAGTGATGGATAGATCTGGTTTAGTGCCGCAGGACAAGAGAACTCTGGATATCTGTAAGGATAGAGGGTCAACGCATCAGGAATGGGTTCACGCACATGTCTCGGTCTCCTGAACACAGATTCCTGATTCCAGAATGGAGACGGGGTTTTGAAAATTGGAGCCGATGGCGTCTCACTGCAACTTACTGGCACTGAATTTAGTTTCTCCAAAACTGAAAAGGAACTGATATTTGCCATGGTGACAACAAAAGTTAACAAGGTTTATTCTATAAAAGTTGGGAAATCACATCAGAAAATCAGAGAAGTCATTTGTTTATAATGATGCATAAGATTCACAGAGAGATTGTCAGAGAACATTGTTGTATTGTTTAGAAGGAAGTTGTTGAGATGGTCCGGTCGGTTGTGGATTCCAATGAAGATTTGAGGTTTCAGGATCTTATAAAAAAAGACTCTTTCTGAAAAAGGAAAAAGAAAATATTAGACATAAAAGAGCCAGAAAATATCTGAATCAAATTAAAATAGCTAAAAACTATGATATTCAGGCCAGAGCCAGTAAGTCTCCTTACCTTACCTTGGTTCACATCATAAAGCTTATAATAATGATTTATTTAATATGATTTCAAAGAATATAAACGGTGACACAAAAGAGAAGTACGGAAGGTAAACTACAATATTCATGTTCAAACAGAGATAGTGATACAGAGGATTTCTTGATGTTTGGGTCTGTGTTTGTTCGTCAGTCTGGCCAGTGCTCATGATTAATTATAGATTACAAATTACATTTTATTTTAATTATATCAACATGATCTTAAAGCATAAATTATTGTGTAATAATTTAATTAAATCAACAATCAACGTTTATTGTTGAATGTAACTGTAGATAAAAAAAATCACATTTCCGTTTAGCCAAGTAACGGTTCTTCTACTGGAAATCCAAAATAATATTGACTTAGTATTTACCTGCCAATGATAAACTGACCTGCTTCTATAGTATCACATGCTTTTAAACAGAATCTAGACTAACAGAATATTTACTCATCCTGTGAACAGGGTACATATACATCAGTCTCGATAGCAAGGTCTGAATGCTGAGTTTTTAATTTAACTTTTTAAATAATATCTTTAACTTGACATATTTTGAACCCTGTGTAATAACTACAGTTATAGCACCATTAATGGTTTCATGGCCTCTCTAACCAAAGATTTATTATATTATATATATAATATATAAAATGTCATTGAAGATTGACGGTGACATTGTTGTGGCATACAAGAAAACTTACAAAGACAAACGCTTCAGGAATTGAATATAGATTTGTTTGACCTGCTCTGCATAAATTTCAGTAGATTTAAGCTATCTTTCATGACTCATGACACCTTTCACGTTCCATACTCATTTCATATATTTTGAATATTTCCCTGATCGCTAAAGGAAGTTTACATCCCTTCATGTGGTATAAGATGAGAGCATTTACCTATTCGAGTGCCCAGTGATATAGTCAAATGAAATGTATTTTGTTATGTTGAATTTATAGCCGTACATGTACACACGCATTTCTTTCTCTGACAGTTTTACTTCTTACTAACTAGTGTACTTAACTCCAGAGATGAGAACAGAGTAAAATTTGAGTGACATAGCTGTGGAATTGAACAGCTTATATGAATGAGGTCAGGCGTTTGAGAACATCTCTAATATAACATTTACTATACAGTAGATGTCAACACGGGAGAAAGATTCACTGTATGACTTGTGATGTGTGTTTATATGTAAAGTCATCAGTGCTGAACATCTGCAGGTTCATCAAATGCTATTCAATGCATTCTACAGTTTTTATTGCACTGTGTAAACCACAACACACATTGCAATTCTCAAACAGGACATTCTGGTAAAATGCATGCATATTATATTGAAAGTGCAATAAAAGTAAAAAGTAAGTCAAGTAAAAGATTAAACTACGGTACCTACGCTAAAATATACAATACTGTATGATATTGCAAAGCTATTTGATAATAAAAAATATGGCGATGTGCCATTATAAAAAAATAAAAAATAATAGTATTTTTAATCTGAGGAGCATTTTTATTTCATGATAAATATATAGGTTGCAAAAATATTTTGTGCAGGATATTAAATAATCTTACCTTTAGAAACTTCAAACATCTGATGTGTGTCAAGCTGTGATGCTGACATGCAGACAAATTCTTATCTTTATTCTTCCTACTCACTCTCAGTCTCTCCCACTCACCTCTCAACACTGTCTGACAGCTACATCTCTCTCTCTCTCTCTCTCTCTCTCTCTCTCTCTCTCTCTCTCTCTCTCTCTCTCTCTCTCTCTCTCTCTCTCTCTCTGGTCTCTCTCTGGTCTCTCTCTCTGGTCTCTCTCTCTGGTCTCTCTCTGGCCTCTCTCTCTGGTCTCTCTCTGGTCTCTCTCTGGCCTCTCTCTCTGGTCTCTCTCTGGCCTCTCTCTCTGGTCTCTCTCTGGTCTCTCTCTGGCTCTCTCTCTCTGGTCTCTCTCTGGTCTCTCTCTGGCCTCTCTCTCTGGTCTCTCTCTGGCCTCTCTCTCTGGTCTCTCTCTCTGGTCTCTCTCTGGCCTCTCTCTGGTCTCTCTCTGGTCTCTCTCTCTGGTCTCTCTCTCTGGTCTCTCTCTGGTCTCTCTCTGGTCTCTCTCTCTCTCTCTGGTCTCTCTCTCTGGTCTCTCTCTGGTCTCTCTCTCTCTCTCTCTGGTCTCTCTCTCTGGTCTCTCTCTGGTCTCTCTCTGGTCTCTCTCTCTGGTCTCTCTCTCTGGTCTCTCTCTCTCTCTCTCTGGTCTCTCTCTCTGGTCTCCCTCTGGTCTCTCTCTGGTCTCTCTCTGGTCTCTCTCTCTGGTCTCTCTCTCTGGTCTCTCTCTCTGGTCTCTCTCTGGTCTCTCTCTCTCTGGTCTATCTCTGGTCTCTCTCTCTTCTGGTCTCTCTCTGTCTCTTCTCTCTCTCTCTCGTCTCTCTCTGTCTCTCTCTCTCTCTCTCTGGTCTCTCTCTCTGGTCTCTCTCTCTCTCTTGGTCTCTCTCTGGTCTCTCTCTGGTCTCTCTCTGGTCTATCTCTCTCTCTGGTCTCTCGTCTCTCCTGGTCTCTCTCTGGTCTCTCTCTGTCTCTCTCTCTCTCTCTCTCTCTGGTCTCTCTCTCTGGTCTCTCTCTGGTCTCTCTCTCTCTATGGTCTCTCTCTCTCTGGTCTATCTCTCTCTCTCTGTGTCTCTCTCTCTCTGGTCTCTCTCTGTCTCTCTCTGTCTCTCTCTCTCATGTCTCTCTCTCTGGTCTCTCTCTGTGTCTCTCTCTCTCTGGTCTCTCTCTCTTCTCTCTCTCTCTCTGTCGTCTCTCTCTGGTCTCTCTCTGTGTCTCTCTCTCTCTGTCCTCTCTCTCTGGTCTCTCTGGTCTCTCTCTCTCTGGTCTCTCTCTCTCTCTCTCTCCTCTCTGTCTCTCTCTCTGGTCTCTCTCTGTGTCTCTCTCTCTCTGTCTCCTCTCTCTGGTCTCTCATCA
>CM065654.1:10349383-10366883 GCA_033220385.1 Triplophysa yarkandensis
CGCCTATCTGTGGAAAGTGACGTCATGTGTTATGTTGTCCTATAGGCGCCCCCCTCGGGCGAAATCTGTGAAATGACGAGATAACTTTATTTTTTATCTTTCTTTCTATTTTTCTGTCTTTCTTTCTTCCTTTCCTTCTTTCTATATGGTAAATTCTAAACATTCAAAGTTAATTAATATAAAGTAATAACAAAACGTTGTGGGAGTTTTAAGTAATTTTTATGGGACAAAAATCCAAAACAAAAATCTTAAGGACCAAGTTAATATAGAAATGTAACAATCTCCTGATTCACCCTTGTGTTTAGTGACAGAACATACTGTTGAATCACACAGAAAATGAGCACAATGGACAGTATAATGTTTCATCCATAATTGTAATTCCCATTAATTATTCGATTAATAAATCTTACACACCCAATGACACTGGGACAATTATGGCAAACAGGTTTATTAAATTAAAACAAGTATTACAATCAATAAAACATAAATACATATAAACAATGTTTCAGAATTCTTTTGTTCCGAGTTGGTTTGTTATTCCACACTAGCATAAATAAAATATGATGTGATAATATGGCAAATGAGTTGATTTCAGTTTTCTAGCGTATTAATATGTCCAGAGATCACAAAGGAGATTCTCTAAAGGAGAAAATACACACAAGTAGAAATATTGGCACACACAAAAATACACGGAGGTGTCAAGTTACGAGTTAGAAAAAAACTGTCTGAAATATGTATGCAACTTTTGTACGCATTCACACACAAACACACATGGGGTCGTCCATACAAAATGTGCCGAAGGAAAACCTCGAAGCCACATATTTTCAAAAGGCACTGATCCTTCTATATCAGTGTTCTTTCGGTGGTGAAGCTATGTAAACACATTAGCTGTGTCAATAGTGACATGCGCTTTAGTACCTGTTTGGAATGACCTGTCCTCGGTCGATTCGGAGTCCTCTGAGACTGGCCTTGGCAGACTTACGAAAATAGAGAATCTAGAATATGTCGAGAAATGCCGCTGTACCCTTACAGGACCGAAGATATGCAAACTTTGAACACTTCTTTAAACACTTGAGAACGTCAAGATTTGTGGGTTCTTGGGCCTTTGGGGTTAATGTTTTAATAATTATGACCCAGAGAGTAAACTGCAGAATGCGGCGGCATCAGTCGGCCCGGAGCGTGTGCCCGAGGTCGTGACCCTCGACAAATATTTGAGAAAATAAGCCGGGCTGAAGTCCTGCGCAAAGATTATCACGAGCAATCTCGCTCACTATCTGAGCTGAACGACCGGGGAAAGACTTGTTCTACGTTTCCAGGTTTGTGCACAACATATGCAGACGGATTCCACAAGGAGTTAAAGGAGTATGAGGACAAAAACGTCCACAGCAATGAAATCTTCATAACATGCACAGCTGAATTATGACAAGGAGAAACTTTGCCATCTACATCTCTCCTCACAGGTTGCTTTCTTGCGTGTCGTGGCCGGAGGAAGAGATGGGATGCAGGCCTCCGTTATCGTTGAGCCTCTTGGCACGGTACGTCTCGTAGTGGATGTTATGAGTGACTTCCTTCAGGTCCTGGAGGTGGGACCTGAGCACGTGTGGGTGTTATTTCAGGAATGTCATAAATGCATAAAGTCTGAGGCGATGGGAAAGGTTTAGATACCTGATCAGAAAATCCCGAAGTAAGGAGAACTCGCAGTGATTTGGATTCTCCACTGAAGGAAAAGGAAAGAAAAGGAAAGAATGGCGTTATTTGTATGCAGACTTCCAGAGAGCGTTTGATTCATCATATTTAACGTAGCTTCCATAAGATATTTTCATTGTTCAGGATATTAACTCTAGTTGAGTTTAAGCGGTACATTTTTTAATTATATGATACAAAATATGACCTTAAAGAATGGAAAAAACACCAAAATATATACATAAAATTCTATTTATATTCTGAAAAAAATCTGATTGAAAGAACATAATAAAGGAAGTCAAGACGTCCTTAACTTTACAATTTAATTGCATCAAAACCAATCCACTCACCCTCCACCATTCCCCACGCCGTCTTCCTCCCCAAAACCCGTTTGCCATTGAACTGGTACTCTTTATCACTTCCTACCACAGCAAAGGGCATTGCCTCCTGAAATCAACGTATTAAATGTGAACGATAAGGGACGTTGAAGACATCGGCATTCAATGAAGACTCCCATTTTCACACAACCCTTACCCGGATCTTATCGTTATCGCTTTTATCCTCGATGTCTTCATCAAACTCCTTCTGTGGATAACACTCGATCCCACACACCTCCAGTTCCTTCCTCACCTGCATTAAAGAACGAGAGATAAAGGGAATCTGTCCGACAAAACGTATAGGAGTAAGAATTGAATGGGCTCAGGCTTCATTCTGACCCTCTGTTTGAATTCGGTTTTCTCTTCAGGAGTGAGCGTGTCTGATTTGGCGATGACAGGGATGATGTTGACCACGCGGCTTAGATTTTTCATGAACTCAACGTCCAGCTGGCGAAGCCTGGGAACAAGAAATAAGGAAGGATGCGACGCGACGCGATGCGATTAATAGACAGATAGGTGAAGATTTGATTATGTGCAAATCGGATTTGCCAGAGGCCTGGTGACAGTTTATTCAAACAATCAGTCATTAAAAAACAGAAATGGAATGAAAGCTAGAAATGTTGCCTTAGCAACATACTAAAATATTACCTGGAAAGTATATCATATTAAAGGAATATAAGCATTAAGGAAATGTAATAAAAATATTAAATTATAAAAGCACAGAAGTACCAGATAAATTTGACTGAAATAAAGATGAAAAAAATAGATTGTATGGAAATAGAAAAAATGGATTTAAATAACTTGAGAACTCACGAGTGTCCGGTTGGAGAGATGAAGTAGAGGCAGCAGTGAACTCTGGTGTCTGGGATGCGTTTCTTGCGAGCGATGTTGACTTCTTCCTTCAAAAACTTCTCGTATTGTTCATTGATGAATTTGGATATGGGCTCCCAGCTAGAGTTGGAAGATGTTCAGTAATGATATGTTGTCATTTAATGCGGTTTTAAAACTTTTGTTATATATTTTAAAGAACTTTGCCAAAGTGGTGCTGTATGAAATTATCTGGGTTTTAATAACTCTGATCACTTTAACATTACATTGCAGTGTTATGACAATTAAATAGAAGAAACAATAATGGGTAATGGTTCACATGCTGTCACATACTACTCACCAGTTGTCATTGTTGATCTGGTCCCCAAAACCCGGTGTGTCAACAACAGTTAACTTCATCTTCACTCCACCTTCCTCAATCACTACAAAATCCACATCAAATCCAGATTAAACTGATTCAGTATCTGCTTTGACGTTTCAGAGTGATGCAGTTTTTGTGAAGTAACTTTAATGCTTTGTTTTTTCTAAAAGCATTGAAAAGGGAGAATAATAAAACAAGAATCTTCTAATCTGGTTCTTACACAGATCTATTTAAGTCTTACTCTTTTACATTCACATGTCAACTAGATTGACTATTTTTAAAGTTACACACTGATGTATTCCACCCTGCATCTTATCTCGTGTTCTTAAGAGGAAAGTCATACAAATTGTGACTAAAGCGTGAGCAAGCAAAGGGATAGCAGGGTTTTCTATCTTAGGATGTCAGATGATTCTACACATGGTCATCAAATAAAATAATATAATTTCCGGCATGATTTCCAAAGACAAACTCATCACATTTCTCCCTGCATTCAGTGCCTTGGTTCTGAACACCGTTCATCCATACATACCGCCGTACATCACACAATATTTCGCTCGACGGCTGTTCTCATACATGAGCCACCATCAGAAAAGTTCCTCACATGCCCTGGGCACAACACATGCCAGTTTGGGCACTGGACTCTATCTGGTCGCTCACTCCGGAATCTACTTTGCTAATACATTCATGAACACACAGAACCGTTGCAACCTTTTCAATCGAAAAGTTCATGGCCTGTAAAGCCATGACATCTTCATTCTCTGTATTGGGAAGCGCCATCAACTTGATGTTTTGGAACAAATGTTTTAGCACAGTGTCGGGCTGTGATCTATTGATTATAAAAGCAAATGTTAACATGTATCTTCTTAATGAGCCCATTAGGTCTATTTCCATCCCCTGAAAAGGTCTTCCGGTTGACATCCGTTGGTTAAATGACTTGACAACAGCAGCTGATGCAATTCCCTGAGCTTTGCGGTGTCCAATAAGACAGTTTTAATGTTTAGAAGTCACATGATCTTACCGTGAGACACAGACTTTATCTCAACAGTCTTTGGGATCTTGTCGTCACGACTCCAGCCCGAGCTCCTCCTGCTCACTTGCGACTTAAACAGAGTATTCACCAGAGTGGATTTGCCGAGCCCGCTCTGACCTGATAGAGAAAGCAAGAGGTCAAGAAAAAGTAGAAAGTGAGGTCAACAGACACTCAACGGTTGAACCACTCACCAACCACCATGATGTTGAAGTCGAAGCCCGTCTTCATGGTCTTCTTGCGCATCTGTTCAATGATGGTGTCTATACCGATGTACCCGAGCAAGGTGGATCCTCGGCCCGACCCTGGACCCTCACCCCCCGTTCCTTGGGGTGAAGTCAAAAAGGGAACGCCGGAGGGTGGGGTCACATGAGACGGCTTGGCTGGGACGGCAGGTTTGGGTCTTACTTCAGGCGGGACAATTTCAGACATGTCTGCATGTAGAAGAACAAACAATTATATACAATAATGATAAAGGAAACGTTTAGATAAATGAGTGAATGCTTGGATTTTAATGTTTAGAATAGGGCAAAATGATTGATCCCATCCACAATAGAATTGTTTAACATAATGCATGTCGGTGGGATGGCATGTATTCATTTTGTTTTTATAAGAACATACACACATAAAATATTATTTAAATATAAAATGCAAATGTTCCTATATATACATATATATGCATATGTTTGTGTTTATAAATAAAATGTCAATACACACAATATATGTTATGTTAACACAAACTTTGTTTATATACGATTAATCGTTTTGAAAGTCTAAATGCTTTTTAGAAGCAATAGGACATTAATGAGCATTGAAGAATAATGTTCTTTTATTAGAATACATATATGTATCATGTGTGCTCTTATGTTCCATTTTTATATAAACCAAAACCCTCAGTTTTCCCAATGAAACTCATGTTAACACAATATACAAACCCAGCTACCAAAAGACACGAGTAATGAATTAAGAGAAATCTCTTTATGGGATTTATGACCCGGGGCTCGACCTTTCCCACGCGTTAAGATGCTCTTTTTAAACCTATCCCACGACATCCCATCAACATTATTTCTGCATATCAAACATACATGAGAATAATGCATGCACACATACTCCTTTGTCCTATTTATTTTCTCTCATGATAAGCAGAGATAAAGGAAAATCCTTCCCTACCGATTGTTCTTGTTGTTTTGATCGATGGATGTTGGTTTCTTTTCTTTATTTCTCCACACTATGAATGGAAGATAAACTGGATTTGTTTTAAGGAATAATCACACGTCCTCTTTCCTCTGTCTCCTGTGCTTCTGTTCACAGCTCGATGCTGCTCATCCCCTCCTCCGCCCTTTCTTCCGTTACCATGGAAACTAATGATGAGAGTGACTGATGCAGTGCGCATGCTCAGTGCGGCCTCGACCTAAAACTGGGGATTCAGGTCGCGGTGTGCTTCATAATGGCACCATTTTCTTATTTTGTTTCAACCCATGGGTAACCAGTGTATTTTTATTTACTTTACAATTGAATGGATCATTTTAAAACATTAAAGGTTTCCGGCCTACAGGTACATCACGCTCACGCTCAAATATAACTTCATTTGAACCCCTCTTCAGGCAGAACGCTTACGTGTGTAAGATGTCTGCTAAAGATCTGGAAAACATCTGCTGTGTAAAATCATCCTCTGATCCGATGTACACACACATCTCACAGATATCTTCTCTTAGACATCAGACAGACGTCTCAGAAAATACATCACCATGTAGACGTCTGCGAGATGTGTGCGTGCTATCAGGGATGAGATGAGCAAGCGACTTTACCACGTGACAAAATGGCGCGAGACAACACAAACGAGCGGTTTTATTAAACTCTTTGTTTTCTTGTCATCTCAACCTACTCACATTTAACGGCTTTGGAGACCCTCGCCTGTCTGTGTCGATGTTTGCGTCGAGTGTCTGTGTGACTTATCTCGGGTTACGACAGGCCTGCTCTGAATGATAAGACAGACGTCTGGTTTTTCTGCTCAGTTTTTATGTTTTCGTGTGTATATCGTGGTGTATGTTAGTCCATTGAATGGTCATCAATATCTGGATTTATGGAGTTCATGTTTGGTCAGTTGTATATTGTGTAACCTTAGCACTGAATTGTGGCATGCAAGAGCATCCCGAGTGTATTTGGGCAATTCTGGCGTTATGGACGTGACATTTTGTGTTATGTATGTGACATTTTGCGTTATGGGTGTGACATTTTGCGTTATGGACGTGACATTTTGCATTATGAACGTGACATTTTGCATTATGGATGTGACATTTTGAGTTATGGACGTGACATTTCAGTTATGGACGTGACATTTTCAGTTAGGGACGTGACATTTTCAGTTATGGACGTGACTTTTTCAGTTATGGACGTGACATTTTGCGTTATGGACGTGACTTTTTGCATTATGGACGTGACATTTTGCATTATGGACGTGACATTTTGCATTATGGACGTGACATTTTGCGTTATGGACGTGACATTTCAGTTATGGACGTGACATTTTCAGTTAGGGACGTGACATTTTCAGTTATGGACGTGACATTTTCAGTTATGGACGTGACTTTTTGCGTTATGGACATACGTGAAATAAAAAAGCTCTTAGAATATAATTAACCAGTAAACTGAACTATCTGTTTATATTATACAAATCTCTTGTCGGTAGTGTTTATACATTAGATAAAAATATCAATCTATGGAAAAAAATATTTTAAAAAGATAAATACAAAATGAACGTTTCTTGGAGAAAATAAACCAAAATTAAGATTTATGTGAATTAAAATGCGTCATAATAAAGTCACAAAGTCGGCTTTCTGTCATCTTCACTTTCAGTTAGAATTGGGATCATGTTGAAAAAAACACAAATGGGTATAAAAATATTCTTCAATAAGTTTGAGGATATACTTTGAATATTTATGAATAATTTACTTGTATTTATTAATGTTTCTTTTGAAAAAAATCCCCTCTTAATGTTATGAGGTTATATAATGAATATAATTATTAATAATCAAATCATTATTCTGTACACTAATGGTCAAATGTTTAGGGAAACTTGAGTAAAATGTTTCTTATTATTTTACAAAGCTTTTGATCTAAATGTGTATGCCTAAATGTCTGAAATGTGAAACATATTTGGTTTTGTGACAAAACTTTCACAACATTTATTTTATAAATACAATAAAAAAAAGAAGAATCTCAGGGGGAGACCTTAAGAATCTATTTGATAAAATGACAGGAAATATTTCTGTTAATTCTGTTCAAAATGTGACCACACCAAAGATTCATAGACAACATTTCCAAATACTTCCAAGAGTCTATTATTATTCTTACAAAATATGAATGCAAGAGTAAATATCTCAAAATATTTGACTTATAGATAGTTTTGATTACATTTCATTTTATTATAATATTAACGTGCCGGCCAATATTTAGATTCTTTAAACTTTTGCCGTTGAATCATATCCTCTAAAACACATAAATACTGTAATCTTATACAATGTTTATATTTCTAATCCAACCCCAGTGCCTAATAATGTGATGCCAATGTATGCAAATGTTCTGTGTCACGTTTCATTTATCATGTGTAATTTAGGTCTCTAGAGTATTCTGTGTGTTCTTGGTCCCTATAGACAGCACAACTTTCTTCAACATTACATCTGACAGATATATCGCAATACTATACCAACTCAAACTGATGCGGAATCTACAGCTCTTGTCCTGTATAAGTCATAAGTCAACTCTCACCTGCAGACACACGTTCTCCGGGAGAGGATTTCACCTCTTGTCCTCTTCTCATGTCTGTGACTACAGATGGCAGTAATGACAGGAGGTCTTCTTGCTCTCTGAACCTCGCAGGATGAAATCCTGGAAAACTCTCATGATCCGCAGCGTTCTGCTGTCGAAGCGTCTGCTCGGACAGTGTGCTCGTGATGCTGTCGGTGTTACATAAGGATTTTGGATTGGGCAAAGTCCATTCATCCATTTCAGAATTGGTGTGGGTGTTTGAAGATGTACCGAGCGGTTCAAGAGGGCCTGGCAGAACAGATGCCAGATGTCCTCCGACATATTTAATCTGACAACTAGCGACACGCTTTTTGTGTATGCGTGAACCTCGGTGTGTTCGTGAGCATCTCGAATCACCTCGCAAGGTTGCCTCACTCGAAGAAGATTTAGTAGAGTCTGAATTGGAAAGGTTGCATCTACTTTGGGAGGAGTTGCTCACCTCTCTTTCATGACCACCTGTGGTTGGGTTTGGGGTAGACGAAACTTTTCTCCATGCTTGAGGAGATTCAAGGTATGTTGGTTTACTGTAAGATGCCTCAGATGTTCTTTTGATCACAGGTCTACAGATTCGGCTCAGTTGACCGCATTCATCGGGCGATCTGTGGGTCTTCAAAGGGAACTGGAAGCAGCTTATCCGGCCGGACTGACCTGATGGAAAACGGGATGAATTGATGGCAGTTTCTGATCCTGTGATCTTAGATTTAGACGGAAGGTTGTCATTACTAAAGGATTGATTGAGTTCAGAAGAGTTTGGTCTTGTAGATGAGGTTGAAGGAATGAATTCTCCTTGATGTTTTACCCTGCTCTGAGACACAAGGTTGGGTCTCATTTTTTTATAAATGGGAAGTGGCAGCCTTTCCACATTAGATGGACGTTGAGTTTTGATCTTGTTCTCTTCACTTCTTGGCTTCTTATTTTCTGGTTGAGAGATCCGTTCGCTGGCGTTTACAATCCTCCCTGTTTTAATTAATCCGAGCCGGATCCGAACGAGAGTGGGGTCCTGGCGTTTCTTTTGGTAGCCCGGTAAAGTCTGTGCTTTTCTTTTATCAACATGCTTTAACATATGAGGGTTTAAGCTTTCCAACTTTGTAGGTATGGCATGTCCGGAGACGTTTAAATGTGGGTTATTTAGAGCACTCTGGTGCGGACGTCTTAAAAGTTGATCTGATTTCTGGCCTGTTTGCTTGTTGTGATTTCTCGTGGTGGTTATGGGGATTGATCTGGCACGTCTCTCAGGGGATGAGATGGGACTGAATTCAGACGTTTTACTTTCGGACCATTTCTTATCATGCAACTCAAGGGATGGTTCGTTTTGTTCAAAAGACGCGGTGGAACATTTCGATGTTGACTTAACACGGTAAATTGTTTCATCTGAATTTGAATATGGATTATTAAGACACGTGTCCACTGTTTTGACGATGCTGTGGACAAAGAAGCGAAAGAAATCGTAATAAATAGAATAAAATAAAAGGTCTGACATAATATAATATACACTGCGTGCACAATTATTAGGCATGTGTTATTTTGATCATATCATCATTTTATCGATTGTTATTCCATAATTGGATGTTATTAGAATGTAATGTATAACAGGTAATGTGTAGCGAAATCAAGAAACTATCTCAAGGTGTTCATAATTATAAGGCAGTCTGTTCTCCTCAAGAAAAATGGGCCAAAAAAGTGATTTAACTGAATAGTCATAAATTGAAGTGTTTCAGAGGGATGCAGCACTCATGAAATATTGAAGATATTGGGTCGTGATCACAGAACCATCAATATTTGTAGCAAATGGGTCAACAGGGTCGCAAGAAACGTGTCTAAAAAAAGAAACTTATTTACCAAAGATTTGAGAAGAGTGAAACATGAAGCTTCCAGGAACTCATTATGCTCCAGTACTGTCATATTCCATAACTGTAATATATCGGGACTGTCAAGAAGTGTGAGGTGTTCAGTTCTCATAGACATGGCCAAAGTAAGAAAGGCAGAAACCTGAGCACCACTGAACGAAACCTGTGAGTTATAACGGAAAGAATGGGCCAAGGCATATCTGAAGACAGATTTTTCAAAGGTTTTGTGGAATAATGAGATTAGAGTAACCCTTGACTGACCCGGTGGATGGGCCCATGGTTGGATCAGAGCTCCACTTCAACTCCCACGACAGCAAGGTGGGTCGAGGAAGGGAGGATATATGGGTCACAGAGGCTTTTTTCATATCAGAAATCTTTTAATTGTACATTTTGAATTTGTTTGTTATTCTCATTTTAACAGGTGAAATGGGAAAATCTTTGTTTTTCATTTATTTGCATTATAATTCTGCACACTTATAGTTGCCTAGTAATGGTGTACATGTAAATATTCTCTCTAATTATGCTACTTAAATGTTCAGATTTTATTTTTTATTTTTATTGACCAAGAGCACTGTAGTTGTACGTGACAAAATGAATCCTCAAAAATAAAAATGTCCTTAATAATTGTGCACACAGTGTAAGTAATGGGTTTAATAAAGTATTAAAAATGCCAAATGCACAAACCCAACACTCGATATAAAACATACATAAATATATATTGAAAACATACCAGGGTGGAGAAGTGTGAATATCTGACTGATGCTCTAGAGTTCTCCCAGTTTGACTGAAGGAAGAAATGTTGATGGGCTTTTTAAAGACGACGGATGAAGAAAGATGCTGATGACAGGGAGACAGACGATTGGGAGATGGAGATAGGTCAGGTGTGGGGCAAGGAGACAGGCGCACAGGAGAATAAGATGAAACAAAATGAGATGACGGACTGAGGCGAGATGGAGATGTGGATGTAGGAAGCAGATACGGTGAAAGACGAGATGGAGAAGAGGGCCTGTGATTTGGGGAGAGTCCGTCTGAGGAAAGAGTGTCGAGGGAAAGTCTTGTTGGAGTTGTGATGTGTTCAGCAGAGTCTGACTTCTCTGAGTTCATTGTAGCTTGAGACCGACTTTGAGAAGTGGAAAAATGAAATAAGTGTGAACATGCAACACAAAATGCATTTGTTTAAGGACACCTAAATGTCAAACATACAGAACATCACTTAATTTATGAAGGTCAATGTGCAGATTTTTAAATTGCAATTACAATTCCTTGGAAAACTATAAATGATCTTTATAAAAATGTACAGACCTGTTTACAGAAGAACCGAGTAGGGAACGAAGAGGCAAAAGTGTGTCGGGAAGTGGTGGGAAATGGACTTAAATTCTCTCCATTCTTCTCATCTGAAGCTCCACTGTCTCATTCGCCCACTCCCTTTGCTTCTCTCTGATAAACCACAGAGTTTCTCAAACTCCAGCATCAAGTGAGAACACGTCGAAATAGATACATTGACTTCAAATCTTTCCAATCTTGATCTGTTTGTGTGTAAAACATGTCGGAAACAGACACGTGCTTTATTGATGACGCAGTTTTAAGTGAATGTCATGAATATGATTGTTTACAGCGCGGTAACAACAACACAATCTCATAGTATTAATAACATTTGCATATATGTAACATACTTTCCAGAGTCTTAAAGGATAATGCTAGCCCTCGAATAAAACTATTGGAACAGTTTATCTTTTTTTTTAGAAATGTATCAATGAATGCAAGCGTAAAACAAATTTCCAAATCATGGTCGTTTTTAAATCAAAAATAACATAATAACAACATAATTTTGGTGACATTGAAAGATGTCATTCAAACTTGAGTCTTCTTTCTGCAGAACAGAAAAGAAGATATTCTGAGGAATGTCTCCGTCTTTCGTTGTTCATAATGAAAGTCAATGGGGTCCAATTTTGTTTAATAACAACATTCCTCAAAATATCTTCCTTAGTGTTCTGCAGAAGTTATTCTGTGTAATCCACGCTACTTCCCGGATGTTTCAGGCATTCCGTCATGACCTGGAAGTGTACATTATAACGTCTTAAAGAATTGAGTCTTTGCACAACATGCTGAAATTCCTGATCAGATCCCAAACCCAGTGAAAGGTCAGTGGATTCGGATGAAGTTATGTCATGATGCGTGATTTGGCACAAATGTCTCATTGATCGTCCACACATGTCCGGTCACAGTAAGGCAGTGCTGTCGTCCTCTCTGCCATGCATTTGTAGGTTCCAGCGGTGGACGTCTCAGTGAGTTGTTGCTCCATTTGTGAGCGTCTTGAAGACCGGGCTCCAGAAAATACAGACATGCTCCAAAACCGGCCAGCACGAGGACAGAGATCAACAGATAGACGGGGACGAACCAATCCAGAAACATCCAAGGCATTGTGGAATCTCTGGAAGATGAAACATAGGAGACAAAGGTGAGTATTTCTGCTTTACCGTGCATTATTGGCAGCACTACAACTGTGTTTCGAAAGAGAAATGAAAAATCATTTCACAGCATGCTTTAAAGGATTTAAGTCTCTCTCCATCGGCACACATGCACTATGAATCTCTACATACCTCCAGCCTTTCTGTGAATTTGTAACTGTAATTTATACACTTATAAATCTGATGTATATGAATTTTATGCGATGTTATGGATTGAGGGTTTTTCGTGTATCCTTGCTTTTCTTTTCTCTCTGTGCTATCCCCGGATGGGAGGCGGTAACCATGGAAACATCTCTGACGGAGAACAGGTCAGAGCATGTTATATAATTTTTGTTCTGTAACCCTTTCATTTCAGTCTCTGCTTCATGCAACAGTGAAATTAATCTCGTCAAAAAGGATATGAAGATTGTTGGAGATAAGAGAAGGGTATGATGTTTACAAATATTATTCTGACATCATTTCTGCATGACTGTCTAAGGTCCAAAGTAGAAATTTTGAGGAATTAATGATGAAGGGTCTTCAGTTTAGGTTGAATGATTTCTCAATGTTCCTATTTTTGAAATGCTCCTGTTAAAAGTGTGTCACCTACAAATAGCTTATGATGATTGACACTCCCTAAAATACTCCTGCACCTTCCCTCTTCGCCCACAGAGAACAGATACCAACCACATCAGTATCTGCTTTTGAGTCTTCGTAGTTTTGCCCGAAGGTGAGATATGCTTGAATGAACTCACACAAAGCATATCTCAAAAGACACCGAAATGAACATTCTTTCATCTTTTATTGGCCCTCTTTCCAAATCTGTGTGACTCTCTGTATTCTGCTAAAAATATATTTTGAAGAATGTTTGTAACCAAACATTAATGACTGCCATTGACTCCCACTAACTTAACAACTGAGACATTCCTCAAATTAACTTCTTTTGTTTTCTACAGAAGCAAGAGTCATATCAGTTTTAAACAACATGAGGGTTGTTTAAAACTTGTATGATTTTTTTTGGGTGAACAATTTTAACGAGTTCAAAGACACTGCAGAATGACTTAATGTAAATGGAACCCAAACATTTTCTCACAAAAATAACGCAAAAGTTTTGGTTAGACATGATTTATGTTTATATATATATGCCACAAACATTTAAATTAAAGGCCCTTATATATAATCTTGTTCTTCTTAATTTTGTTCTTGAAAAACGTAACTGGCATTCTAAAATTTCCCAACACACAGAACCTATAAAATCTGATTCTTACCGAAGTAGTGTAAAATGACCCAGTAAAAGATGATCACCAAAATATAATCATTCCCATAAATAACACTGGTCCGTATGGAAGACAAATGTTTTGTTAACACAGAAAAACATAGAAAGATTTAATCCAAAAATAATAGTAATAAAAATCCAACACTGTCCATGTCTTCAAATAATCGTTCTTTCAGAAAACGTTGATCTGAATTACTCTTATTAAATGTTTTATAACAACATTTCAGGATTTGTGTTATAGTTTAGCTGTCTGTGATTGGTGATGTTCAGAACAGTCGGACTGGAGGAAATCCATGATCAGATGAGCCACATTTTCAGGGTTGTTGAGATGAACGTGATGGTCCCCTTCTACTTCTACAATCGAGCTCTGAAAAGTGTAAAGAATATTATTACTGATTTCTTCTGTTTTTGATGCTGTTACAAATCTGCATGCCTGTCTTCTACAGAAAACCAAAAAATATCTTTTTTGAAGAAAATCAAACAACACCAGATATTTTAAAAATATCTTCTTTTGTGATTCACGGTAGACAACATCATTTACAAGTTTTCTAACCACATAAAGGTGGAAAACGTATAACATTTTAGTAAATATGTGTGCGTTCTCACTTTCAGCTCCATCCAACCCTTCTGAATTGCATCTCCATATCCATCAGGAAGAGGGAACTGTATATTCATCCCATTATGGGCCCTGAGTAAAAACATAAATGTTAACTCAAATGTACGCAATGGGTAATAAATATGGAAATGTTTTTATTTAGAGACTATTATTGTGTCAGTGAATATAACTCACAATAACAGCATCACTCGAGCTTGAATTAAAGACTGCATATACAGGCACTGTTCCAGTGTAAGCATCGCAATGTTTCTCTGGCACAAACACAAACATCACTGGCTTCATTTCAACTAATGGCTACACCATGCTGTTATTTTATTTTAATTCCTAATCAAGCTACATCTTACTATTTAACAATGATAAACATGTTATTTTCTAAAACCTGAATGTTTTGCAGAAAATGTTTGGATATCTGAGAACGAAATATATTTAAAGTGCTCACCAAGTTAATTCTGAAGTCTCGGTTGAATACCACTCCTTTGAGACAAAGAAGGCATTTTTGCTTAAATACTTTATGTCAGAAAACTATGAGAATGCATTTGATATTATGTATCTGATGCATGGCTGCTATACATCTTACCTCCCTCCACCTCCCGAATGGCTCGCTCTAAAAGAATATCGGCAGACTCTTCAGAAAGAGCAGGATTTGCTTCCATTAACCTGAAACAGATGCGGGATTATTCAGTGATGTCATCAATGATATAATACTAATATGTTAGGTGTCGAACAATATTGCTGTTATTGAATATCACGTAGGTCAATTTTTTCATTTTAATAGCCTTTGTTTTTCATGACTACAGTATTTTGCAATGCTACTTTTATTTAACTGTACATTTTCAGTCCTCATTCAAGATATTGACAACCAAAAATCCCATTGCAACCACTAGATCGGTCCAACTTTGGAAAATGTAAAACGCATCTTTCATATTCTGGGAATATAAAAAACTTTAAACATAAACATAAATGAATGAAAAAACATCCATCTTACCTTTGTTTGGCTTTCTCAAATGTGTATACTTTCTCAGTTCGTTCATTCGACTCTTTATCATATTCAACTTGTTGAATTATTCCTTGTTTTATGTAATTACTTAAGGAACTCTAAGGGAAAGCAGATAAATATAAATGAGAGATGATCCCTGTTGTGTGTAGTAGGATTCCTGTCGTATTTAATAAGTCGCTATTACCAATTTTGTTGGGAAGAATCCGTAAGAATCCAAGAGAACTAAACCTTCGACCATCTCCGGGTACAACGCACTGTACTGTAAAACCAACACAAACTAATATCACACCACACAATGACTGCGCAACCAACACAACTGCAAAATATGACCAAAACATACCATTCCTGCCACATTACCACCTGTTGAAAAAACAAAGAAAAAGTTAGTGGCTGTTCAAATAAAAACCTATTTTTCTTAATTAAAAGCTGTATTTATACATATTAATAAAGACAGATATTTTCAATATTTAATAAAGTTATGTTGAATAATTTACATGTTTAATATTTGTTGTAGATACAACAATTTATAAACACTAACACTTATAATATGTTTGTTTTTTTCGAAACGCAAAGCATTCATTATATTTTCCGGGCCTTTGACTTTCATATGTTAAATGAATTACCCGACTATGTCTCTTTGTTAATTTTCTGACATGTCGATACCAGTGCTGGGTTAAAAATAAAACAACCTTTTTTAAAGAGCACCTACAACACACTTTGTTAAAGACGAAGGAGGGATTAACCATTACAGTCGGCCTATGATAACTGTGTATTCGCGTAAAAAAAACAAATAAAAAGAAACCCACTGACCCTTGTGACTTTGCAAAAACTGCCATAAAATCATAAATCATTCAGAAATAACAGACCTTCGATCTCTTAAATAATACAGTGTTACGCGATTCGACTCACCCATGCTATGTCCAATCATTGAGAATCTCTTCCATTGAAGAGCTGCAAACACACGGACAGAAAAACACAACGATATGAGTCTGTTCGTCTTCGTTATCACAGTAAGAAAACTCCGAGCATCTTCAAACCTTCAATGACCCGTTGGACGTCTGCCACGTACGAAGTGAAGGGATAAAAAGAGCCAGCAGACCTATGAGACGACAGACCATGACCTGGAAAATCGATGGCTACAAATCTCCAGTCTGGGGATAGTACGAAAAAAAGTCAAAAGACAGAATTGCAATGCTTATGGATTATATAGAAACACTTTACCGTTTGGAAGAAGTGGAATGAGCTTGTTGAAAGTCCCGCTGTTGTCGGCCCACCCATGCAAACAGAGAACCGGACGACCCTGAGCGGGACCCCAAACCTGACCTCTTATCTCCCCCCACGGGACAGCGACCTGGAACTCTGACACACATCACAGATCTCGTCAACACAGTTACTTTATATACAATGACGACCTTCACGTCTATACAGTCTGCTATATTTGAAGTGTGAAGGATGGTCAGGAAAATCCACATAGCTTGTTTAGAGTCAATGGAGGTATTTAGAAGAATGTCCTATACCTGTTTGCCTCATCGCACTTGTGACGAGGTGTCTGAGACCTTTGAGCGCAGGACTGATCCTCAAACCTTGCATTGAAGATGTTCAAGTGTCTGGAAAAGAAATGACGTCATGAGTGTGATACATAACAGAGGTTTATGGAGATCTGTCATTGACTTTGGAACTCTGACACTTTAAAGTTCTCGCTGTCCTTGAGATGTTCAGTGCAATACACAACTGTTACATTAAAACACGTTTTATTATTGTGTAGTATTGTGTGTTTGTCTTGTGTTACACAAACCTGAAGAATAGAGAAGTGCTGTGTTAGGAGTCTCGGACCTCTGCAAACCGAAACTGGGCCTTTCAAAATAAAAGTCACAAGTGTGAATTTAACAATAATTAATGTAGTTGTGGAAATTATGAAGTGTGTTTTATAAATACATCCGTGATAATTATATAACATGTGACTGGTTTAAAAAAACACTGTTTAATAATATTCAAGTATGAACATATGTATGACACACACACACACACACGCACGCACGCGCACGCGCGCGCACACACACACACACACACACACAGAGAGAGAGAGAGAGAGAGAGACAGGCAGACAGACACACGCACGCACACACACAGAGAGACAAACAGACAGACACAGACACAGACACACACACACACACACACACACAGAGAGAGAGAGAGAGAGAGACAGGCAGACAGACACACGCACGCACACACAC
>CM065654.1:10371883-10584383 GCA_033220385.1 Triplophysa yarkandensis
GTAAACAGTTTTTGGACTTATTTAACTAATATAGTAGGAAAATACTTTGTGCTTGTTTAACAGCACAAAGTTCTGGGGTCATTTTGACGATATCATCATAATTTTTCTACTATGTTACAAAGGAGGTCCAAGAAGTTTTTGTTGTCAAATATTCAAATATGTTATTTGGAAGTCTTTACACATTTACTAGAAAGTCAGTGATGACAATTTCATTTTTTGGGTGTTTCCCTGGTTAAATTCACATCTGGTTATTTCAGTCGTGATCATACCAAAACGTGTAAGTATATCAATCAATCAATCAATCAATCAATCAATCAATCAATCAATCTTTTATTTGTCACAGACACTGTTACATGCCGTGAAATGGCACCCCTCGGACCATAAACACATATCACATTCAAGGGAAGACAGATCCGAGAGGTAGTAAAGAGAAAAAGGAACAACATGATACACAAGGAAAGTTGGCTCAAAAAAAGAACCCCTCTCAGACTGTCCTACAGTAGGGCAGTGTGAGACCCGGGAGACAAAAAAGCCCTTGCACTAAGCACATAAACTGGACATTACATTGCAATGGGGAGGGGGACAGGGAATTGAGGTGTCCAATGTGGGCAACGGCCATCTGCCCCTGCAGCTATGGAGTACAGCGCTGGATCCAGACCCGCCTGCCCACACCAGAGGAGATAAGCATGTGAAGGCGTGGGATGGGGGTAGAGGTAAAGTCCTTTTCAAAGTTGTTAGTCTCTCCAAGATGTTTTCCATTTTGCGGTCGATGTTTTCCATTTTCCGGTCCATAGCCACCCCGTTGTTATCCATTTGTGATCTCCGTTGTTTTCCAGTTTTCGGTCTATGACCACCGTGATGTTTTCCAATTTCCGATCCATTGCCGCAGCATGAGTACTAGCAGCTTTGCCCATCTCAGTCTCAATCCATCCGGTCAACTTGCTGGGGCTTTGATCATTGACCGCTTTTATCACTCGTCGGTTCCACAGGGTCCCACCTAATCCAATCAGTAGAATCCCTGCTACCACAGCTCCTAATATGTAGATATCTTCAACATCCTCCAGGGACAATGTCGCCAGGCACACGATGCGCCACTTCTCACTAATCATGACATTAGGATTTGATATTAATTTTAATGTGTTTTGTCTGCTGGATTCCATGGTTTCAATGAGATTGTTTTGTTTTTTTTGAAAACTTTAATAGTCTATATGGATCTATACTGGTTCATATAAACCATTTGTTCCTTCTACACGTTTTCCTACAAAAACCATTACATATCACATATTTAAGATGTCATTACAGTTATATTTAATGGTTTCCATACACTTATCATCCCCCATATATATATATATATATATATATATATATACACACACACATACATACAGACCCATATATATATATATATATATATATATATATATATATATATATATATATATATATATATATATATACATAAAGACCCATATATACATACAGACCCATATATATATATATATATATATATACAGACCCATATATAACACAGATAACCTGCGTGCCATCCCTAAATCTGACTCTTCTGCACTCACGATTCCTATAGGCTTGTGGGACTGCCAATCTGCTGTTAACAAAGCTGACTTTATTCCTGCCATGGCTAAACATTCTGGTCTCTCTGTTTTAGCACTCACTGAAACCTGGATAAAACCAGAGGACAGTGCAACACCGACTGCCCTCTCTACTAACCACGCGTTCTCCCACACCCCATGCTTTTCTGGTAGAGGGGGGGAACCGGTCTACTTTTTCCCACAGGATGAAGGGTTAAAATACTTGCACCTTCGGGTGTCAACACCTCTTTTGAGTCACACATAGTTTCTATTACTCATCCACTCAATATCATTTTCGTAGTAATATATCGTCCCCCAGGTCAGCTAGGACATTTTCTACAGGAGTTCGATGTTCTCAGGAGGATGTGACACCTCTTGTAATCTTAGGAGACTTCAACATCCACCTGGAAAAACCCTCAGCTACTGACCTACACAACCTCACTGCATCGTTCGACCTCTATCGCATGCCCACGTCGCCGACCCACAAGTCTGGTAACACACTCGATCTAGTCTACACACGCTACTGCTCTACGAATCACACTCAGGTAACACCACTGCACACATCCGATCATTTTCTCGTCACACTTCATCTCGACATGACAACATCCGACACTCCTTCCCCTTCCTCCCTTGTTACCTTCAGGCGTAATCTACGCACGCTCTCTCCTCTCACCCTATCCTCTGCTGTTTCCTCTATGCTCCCTCCTCCTGATCAGTTTGCTCTACTTAGCACTGACAATGCCACTCACCTCCTATGCTCTACACTAACAACCTGCTTGGACAGTTTATGCCCGCTTACATCTCGACCAGCCCGTGCCAACCCTTCAACACCTTGGCTCTCTGATGTCCTCCGGGAACACAGAACCAAGCTCAGGGCAGCTGAGAGAAAATGGCGCAAATCTAATGACCCTGCAGATCTCTCTCTCTATCAAACTCTCCTCTCTTCTTTCTCTGAGGATGTCTCAGTCGCTAAGACTCAGTTCTACCAGGCAAAAGTAAACAGCTCAACTGACTCTCGCGCTCTCTTTAAGACTTTCTCTGCTCTACTCTGTCCTCCCACCACTCCTCCCTAGTCGGACCTAACAGCTGATGACTTTGCATCCTTCTTTGTGAAGAAGACCACCGCTATCAGCAGTCAGTTCTCCGCTCCACCACCGTTGGACCATACTCCAGCTCCTTTGACCACCTCCCTCCGCTCTTTCTCTCCGTCGACTGAAAACGACGCTGCTAGAATCACCCGACTACCTGCTCGCTGGACCCCATCCCCACCCATCTCCTGCAAGACATCTCTCCTTCAGTCATTCCTGCAATTACCCACATCATCAACTCATCACTCAACTCTGGCACATTTCCGACTGCTTTCAAGGAAGCCCGTATCACCCCGCTGTTGAAGAAACCCTCGCTGAATTCCGCACTTCTAGAGAACTACAGACCAGTCTCTCTACTGCCTTTCATCGGAAAGACCCCGGCACGTGTCGTCTCAGATCAACTCTCGGCCTACCTTACTCTACACAACCTCTTGGACAACAACCAGTCAGGCTTCAAGAAAGGACACTCTACACAGACAGCTCTGCTCTCAGTTGTTGAAGACCTACGACTGGCAAGGGCGGCCTCCATGTTATCCGTTCTGATCCTGCTGGACTTATCTGCTGCTTTTGACACCGTTAACCACAGTATTCTCCTTTCGACTCTCAAGGAAATGGGCGTCTCCGACAAGGCTCTCCAATGGTTCATATCCTACCTCTCGGGTAGATCCTTCAGGGTTTCGTGGGGAGGTGAAGTCTCAGAACCGCAACATCTTGACACCGGTGTACCTCAGGGCTCAGTTCTTGGACCGTTGCTCTTCTCGATCAACATGACATCACTGGGATCAGTCATTCTTAAGCATGGCTTCTCCTACCACTGTTATGCAGATGACACGCAACTCCACCTTGCGTTTCATCCGGAAGATCAGACGATTTCGACCCGAGTCTCAGCATGTCTGAGCGACATCTCCCTCTGGATGAAGCAACACCACCTACAACTTAACCTTGCGAAAACGGAACTTCTTGTCATCCCTGCCGACCCGAAGACTCGTCACGATCTTTCTATCCGACTAGGAGCATCAACCATTGTGCCCTCCAGGTCTGCGAGAAACTTGGGAGTAATCATTGATGATCAGCTGAACTTCACAGATCATGTTGCCGCGACTGTCAGATCCTGCAGATTCATGCTTTACAACATCAGGAAGATCAGACAGTTTCTCACAGAACACTCCACACAAATCCTGGTTCAAGCTCTGGTCCTGTCCAGGCTGGACTACTGCAACGCGCTGCTTGCTGGACTCCCGATGTGCACAACTAAACCTCTGCAGATGATTCAAAATGCAGCGGCAAGAGTGGTGTTCAAGGAACCAAAAAGGACCCATGTAACACCTCTCTTCATTAAACTACATTGGCTTCCTGTAGCAGCTCGCATTGAATTTAAATGTCTTCTCATTGCCTACAAGACCACCACCGGTTCAGCACCCACTTACCTTAACTCACTAATGCAAAGGTATAGACCCTCAAGATCTCAGCGCTCCGCAAATGAGCTGAGACTTGTGGTACCAGCTCAAAAGGGTAAGAAATCTCTCTGGAACGTTCTCTGCTTCAGTTCCTCGATGGTGGAACGATCTGCCTCTGGCCTCACGCTTGTCAGACTCGATCTCTATCTTTAAAAAACTCCTAAAAACTCATCTTTTCCGACTACACCTAACTCACTAACTCACTTCTTTTCTAACTACTCACTCTATCAAAAAAAAAAAACTTTTATATTTTTAACTTTTGTAACTTCTCTCTCTGTGTAACTTGGTAACATTGTTGTAGCACTTGTTGACCTATTGTCTCCTCGACTATTGTAAGCCGCTTTGGATAAAGCGTCTGCTAAATGCCTAAATGTAAATGTAAATATATATACATACATACAGACCCATATATATATATATATATATACAGACCCATATATACCATTATGGGTTCCAAATAAACCAATATAATTCTTATTGAAACCATTAAATCCAGATAAACAGAAAACACATTAAACTCAGATGTTCAGGGTTCGTGCTACTGCGCATGCGCAAACACTCAAACACTGCGCAGGGCTCCCTTTAAAGGGTCACATTTTCTATGTCATATTTTTAATCTAATATAACCGCCAATATTCAACATTTGTAACCCAGTGAATTATTAAATATAAAAATAGCACAAAACACACCGCACCATCGTCACTGTTTACGCGTCACGTGATTGTGTCACATGACCGCTCGGGCACCGGAAGTCAAGCTCACGAGCTGTTTGTGCACACAGTGACGTCACTGTTTTACAGTTAAATCTCTTATTTTGTTCTGCTGGACTTATTAAACTATGGGATGTAATAGCGGCTGATTTTAATACGTTGCCATGGAAGCAGTGGAGCAGAATAAAAGCCCGGAACGAGAATCCTCCGGTGAGTAATCCATCAAAACAATACAAACATACCATAATGATCGGAAATAAGATGGAAAATTGTTATTAGTTATTAAGTTAAGAGTTATTGTCAAAAGTAAACTGAAAGAACTGTTTTTATTATACACTAATAAAATAAATACAATAATATTATACCCTTGTTGTCAGTGTTTAAACATTAGATCAAGTTTTCTATTTAAATAATAATAAAAATAAATCTGTGTTATGGATCATGTTTGGAAGACAACAAACTTCTTAAGATTTATGTGAATTAAAATATACAAACCACAATCAAAAATATCCAACAAATGCACAAGAATTAACTCTTTATAGAACATAAAATAATTATTATATTTTAATATCTATGTGTAAGTTGATGAACAATATGTAGAATTATAAATGTGCCAATTCTGAGATTAACCCTAACTTTACTATGAAAAATCATTATAATAATTTAAATAAAATGTAAAGAGACCTCACATGTGTATCTGAACCAACACATGTTGACCTTTGATAAAACACACACACACACACACACACACACGGCAGTGAACACACACCAACCATATACACACACACAGCCGTGAACATACACACACACACACACACACATGCATACACAGCAGTGAACACACAGTCACATACAACAGTGAACACACACACACAGACACGCACACACACACACAGTCACATACAACAGTGAACGCACACACACACACACAGACACGCACACACACAGTCACATACAACAGTGAACGCACACACACACACACACAGACACGAACACACACAGTCACATACAACAGTGAACATACACACACACACACATGCATACACAGCAGTGAACACACAGTCACATACAACAGTGAACACACACACACACAGACACGCACACACACACACAGTCACATACAACAGTGAACGCACACACACACACACACAGACACGAACACACACAGTCACATACAACAGTGAACATACACACACACAGACACGCACACACACACACAGTCACATACAACAGTGAACGCACACACACACACACACAGACACGAACACACACAGTCACATACAACAGTGAACGCACACACACACACACATGCATACACAGCAGTGAACACACAGTCACATACAACAGTGAACACACAGTCACATACAGCAGTGAACACACAGTCACATACAACAGTGAACACACACACACACAGACACGCACACACACACACAGTCACATACAACAGTGAACGCACACACACACACACACACAGACACGAACA
This sequence comes from Triplophysa yarkandensis, assembly GCA_033220385.1. Lineage (NCBI taxonomy): Eukaryota > Metazoa > Chordata > Actinopteri > Cypriniformes > Nemacheilidae > Triplophysa > Triplophysa yarkandensis. The sequence continues at coordinate 10,378,211 of CM065654.1, forward strand.
CACACAGTCACATACAACAGTGAACACACACACACACAGACACGCACACACACACACAGTCACATACAACAGTGAACGCACACACACACACACACAGACACGAACACACACAGTCACATACAACAGTGAACATACACACACACACACATGCATACACAGCAGTGAACACACAGTCACATACAACAGTGAACACACACACACACAGACACGCACACACACACACAGTCACATACAACAGTGAACGCACACACACACACAGACACGCACACACACAGTCACTTACAACAGTGAACGCACACACACACACAGACACGAACACACACAGTCACATACAACAGTGAACGCACACACACACACACACACACACACACACACACACACACACACACACACACACACACACACACACACACACACACACACAGTCACATACAACAGTGAACGCACACACACACACACACACACAATAACCGTGAACACAAACACACAGTTGTAAACACATATAAAATAATACACACACAAGTTTGTTTTAATGGACTTTTACTCAGTTGCAAATTCTTTCACAACCTCAGATATTTCTATAATCCTCTTTACGTACTAACTCCTACTGTACTAATTACAGATTTGATTCCACACATAAATCTGGAATATATTTATTTATTTTCATCTGCAAAACATCTCTGAGACGTCTGCTGTCACATGTCATATAGATGTCATATAGACCTCTAGAAGATGTTTGTAGGATGTTTATAGAATGGAGCTCTTTCTGAGATGTTTGTCACATGATTTTACACAGCAGATGTTTTACCGATCTTAAGCAGACGTCTTACAGATGAATCAGGGAGTGAGCAGACCCTATTTTTATAGATTTGAAAAAGCATAAATATAAAAACACTTATTTTTGAAATGCTTTTTTGAATTTGTGCATCGCATTCAGGCAGAAAGTCATTCCCTTCCTGGTAACATGTGTATGATGTAATGTTACCATCAATATCATAACCTTTATGACAGCCAGAGCGTGCAAGGGGCTTGTGCCAAAATATGACCTAATAAATATGAAGCTGTTAAACTAGACGCCCAGGATTATTTTCTGCATTTGACAGACTTAACGATTGCTTTGAAACCCCCTTAAGCCACTTCAGACGCAGGTATCTATCATCATGATTCCTATCGTTCCAGTCAACCGCATCAGAATGTTTTTCGTTTGATAAGACAAATATGTTGTGCGTTTGCCAAATTGTGTTGAAGCAAACTTCTAGACACAAATGGCATGCAGGTATGCCCTCGTATGATCTTTTCAATGATCATTTTATAAGAACAGCAGAACACAAATATCTTGTGTAGTATAGAGTGCACGAACAGAAAAATCTGAGACGTATCATGAGTGTTTTCTGAAGCATAGGAATACATTTAAACATCTTGTCAGATTGTCATTATTCATTTCTATGTGAGTGCTTCACCTTTTCTTGCAGTTCAGATCGGGTTCGGTCACTTCACATTGAGATTCTTGACATTCTTGCGGCAATATCATCCACTTCTGATCAATAAAAACAAGCTTTAATTGATCTAGCTCATGTCTATCTGTCAGAGATTTTCAGCGTTTTTTGACCGTTATTGATCTATATTGAGATAAGTGAGTCATTGCGGTAGAAATCCTCTAATGTAATAATACAGAACTGACTCGCTCTTTGTGGTCAGGCGGTCCCACTCTTTCACATCTGTGAGTTGCATGAGAAACACACAGCTTATATTTGTCTATATTTGTTTGAAGAAGTCAGCATCTAGTTGTTGTTTAAAAAAGGTGGAAAAAAGGAAGTAAAACATGTCTTAGTTAACCGTTTTACAGCAGGAAATACATTGGATAGTTTAGGAAAGTGAGAGATGGAAAGAGAAGGATAATGTTACATTGTTTGAAGGCGACCGAAATATAAACTGCTTCCCCATTCTATAGGGTTTGTCATTTATTTTATCATGCTTTTGACTAATGCGGACACATTTATGAGTTGTCATTTGAATATAAATGGAAGAGTAGTCATGTCCCCTTCATGTGTGAATGATGGTTACTGTAAAGGCCCTTCTTTATTGCATTGAACTTTACTTCTGCTTTAAAATCGTCATGTGTTTTAGGTGCCCAAAGTTCAAAGAAAATCAGCTTTGCTTAAAATCCGTTAAGTCATCAAAACTCACATTCACAATCTCGTATTGCACTTACATTTACATTTACATTTAGTCATTTAGCAGACGCATTTATCCAAAGCGACTTACAATAGTCGAGTATTGCTTTGTATTCCAGCCATTAGATATTAGATATATTGCTTTCTTTCCTCTGCAGATCACAAATAGATAATTTAAAGAAAGTTTTGTAATCGAAAAGCACCGATTGACTTCTGTTGTATAAACACACTGCAACACGAAGCCAATGCAAATGAAAGGGGACTAGTTCCCAACATTCTTAAAATTCTCCTCTTTTGTGTACTTCGAAAAAAAAGTGTGTATCATTTTGTCTATTAATGAAGTTGACTGACATACTAAAATATATTTGTTATTTTTTGCAGAAGAGGACAGACTTCTGTCCTCCGTGAATCACTACGGTTCACATGACTGCCGGAACGAATGTAGCGACTCCAGAACAAGTCCGCTCACAGATGGCTGGTGTGACCATGAAGACGATGCGTTACGCAGGAAGTTGAAATATTTCTTTATGAGTCCCTGCCAAAAGTATCAAGCCAAAGGCAGGAAACCTGTCAAACTGGGCCTTCAGATATTGAAGATTATTATAGTAACCGCACAGGTACTTGAAGTGGATATTCTTCAGAAGATATTGTTGAATTTGTCTTAATGTCTTCTTATCCTTTTAACCATGTTATCAAGTAACGAACCTGTAACTATGTGTTCTTTATTTCGTAGTAACTGTCCCGGTACAGGAAATGTTTCATTTATTAACATTCTGACGTAACAAACATATCTGACGTATCCGCCTGTTGTTTTTTTTGGTTTTCTCACTGTTTGTAGCTGGTACTGTTTGGTTTAAGTAATGAGATGGTGGTGACGTTTAAGGAGGACAACACAGCCTCATTTAAACACCTGTTCCTTAAAGACTATGATGATTCAGACACACTGGCGGTGTACAGGCAGATTGATGTTTATGATCATATATTCTACACAATAGAACAGGTAATGTCTCATTTTGAAAAACACAAACTCCTTGACCCATGACGTAAGAAAAATACGACTTGATTATTTTTATTTCTCCTCAGTATCTGGCTTTGCCGGAGACAACGGTGGGTCGATATGCGTACGTGTATGATGTTGGTGTGAACGGGAGCGCTCTGTCTCTCTGTCAGCAGTATTATAAGAAGGGCCGGATCGATCCTGCAAACGACACCTTTAGCATCGATCCACATGTGGTCACAGGTAAATGACCTGTTCAAGGCGTGTTTTTAATTGATGTTTATGCATGTAGTCAAACGTTACACTTAAATTAAGTGTTTGTATTAATAAATACAAAACAATTGTATTATTTTAGTCTTCAAAAACGTTGTTTGCTACCGTTAGAAGCTTTTTATTTATTTCCTCTTCTGTTTTTTGTGTTTCGGTTCCTCAACACATGATGCATTTGCTTTCTGCTCTGTCTTCTTATAACCCTGTGATCCACGTGGATTCAGCTGTTTTATTGTTTATTATTCTCTTTTATTGTAGACTGTATTGGAGTGAACCCTTTGTCCATCCCCACAGCAACACTGGGTCTAAATTACCGGAATTTTACCCTCAAGTTCCACAAGTACGCCGAGTCGGACTTTATTTTCAAATGTCAAAAACTCATATGAAAATATAATGGATTATATTCTTCCTCAGGCTCATTAACGTTACTATAACGTTCCAGCTAAAGGCTATAAACCTTCAGACCATCATACACAATGAAATTCCAGACTGTTACACGTTCTTCATCACAGTGAGTTTGCACATAAAAAGCCACAAAAACAGCATTTATAAATAAAATACATTTAGCTGTACTTTAGTGATTCAAGTTTTTTTTTTCTTACCATATTGCAATGTTTGTTGTTTGTTTTATCGTCAGTGTTATTTTTTCCCTAAATGTTTCACACTGGAGGACACATTTACTGTAAAGTTTTAACTAACCATGAACCTGAAGTAACTTCCAATTAATTTTTTTTAAACATAGATAGAGAGGCAAAACTTAAATGTATTGTATAAACAGAGCTACTCATTTCACCAAAATTTAATGTGGAAAAATAATAAAGTATCATAAATTGTGTAATGCATTTCATATTATATAAAGAGGGAGAAACTCTCTATCTGAGAACTCCAAAACGGTGGAAATTGTTATATTGTATAACATAAATAAGCAAGAAAAATCTTTTTAGTATATTTGCAGAAAGATTCGTGCAATAAAAATTGCAAATTCCACAGAAAAACAATAACAATAGTTTATAAAAAATATATTATTTTATGAATGAATTAAAAAGTATTTATTTTTCTATTTTCTGCTCAGATTCTGCTGGACAACAAAGCCCACAGTGGTAAAATCAAGATCAGTCTTGACAATAAAGCTTCCATTAAAGAATGTAGAGACCCAAATGTGTCTGGACACGGTAGGACTCTACCTCCAAAGAAACTCAATAAAAATTCGACACATTGAGCAATGTTACATGCCAGTCCATCATTACTTATGCGACTTGACCTACAATTTCAGTTTTCTCTCTTTTCTGTAATGTTTTACAGCTGATAGTTATGCTCGTGTGTGGTTTGATGTCATCGTCGCTGTGGTGTGTATTCTCTCACTCGTCCTCTGCGGTCGCTCTATCATCAGAGGGATCATGCTTCAAAACGTAATATATGGGACACATTCACATTAACGTTTTATCATGTTTTGCCACCACTTTAATACATGTTCTCTTTAGGAGTTTGTGAAGTATTTTAAGAACTCTCTGAATCGTGATGTCTGTTGGGGCGATCGACTGGAGTTTATTAACGGCTGGTATATTCTGCTCATCATAAGTGACGTGCTCACCATCACGGGCTCCTTCATCAAGATTGGCATCGAGCTGAAGGTAAGTCACACGCGGATGTAAACAAAAACCTGGTGTTGAGGTGCGCTGATATCTGATACAGCACATGTTTAAACCCAGAATCTCTCAACCTACGATGAGTGCGGGATCCTCTTGGGAACATCCACGTTATTGGTTTGGGTCGGGGTTATTCGCTACCTCACTTTCTTTCAGAAGTACAACGTAAGAGACACGCACCCACCCATATTCATGAACTTGCTGGATGTCGGAACTTTACACTTACATCTGTTTTGTAGATTCTCATCATCACTTTAAGAGCTGCGTTTCCTAACGTGATCCGTTTCTGCTGCTGTGTGGCGGTCATCTACCTCGGCTATTGCTTCTGTGGATGGATTGTTTTGGGACCATATCATGTTAAGGTATTCGTCTCAAATGTTAATCACTTTTAGCAAAACGTCGGACAGATTCATAGATCATTTCAATGTAGTGCTTCCTAAGAATCGTATATACTTATAGCATGTCTCTGGATTTCTCTTCTTTCTTAGTTTCGCTCTCTCTCGCTGGTGTCTGAATGTCTGTTTTCTCTGATCAATGGAGATGACATGTTTGTGACGTTCAGTGACATGCAGGAAAGCAGTATTCTGGTGTGGGTCTTCAGTCAGGTGGGTCAATACTCCGGTAACTCTCGAGTACAGTCATGAGCTTGTAATGCAGTAAACACTAAATGTTCTGCTCTTGTGCAGGTTTACCTTTATACCTTCATCTCACTGTTTATATACATGGTGCTGTCGCTCTTTATCGCGCTCATCACTGGAGCTTATGAAACCATCAAGGTAAGAGAGAGCTTATACACACATATACACGCATATAATGTTCTTATTTTAAACAATCCTGACAACAAATTACAAACCAAAGGATTTAAGAGGTATAATTCTCCCAAAAAAATAAATGATGACTTCACCTTTCACTCACCTTTGAGTTGTTCTATATATTTCTTTGTTTTGATGAACAGAGAAAGATATTTAAAAGAATGCGTGCAACCAAACGTCTTGTTCTTCCACCCCATTAACTACCGAAGTAGGAAAATGCACATATTGGGTTCTTTCTATTGCTCACAGACTGATATATTTTGAAGAATGTAGAACAACAAAAAGTTCTATAGTACCTTTCACCATCATTGTCAGTTTTTATGCAATGGTAGAACTGTTTGATTACTAGCAATCTTCTCAATATCTTTCTCTGTCTTTATCAGGTAAAAAATAAAGTATTTAGATAAAAATATAACAGTATAGTAAATAACTTTGCGTCCGGTTTCAGCAATATGAAGAAAAGGGTAAAATTTTTAAAAGTAATTTATGTTTATTGTTTAAATGATTTTTTGGGGATCTTTGGTTGCTGTTTAATGCATATGCTTGTTATTAAAAATAAACCTGATTCGTTTTGAAGCAATTACATTAGAAATTGTTTTTCCTTTTTGCCTCACACTTACATTACAACTTATTATAATTATTAATAAGGAATATTCATTGAGCTTACACGTCGTGGTTTCATGAGAAATTTTCACACTGTTATCTTCCACTCTTTTAAAGAACCGCTCTGTTTAAATGCTGTAAGTTGTCTGCTTAATAAAATCAATGTACAGTTTAACACTTTTTTTACCTAAGTTTTACACAGCAGTTTTACAATTTTAACATAGATAGAGAGGCAAAACTTTCAGATTGCAATGGGACATTTCTGTGCGATGAACATTCTTTCATTTTCATTCAGCATCAAACACAGGAGCCCATCCACATCACAGACCTGCATGCGTTCATCGCTGAATGCACGGATACGCCAAGTTCTGGAAAGTACCGTGGCATTGAGACATCACCGTGCTCCTTCTTCTGCTGCTGTGACAGGTCTGACACCACAATCTTAAGTCACAAATAGCACAATAGCACTGAATTGTTCAATATTTTACCAAATAAAAGTGCCGTGTGTTTTGTATGAGTCTGACTCTGTATGTAGAACAGCTTTAGATAAGGTCCTGCCGTGTAATGTGTCCGATAAATTATCTTAGTATTGCTCTGTTTAATAAAACTGCTAAGAAAGTTAGTAATCCTACCTGTTTGTCAACTACACAGAACCACAACCTATGAGGACGGCCTCCTGGTCAACTAATAATGTGAAGAATCTCAAGCTGCTGGTCATCCCTGCAGACGGATGAACGAAAGCACTGAAACTGAAAGCCAGCTGTAAAACTCGGGACCATTTCTATAGGAGCACATCAAAGATTTTACCCATATGCTTGAAGCCTGGAACATATATAGTTTAACCTCAACATTTTAACATTTTATTTCAGTTTTGATTCCTGAAGTGTACGAGACTGTAGGTTCGTTTCGATGGTCTCACATGGTGTGTCTGCAGGTTCCTGTTTACAAACTTAGAGTCGTGTGTCAGAGGTCAAGGACGCTGTTGCTCATTTTCTGTTGAGTAATAAGCGTTTGCTAGCCGTCAGATGAATAGTGACTATGTCGAAATCAGGCGTCTGTTAAAGCTACAGAAATACTTTCGGTTTGACCTAGCAGTTTGGTTTAGGAAAGATTAGTGGGCATTTGAGTCAGCTTATTTCTTTCCTCCAACTCAGCACTTGAATCCGAATCGAAATGTTTTTTTCTTACATCACAAAGCCTTTTTAAACCTTGATCTGCCAGTATGAATTATTTCTCACATGAGTCGAGACAATTTACTTTTTTAAATATTTGCCTTAATGCTTTCCCCACGTCTGGTTGTACCTGAGTACACAAATGACATGGGATTGTTAACTTAATTAAATCATAAAGTTTACAAGTGTAGAAGGTTTTATGAATCATATTAGAGAGCCTTTCCCTCAATGTGGTAGTTCTTTATTGAAAAGATGATTTTCCTCGACATTGTTTTGGAGATCCCGGACCTTTATTATGTATTGTATTTCCTTTATGTTCAACATTACACTGCACTAGTGGACCTGTCAGGCTATGATTTTAGCAAACTCCTTCCTGGTGTAATTGTTTTCTTTTGTCACTGGTTTTAATGTATATTTCAGTGATATTCAGAAATAATATTTATGTTTTGTTGCTGTGTTTGTAATGACTATAAAGCGCACAATCAAAAACATTTTTAAACACGAAGTATAAAGCCAAACAAAGATCATAGAAGTTAACAGTCTTTACACTCCAATATGATGATTTATTCAATATTTATTCTCTGTGTACTTATCATATTTCATAATTTGAATAATGTTTTGGTTGAGGAAGACAGCACACATGTATTTATGGTCAAATTCTGTACGTGAATCAACTGTTTACTCTCTTGGTGTTCAGACCGGCTTTATTTTCTTTTATCGTAAATGTGCATATTGGAGAAAAAGTATTTTATTTGTTTTAACACAATGTTGTCAAACACGAGTATGGAGATGTTTGTAAGTCTCTATTAATATAAAGACTATTTTTTGTATGTTTTGTCCTTCATTTTTAAATCTCAAATGTAGGTGGTTAAAAAAAGGAGGCGTTCACCCAAAAATGAATATCAAGTCATTATTTGCTTACCCCTAAAGTAAAACAACGATGAAATGTTTGGGTCCTGTGAACAAAAGGGGGAAACTTAGAAGAATGTGCGGAATTGATTATTCCAGGTGAACCATTAACTACCATAGTAGAAAAAATTAAATAGTTACTTTTTACTTTGTTCTATTGTGTGTAACAGAACAAAAAATAATATTTTTCCACTGTGGTTGTCAGTAATTCCCAAAAATATCAGTTGCAAACATTCTTCAAAATATCTCTTTTTGCTTTCAACCTATACCATAATTAATTAATGACTCAATTTTCATTTTGGGGTAAACTATCCCTTCTATATGTCATGTTACCACCAGGTGGAATACTGAGAGCATCCTTCCACACATCTGAGCTGGTGTCTGTTGCACCTGTTAGTGCAAAAATGTTTCATTTTCTCGAGGTGTGTTTGTGGGCAGGCATGCATGTCTTGTTTAAGCAGGTGCATGAATCACACATTATAGATCTGAAACCACAGAAAGCTTTAAACCCCTATCAGATCCTGTTCACAGACCTGCTGCCCATCTCAACGACAACATCCCTGCATTTAACAAACTGATCTGACAGCAGTGTGAAAGTGAGACACACCCTGCCATTCAAACAAATGAGTTGACAGGAAGAGATTTCATTCAAGTATCTCAATGAACCCATTGTGATCATATAGAGATGAAAAGATTGAATAAATTCTAGATTGGTCTTCTGATCTTTACATTAAGTGGGAGTTGCAAACAGCCATTGTGTACATGTTTGTAAATATCAAAAGTATTTCCTTTGTAACCTTTCCTTTTTACTCAACTGCCCATGTTCACAACAACTCTTTGGGTGATTTGGTTGTGTGTTAAGCTCTAGTTTGTAATAAGACCCATATGCTTTCAGTTTAAACAAGAAATGCAATGTATAAGAGACCACAGCTGCAGGGAAATCACTTTGGTCATTTGATCCTGCTCACACTTGTACTGAGAGCAAAGAGAGTGCACTCTGGGCCTACTTTCATCGAGCTTCTGACTTACATCATTTACATTTACAATTACATTTAGTCATTTAGCAGACGCTTTTATCCAAAGCGACTTACAATAGTCGAGGAGACAATGAAGCGGTAAATAGCCGATACAACAATAGGTGAACAAGTGCTACAACAATGTTACCGAGTTACACAGAGAGAGAAGTTACAAAAAGTATATATATAAATTTTTTTTTTTTTTTTTGATAGAGTGAGTAGGTTAGAAAAGTAGTGAGTTAGTGAGTTAGGTGTAGCCGGAAAAGATGAGTTTTTAGGAGTTTTTTAAAGATAGAGATCGAGTCTGACAAGCGTGAGGCCAGAGGCAGATCGTTCCACCATCGAGGAACTGAAGCAGAGAACGTTCGAGAGAGATTTCTTTCCCTTTTGAGCTGGCACCACAAGTCTCAGCTCATTTGCGGAGCGCAGAGATCTTGCTCAATGCTGTTTATATCTCGCCTTCATTCCTTTAAATCTAGTCTGGCTTGTTTTTTCAGTGTGACTCTTGGTCTGAATGAAGCTTTCATGAAGAAAATCTCTTTTTCTCCAAGGAAAAGGCTTTTTATAGATCAAAAATCTGATTATTTCTCCCCCTTCCTGCTGTTTTTGCTCCTTCCCCTAAAACAGCTTATTTTCTTTCCTTTGCATATGAAAAAACTGAAAAATTATATAGTTGCATTTGATTTTTATATTAGGGCTGTCGATTCATAATATGCATTCATGATAAAAGTGTGCACAAAAATGTCTGTGTATTGTGTGTATAAATTTATTAGTTGATATTTTTCTTAAATACACACTTTGCACTGTACACACACACACACACACACACACACACACACACACACACACACACACACACACACACACACACACACACACACACACACACACACACACACACAGTACTGTCATACCTACTCCACAATCACACACACAGTACTGTCATACACACACACACACACACACACACACACACACACACACACACACACACACACACACACACACACACACACACACACACACACACACACACACAGTACTGTCATACCTACTCCACAAACACACACACAGTACTGTCATACACACACACACACACACACACACACACAAACATATATATATATATATATATATATATATATGTTATGTAAACACAAACTTTTAGTATATAACGATTAATCGTTTGACAGCCCTTATATATATTGACTAATACTATGATGTACAGTTATAATGATCTTAAGGTTTGTTAATATTAACATAATTAAAATGTTTGGGTTTTTTAACATTAGTCAAAGTTTTTTTGCTTCCCATACCCTTTTGGGAACCAGAAACTATCTTAATATTTCTATTTATAAGGAAATAATAAAAAACAACATTAAAATTAACTTTCTGGGAAGTAAAATTGTCAGCGAGGATGATATATAATTATATCATCAGATGAATATAGATTTTTCTATTTTACAAGAACATTTTGTTACAGAAGAAATGTACAGAAGAAGAACTGTTGTATTTGTTTTATAAGATGATTTGAACCAAAATGACTTAAAAATAAGAGCACATTTATTATTTGTTTGATGGCTTTTCCAATTCCAATTCTTTTCCAATTTTATTTAAATCGCTTTAGGGCAATTCCAGAGTTATGGATGTGACATTTTGCGTTATGGACGTGACATAAAAACCCAGTTGAATTGTGTATATCGTACAAAACCCTTGTTTATAGTGTTTAAACATCGGATAAAATAAATAATTTTAAAATAAATAAATCAGTGTATGCACATGTTTTCTATTTTAAGAAAGAGAAATAAATCTGCGTTATGGATGTGACAAAAAAAGAACAAAGTTTGTCGCAGACAACAAACTTCTTAAGATTTATGTGAACTAAATGTATAAACCATGAGATGTGAACATGCGTATTAGGCGCAGCAATGTACAGATATATATATATATATACAGAATATTTGTATTTATTATTATTTTTCTCTGTATTGTATTGGTTATTTTATCACTTGTCTCAGATAATGTTCTTTTTTTTCTGTTCTGTGATAAATAAAAAGTTCAAAAAAAAAATAAATGTATAAACCAGAATCAAAAATATCCAACAAATGTCCAAGCTCTTTATAGAACATAAAATAATTATTATATTTTAATATTAATGAGTCAGATATAGAGTTATGTATGTGACAATCCTAAAAAACTAAATTAAAATATAACACTAATATATAATACTAAAATAAATTATAATATAATATAATAATGTTGATGTTAGTGTCATGATTAAAGTAAAATCCTCAGATTGTGCTTTTAATGTGCAATTACACTTTTAAAGTTTAATATAAATATATATAATCTTAATTATATTATAATTATAATCTTAATTAAAACTTTCTTTATTATGATAATCATGAGTGATGACGAGCGTCAGTGGGCGGGGCGATGGGTGGTCTGATGACGTCACAGCCCTGTGAAGTGAATATCGTCCGTTGACCTCATTGGACGAAACCCGGGAGCGTGACGCGCCGTTTTTCTTCTAAATATCCCCTCTGACTCTGACTCGGGTTGTGTCTGTATCCGAGAGGGATTCAGAGCTCTGTGTTGGACATAAAAGCTCTCAGAGCTGTGAAGGACTTCCGGTCAGGGAAAACGCACGCGCTTCAAACCGTCATTTAAAGGTAACTCAACACTCTTTGTACATTGGAACGATATAATATTGTATTATGACGTATAAAACGCGTTTCCATAGCTACTTTTAACCCGTTTGTCTCATTTAAACTCTCAGTTTAGCATTTTCTCATCATTTATCCTTTATTAGCATCCTCACAGAGAATAAAAGACATAAATGTATGTTGAAAGGTTAAAGGTTAAAGGTGAGGGTTGTGTCTGTTTGGGAGGGGCAGGTGAGTCTGTTTGTCAACACATGGCATGAGTTCAACAGGGCCTGAGCTTTATTTTTAAAGATTATATTTATGATTTAAAACACCTGCATGAGCACTTTATGATAAAATGTATGGAATGTCAATATTAGCATAAACATACTAATATTTACTTTTATTTATTATTTACTTTAATCAGAACACAGATGTCAACATGTGTTTGTTCAGATACACATGTGAGTAAATTATTTTTATTTTTAATTCATGATTTTTCATAGTCAAGTTAAGGATATGTCAGGATTGTCACATACGTAACTCTACAACTGATTGAATTGACGTATGAATATTAAAATATAGTCATAATTTTATCAAACCTTTGACATTTGTTAGATATTTTTGATTCTGGTTTTAAAATATGTGAATTTAATTCACTTAAATATTAAATACATTGATTTCTCTCAAAAACGGTGTCCTTTTTTGTCACGTCAATAACTCAGAATTATTTACCTTTTTAAAATAGAAAACTTGTCCATAGACTTATATTTCTGATGTTTAAATACTTTCAACAAGGGTTTTGTATAATATAAACAATAAAAACTCAAAGGGCGTTTTTGTGTCACCTCCGTAACGCAAAATGTCACATTGTAACTCAAAATGTCGCGTACGTAACGCAAAATGTCTCATTGTAACTCAAAATGTCGCGTCCATGATGCAAAATGTCACATTGTAACTCAAAATGTCGCATCCATAACGCAAAATGTAGCGTCCATGACGTAAAATGTCACATTGTAACTCAAAATGTCGCGTCCATAACGCAAAATGTAGCGTCCATGACGTAAAATGTCCAAAAAAAAAGCAGTAACGCTGGAATTTGCCAAATGCCTTAAATGTAACCCTTAAAGATCTGTATGGTTTGCAGGTAAAAACGTGTTGATATAATGGTTTTGTTTGATCTCGTGTGATGCATTTCACGTTAATGTGTTTTATTATAAGGGTGACCTTATATGAACGATTTTTATCAGTCAGCCCAAGACAAACGCATCCAGTTGATATTCTGACCAGTGCCATCTGATTCTTTGTTTAGTATGGGTGTGGGATGCATATGGTATTTAAATATAGCCAAAAACTTGTTTTGACCAAATTTATCGTTTTGATCTTGCGACACGTTGTGTTTTGATATCAGTCTGTCCTCATAGCGATCTGTAGATAACAAATGAACGAGAAGAATGTGGTTAAGTTTAAGCAAGAATAATGCTGTTTTTCCTTAAAAACATTGTTATAGTTACTGTGAAATGTAGTTAACCGTATTTTTGTCTATCACGTTAACCATAAAAAACAACATTTTGACAACAACATGACAATTCCATTCTTTAGGACGTGACATTTTGCTTTATGGTCGTCACATAAGAACGCTCTAACATTTGTAATTTTAACCGGTAAACTGAACCAACTGTTTATATTATACTAAACCTTGTTGATCGTGTTTAAACATCATAAAATTATAAGTCTATGAAAAAGTTTTCTATTTTAAAAAACACTTAAAGGGAGAACTCGTATGGGTATAAGAACAACCAAATATTAACATCTGTACTAGAAGTATACTAAAAACATTTAGCAAAACATCAACATTTTCATGGTAAAGTTGACATTTCCGCGGAAAAGCCCATTTGCAGTTTTATCTTAAGCATTCAACAATTGCATCATTCTGCAAATCAGGATTCCAAACTGGATTCCATTGGCTATTTAAAAAAAGGGAGTGTGGCTTCTAAAAACGCCCAAAATCTCTTAAATATGCAAATCAGACTTAACAAGTTTGCTGCCTTAAATCTGTGTTTTCAATTTCAAACCTGTGTTGCTTTCTTTTTTCGGCTAACACACAAAAGATATTTTGAAGAATGTGTTGCTGGTGCTCATTGACTAATGGGTTTTGTATTCATAAAATATAAGTGCATGGGTGCAGCCGGCGTTTGGTTCCCAACGTTCTTTAAAATATCTTCTCTTGTGGTGTCCAAAAGAAAGTCAAGAGATTGAGCCAATGATTACAAATGTTTCAATTTTGGGACAACTGCAACTTAAACGTTAAAATGATGTTATCATGAGATCACAGATCACAAAATTTGGCAGTATTTGTCAAAACGTATCGAATATGATGGTTCAGTTTTTATATAACTTAATCTTAGAAAGCCTCTGCTGCTCTTATAATGGCCAGATGTATTAGACATAGGTACTTAAACTGGCGATGGTATTTGTCTCATTTACATTTGGATCAAGTGATTTACAAGAAATCACGAACGCTCTGTGAAATCTCTTTATATAAATTACATTTCCATTAAGCCCGTAATGGATCATTGTGTCTCGTTGTTTTAGGAGTTCGTCATTCATATGTAATGCCAGATGTTGCTCTGATTCCTCCTCCTACCAAAAACCGATTGACCTTAAAGAACATTCCAGAAGAAAATCCAGTTTAGTACTTGAATGTGCTGTTTAAATTAGACGGTAAATGATGCTGTTTATTTCTGGTTGGTGAATAATTTCTTTATATTGAAATGTGTAACTGGATTTGGATCAGTCAGAATGGAGTTTAGTCGATGGCATTCGATGTATGTCTTTCTATTGCGTCCTGCGAGTAAAAGATTTCATCATTTGTTGAGTCATCGTAGGCTTTATGTCCTGGAAGCCGTTCCTCAAGTCTTGTTAGGAGATTGCACAGAGGACTCGCCTGACCAATAAATTAAACAGCTTCAAATGTCACAGTAGCACTAAAGTCTGGTTTCAGCTTAAAGGAATAGTTCTGCCAATAATAAAAGCGTATATAGACTGTCATTTTGAGAGAGAGTTTTGATTTCATGTACATACAATAAATAAGTTGTTAGCCTCTTAAAAATATCTACAGTGTTCTGCAGAAGAAGGTAAACAGGTTTTGAAGGATGAGCAATTTCATTTTTGGCTGAAGTACCCCTCTCAGACATGATCTCAAAGGGGAGGTCAGTCTGGACGCCTAGAAAGTAGACGCCCTAATGGTTTGCAGTAGATTAACCCTACATTTAGTGTAAAATAAATTTTCATCAGAATGAACATTTTAGGAAAGCATGTTAAAAAATATCCATTTATGGTATTACAACCTTTCAAGCTTTTTCCAGCCATTCTATTTTGTTTAAACACTGGCAGTAACGTGAGTTCCGGACTGTCAGCAAACTACCACTTGATTTCTTGGCAGAAAGTGTGTTTGTGTGTTTAAATAAAGCCGACATCCCTTCTCTTGTTTTAATCTTCTCGGGCAGCATTCTTGTCCATCAAAGCGTCCTGCTGTGCGTCCAGTATACAAACTATACCCAAACCATCACGCCCTCATTCACCATCTGTTCCATTTCTCCAAGCCCTCATAACATCTCTTGTGGTATTAATCTGTTTATGTTTGTCTTGAACATGTAAGATGGGATAGGATCACATCTTTTTCAGATTGGAGTGTATAACTAAATACAGATGCAAATTGGTCTGAAATGTTTATTCAGATGTAGTAAAAGCTCCTGTGCATGACATCAATGCAAATCTGTTGTAATGTAATCACAGCACTAGGAACAAGGTTAAAATCATGTGCGCTTTCAAATGTGGAAAAATGTGCAAGGGTATGTTCTGCAAAACACAAGTCAAATTAACTTTTGTGTTTTGCTCTTAAAAGGAAGTCATTAAGGTTTAAAATGACAAGAGAATGAGTTAAATATGTCACCATGTTAATTTTTGGCAGTACTATCCCTTTAAGGTTTGGTACTACCTGGCACCAGTTTTTACCAGGCATAAACGCTGATCTTACATGGCCACTTTCCTTTCCTTGAGACGCATCTCAACAGCAAGTGTAAATGGGCCGTAATGCGTGTCTCATGTTGTTTTGGCAGCTCTGTCCTGCCCCGCCAGCGTGGTGCGCCTAACACAATGGGGCATGTTTCTCTCTTAATCCTTACATTACGAATGCCAAATTCAAACCCGCTGGGTCATTAAGCCCCATTCACACCCTATACTCGCTCGGCACACACATTCGCTCATCTCGAGTTAATCCTGTTGAACGAGCGGGACAGGGGTCGTCTTCTGCCAGCTGGAATGGTTTCTTCCTGTTGATATCCATTGTTACTGCCATTTCACACTACTGCCCTGTTTGATACTTTACTGACCCATCGACACTAGCCAACACCCATCCAGTCATCATTCACCAATACACACCACACCGCTAATAGTCACGACTTGAGATAAGAACCGAAACCTGCTTTAACTGTACAGGAAGTGTTAATATGAACAGCACACCAACCTTTTGCCGGTCAGTAATAAAAAATGTGTTAACTTTGCCCACTTTATAATTAATAATAGTGTTTTGTACTTGAATCATTGGTACGAGTGTTCTCTTGCAGGTTGATTTTTGGTCAAATTATGTTCAGCTGCTTGATTATGTCAAAAATGATAATCACTTAACCAATGTTGAGACCTCAATTATTTAACACGATTACATGTGAAATGTAAATTTGATAAATTATCAATAAGTAACATTTCCAACTTGACGTTCAACTTATTAACAAATAAATGGAAGAGCAAATAAGAAATAATTTGTTTGATGAATTTAAATATGTAATGCAAAACTAAAGTTTTATTATTTTTATAATTGTTGAAAGAAAAATTTCAACAAGGAATTGCACAGCCCTGGTTTTATGTTTAATTTGCATTCATACTCGCCAGTAAAACCTTCTGAATTTTCAGTGTAGCAAATATTTTTAGATAAGTAGTCTATACAAATACAAGGGACTGTTACATACATTAAAATTGTATTTTAAGTATTCATAATACTTTCAAGATAATAAGGTAGGAAAAAATACATATGCATAATATAAACTAAATTTAATGAATAAAAGTTTATATCAATAGTAATGTATTATGCTATGTAACATATAACAGTTGGATCATTTGTTATGTGATTTTATATTATGTATTTAAATAATTTACTTTTAAGTTTGTTTTTGTCTGTACGGGTAAAAGGAAAGAGAAATTGCAGCCACCACTGGAAACAGATTTTATAAGTGTTAGTTTCAAGCCGGAGTATTAAAGTATTTCCCGTTTCCTGCGAGAAGCATATTGCACACAACAGTTTTCACTCTCACGGTTATGGGTGTTGCGATTTCCCATCATATGTCCATTTTTAGGAATAAGCTGTGCTCATAAACATGTTGGAAATTCATTTGGGAATAACGATGGGAATCTGTTTTTATGCACCACAAATTTAGTAACTTAACACTGGATGTAACCGAAACGCTGGTTTGGATAACTTCCTAGTTTGGAGCAAGAATGAAAAAAGACAAATACAATGAAAGGGTTATGTGTGGTGTGTCTGGATGTATAATGCATGTCTCTGTGCATATATTGTCAGAACAGAAATAAAAGGAATAATCGCCTGTAATGTGGAAGGAGTTAAATATAAAGAGAGGAGGGATGTGTTGGAAAAACAGCGGTAGTGTTTGTATAAGTTAGTCCGTGCCAGAGTCTGTTGTGAGAGAACTGCCTTGTATGGGCACATAATGTGTCAGTATCCTCTGTCTCTCTCATCCTTCTGATGGTGTGTGGTTTCATTTTTCTTCTTCCAACCTTTGGAGGTATTGTCTTGTTTCCAGCTCATAGTTTCAGATAATAACTGAAATGTAACACACTGTTAAATCAAACAATAAGAGCATGGGTGCAGATATTTTTAAGACAAAGACCAGTGTCCTACTGCTGTCTCCTGTTACAAGAATGCAGGATGTGGCCAGCTGCAGCTGCATGTTTCTCTATGACAGCCGCTTGGAGGAACTGAGGCCCTGTGTGGGAATCCGGCTTGGAAAGACTCTTTATCTGTTCCTGTTTTATACCAGAGAGTTTTCATGACCAACTTTTGAATTGCAATTCAAAATTCATGTTTGTGACCAGACTAAACATTTATTTCAGTCTGTTTATGTGATGCTAGGGGATTACTAGGGGAATTATTATAGATTTTGACCAGTAAATGAACATAAACATGATTTTTGCGGTTAACACAAGATATTTTCAAGAAGTTTTGGTAACCCAACAACACTGGCACCAGTTCACTTTTTTTGTGTAAATGCAAAACCAATGCATGGGTGCTAGTTGCCAACGTTCTTTAAAATATCATCTTAGTAATTGAGAGAAGATTGAGGTTTCTTGGAAACTGGAAACCTACCATTAGAAAGCCTAAAATGATGTGTTTGCAAATCTGTTTGTATTTTGTGGGTTCTAGTTTGTCAAATTTCACAATTATCTCACCAATAAACCCGCTCTTTAAAATCTACTTGTATTTATGTATACATTTAAGCATATTATCCTTTTTCCAGTCTTCAGCATAATTTCTCTTTTTAAAATCTCTACTCCACATTATTGCCAACCACATTCACTTCTGACTGGAAAATAAAAGAATGACTAATGAAGTGATGGGAAACTTTGAACGAAACACAGCTGGATTTGTGTGTTAAAATATTTTACAATTTGCAGAAAGGCTGTGATTTTGTGAAAGAGTTCCTCTGTTGAAATCACACTTTAATTGAAGTGCTTTTTCTTCCAAAATTGAATGTCTTTTTTTCACATTACCATGGAGATACAGCATAAGGACTGCTGGGTAATTTTGTCTGAGCCGGGCAGAATGATGACCTCACCATTCATCATCCCGGCCTGTAGAGTGACGTGCCCTAGAAGCTTCTTTGTTTTGCGTCTTTCAAATGAAGTCTTTTGTGTTTCTTGACCCGCTTTGACTTTTAAATTCACAATTTTTGTGTTTGTTTTCCTCTTTCTGCCCATTTACATGCACTTGAGCTCCCTTATCTCTTCGATGAGGCCAAATTACATTTGATTTCTTGCTTGCCTTGTCATTGTTACTTCACGCTTGGATTTTTCTTAGTATGTCATTATTTGTTCTGGTGTTCATTGGAGGGAACAAACAATAGCTCGGCACTGTGACCATCTGTGTGACGGAACAGATCTGATGGGGAGGAGGAGGGGAAGGAGGACAGAAGAAAGTTGGGTGTAGTTAAGAAGGACTGTTTAAGGGGGAGGAAGACAAGAGGGCACTGTGAATAAGAAGGTTAGAGAAAGGAGTGGGGTGAATGAGTTCATAGACCTCCCCTCCCTTTCTTCCATCTTTTTCCTTTTACTTTGGTTGACCATACGTTTGCTGACAAGATTTTGCTTTATCACCATAGGAAAAATTTTAAATAGGGTGGTGTATCACATTGCTAGAGTGAAAACATTATATGAAGGTTAAAGTGAAATGGCAGTTTTGTGACTTGTGTGTTACACCCAAGAGGATCTACATGCTCATGTAATTGTTGGTGTTGCAGATGCCCAAGAAGTTATTGATGAAACATCCTGCGCTACACAGATGTTTGGCCAATCAATGGCTTTTTAGAATAACAAAGCCGCTTCCCAATACCACCTGCAGTCAACTTGCCAGTAGCCAATTGTAGTTGATGGCTCATTTCTTTGGAGTTAAAGTAGGCACAAAACTAAGTTGCAATGTATTTTTCTATTATGAGACCAACCAGTAAAAAAGTTATCGGAAATGAAAAATAAGTAGATTGGAACGTTTTTTTAAATATAATGCTACATGAATAAAAAATTATGTTGTGCAAGGACAAGTAATGTATTATATTACTATTTTCTATAGTAATCTGAATTCTCAGTTGTAAGTTCTTTGTGTCTTTGAGTGTTGTGTAGAATTTAATTGACAGTTCTACGAAAATTATGATTTTGAAAACAAAGTAGGTGTATTATAGGTCTGCAAATGTCAGGAGATTGTAGTTAGTGGCTTCACCTGAACTCAACTAGATCTTTAAAAAAAGAACATTTTATAATGCATCATTACCTGTGTTTCTGCATGTCAACAACAACCTAACTGCATTTATTTGTCTTTCCTTGTGCAGGTTAGTGATTCAGGTGGTTTCCACATACACTATCCCTGGGTTCAGTGTTTGAGCAGCACTGAATCCAGTGAGCGTATCAAGCAGCAAGGTGTTAAACGACTTATATTGGCAATGAAACCTGATGGGCTGGCCACAGAACCATCTGAACCAATGGAAGCAGAGGCAATACAACTAGAAGCAGAACCAACTGTCAACGAGGGGGCAACTCAAAACGGCACTACAGCATCCCCATCCCAACCTGATGAACCTCAAAATGGAAAAGAGGCTCCATCAACTGGTAAGGATGTTCCCGTGGATTCTAAAGGTAAATCCAAAGGTCCAGTCAAAAGCAAAACAACAACGGCAGGTCCAGGGCCAGGCACCAAACCCAGAATTACGCAAAGTCGTGTGGCTAATGGCACTGCAAAACCAGCAGCAAGTTCAGCAACCAAGAAACCCATTGCAGCCACCAATGCAACAGCGGAAAAGAAACCCAGCTCTGCAGTTGGGGTTCCAAAAAATAAACCTGCCGGCCCTTCAACTTTAGGCCCAAGGGCTCAACCTAAAGTGACGACTGTTGGAACTAGCAGAACGACAACAACAACAACAGTGACCAGTGGTACAAAGACCAAAACAGCTGTCAGCACAGCCAACACTCTGAGTAAGAGACCCGCTACAGCCTCTGCCAGTGCAGCAGCCAAACCCAAAAGCACAGGTAAGGTACTTTTGATTTGCATGTCTATGTTCATTGGACCATTTACTAACTTAAGCTGGTACTTGTTAAGTTTAGAAGTCAAATAATTGTGTAGATATATTCAAAATATAGCACATGTCTGGCGTATATTTAGGAGTTATGTAGGTAGGATATCGGTAAAATGATCAGAAAAGTCTATAACCAAAACCTAATATTTCGAAAAATGCATTGCCAATATCTTTTTGCTGCAATCCATAACATTTCTTAATCTATAGTATACAATAATTATTATTTATATGGTATATTTGTACTATTTCCATTGTTTGATTTAAACGCAAACAAAGATTTTTGTAGTATCCTTGAAAGTTTGTTTGAAAATGTTGCATTGTTATTGCAGTAAGTAAATAAACCAAGCATTTTAAGCCAAGATGGTTAGAGATAGCAATGTTGTTGCTATAAATACATGACTCAATTAAAGTTAGCACGTTTTTGTGTAGATTTCACAATGATTCACTCCTGATTTTAGTTCCATTTTTTTTCTTGTCCTCAGCTCCAGCTCCAAGGCCCAACACTGCTAAACCCAGCACTTCAACCACAGCCAAAACCACTACAGCTCCCAAAACTAACCGGTAAGTCAGCCAGTATAGGTGTAGATTGTTTGAGCCATTCAACTGGATCTGAATAATTTATGCGGCTTATATTTCTGCATAGATTTTTGAGGGTAGTCTGCATAGCAAATGCTCTGTTGCTCTTGCAGCTTGAAGATTAAATTGGAACTAGTCATTAACCGGAGCACTCTTGACTGGGATCAATGTGTAACTTAATCCTAGCATAGACATAAAGAAGTCAGATTTGGAACCATGTTGTGTTGTGGCTACTATTTAGGGGTATTTAGTCACAGAAATATGGATGACTGCATGTTTGGCAGTGGCAGGATCCCTGATGTGTGTAAGATGATTGTTGGCTCGTTTTTCTGTTCCTATTTCTTACAGACAGCTCAGATCTGACTTTGATAAACCACAGTATCGGCTCAACAGTGCTCTTTTTGTTGTCCATTCTCTTTGGAAATGATAATTGGGATCTTCCCCTTGGTTCAATGGCCTTCATGACTAAACCTAGTGATTATTGTGTTCGGTTGAGATTTGGTCTTTTGATAATTTCTTTCATAGGCAAATAGAAATAAACGTTCTCTTAATGTTTCATTTTAACAATTTTAATGAAATAAATAAAAAATGTTTGTTTATAATATCTAATCAATTTGGTTTGCATGGGCTTCCAGAAATTCACTTTAAACCAATTTCCCCTGCCTCTTCCATTTTGCATATTGTTAATGTCAGTAAATTTGAATATCACAATCTCATCTACTGGCTTTAATGCCTGGCCTTATTTCCAGGCTTAATGTCGCTCTGCAGGTCGGCATTAAAACGTGTTTATGTGTGATCCAACGCAAATGTAGGTGTAGGGTGTGGTTTGTGTGTTTCTGTATTGACTCTGACTTCAGTCTAGAATGAAAATGCCAGTGACTAAGACAAAAGAGACCGAGGTTTTTGAATTGTGTGGTATATTTGTTTTTATTTGATCTATATGACATAATGTAGAACCTTACTAAAGTAAACATGACATGTTTACTTTGTAGGAGCATTATCACAATCTAAATTGAGAGCTCCTCAAAAGCCGAAATTTATCCACAGCGTCTCATCTTTACTTTCATTCTTTTTTGCACAGACTGTTGCCCTGGTTTAGTGAATTTGCCACCATCCTCCTCGATCTGTACTGGAATTTTCACAAAATCAAATTTTTTTGGTCTTTATTCCTTGTTGCAGGTTAAGATCTTTTATATTTTTAAAGACCCCCACACAAACATTCACGCAGCTAGCATTGCATTCACCTGCTTGTGTTCGATAAAGGCTGAAGTACCACAAGCAGATGGAGTTGAGTTCTCCAGAACAGGAAATGTGTCTTTGAAATTGGATTTTAGCATCGGCCTAAATTATTTAATGGACCGTTTCAATATCCCTGCCGGTTAATCTTTCTCCATTTGTTTTCGTTTTTATTTCCTGACTGCAGAAACATTGGTAGACCAGATGGCTTCCATCAATTTGTACCACATGGAAAATAATTAAAAATGAATGAGCTAATATATTTTCAAACACTGGAATGTTGCTAATGAGATTGAAAATAAACGCACCCACATCCTTAAAGACCCACAACAAATGCATAATTAAGACTTTGACTGATGTTTTAAAGCATTGATTACTCAGGTTTAAACTAAATCCACTGAGGCTCTAATTTCTGAAAATGTATCTGCAAAAAACAATATTTTGAAAAATGACAGAAATCATTTAACATTGATCTCATTGATTTCCGTTGTACGGATACAAATCCACAGATATTCTTTTGTGTTTCATACATGGAGGTTTAAAAAACATGACATGAAGGTGAATGAATGACTAGCATTAAATCCATAATTACATATTTTTAGGCATTTTATAAACAGCCCTTAACAAGCAAGAACAAAACATGCCTTTTTTAAACCTAAGCTCTTGAATATTTGACTTTACACGAACAAATGCAAAGAGGATTTCTTCAAGGTCAGCATCTCTGTGGAAACTGCTCGGTCTATCCTATGCATCACTTAAATTAAGTTGGGTTGTTCCTGACAGTTTTGTTAGAGAAGAGAGGACGTGGATGCAAAGTTTTTGACATTGATAGTGTAGTAGTTGTACTAGTAGTCTTTTGTTGTAATGCAGCCTTTCTTTTATGTTGTCTTTTTATGCCTTTAATTTTAAGTTGATTTAATCATTGTTCTAGTTATTATAGACATACTTTATGTAGGTTGTAGAACTCTTGACCGGAATTTCTACTTCTTTTGTTCTCGCTCTATAACAACTGGCCGTTGTTTTTGAGTAATTTGTGGGGGAGATGTTACATTTGGGGCAAAGCCTTTTGACCGTCACAATTTGTTTTGCTATGCAGTTCTCTTCTTTGGAAGTTTTGCCGTCTCTGTTAGATGCTTGGTCTTTTCTACATGATTTATTATTGATAAAGACCACATTATTTGTCTTAAGTTATTTTCAAAAGCTCAATTACTCTTGTTGTTTTGATCATTTCAAGGTGGAAGACCTTTGAATCCAAAAGCACATCCAGTATTACTCACTGCCAACAGTTTGAAATTCATTAGGCGAGTGTAGGCTAGATAAAGGGAAATTATCTTTCTCCTTAGTGTGTTTGCTAGCAAAACACTTTACCCATCCCCTACCCAATGCCTTCCTCTATCCACACCATTTTTCCCTCTCCTCTTACCAGAGTCATTTTCTCTCCGGTTAGAAGAAATGGGAGATGGATGCATTACTTGATTAATGACTCTAGTGGATTGGTTTCCTGGTTCTGAGTAAATTGCTTTATTAGGCACATATGCTAACTGCAAATGTACTATCCAAGGCAGTGGTTTTAGTAAGATGCCAGTTTTAAGCATGTGTTGTCCAATATGAATATCCTGGATGTTGTTTCTACGGCAAAATATTTTTCAAATGTGCCTAGTTTATAAGCTTTTTTACAGAAAAAGATTTGAATGTCTGCAATACTGATAACAAACGATAAAGGTACAAACATGCATGATTATCTTTTAGGCTGCTATAACTTAAAACGAAATCTTTTGTAGGACAATTGGCAGTTCCACCCAACGTCCATCTACTACTTCAGCCACGAGTAAAACAAGTACAACCACCAGTACAGCAACTACTACTACTACTACAGCAAGTAGAACAAACCGCACCACTGCTCAACCTATTAAACCATTGGTGACAGCATCAACCACTCGCAAAGGTGAAGTACCCATTTAACCAAAACGTTTTCAATAAAATGCGAAAACTCTCAATCAGGATTAATTCACCCTACTAAAAACATGTATTTCTTGTTTACAGATGCCGGTAAAACAGCCACCACTGCCCCGGCAAAGAAGCCAGTTGCCGCAGTGACATCCCGCCCTGCTGCCAGCAAGCCTTTAAACTCTGAGGCTCCAAAGACAGCTGCAGCTACAAAACGACCTATGCCTAGCATCAAACCACCTCACCCAAAACAAGATGACAAAAAAAGCGTCCCGACACGTAAGGTGCCACCGAGCCCGCGAAACACTTCTTCACGGCCAACATCAGGCAAGACAGCTGCAGCCTCCACTGGTCGGAGTACGACTGCCACTGGAAAGCTTTCAGCAAGTAAACCGACACAGTCTGTGTTGCCTCTTGTTAAAGGAAAGCAAACCGATAAAGAACCTGCAGTTCAGTCTTTGCAGCTTTCAGTAGCTGCAGTATCAATTACAACAGCTGCAGCAATAGCCACAGAAGAATCTGTTTCTGGCTCTGAGGCTAATCCAATTGCAGAAAGCTCTCATGACGTTCCAGCTTCCACTTCTCCAGATGTTCCAGCCTCCTCTTCCTTAGATGTTCCAGCCTCCTTGTCTATAGGTGTTCCAACGTCCTCGTCCTTAGATGTTCTGGAAACTATAGATGTGCCTGTACTTACCACCAATGATGACACAGAGCCACCACCTCAAGATGAGTTAGTAGAGGCTGGTCTAGTTGAAGTGTCTGATGCTCGTCCTACAACTCCTGAAGGTATTCAGGAATTGGATGAACAAGATTCAGAAAAAGTTGACGAAAAGCTCAATATTGCTGTGGCACCAGTAGCACAGGAAACGGTTATGCAAAAAACTGTAACTGCTTCATTATTTGATAATCCTGCTACTACAGTAGTGCCCTCAGCTGGCTTAGAAGTGGCTGAGAAAGCTGATGGAATTAATATTGAGTGTTGTGAAGAAGTGGAAGAAGAAGAGAGAGAGGGCAGTCAGCAAGTGTCCTTGTCAGAGATGAGCGGCACTCAGCCTACTGAAGAGTCTCGACCCGGTTCAGTAGGCCCTTCAGGGTCCATTTGGCGTGCGGGGGCCTTGCTTTCTGAGCTTGACTCTGAAGATGTTAGCTGCAGCCAGCAAGGGGCATCGGAGCTCAGTGCTCCAGGTGTCCTAGAAGGCACTGAAAGCATGGACGATCTGGGTGATGCTAGCCTTAAAGGAGCTGAAGGGGCATCAGTTGGATCTCCTGACTTTGAGAAGGTTCCTGACATTCTTACTAATGAAGAGGACGAAGATGATGATGAGGATGATGACGACCGAGTGTATGATATGGACGTTGGATCAGAAAGAGCAGAAGACTCGCACAGACAGCATCATGAGGACGAGGAAGATGAGGATGTTGAGATGGCAAGCGAAGGCATTACTGAGAGTGGTCTTGAAAGTTATGGGAACGCAGATGAGGATGATTTAACAGAGGACTACCGTTTGGACAACCTGAATCGTATACAGCCTCCTTCTGTGGATATGTCGGTCTTTCCAGGTGCCCCGTGGAATCAGCCTAGTTGTTTTTCTGATCCTTGGGCTCAGCTACCACAACCAGCCTCTACTCTTCTCTCTAGCCCTTCTTCTGAACATTGTCAAGCGGATGCAGAAACTCCAACCCAAGCACATGCCCAGGCAACATTGGATGTAAGCAACTCTGAAAGTGGCCCTTCTTCCCCATACGGCCCAAACCTTCTTGAAGCTCCATCTTGCTCAAGTCAATCCCCACCCTCCACTGCAGAGGAAGATGTCTGCCCCAAACAAGTCCTGACACCTCAAGATTGCGAAACAGAGCTTGGTACCTTCAATGCCCCTGAGCTGGGATTTGACAGTAAAAAAGACACAAGCAAACCAGAGGATGTAAATGATGACAGCTGCCTAGTTAATGTAATTTCTAAAATAGACCATCAGCCGGAACAACTAAACGCTGTCCTACCTGAAATCGTGCAAGATCTAGGTGTTCATTTTGAATGTGCTAATGAAGAGGAAGAACAAGAGACTTTTCCAGCTGACGATTTGCTGGGTGGCCCAGCAACTGCTCCAGCATCCGTACCATCATCTTCTTCATCAGCCACCGAGGATGAGGCAAGTGACACAGAAGGGGAAATGCAGATCAGCGATCCTCAAGAAGAGCAACCTGTAACCGAAGCTGCACCTGTCACCCACAACTTGTCCGCTTTAGAGGAGCGAGAAGAAATCAGTGGAGAGATTGAAGGTGGTGGTAGCGACACTTCTCAGTCTGCCACATCAGCTGCTTCCTATGGCTTTGACTACATGACCTCCAACTCCAATGCCCAATCATCTGCCGAAAGCTGCAGCAAGAGCCCTGGCATATTTTCCCTGGAAAATGAAGAGCAGCTTCTTGATGAGGCCAAGGATACATCTCTTTTTAAAGAGCTGACCCTGATACCTACTCCAGCAGTTGGAGAAGAGCCAGAATTTCTCCAAAGCCAACATGTGGAGTTCCAGTCCCACCTAGAGCAGCAGTACATGCTTTGTGGAGAGTCCAGTGAGCTGAAAAAGCCTGATTTACCCCCACAAGTTGCAACTTCACAGTCAGGCTTGAATGATTCTTCATCCCCACAGCACCTGGAGGAGCCAGATCTTGAAACTCCGCATCCCTACTACTCCACTATATGCGAAAACACTGATAGTTCCATGGCAGGTAATGTATAGAGTGCACTTTAAAAATGCATCTTCTAATATCCCCAGTTGATGTTATCTCTATATAGAGGTTTTGGTTGTTTTGTTGAAACTGATGTCTTTTAATTAAATTAAGTGAACAAGACAAATGACAGAAAGCACTTCAAATAAGCGGTGACACTTTACATTATGATACAATTAGTGCATTTATAGGTATATGGCTAAGAACTCCTGTATGTGCAATAGCTACTACCATTTTACATTTATGGTTACTTTTTGTTTTTTTTTACTAACTATGGGTGTTGGTTTGAACTGGCATGAAATGTGTTAGAACTTCTTAAAACAACAAAAAACATATTGGACTGAATATATTTTGTGTGTATTTATCCAGTTATTTTTTACTGATGCATATTCATTGTTTTTTTGTATTCTGACATTGTTTAACTCTTTAAATACCAATCTGTCCCTTTTTTTCATTTTCATCAACTTCTGTCTCCACTTGTTTTTCTATTCTGCACTTTAGGGTTTGCAAACCCCTTACTTTTTATGCCTTGTTTATCTGAAGTACTAAATGTTGTAGTGTTAAATAAAGATTAGATATTTAACGTGGTGGTTCCTTTTCTCTGTATGTTTCTTGATATTTAAAATTCAGTGTATTTGCTAAAGTGTACTTAATTGCACATTGTCTTAAATCCACTATTGACTGTTATTACATTTAGTAATATAAAATGGCTTCACTTTAAATATGTACCGTTCATTTCAATATCACCTAATAATTTATTTTAAATATGCATTTGGCAAGTTTATGGTTATTAAAAAGTTGTGAAAATATTTCATAGTGCAACAGTATGACATTTATTTAGCCTCTTTTAAAACCATTTGTTAATAGTTTGACCTTCAGGTGTCCCTGCTGCTAAATTTTATGTCTCATTATAATTTCTAATGGTACTTAATCATTTGTGATGTTGCACACACACACTTATACACAAAGCTTTTGTAAGTAAATTATGTCAAGAAGTTGTTTCCAGCAGAAGAAGAATGAGTTACTCATGCCAATGTTCCCTAAGCTTGTACCCCTCCCTTTCCCTTTGACCCCTCACCTTCCTCAACTCCATTCAGTGAAGACCATAAAGACCTGATCCTATCAACCTTCTGGATCTCCACTTCTATCAAGGTGCTTTTAGTCCTTTTTTGTTCTTCTTTGTATTTTGATGCTGTTGCTTCTGGAGCAGACTTTGTACACCTTCCACTTGGGGACTAACCGGGGTGCACCTGCTTAAATTTCTGACTTTAATTGAAAGGACTTGGCTTTGCACATTCACATGGACTAATTGGACACGCAAGTTGTTTCCCACTCACAAAGCTGCAAATTTTGCACACTGCTGAATTTAAGTTGCATGCTCACCCCACATCACCAAAGAATTAAATTGGTGTGGCTTATTGTGTGAAGCATGTATTGTTTTATATGCATGGGTCACGTTTGTCAATGTAAAAAAAGGTATCCGTGTGCTTTCTTCTACGTTGGTATATGCATGGTGAGTGCTCACTTTTGCATGCACATTCAGCTAAATGTCAGGAAGACATGTTTACTTCATCAGCATTTTTGTTTGCTCTTCACATTAGCAAGTAGTTACTGCATATACAGGGTGTGGCCGCTTTTATTGCACAACTCTATTGTCACCAAGGTGTGGAATTAGTTTTAATGCTTGATTAGTTTTTCATTTCCTCTCCACTGTAATGGTTTCAGCTTACTCTGCAATCTCAAAATATTTTTGTATTTCCCACAATGCTTTTCTGCTGTCTTTGACTTTGCTTAACACTACCCAATTTCTCTTTTTTAACACATGCTTTGGACCCTTTGCCTATTCACAGGTAGGAACTCCCACTTTCCACCACAACAGCCAAACTTGATCCACATTCAAATGGCAATGTCATCCAAACTCCGGCAAAGGCCCCGCTCCGTCAATGGCACCCAGCCACTACGTCTTCCCACAGACCTCCCTCCCCGAAAACCAACTACTGGGTCAAACGCACAGCTCCAATGCCTAGAGCAACACCAAGAGCACCTTCACAAAATTCAGCAATGGCAGGAGAAGCGGAATCAAGAACAAGAACGGCAAGAGGATTCAAGTGAGAAGCAGGTCAGTACTGAGCTAAAGCAGGAGCAGGAAGCAGAGGAGTTGGAGAAACAAAGGAGAAATCTACTTGAGTTACAACTCAAACAGCAAGAGCAAGAGCTGAAACAGCGACAGCAAATCATGCAGTGGCAACAAGAACTTGAACAACAACAGCAGGAGCAGAAAAAACATAAAGTGCATACACCAGTCCTCCTGTCTCCTACATCAGGCCTTTGCACCATCTATGAAACTGTAGAAACAAGTGACTTAGAAGAAGAGGGACAAGAAAAGTCAGGGAAAACTGAGGAAGCAGAGCATGAAAACGTAGAAATGCTAAGAAATTGTGACGAAAAACACAAAGATGTTCTTTATCCGCCTTGCACAACTCCAACAGTCGAGTCTCAGCAGAAAGAACTTGAGGAAACTGATGTTGCTTCAGACCTACCAAGTCCTCCACAGTCTCCTTCTGAATCTCCTGAGGGACCCACACCAATAGAGTTCGACTGGGGCAAGAAGGCAGATATTGTCCATCATCTGATCAAACAGACTTTAATGCTTAAAGGTGACAGTTACTCGCCCCTTCTCCTGCTACCTGGAGGCGCAGGTGGTACGCTCAGTCCCCTGGAAACTAGCCTGTGGCCTAACCTTTTGCCCCCGCTTACACCCACTTCAGCCACCGTGACGTCTGTTAGCAGCTTCTCACCCGAAGCTCAGGGCAGTTCCTCTCAGGGTGAGTGGACGGTTGTAGAGCTGGAAACTCATCACTGAAAGAGTTGGATAAGTTCTAAATGAAGGACATATGCGAACTTGTGGACTTGATGCATCAGTAGGGAAGTGAAAGCCACGGTATAACAGAATAGAGCTTTTTCAAGACATGACGTTGGAAACAAATGTAAAAAAAATTATATAACCAGATTCCTGAAATCCTGGAAGCCGATCAGCAGTATCACACCTGCCACATGCCGAAACGCCATTTCTTGAAGGTATAATGGGCACTCAAACTACATACATTCTTCTCCCTGTCATTGCGTTGGCATCTTACCAACATTGTGTGTAGCATGGCTAAAGATGACTGAAGTGAAACCGATGATGTCTTATATAAGTGTCTACAACCTCTCTGGGCATCATGACCAGTAACACAATGTAAACTTACAGGTTTGCAATGCAGACAAAAAGTTTTTTTTCTGCCAGAATGGTGTCATGTAGCTTGTTTAATCACCATATAAGGAATTATATTATGAACTACTGATTGAAGAGGATAATTTTTGACTACTTTGGAACCACAGGTCTACATTTTGAGTTTAGGGTTTCGTCAGGAAACAGTATTACCAATATTTCCAAAACAAGTGAAACTTCATAACTTAAGTGAAACTTGCCTATAAAGGTGATCTATGGTAGTGTTTTTATTCAGGGCGAATGAACTGCTGTAACGGTGGGAAATAGCTGTGAGTTAAATGCATACTGGGATTTTAAGAATTATTCTGAGGTGCTTAAAGAAAACCTTAGATTCATCACATAATGCTGTACCGTGTGCCTGTCTGATCTATGAATGTATAGATGGACTGTTCTTGTATTGTTGCGATCCACGATACTTTTAAAAGGATGCTTCATTGGTGCAGTGGCTCTTAACTTGGGAGAATAATGATTCCTGCACATTTTATATGCATTAACTGGATATTTACATGGGTGGACCAATCATGGCATGTTGATCTAAAGTCGTTTAACTAACATCTGTCTGCTGCAAAATGACTTATCTGGCATCCATATCTCTGTTATATTCTTTAATGTATATTATTATCCTATATTTGTATATATTTGGTAGGAAGGGACGGATTTGCTGTCCTAAAGTGTGTGCCTGGAGTCACAAATAAGTGAAGTATTCTCATACACTGTGACTTTTAAGGATAAATGAAATTGTATTTGTCGTGTTTGGTCTGTGTGTGTGTGTGTGTGTATGTGTGTCAGTGCTACTGATCTGTATCTAGCATCTCCATCAGGTAAAGATGATCTGAAATCATGGCTCATTAAGAATTTTAAGTGTGCGTTTAATATTTGAACCTGGGTGTGAATTGCAATTGGTCTGAAAGTGTGTGTGTGTTTGAATCTGTGTTTTCGTAAGTGGTAAATAACTCATTAATTGTATCGTTTGTGCATTTTGGCATCGTTCTGTTGAATGCTCGATACATTATTAGTGATAGATTCAACCCCATTTTTATCTCATCACAGAGCGATGAGTGTTTGAGGAAGAAGCGGTGAACTGTATCATGATGGAGAATTATTGTAAATGTACACTGCTGATTTTGTCTAGTCATGTGAAGTTG
This sequence comes from Triplophysa yarkandensis, assembly GCA_033220385.1. NCBI lineage: Eukaryota > Metazoa > Chordata > Actinopteri > Cypriniformes > Nemacheilidae > Triplophysa > Triplophysa yarkandensis. The sequence goes on from CM065654.1 coordinate 10,410,269, forward strand.
TGATTCAATTACATTTACTGCTTTTTCTGTTTTTTCAAATATGCTTACATTTTTTGCTTTGTCATTAATGTATAGACGAAACCACTTGCATCAGGGAAGACATGAATTTTACTGTATTTTGACTGAACTACTGTTGCACAACCTTACATATCAACTTTTAAATACAATAAAGCACAGGAAAACGACTGTATCAATACAAACAAGAAGTTAAAACAATGCACTGAAAAATAACTTTACAAAAGAAATAACACCGGAGGGAACACAAGAATACTCATCCCACTCTTCCACGGATTTGTTTTCGTTACAAAAGTGCAAAGACACATGAATACCTGCTTCCGTATTGTATATTTTTGGTTTTATGTATATTTTTGTAATTTATTTTGTAATGAAGGATTATGTTATTTACTGTTTTATACTGTAGAGAGATGTGGGCTGCAAGCAGTTCCTCTTCCAGGTTTTGTGATGCATTACTTTGACAGCCCATGTATTTTATTCTTTCAAGTATGGAAAATAAAGTGGGTTTTGAACTTTTGAGGTTTTCATCTGTCTTTTCCAACATCAAACCGAACATATTCATTGAACATCATGCAATGTGCATTTTTAAAACACCACAAAACATTAACACAAAAGAACAATTTTAGGTGTATCATGTACCACCTCATGGTCAAGTGTCAAGTGCACCATGTGTTTCCTCAGAGTGCAGCAGCGCCCCCAACAGACAGTCTGTTGCAGTGCAAGATGATGGCTCTTCATTTCCAAGACACAGTAGTTGTTTGTACTGAGCACAAGGGACTGAACACAACACCCTTTAACACACATAATGGGTTTAAGATCCAGCATACAACCTACAGTATTTTATCCCAGATTTTAGGACCTTTAAACAAGAGAACAATTCTAATTCATCACTGTTTTATGTGACAGCACACATTTGATTACCAGTCGATGATGTCATCTGTGTCTGGGTCAGGATACGTCTGGATCCACTGACCGATAGACCAGATTCTCGTCATCCGGCTTTCTTTCTCCACCGACGTGTCTCCTCCGCCAGCTTCGGCTTCTTCAAATACATCCTCACAACACAGAAAATAACTGTGGAGGTAATTGGAAAAACGTCACCACTCTTTGACACATCTCGGCGTGTGTTGCATGCGACATGATCGGGAATATAAAACGCCACTCACAACTCTGCACTGGAATATCTTTCGTCTTCCCCTTCATCCTCCCGCTCCACGTTCCAGCGCATCCGCTTGTAAAGCCCGGTATTGGCTGAGACGAGAAAGGGGGTGGGGCAACAGTACCGGAAGATGGACAGCTTCGTGTTGTCTATTTGACACTGGCCAACGTAGAAGTGCGAGATACTGTAAAAGAAACGCATAGAAATGACAGTTTCACGGAGTTCAGATGTCGAATCCACACCATCCAACGTCATCGTACCTTGCAGGATCACTTTCCTCGATGGAGATGATGTTAAAAGAGGCGTACGTCAGCATCAGCTGCTCCAGACGTGAGCACAGCTGCTCCGAGAACTGCAACAGCTTTAAACAAATCAACATGCGGCTTCCATTAGAGTTCTATTGGTCGTGCGTTCAGTCCTTCATCTGACTCCTCAGGGTCCACGATGACCTGTAATGCAATGCGATGTCAAAGCCTCTCACCTGTGTGTGTATGTATGCAGAGAGGGCCGGCTGGAGGGGATGGACGTTTCTGGCGGTCGTTTCCAAGTAAGTGAAGTACGGCTCACAAGTTTGCAGGAACATGGGAATGATGCCGGCCAACCTGTCATTCTGGAAGCCTGAACTACAACACACACCAAACAATCAACGAACTTTGGGAAAGTATTTAAAGACATGAACAAGTCTTTAAAAAAAAGGAAATCCTGTTGTCACACCTCCAAACGAGCTCAACTTGAATCTCATCTGCCTTTTCCAGCAGATACCGAAGCTGTGTGGCGATGGGAGAGATTTTGTCATCCATCATTTTCTTTTCAAGACACGAGAAAGCATCCGAGGCGCCTTGATGCAAACTCCCGCCATCACCGACAGGGGGCGCCACTGCGCCGACCACAAAACGCTTAAAATTCATTTTCGAACTTAATCTTAATCTTTATTTTAAAATGTCTTAATCTTTGATCTTCTGCGTTCACCTTCGGCAGTTTGTGCGCGTTTTAATGACGTTTCTTCGGTTTGAGACAGCTCGATGGCGACGGATGGAGGTGACTCGTCAGCCATCACGTCATCAGGTCATCAACCGCGCGTCAGCGTCAAATCTGCACAGAAAAGCGATCATGACCCGTTAATTAACATAATTATTATTATAATTAATGCGTGACGTAATCATAATGTGATATCACACTTACGTTAACTTTATTGACGTCTCAAGACTTTCCCTTACAAGTCAAAGTGACGTCAGTTGAGCTTTTCTTGTATGACGTCATCGGTTACGCACAACCACACTGGACGTAATTGCCCAATCAGAATGGATCATAATTATTTATTTATTTTAATTAAATATATTTAATTGATTTATTATCCTTACACAGATTAAGAACGTTAATAAAATGTCAGGGACTTTAAATGATGTTTAAAATCCATTCTTTATCATAAAGAAGACGTCTTCTAGATATCTTTAAGACATAAATAGATGTAATGTTTCATCATCTTTAGTTTTCTATTGACAGGACAAAAGTGAGATGGACTTAAAAAATAAGATTATTTGTAAAATGACGTCACTGAAAACGATTTGGTTTTATGCAAATCTATCGGACGCTCGTGGACACAATGTGACGTCACGTGACCCGCGGGAGCACGCCACCGGTGATGGGCAGTTCGGATCTTTTTAAAAGATTCGGTTCTTTTGGTTCGGCTCCCTGAGAAGAGTCGGTTCTTACGACTCCCAAACGGCTCTTTATTTATACCTCCTTTTATTTAATCCCAATTTAGAAATTGTAAATGACTTGTGTATAGTTTATTAATTAATTAAAATAATAATAAAAACTTACTGTGATTAAATATGTTCTATTGTTAAAATATGTATTATTGAAAAAACTTAATTTAAAATATTTTATAATTTTTTTATTTTGCTTTTTATTTTTTGCTCAAGTCTTACACCTGCTTAAGACTCTATACGCCGGTGTTCAGTGTGTTTGATCGTTTACAATGGAAACGGTTTTTCGAAAAAGTCGACTGTTGGCGGATTTTTCCACGCTCTCCGTCTGCGTTCTTTTTTTTTTGTCGGTCGGCGCCCTTAGTTGAAAACTTTTCATCTACTTTCGACGTAAAACGACAACTGTAGAGCGACTAAAGACAACAATGTATCAGAAAACAATATTGAGAATCTATTGAGAATAAATGTCTTTATAAAATATCTTTGTTTCTAAAAAAATAAAAATAAATAAATAAATAAAAAAATAAATACTTTTTGTAACTTCTCTCTCTGTGTAACTTGGTAGCATTGTTGTAGCACTTGTTCACCTGTTGTTGTATTCGGCTATTTACCGCTTCATTGTCTCCTCGACTATTGTAAGTCGCTTTGGATAAAAGCGTCTGCTAAATGACTAAATGTAAATGTAAATGTAAAATGTTCTATATTCAACCTTAAAATAAAATACTTTTCTTTGATATTTCATATCAAAGCACATTTACATTTACATTTATTCATTTGGCAGACACTTTTATCCAAAGCGACTTACAGTATTATACAGCTGTCAATCATCACTGTAGAGTAAACAGGGGTAAGATGTCTTCAAGAACACTTCAGTTATTGTCTGCTGACACTGAGATTCCTCAGAAACTAATTTCACAAACACAAGGATCTTAAATATAAGGAATAGACCAAAGTTGAAAATTCTATTTTTTTATGTCTAAATAAAATTCACAAATTTGGCATAGTGCTTTACTTACAGTGCCAAAAACTCATAATAAAATAAAAACAACTAATTTGAATTTACATTTATTCATTTGGCAGACACTCTTATCCAAAGCGACTTACAGTATTATACAGCTGTCAATCATCACAGCAGAGTAAACAGGGCCCTATAGTGCATAACATAATACAATTATTAAATACATTTCCACCCAAACAAATAACTAAACATTATAAGCATTATTATTGTATTGTGTACTCCCCAAAAATGATATGATGTACGGAAGCGTATTGCATTCACTTGAGAAAATTTTTTTTTGCTCTGTTTTTCTGAATTAACGACTTAATTATCTCAGAATTACGAGATTCATTTTTTAAAATTTATTTATTAGAATATTTTCTGATTTAACCCTCAAAATCCTGCTAGCAGCTCTATTTTAGATGGATTGCACGTAAGGAAACATGTCCCGCCTTTCAAGTTTAATCCAGTTTTATTTTACTCCGGGTTTGAGACATTGGGAGATACTGCTGTCTTTAAGTTATATAAATGCTATTGTTATTAGTGCGTCGTAATTCTGAGATAATTAAGTCATTAATAAAAAAAACAGAGCAAAATATTTTTTTTCATGAATAAGTATCTCGTAATTCTGAGATAATTAAGTCGTTAATAAAGAAAAACAGAGCAAAATATTTTTTTTTCATGAAAAATTATCTCGTAATTCTGAGATAATTAAGTCATTAATAAAAAAAACAGAGCAAAATATTTTTTTTCATGAATAAGTATCTCGTAATTCTGAGATAATTAAGTCGTTAATAAAAAAAACAGAGCAAAATATTTTTTTTCTTGAAAAATTATCTCGTAATTCTGAGATAATTAAGTCATTAATAAAAAAAACAGAGCAAAATATTTTTTTTCATGAATAAGTATCTCGTAATTCCGAGATAATTAAGTCGTTAATAAAAAAAACAGAACAAAATATTTTTTTTCATGAATAAGTATCTCGTAATTCTGAGATAATTAAGTCGTTAATACAAAAAACAGAGCAAAATATTTTTTTTCATGAATAAGTATCTCGTAATTCTGAGATAATTAAGTCATTAATAAAAAAAAAGAGCAAAATATTTTTTTTCATGAAAAATTATCTCGTAATTCTGAGATATTTAAGTCGTTAATAAAAAAAACAGAACAAAATATTTTTTTTTTCATGAATAAGTATCTCGTAATTCTGAGATAATTAAGTCGTTAATTTATAATAACAGAGCAAAATATTTTTTTTTCATGAAAAATTATCTCATGATTCTGAGATAATTAAGTCATTAATAAAAAAACAGAGCAAAATATCTTTTTTCATAAATAAGTATCTCGTAATTCTGAGATAATTAAGTCGTTAATAAAAAAACAGAGCAAAATATTTTTTTTCATGAATAAGTATCTCGTAATTCTGAGATAATTAAGTCGTTAATTTATAATAAAAGAGCAAAATATTTTTTTTCATGAATAAGTATCTCGTAATTCTGAGATAATTAAGTCATTAATAAAAAAACAGAACAAAATATTTTTTTTCATGAATAAGTATCTCGTAATTCTGAGATAATTAAGTCATTAATAAAAAAACAGAGCAAAATATTTTTTTTCATGAATAAGTATCTCGTAATTCTGAGATAATTAAGTCATTAATAAAAAAAACAGAGCAAAATATTTTTTTTCATGAATAAGTATCTCGTAATTCTGAGATAATTAAGTCATTAATAAAAAAAACAGAACAAAATATTTTTTTTTCATGAATAAGTATCTCGTAATTCTGAGATAATTAAGTCGTTAATTTATAATAACAGAGCAAAATATTTTTTTTCATGAATAAGTATCTCGTAATTCTGAGATAATTAAGTCGTTAATAAAAAAAACAGAGCAATTTATTTTTTCTCAAGTGAATGGAATACGCTTCGTAGTGATCCTCTTTCCCCAAAAAAGTGCCTGCAAAAAGATTCGATTCTCCCCAGTGGGAGTCGACTCCCTCACCATAAAGAGTCGACTCTCAGACTCGACTCGCTCGTGACTGGACGCGTCAGTGCGCATGCTCGGGATCCCGACCGACGAGGCTTCATCCTCCTCCTCACAGACGAGACGGTACCGGGAGACGAGCCTCTATTGTTCCGGTTGGTGGACCCGTCGGAACCGCTCTCATGACGTTTATTCGCGTTGGTGTTTTGTGTTGATGCAATGACGGAACCGGCTCTTTTCCTGTCCGGGAGCGAGCCGCCTCATCTCCAGAAGTTCTTCAAGACGTCTTCATGGACCGATGTGTGGGGAGATATTTGGATATCAGGGACCTGTCTGGCGTGAATAGTGCCTTCAGTGGACACTTTTAATTCACTTTGTTTTATTTCTGTTGTTTTGTATTGCTGAAGATAAGAACCTGTATCAGGTCCCAGTAATGCAAAGCCTGTCTGTCCATGGCTGGATTATAAAGAGTTGCTCCACCTTCCAGAACCAGAACCTCTCTGCTGACCATCAGTGACTAGAACCTCAGACCTCGAGACCTTCAGATAGAAGCATGGCAAACGACTCCATCCAAGTAAGTTGATCATCTAAATTATCTTCTCTGAATCCCATAATATGACCCATGTTGAATCCCATAATATGACCCTGTTGAATCCCATAATATGACCATGTTGAATCCCATAAGATGACCATGTTGAATCCCATAAGATGACCATGTTGAATCCCATAATATGACCATGTTGAATCCCATAAGATGACCATGTTGAATCCCATAATATGACCATGTTGAATCCCATAAGATGACCATGTTGAATCCCATATGATGACCATGTTGAATCCCATATGATGACCATGTTGAATCCCATATGATGACCATGTTGAATCCCATAAGATGACCATGTTGAATCCCATAAGATGACCATGTTGAATCCCATAATATGACCATGTTGAATCCCATAAGATGACCATGTTGAATCCCATAATATGACCATGTTGAATCCCATATGATGACCATGTTGAATCCCATATGATGACCATGTTGAATCCCATATGATGACCATGTTGAATCCCATATGATGACCATGTTGAATCCCATAAGATGACCCTTTTGAATCCCATAATATGACCCTGTTGAGTCCCATAAGATGACCATGTTGAATCCCATATGATGACCATGTTGAATCCCATAATATGACCCTGTTGAGTCCCATAAGATGACCATGTTGAATCCCATATGATGACCATGTTGAATCCCATAATATGACCCTGTTGAGTCCCATAAGATGACCATGTTGAATCCCATATGATGACCATGTTGAATCCCATAATATGACCCTGTTGAGTCCCATAAGATGACCCTTTTGAATCCCATAAGATGACCATGTTGAATCCCTTAAGATGACCATGTTGAATCCCATATGATGACCATGTTGAATCCCATAAGATGACCATGTTGAATCCCATAATATGACCCTGTTGAGTCCCATAAGATGACCATGTTGAATCCCATATGATGACCATGTTGAATCCCATAAGATGACCCTTTTGAATCCCTTAAGATGACCATGTTGAATCCCATAAGATGACCATGTTGAATCCCATACGATGACCCATGTTGAATCCCATAAGATGACCATGTTGAATCCCATACGATGACCCTGTTGAATCCCATAAGATGACCCTTTTGAATCCCATACGATGACCCTGTTGAGTCCCATAAGATGACCCTGTTGAGTCCCATAAGATGACCCTTTTGAATCCCATAAGATGACCCTTTTGAATCCCATAAGATGACCATGTTGAATCCCATAAGATGACCATGTTGAATCCCTTAAGATGACCATGTTGAATCCCTTAAGATGACCATGTTGAATCCCATATGATGACCATGTTGAATCCCATATGATGACCATGTTGAATCCCATATGATGACCATGTTAAATCCCATAAGATGACCATGTTGAGTCCCATAAGATGACCCTGTTGAGTCCCATAAGATGACCCTTTTGAATCCCATAAGATGACCCTTTTGAATCCCATAAGATGACCATGTTGAATCCCTTAAGATGACCATGTTGAATCCCTTAAGATGACCATGTTGAATCCCATAAGATGACCCTGTTGAATCCCATAAGATGACTCTGTTGAGTCCCATAAGACGACCCTGTTGAATCCCATAAGATAACCCTTTTGAATCCCATAAGATGATCCGTGTTGAGTCCCATAAGATGACCCATGTTGAATCCCATAAGATGACCCTGTTGAATCCCATAAGATGACCCTGGTTGAATCCCATTAGATAACCATGTTGAATCCCATGCGATGACCCATGTTGAATCCCGTAAGATAACCCATATTGAATCCCATAAGATAACCCATGTTCAATCCCCTGGAGATGCTTTCAAACCCAACCGAAAGATCTCTGGGCTGATGGTGTTCAAGGGTCATTTGCCTTCCATTAGGGTGGAAAAGACGTTTTGGTGGCTAAACACCGACAAGATGTTTGGACTGTACACCGACATTCATGGCTTGTCTTTAGAAAGCTCTCCTCATGTGTTTCAGACCGGGTTTTGTGTTTAACACAAATATTTACGGTTGCTCCCACAATCTTCATAATGGTCTGTCTGAGGGTTCTGTTATATGTCCGTAGATAAAACAATGTCTAGGACAGATTACTTTCATTTCATACTTTAACTACTTTATTTAACATTTATGTGTTTTGTTGTGTATGGTACGCTGGACGTTGACTTGTTTTGTGGCCACTAATGCTGACCAGATTCTGATGCAAAAAGAAACAAATATATAACTTAACTAATGTACATTTACTAGTGATATAGCAATATATTCTTGGCACAAATCCACGTTATTAATTAGTAACTTTAAAAGTCCATTTAACAGAAATGTGTTATGTTTCACAATTTAAACGAAAAAAAATTCAGTTCTGTTTTCAGTAGAACTTTATTTTAAAAAGTTGTAAAACTATATTGGAATTTGAACACTTTAGGCCTGCACACAACGTTCATATCAACACATCGAAATAGTTTGATTAATCAACAAAAAAAGTTAAATTTTACGATAAACTGATGCCACATGTCAAATGTACATATGAGGCTTCTCTATTTCGATGCGCTCTATATCCTAATTCCTCATGTAAGAGCCGTTTACACATTTCTCTTAAAGCGCCCATTTCCATTACTTTTAATTATTTTGTTAAATTTAATGAGAATGGTATATATTTTGTTATAATTTCAAACAAGTGTAACACACGTAAACTAGGCACGTAATATCAAAATATTTCTTTATGAGAACGTGAATATCGTGGTATCCTTGTCGGCAAGAATCTTTATTGTATTGTACAGTTATTGTATTGTATTGTACGTATAAACATTGTATTGTACGTTATTGTATTGTATGCGTCTGTGGACAAAATTAGTGTCAGATATATTCAGAGGCCTCCCCAAACATTCACAGGGCCTAGGACAATGTTCCCGGTTGTGTTTCATCCAACCATGGGCCTGGTCAAAAAAAACATTTTCAAGAGAATACCAAAAGCCACATGTGTTGGACAGATGAAAACTTGCTTGTGATTCTTAGTTATATAAAACGGCCTCTCCCACACCATCAGAATTAACAATGTCTTTGGTCAAAGCCTCACATCGGATGACTAAGCCCGAGCTGTTATTCGGAATGTGATTCTATCAGCAACTCAAAGACAATAACTGAGTCACATAATGAACATTTTTGGTTGGTTTAGTATCTTTTGGGAGGCTTTTAATTCACAAATGCGCTAATATAACTCTATTCTCGTACTAAGCTGGAGGTTAGGACACGCATCTTAGACTCATCCGTGATTTAATCAAACATTTTATTTGCTCACCAGCTTAATGCTTCAAAGAAGGAGGTGACAGAATTTAATGTGATGAGCTTGAGCTTTCTGCAAAGCCTCATTCGTATAAACTCGGATGACCTGTTGGGTTATGGATCGGCGTGTTTTATTAAGTATGTTCCTGCTATGCATTAACATTAGAAACTCGCCTAATGGGGTGACTGAGAGTAAGCCAATGCCCAATTTCCTGTCATGTCTTCACCAGCTTTTAACACAATTATGAATTCCTTTTGTCAATAAATACCATCAGAAAAACCAATAATGACCTACATAAGCCATTCAGACGGTTTCCATGCGTCTGCTTCATTTTGTGATAATGTTGGATTTTTCAGTCTATGTTTTGTTTGAGTTGAGACCGGGGGTGGCCAAGCTTCCTTGAAAAGATCCAAACTGTATGAACCTGTCATCAAAGAAGGAAAAGTTCACCGCAAAATGAAAATTCTGTCACCCTCATGTTATTTTAAACCCATATGACTTACCTTGATCTGCAGAACTCATAAGTGATTTTGAATAATGTTGGTGACAACCTGTCGGTCCGCAATGAGTTCCACTTAACGCAAAATCTATTCAATGAGAACCAACAAGTTTCTTTTTCCAACGTTCTTCAAAATATCTTTTGTGTTCGGCAAAAGAAAGGAAGCAATACAGGTTTGAAATGACAAGAGGGTGAATAAGTGAATTGTAATTTGGGGTTGAACTAAACCTTCAACAACACCAGTCTCACTTACCTCTAATTATATGAAAAACAACGGCTTGGATATTTTCCAAAAATGTATCGCATTGAAAATTCGTGACATGAAACAGCATGCCTGAATATCTATTGGCTGGCAGTGTTATAGCTCACACATGATTGGCTGTAGTGCTTTTGTCTGATGGTGCAGATTTGGCCGGGATCAGGAGCACATGAGTCTGCCGCTCGGACATAGTAAACTCCGTTGTGTTTCCACAGCTCCAGATCGTGTTCTTCAGTCCCTTCATGTCCTGCTTCTCCACCACACCCTCAGCCTGTTTACTGACCCTCATGTGCTGTCTCATGTTTGTGTTAACCTCCTGAGCCACGTTCATGTCATTGTGTAAGCCCTGGATCAGACTAACTTGTGTTTGTCTTTTGTGGTTTCCATAAATATCCCTGTTGCTCAGGTGAAGCATGTTTGTGTTGGCTTATTAACTTTGGCTCTTAAATGGATAGAGGACAAAATCCATCTCCTTATTGTTCTAATCGAGTTTGACCTTAAAACACAAAAGAAGATATTTTGAGAAATGTTTTTGTGTTCAACATATTATTCTTAAATAAAAAGATTTCATTCGCCTTTTAGCCATACCAGGTATCACATTGGCTTAAAGAAATGCTGATGTAATTCTCTCTCTAAGCCTATAGACAGCTGTTTCAATGCTCCGCCAAGTAGAGAAGAAACTTGATCGCCTCCCTCCCTGTTGTTTCCCCAAGTGTAAAACAGCTGCATATTCTCATGACCTCATAAAGGCAAACTCTGCCCATGTGTTGCCGTAACCCTCGTTCTCTTCCTGCACCTCCCTGTTGTGACAACACTGGTCGTGACATCGGTTGCCGTCATGATGATCCAGCGTTCTCGGCATCAGAAGAGCTTTGCTTGCACAACTATCCCATTACTAAAACCGCACTCCCATTATGGCAATGCCCTGGGCTTGTCCTCCATACATTGATCTGGGTGTAAAGTGCTCATTTACTTTGTAAACACTAGCCGATCCTCTTTTGTTCTCTCGTTTAAACGAATCATTGTGCTTTTACCCATCCGACCTTTCAAGATGAAGCTAACATTACATGTCATTGTTTTTTCGCCATTGTCTCAGTCAGTTCTCTTATTTGAGATGTTTGGAGAAATTTCGGGTTGTTTTGTGTCCGTATAAGGGAAGTCAACGGGGACGAGTGTCTGCTTGACAACATTCTTCAAAATATCTCTCTGTTCTACAAAGATCAAAAGTCAAAGGATGAAATAATAAATCCTTTATTTTGGCGTGGCTGGTCTCGATGTTAATTTTGTAATATTTTCAGGAATAAAATGAATGATTCATTGAGATTCGGTGAAATGTTTTATTTGGAACAACGCTGTTAATACATCCTAAAGCCATGAATTGTTAATGATTTGAAAGCCAGCACACTCCACTGAAGATACATCCACACTGTCCTGTTGCTCTTTGTCTGAGAGCAGCAACAGTTAGGGTGTTGTAAACTGATCCGCAGGGTGTAGTAGCTCCTGTAATCTCTCCCTCTCTCCCCCATCCTCTTTGTTCAAAGCAGAAACGCCAGCTGCTCTGCTTTCCCTCTGCACCCCCTCACTCCAAAATTCCCCGTCTCTCTCTGCTTCTTTCAAACTGGGATCTCATTCGCTCCCATGACTCTCTAGGATATCCAAATGTAATTTTGGAAGCACACATTCCGTTTTGTCATCAGATCGCTCTGACAGAACATTTCAAATTTTCTGGTTTTCCGATAGAAGCCATTTGGAATATTGTGTAATTTTCTGGGGTGTGAAATATAATCACACCCAATATATAAAATATCGTTTATTATATTTTATTCACCTTAATTTAGGTTAACTCTTGTACGTGTCTCTGAGATATTTTGAGAAATGTCTTGTAGGTTACTTGGCATGCTCCGCGTTATGTTTAAAATTAGTACATTTTGGAAAAAAAATAGTTCAGTGCCTCTGGTTTCCATCTGGGCTCATGTAAAAGGCGATTGAAGAAATGTGAGAATATCTGTCAGATAATCTGAGAATGAGCATCAAAGTTTGATTTGACAGATTAATTTCACTATTATTTCAATCTTTGACATGGTCTTACTCACTCGCTATTACATATATAAAGGATGCATCATCACAGAATGTTCTTTACTATTTGTAGAATGATGTATAGAAATTCAACTAATGAACAAACAACTTTACTTGTGTTTTCACAGGCAGAGTCACAAATGTTCAAAAAAGAACAATGTCTGTCACGTTAGGAAGAAGGATGTGCACACGCCCTTCTGTGTTTGTGTATTTGCCACCGGTGTATATCTACATTTATATAGACCTGTGTATGAGGAAGAGATCCTCTCAATGTGTCTCGCCCCACGGTGTGTCTGATGTCATACGATTTCTGTGTATACATAAGCATGTGTATGAGACACATTAGCAAATACAACAATCATACATCCAATCAAAAATAACCTTTAAAATTCAACAAAACTTCATAGCCATTCTGTAAATGATCCACTCCAGGAAGAGATGGACTGATACAGGTGAAGAGAGATATAGGAAGTTGAATAATAATGAAACACAAGCCTCTTCATCCACCGACAGGATCAGACGGCTCGCACAAGGAAGCTTTTCAAATGTGACGTTATTGTGCCTGATGCAAATGTATCACACAAACACACAACGTGTTTCCTATTTTTAGACGTTATCAGATGTACTTGATACGATCAGGTGTGTTGGGATAATTGTTGGAAATGATAAACGTGTGCAGAGAAACCTGTATCGGCCGTGGTCACAGACAGGTGTGTGAACAGGTATCCAAGACAACTGCTGTCGTAGCAACCGTGTATAGCGATGTCAGAGGATACCGTCTCAGGAGGAAGAACAGGCGAAAAGTTCTTTTTGGAGTGTAAATATTAATGTCACGTTTTTAAAATATTATACAAAATGTTCAACAACATTTTAGTGTGAGAATTTAAACTTAAAATCAAAATGAAAATAGCATTTTATTTTATTTCTGGTTTTGATAATGAATTTTTTTTTTCGTGTCTGGTGTGGTTTCCCCACAGAAATTATTGTAAATGATGCCACAAGACATACAATAACACATACACATGCAAATAAACATCAGCATAGGAACAATGATCATTTAAAAATTAAGCAAAAGTACCATTTATCCTTAGTTTATATACCCTCGCTCTGTGTATGTATTGAAGGTTGTCATGAACATATGTTATATAGGTGTCAAGGGAGTATTGCTCTGTTGTTTAGTTACATAGCTTCTCAATGCTTTCACTAGCAAAGCGCCTCGACAGTGGATTCTATGTTGACATGTTTAGAGAAATAGGACCATGATGAATCCACCCCCTCTCACACATCAGATGTCTGTACTGTTACTTTTGTCAATCGAGCTGAGTCAGATGGTCTTGTAAGTGTATCCTCTTGTTATAGAGGATTTACTTGTGCTGAGAACGAGAATCCACCTGAATGAGTGTCAGTTGAGAGGAAAAGATGCTCCTGTTCACTGCTTCTTCCCCTAAATAGTCCTTAAAAGGATAGCTAATTCATTTACATTTTTTACATTTACATTTAGTCATTTAGCAGACGCTTTTATCCAAAGCGACTTACAATAATCGAGGAGACAATGAAGCGGTAAATAGCCGATACAACAATAGGTGAACAAGTGCTACAACAATGCAACCGAGTTACACAGAGAGCGAAGTTACATATATAAATATTTTTTTTTCTTTTTGATAGAGTGAGTAGTTAGAAAAGTAGTGAGTTAGTGAGTTAGATGTAGCCGGAAAAGATGAGTTTTTAGGTGTTTTTTATTTAGGTGTTTTTTGAAGATAGAGAATTCAAAGATTAATATTCTTTCATGAATTACTCAACTTAAAGTTGTTTTAAACTTGTATCATTTCTCATTGCTGCTAAAATACTGCACCGCAGTAGAAATAAAACATTGTTTCGTTTTTGTTCGTTTTTGAACACAAAAGATGTCATGGTAGTCAAATGTGCCCCAAAAAATGCATTTTGACAGTGTTTCAAATATCTTTGTACTCAACATGACAAACCCATTCATACAGGTGTGGAACAAATTTGTCAAGTCATTTATTATAGACCACTTTTTTGAGGAATTACCCTTTATGACAGCAATTTGCTTTAAAAGTTTTCAGGATACCCTAATCCAGATCCCTAATCTAAGGAAGTCTTTCTGTCTAGCCATCTGCATTATGCTGATCGTAAATGCAATTCTGAAGTCGAGTATATAATCGAATATTCACCTTCATATTGTAATTGCAATTATTTTTTCCATTAACAGAAACAAGTTCTAAAAATGTTTTATAACTTTCTGTGAAGCAGCGGCATGGTAAATTCTTAACATCCGAGACTGAATGATATAATGTAACAAATAATTATGGAAGTAATGTTGTTGGTAAAAAACTAAACATGAATAACATTTATTTTTTGATTTTACAGTCTCTGATTCTCATGTGGGATGAGCAATAAAAGTATGAAGGGTTATGAGAGACATAAGATAAATTAAATTAGGTAATGTGTTCAAGGCAGTGTTGTTCGAAATAAGGAAGCTATTCTATTTCTATTAGTTTATGTGATTTATTAGATTTCCAGTTTACTAAATTAATATGTGTTTATTTAAAATAACATGTCTTGTAAGAGTATTTATGAAGAAAGCAATCCACTGCAGTGCAGTTCAGTCTCACATCAGTCAGATTTTGAGTGAGCATAATAGAGATTTTAAGAAGGCTTTCTCCCAATGATGCTACAATGAAACCATTCATCTGAACTCTCTGAACACACACACACACACACACACACACACACACACACACACACACACACACACACACACACACCATTCATCTCAACCCATAACGAAATACACAATGACCTCCTAAAGAAGTCACAAAACCTCTTCCAAAATGTAGACAACTGGCCTTATAAGACAGCATCTCAACCATGGACATTTTCCACAAATTATAGTCTCCCATATTAAATAGTTTCTTTTACATCCTTCCCTGTCTTGACTATACCAATACGGAATGCCTTAAAAAATGACAAATGTTTATTAATCTCTATAATTCTGCACTAAAAACTCCATATATGTGTGTTTGTGTGGATGTGTGTTGGTGGGCGTTCATGTCCATTCATCAATCTGACACTAAACACTGACGTTCACCACGCGGGAATGTCAGGAATGCTGCAGATGTGTCCGTGTGTGTTGTGGGTTCGTAGCAAAGAGGACGACCACAAGCTTCTGTTAACTTCCTTCCTTTTTCCTGTTATATCATGACCATGTTTGACCATGTCAGACCAGTCTGAAATAGTTGAGGATTTTCTGATGGTTCCTTTAGGGACAGGCAAAGCTACATGTTATCAGATAGTTGGTCAATGAGTTGCCTGAATGACTAGCAAACAAAAAACCTTAATAATAAAACCGTATTTCTCTATTTAAGAGCAAATATTAGGATACAACCCCTTCTATACGTTTTCTCCATACAGGCCGCTAGCCAACTGACAGTATGAGAGTTACTGTACTCGTGACCAATTTCCTTTTCCCCCGCTGTTTCTCAAGCGTTCCCCCTTTGCTCTCATCCCTCACAGTCATGCTTTATCTCTTTGTCACAGTCTTAACCTCTCCCTCGGTTTCTCTAGAACAATGTTTCTTTATTTCTCTCTCTGCCTGAAGTATCCAGCCGTTCCTAATACTAAAGATAAAGTGAGGGGAAATGAGAACAGGGCGAGCTCATGACCGGCCCGAGAGTGGAAAACAGAATGCAGGACAGTGATTTCGGCCGGAGGGCTTCGATGGATCTCAGATTCGCTGGCATTCTAAAGAGTCAAAGCTCTTGAATAGAGCTCCCTGTGTGTGTATGTGCCTGTGTGCCTGTGTGTGTGTGCCTGTGTGTGTGTGCCTGTGTGTGTGTGTGTGTGTGTGTGTGTGTGTGTGTGTGTGTGTGTGTGTGTGTGTGTGTGTGTGTGTGTGTGTGTGTGTGTGTGTGTGTGTGTGTGTGTGTGTGTGTGTGTGTGTGTGTGTGTGTGTGTGTGTGTGTGTGTGTGTGTGTGTGTGTGTGTGACCTGAGACTGAGCAATGCTGTGGTGTTGTTCGGGTTGAATAGAGCGAGAGCTTACATTTGGGTTGTCTTGGAAATCATCTTTAAGCGCCGCTCAAGGGTGTACATTGTTATCCCGCTGCGCATTATCCTAAATGTTTCTTCGTGACACATGACAAAAAAATGAGACAGAAATGATGACCTCAAAATAAACAGTATAGAATGTATTATAAAGTAATAAACATTGAGTAGATGTTTTATTTGAAAATCACATTAAAGGTTCAATTTGTTGACAAACTGCTCTATAGAACGTATAGAATAAATGTGCTGTCCTCTTCAGCAAAGAAGCGAATCTGTGATGACGTATTTGTTCTGTGGAGTGGTGAGCTGTGCATTGAGCTGTTGGTATCAGTTCGTAACCTTAACGGTAGATGGCGCTGGATTTTACAAACTGGACCTTTATGTCATTTTTTAGATTCTTTTTATCCTTAGCAACAAAGACATCATTTTATTAATCAAGTCTTTAAACCAATTTGACCTTAACCCACTTAGAGTTGTTGTAATGGGTTACTAGATACATCGATTACAGGATTGTGAATAAGGTATATATAAACACAAAAAAAGTATATATTAAGGAAATATTTGCATGCATCTCTTTACCAATGTTTAAAATTAAATATTAAAATTGAAATTTTTTACGAATATATTTTGTAAACTCAAACCTTCTTTCTGCAATCGATCAATCAAGTAATTAATTACAACAGCCCTAAACCCTAATAAAGAAAAATAAAAGAATCTGAAATATGTCAATGGGGAAATAGAGACATTGTGAAAAGTGTTTTTGTGTATTATCTTGTTTGCGTTATTGTTGTAGAGCATGTTTGGGGCCTTTATAACCTTAAGGTTTTTAAAGGATGAGGAATGGAACTCCCTTAGCGAGCGGCTTGCCTCATAAACATTCAGACTTTTTTCACGTATGGGTTATTTATAGCTGGCTACATCACTGTGGCATTAGTTCTTCATTGTAATAGAACTTTTTGGAACATTCTTACTTGGGCCTCTATTCCAAACAAGCGTGGCAATGACATCTGGGAATGGATCTGAGGTGAAGCGGAGTGGAACCAGATTAGTCACAGTAAACACGACTCACTATAATTTTTACATGTACGTTATTAACGCTACTTTATCTTGTCATCTGTTTGCATCTGCACTCCGTCTTCATATGGCTGTTATTATTGCAACTACGCTCTTCCAAAACAGCATCATCCAAGGTTCCTCCCGCACATTGATATCAAACAGACTCAGTTGAACTATTGTTTAGAAAGAAATCCCCCTGGTGGTCAAGGACAAGAAATATGCAGATCAAATAAATTTAGTTAAAAAAATATTACATTTAGTTATTTGTTTCTGTATTTCTGTATCTGCTTTATACAGCACTTGACTTTGTGAAACTTTTGATTGTCTTGGGTTGCTGTTAGAAGCTAAGGAAGTCAAGGGGTGGGGTTTAGTCACTCTTTTCTCTGTCTTCTGGGTTTCTTCACCCTTTGCCCGCACATCGTTTCCGTTTCTTCACCTTTCGTTCGCGGAGGAGGAAGTCAGACATCTGTGGTGGGATTGATAAAGAGGGTCCCGGCAGGGGGTTGGAGGCTCCAAAGGGGATTTTTATTAGCTGTATTTATCACGCCCGGGTGGGCAGAGGCGGTGAGATAGAGGGTGTGACATGGCCAACGAGGAGGCAAGAAATACAACCCTTGCGGAGCAGGGCGACGACATCACTTCCCCTGAGCTTGTGGCCGCACAACACGGGGTAGGCCTGTAAATATTGAAGCTGAGCACAAACAAATTGTTTAAGAAATGAAAAAATGTAATCTAACATAAATAAAACTAAAGGAAAGAAATTATATTTTTATTTGCGAAGGTGTTTGAGAATGAAGCAATGTGTTTTGGAAGTTTCTATAGCTGTGTTATGTTGTAATATTTCTTTGTGCATGCATTTGCACTTCCTTCCGTTTTTTTTGACTGTGTCTTTGCTTTTATAATGATGATTGACAACCAAAAAAGACACAAAAAACAGGGCTGTTGGGTGTTAAACATTGTCATTGTAGTGTATTTCTCTGTCTGTGTGTTTTTTCAGGGGTTTAACTGTTTTCCTGTGTGGATTGACCTGTTTTCTTTGTGGATTCCTCGCCAAACCTCTGTCTGATATCTTTGCGTTACGTCATTTCCTCTCGTCTGTCTATCCTGACTCTGTCTTGAGCCTTCTATAGTCATTGTTTATGCTTTTTCTCATCTCATCCTTTCTGAGGTTTATTTTAATGTTGTTTACTCTTCCTCAGAGGTCCACTTGCTTTTCAGGAACATGTTTTGGGCTTTTTAAGCTTTTCCATGGTAATCATTTGACACTGACTAACTGTAATCTAGTGTTGTCTTAAAGTTCTAGTCAAAGTTTCAACATTGTAACACAATCAATAAAGCATTGTAATGTTACTCCGATTGTGTCAGATACCGTATATCTTACAGCATTCATACCTAATCCTTGCTAAGAAATGAATCATTGGGAGTCAAATTATAAAAAAAACACACAATTGTTTAATTAATAAAAACACCCTGCTGCAGTTTTTAATTACAGATCGCTTAAGCGTGTTTGTGTGTTTGTGTGTTTTTAGAGATGTAGATTCACACAACACGGCTACAGAAGTGTAGGTTTGTCATGCCAGTTTTTCCATCCTCATATCTTAAGTTTGTAAATGACTCATGCGTTTTATGCAGCTTAAACGTTAATGTAATGGTGTAGTCACTGCGCACTTGTTTATCTGCGGTTGAATCTCATCTGCTGTCAAACCTGTTTTACATTTCTTGCATTTACAAGCATCAGCCTCGGGCTCTTATGTGTGTGTGTGTTTGTTTTTGGATCAAATAGCTGTTGAGTTTCGTTGTCAACGTAAGTGAGAATGTTTCCTCTTCAATTTGACATTGAAATAAAGAGGTGATATATACCTTAACTTAACTATTACTATAACTTAACATTTTCAAAAATAATTTTTTTATATTGCAATTCAAATCATATAAATCAAGCTGCATTTGCATTTTTTTATTAAGTTGTTATAGCAAAGACAGCTTACTAACACAATAAAGCACAGTAAAAGCTCAAGACCGTCTGTCTCTCTGTGTGTCTGTCAACTGTATGCAAACCCGATTCCAAAAAAGTTGGGACACTGTACAAATTGTGAATATAAACAGAATGCAACGATGTGGAAGTTTCAAATTCCCACGTTTAATATAGAATATAACATAGAGTACATATTAAATGTTTAAACTGAGAAAATGAATCATTTATAGGGAAATGTCCTGGCATCAAAGCATCTCCAAAAAGTTGGGACAAGGTAATATTTACCACTGTGTGGCGTTAACTCTTCTTATTAGACCAGTCTGTTAACATCTGAGGACTGAGGAGACAAGTCTCTCAAGTTTATGAATGGGAATGTTGTCCCATTCTTGTCTTAAACAGGCTTCTAGTTGCTCAACTATCTTAAGTCTTCTTTTTCGCATCCTTCTCTTTATGATGAACCAAAAGTTGTCTATGGGTGAAAGATCTGGACTGCAGGCTGGGCATTTCAGATCCCAGATTCCTCTTCTACTCAGCCATGATGTTGTAATTGATGCAGTATGAGATCTGACATTGTCATGTTGGAAAATGCAAGGTCTTCCCTGAAAGAGACGACGTCTGGACGGGAGCATATGTTGTTCTAGAACTTTGATATACCTTTCCCTTTCCAGATGTGTAAGCTGCCCATGCCAAACGCAACCTGTCCAAACTTTTTTGGAATTTGCAGCTCTCATGAAATCCAAAATGAAACAATATTTGTCATGACATTTAAAAAAAATTCCCACTTTCAACATTTGATACATTATCTATATTGTATTATGAATAAAATGTAAGTTTAGGAGATTGGTAAATTATTGCATTCCTTTTTATTCACAATTTATACAGCATCCCAGCTTTTTTTGGAATCAGGTTTGTATATAAACAGACAGTAGTAGACAGACAGTATATATTAATATATATAATTTTGTTAAAAATTTCAACAGTTCAACTTATACAATATATACATTGTTTCCTGTATCAGTCAGTTCTTAAGTGTTTTAGTTTCATTGGTTACTTTGTAAAAAAACTTTAATGATATTATGAAGAAGACAGGGTGACTGCAGTGAAGTGCAGATGTACTGAAGATTAAAGTTATACTTACATGTAGATGTAAATGCTCTGCAATGGGCTTTTTAAATGCGATATTATTCTGCATCATGTATTACACAGAACTGCATAGATTGCAGTTATACCTTATCCTTCACTTTAATGTCTTTCTGTAGTTTATAGCATGTTTACATGAAGAAAAGAAAGATGCTTGAATGCATTGAAATGAGCTTAAACAACTGATGTTTATCAGATAACTCTCTCTCTCTCTCTCTCTCTCTCTCTCTCTCTCTCTCTAAACTGGAAACTGTCAGCATTCTGTGTTTTCAAATTCGACATTATAACAATAACATTAAAGTATGCTTACCCCCTCGCTGGTGTCATCTAATAAAGAGCCAAGCTTCACAGAAAACAGGAAGAGACCGCTCTGAAGTTTAGCCGGATATCCTGCATAGGGAGGGTGACCCTCAACCATAGCTTTCCCTTCCTCCGTATCTTTCTCTCCGTGTCTATCGTTTCTCTCTCTCTATGTGGTTGGATATTGTTGTCATCGTGTTGGAGAGAGGAGAATGTGTTGGTCCGGGGAATGGGATCATTGGGAATATCTGGACATTCAGGTGACATTCCAGGATTTTCCAGACTGTTAGTACTCCGGAATACCGCCAACTTTTATAGTAGTTTATCAGAACCAAAGTTGCTGTTTTGTAGAATTCATGAGCGGAAAGGTCGCTGTGACAAAAATTCAGATTTCTGTTTATAGTTTATTTAGTGTCTCTTTTTTGTTGGCTTTATAACACGCTTCTGAATTGTTTAGTGGGTGTGTTCAGTGGGCAAACAAATGTAAACCATAAGAACACTCTTTTATGTTGTATTGAAGTGCCGCTTTTGAAGTTTTTGCTGGTTTTGCTTTAAGCATTTTGTCATGTAGTATTTTTAAACGGTGTCAGTTCCTAATAAGATTTCCGTCCGGTTGATTTTTTTCTCTGATACTTTTGTATTTCACTGTTGCTTAGTATTTGCCATTTTGCATCCGTTCAATAATGTCTTTGATCCCTAAATCCAGTACACTGGGTTACCTTCAGCTGGCTCCTTCAATAAGCTTTATTTTTATATAACAACATTTCATTTAGCTTGGCAAATGGGTCAGAACCCTTGATCTTGGGTTGCTATACCTATCCCAATTTTGTCATTAATGTTCATTTGCTTTTTAAACTAATCCAAAGCGATACATTAAAATGAAATGCAAATGTTTGGGGATAGAGTATTTTTGGCTGGCCCAGTGATTGTTACTGATCTTTGACGCAGCAAAAGTATCCTGATGTGGAAGTCATGACTAGCAGGATGGAAAACAATAGGGAAAGTGACCCCAAATGTCTGGAATCTGTTTTCTGTTAGAACTAAAGTTACACACATCTTGCTAGACTGTAATCATTTCTTTTTAAAGTGGATTTATTTGACAACAGTGATTTTTTTTTCAGTATGATTATGTTGAATCGATTTATTACATGAATCACATTCTTTGAACAAATCTTTCTAAATGTAAACTTTGTCTGACAGATACAACCCATTTCATTGCATCTCCAGGCTATCATTTATGTTTCAAATTTACCCAAAGACAATTTGACACATTGTTGGTCATTTCACATTTCTCAGATTGAAATAACTTGGTTTTGTACAAAATAAAGTGTAATGTGGACCAGACTTCCCAACAACAGTTATTAGTGTGGTTGTTAAAACTAGATATTTTACCTGATTTAATGTTTTTTGTTTTCTAAATCACTGAAGAGTTTGTTAGTTTTTGTTGACAATGTGATTTATTTATTGTAGGACAGGACAATTGAAATGCTTTTGCCATAATTATTGCTTTTAAAATAATGCTACCCAATTCTTAAGTCCTAACACAAATCAATGCAAAGGGACTGTTTCATCTAAGTTTGGTTATTATTTTTGCAGAGTGATCCTGGCGGGTTGTCCTTTCTGGAGCAGATGGGCTTGGACCACAACACAGATTTCTCCGACTCCAGCGTTCAGCAGCAGTTGGACGAAGAGAGGGAGCGAATTCGTCGTGAAATCCGTAAAGAGCTGAAGATCAAAGAGGGAGCGGAGAACCTCCGCAGAGCCACGACAGACAAACGTAATGTTCAGCAGGTGGAGAGTCAGTTACGGACCTCAAATCGACGGCTGGACTCACTTCACGCTCAGCTCCAGGAGCTGGATGCTTACATTGTCGTTAAAGGGACAGATGATTCACGGGGTGAGTGGTTGGAGACAAGTGAAGTGTGACTTTGGTGTAATAAAAACATTGCTGTAAACTTTTCAGGAGTGTATCCCACTGACAGCCGAAGAAACATAAGTATGCATAATGAGCCTAAACTATTTTCCATTGTTATTAAATGGAACATTTCCACAAATGCTTTTACAAGCAATTTACATCATTTTATATCAGCAGTGCATCAATTTGCATTAGTTTCATGAGTATTTCTGTTGTTTGAAGTGTATTAAACAGATCATAATAGCTTTTTACCAAGCTTGCACAAATCTATTGATCGAGCTGAAGATTTGAGAGCACATCTGATTTACAGATCCATAGAGCGGATACAAATCCATTATTCCAATAAACATAAATATTTCAACCCAACAAGAACATTTATTTTTAAAGGCTCGGATATAAATTATTGATGGATAAAATATTAATATTGCATGTGTTTTGGGATCTTGTAATAAATCCTTAAATGTCGCAAGTCATTCAAAACAAATGATGTCTGATCTCACATTTCCACTAAAGGGTAATTTCTCACCATAAGGAGATCTCAAACTTTTTTGGTGGCACCGCCTATAAACTTTAAAGAAATCTTGTGTCCCCCAAACAAAGCACCCTCGACCTCCTATCTCAACTGAGACTACCAAATAATTTTAACAGACATATGTGGCTTTACTATTTTTTTCTTTTCTTTTCCTGCTAATGGTCTGTGGTGCCCCTGGTGGGCGTGCCCCCCACTTTGAGAACTACCGTGTTAATGTATCCTTTAACCTCTTCCAGATGATGTACCGCAGTCTCCGGGTGCGGAGAGCAGGTCGTCTGCACACAAGGATAGAATCGCCGCGTTGGAAAGGCAACTAAACATTGAGCTCAAAGTCAAACAGGGGGCAGAAAACATGATCCCCATTTATGCCAATGGCTCTACCAAGGTAAACACACATGCAGTGCAACACATGGCCTGTCAAAAATGAAAAACGGTGTTTGTTTAATTTTTTTATGTTTTTTATGTTGTTTATTTTTATAGGATAAGAAGATGTTGCAGACAGCTCAGCAAATGCTACAGGACAGCAAGACCAAGATCGACATCATCCGCATGCAGATTCGGAAAGCCGTGCAAGCCAATGAATACAGTGATGATACACAGGGTACGGATGAGCACGCTCTCGTCTTCACTGTGTTATTGCTTTTAGAGTCCAGTTTCATAGACAAGCAGAGAGATAAACGGATCAATAACTACTCAGATCCCAGAGGACCAATGGTGTGTGCTTGCAGTGTGGGTACACACCCAAGTCAAAAAAAATTAGGAAACCTTATAATATATCAGCTGAGTTGACAAACAAAACCTGGTTTTACTCAACAAGCAGAACCAATAAATCAGAACACTACATGTTTAGTATATTTATGGCTTTCACAATGTCTGGATGACAAACAGTGGGAACTTTCCCATTATTCTGTTCTTTAACAAAGATTTGCTTTACATAAATGGTAAGGTATGGTATCAAATCTCGACAATACACACCTCTTTTAATCTTTGCATGCTTTTAAAACTGACATCATCTTTCAGACGTAGACCAGAGACGGTTTCATATGACAGAGAAACATTACAGGCTCATTTTTCAACACACTTTCTTTTATACAATCCCATAAACACACACGTTCACCTTTGATGTGTACACACACACACACACACACACACACACTAGTCTTTCTCTAAATTATGTTACCGGGGGTTACTGGCATTCACTTCTATACCTTATTAGGACACACAAGTCTCCACAGTCATTGCCTCTCACTCTCCATTTTATCCCAAGCAACCTGCAGTGCATTTAAATCTATATGTAAAATTTAACCCATGACGTGGCTTTGCTGGCGCCACTGTCTTATCAGGTAAGCTAAATAAATCAAAATCTAGCCCGGGACAGCACATCAATGTTTTGATGGTTCGACCAAATCACATAACACCAAAAGCATCCTAATCTTTTAGTTGATAATCCATAATAATCCTCTTATGTCCAGAGCTGTTGCTAGGAGGACAGTTCATTTTTTGACCCTTTAGTAAGAATTGTAATTATTATATGGACGCTCGCTGACCTGATCCAGCATCAGCTCTCATTCTCTTAAAGGTCCAAAAGATGACCTCATTTTTACCTCTTAAAGGATCAGACTAAGCAAAAATGACAATTCAGTCATGTTAAGTTGTTGCTTCAGGTGCATCTAATGATGTGATTCTTGACCATTGGCTGACCATGTCTGTCAATTATTATCTGAATATTTTTCTACTATTCTATTAAAAAATTAAATAGAAAACAGAAAATTGAAAAGTTTTAATTATTTATACATGGTTTGAAAATGAATGAAACAAAATAATCAAGGCAAAAAAGTTATTGTGCACTATTCTGTTTCGGAAGGATGATCTCATTTTTATGTTTATTTGTATTTTATTTATGTATCATCTATTAAATAACAAAAAAATAATGTTAACATAGAAAATAATAAATTAACCATATTAAATATTAATGACATTCAATAATAAAATATTAACATTATACATAATAAATGTATCCGGGCTTCGATTGTCATTTTGTCATTTATTAATTTATTGATTCGGATGTTTCCAAATTCAGTTGAGTTTCATATCTGTAATCATAATCTTAACAGTGGGTTGAAATCATAATATATAAATATATATATATCATAATCATAATTTCTTTCTTGGTCGATCAGCTTTATTCTAAAGAATGAAATCCAACCTTTTCCTCATAATAAGCTTTTTGTGTGTTTCTTTAATTTAACACTTAGGAACATTAAAAATATAACACTTTCTTACTTTTGAGTAGAAGTACCAGATTTGTTTGAATTTTGTAATTTAGTAGAAAAAAATTAAGTGCATTTAATAGAATAAAAATTATATGTTTTCTTTATAATGTTCCCCTGTGAATACTTAACTGTTGTCCACCTATGACCAATTTCCAAAATTCACCACCACATTTTCCAGTAATATCACCTATTACTTTAGAAATGTATAATGTGACAATGTTAGCAATTGTATTTTTTCAAGTATTCTATATAGTGTTTATGACTGTAAAACACTTCATAGGCTATTTTCACATGGTTGCTGTTTAAATAAAGTGTGATATTGATGTTGAAAGAAGCACTGCAATTCAATCATCAACAGTTTTCATTCTCTTTAATTAAAACCATGACCTCGATCCTCGCTACCGTCACAGCTTGTGCAACTCGCAGTTTGACATTGATAGTTTATTGTATGTGTTTGCTCTCTTTAGAAAAGCCCGACCCCTGTGGCATGGAGCTTCGGATCGAGGAGCTCCGCCATCATTACCGTGTGGAGCATGCTGTTGCAGAGGGTGCCAAGAACGTCCTCAGGCTGCTTGGAGCCGGCAAAGTCCAAGATAAGAAAGCCATGTCAGAGGTCAGAGGTCTAACATCATCCTGTGATCTTAAACCTGCTTGCGTGTACACTGCCAATAATGTTTCATACTCACTTTTCAGGCTCAGTGTCGTCTAAGCGAATCGTCTCAGCGCTTGGACCTGTTGAGAGATTCGCTGGACCGGCGGTTAGCCGAACTTCCCGAGGATCATCCCAAAGCATCCCTAATTAAAGAGGAACTGGTTCTAGCATCCTCGCCAGCGTTCAGTTCGCGCCACAGCGCCCCCTACGTGCACAACCAGTACAGCACTCTCTCCAAACCCTCTCCTCTCACTGGTAGGCAAGCATTTCATTGACAGATTCCCTTTGAAACCACAAGCTGTCAAAAATTATCATTCACCATCTGGTTTTGCCTGTGCAGGCACGCTTCAGGTGACCCTGCTGGGCTGCATGGGTGTGCTGGAGGTGGTTCCCGGACGTGTCCGCGGCAGCCAGGTCGTGTTGCCGTGTTACAGTCCTGGAGAGGGGCGGTCCTTTATGAGGAGCGGGAAAGGCCTGTACAGTCGCAGCGGCAGCGTTAGTGGAAAAACACCCCCTAAAACAGATGACCTCTCTTGTAAGTTTTAATTAAAACAGATAAACAGATCATGAATTCAGATCACTTGAACAGTGTGTTTGCGCGTGTGTGTTTTCAGCGGAGGTGAGCGCAGTCATGAAGTTGGATAACTCCGTCGTGGGTCAGACAGTTTGGAAGACTGTCGGAGAGCAGAACTGGGATCAGACCTTCACCATTGAGCTGGAAAGAGTGAGTTTTACAAATTGACTGGATTTATCATCTCTAACGACATAAGAATGTTCTGACAACTGATGCATTGGTTGTAGTCCAGAGAGATGGAGATCGCAGTATACTGGAGGGATTATCGCTCTCTGTGTGCGCTGAAATTTCTCAAACTCGAGGACTTCCTGGACAACCAGAAACACACAGTTCAACTTGAGCTAGAACCACAGGGCCTGCTGTTAGCTGAGGTACACACACACACTTTTTTTGTGTTGTAAACACACGTCAGCACTCATGATCACAAACCCAGATGAAAGTGTCCACAAAGTTTCCGTCAGCAATGGCGACCATGGAAATGTTTGTGACATGCTGTCTGTCTGGTCACATCAGGTCACATTCTTTAACCCGGTGATCGAGAGGGTCCCACGACTGAAACGACAGAAGAAAGTTTTCTCCAAACAACAGGGTAAGAGACAGACTGTTTAGTCCTCATTTATATTATTCACACACACTCATTTATCCCCAAGAAAATTATTTGCTTCAATCATTTAAAAACCTTATTTTGAAGTCGAGCTCCCTCTAGTGGTCACAAACTGATTGATGTTTTTATTCTTGTCCAGGTAAAGCGTTCCTGCGAGCTCGACAGATGAATGTGGATATCGGCACGTGGGTGAGATTACTGAGGAACGCAATACCCACCGTCAACAACACAGGGACCTATAGCCCTCACGCACACGCCGTACAGACAGGGTACAGACATATACATACTGTACACAAGTGGTTTTATGCAGGCATAATGTGAAGCATTGAATTTGTTGTTTGTGTGTGTTTTAGAGAGATATCTGTGGAGAAGTTGAGTTTAGACTACGACTCGCCAGCGAAAGTGGACATCCGACGAGAGGTGTCGGATATACAAACTCCGGTGAGAGAGAAACAGACAGAACCCGGTCTTTCTTTCTGAACATATTCTCTAACCCTTTCCTTTTCTGTTTGTTTTTCCATATAACACTTGAACATTTTCCCTTTTGTGTGACGCAGGAAAGGCAGCCAGTCACAGAGCCCATCTCTTCTCCAGACGTAACCACACCTGAACGACCAAACAGAACACATTCACTTAGGTACATGTTTGCATGTTTTTTTGGATGCGTTTATCTATAACATGAGCATCCAATCAATTCTTTTTTCTAATTAAACCCGCAACCACATAAACGTTGTACAATATGAATTGTATTTATGTGTTTGTGTTTGTATTTGTATTTGTCAGTAAACAGAAGAAGACGCCACTGAGTCTACATGACTTTAAATTAATCGCTGTTCTCGGCAGAGGCCATTTTGGAAAGGTGAGCTCTATCCTTTATTTATCTTATTCACCCCAAAAATAAAATGTTTTAATCTTTGACTTTGTTTCATATGAAGAGGCAAAATAAAGAAATTGTGAAGAATGTCAGTTAACAAAAAGGGTTGGGATTCATACAAGAGAAATCAATGGGGGGCATTGGTTGTTGGTTTCCAGCATTCTTCAAAATTTTGTAATATCACAGGAAAATGACTTAATAATTAAATAATTTCATTTTGGGTTAAACTATCCCTTAAAGCCCTCCTTTTCCCAAATCACGGTGTGTCGTCAAATAACATCACGTGTATGTTTTGCAGGTGCTTTTGGCAGAATATAAGAAGT
Organism: Triplophysa yarkandensis; assembly: GCA_033220385.1. Lineage (NCBI taxonomy): Eukaryota > Metazoa > Chordata > Actinopteri > Cypriniformes > Nemacheilidae > Triplophysa > Triplophysa yarkandensis. Next base: position 10,439,107 of record CM065654.1, read on the forward strand.
CAGGCAGCATGTACGCTATTAAAGCTTTGAAAAAGGGAGATATTGTAGCCAGAGATGAAGTGGAAAGGTACAAAATACAAATGAAGAAATGAAAGAAAGTCTTTTCTTTATGTATGTCTTTAAATTATTCATCTATCTCAGTTTGATGTGCGAGAAGCGCATTTTCGAGACAGTGAACAGCGTGCGCCATCCCTTCCTCGTCAACCTGTTCGCATGCTTCCAGACTCCCGAGCATGTGTGTTTTGTGATGGAGTACACGGCCGGCGGCGATCTGATGATGCACATACACTCTGAAGTCTTCAATGAGCCACGTGCTGTGTATGCAAACTCTGTTCATCTATTCTCGACTCGAAGGACAGTATTCCAGATATGTTTACAATTCATTCATTTGTGTATTTCAGGTTTTATGCAGCTTGTGTGGTTTTAGGACTTCAGTTTTTACACGATCACAAGATTGTGTACCGGTGAGTTGCGTAGTGAATTTTTCAATGGTACCATGTGTTGTCTTTGCAGAAAATGACTTGTTTTTTCTCCAGAGATCTGAAATTGGACAATTTGCTGCTCGACACAGATGGTTATGTGAAGATCGCTGACTTTGGATTGTGCAAAGAAGGTAATGACTACCTTGTTCTCTCTCTCTTAATGTTTCTCGGTCACATTGACCATCTGTCAGACATTTCTTTTTTTGTCTCCAGGTATGGGATTTGGCGATCGGACCAGTACATTCTGTGGGACGCCGGAGTTCCTGGCTCCTGAAGTTTTGACAGATACATCATACACACGAGCTGTGGATTGGTGGGGGCTCGGGGTCCTCATATACGAGATGCTGGTGGGAGAGGTGGGAGATATTGCGATCTCATTGAGATTTACTGTTGTTAAATTGAAACATTTGCAAAACAGTTGTCTTCTTATAGTCGCCGTTTCCAGGTGATGACGAAGAGGAGGTTTTTGACAGCATTGTTAATGATGAAGTCCGATACCCACGATTCCTTTCATCAGAAGCCATTGGCATCATGCGGAGGGTAAATAACATACACAACAACATCTTAGTTGTTCAAAGCAGTATGAATCATTTTTTAAATATTTGTTGTGTTAACAGTTACTAAGAAGAAACCCTGAAAGACGACTGGGCTCCGGGGAGAAAGATGCCGAGGATGTCAAGAAACAACCATTCTTCAGGGTGAGAGAGACTTTTAATTTATTTTTATTAGTACTTGTTTTTTTTTTGCTCCATTCTCCATCCTCTCTTATTTCCTCATGTGTTTTTTCCTTCAGAGCATGGACTGGGAGGCTCTTCTCCTCCGTAAGCTTCCTCCTCCCTTCCTTCCCTCCATCGGAGGAAAAGAAGACGTCAGCAACTTTGACGAAGAGTTCACAGCAGAAGCTCCGGCGCTCACCCCGCCGCGAGAACCACGTGTGCTATCTCGTAAGGATCAGGACAGCTTCCGTGACTTCGACTATGTGTCGGACCTCTGCTGAGAACTTCTTCACTTTGATGGAACTGTTGAGAGACGCTCATGTGACTTTGAAGAGCGACCAACTATAGATTTTGGATGTGGGAGTTCCCTGCTGGACCCGTGACACTGTGAAAGACGAGTGAAATGAAAGGCAAGTTAGGATTAGAAGGTGGATATTGAAGCTTTGATTTAGAAGTTGTTTGTTGCCAGTTGGTTTGAAGGTATTTCAGTCACCATTGATGGCTCAAATATATCCACCTTTACAAGAGGCACATCACATTGTCTCGTGAAAGAAGAACAGAACATTTCTTTATAAAATTTGAAAAATACAGTGAAGGTCACCAAAAAAGTTCTTCAGAAATTTATTTTAAAGAATCGGACCAAAAGCATGGGTGTTAATGCATATTACTCTTTCCTGGTATAGAAGTAGGTCCTCAGTGAAACATATTCAGAATATATTCTGTTCTTATAGCAACTCTCTATTAGGTTGCTGAAATTCTCTCTTACTGTAGGCACATGGATCTCTGTTTGATTTTGTGTTATACAATTCAGCAAACAGCGATTATAAAGTACCATAAAATCATAGATAGTTTGAGATATGCACATAGTCTGGTGAATATTTTAGCTTGAAAAGAGTAGTTTAAAAATTAAGTTTTTAATAATGCTTATGTTTCCTTATGGAGGCTTACAAGAGTTGGCAACAATCTATACAAAAAATCTTTTTGGCTTCCCAAGAACAATCCGTAAGGATCAGTTGATTTGTAGAAACCATCTGACAAATAAAGTGTCAAATCAAACATATGTAAATATTACATTTTCTTTTACCAGTAAGGGAGAAAAGCTAAAATTTCTTTTTCTTTCAAACACCATTCTTAGTTACCTTTGACCACTAACAAACCAACTGGCAAAAACTTTTTTTAAAACATCCGTCCAGCTTGTCCTTTCTTGAACAATGTCAACTCAAACACAACATTACAGTCTGAATAATCTGTATAGGACCAGTAACTCAAAGGATTTTTCATGTGTAAATTCTGACATCAGAAGCAAAAGAAGAGTCAGAGATGTTCGGGATTGGAGGAGGGTCTTCCTCCTCAGAGTTGTTCGTCAAGCTTAAACACATCTTCAACACGTGCTATTTAACATAGAAATTCAGGAGAACGGCCTAGTAACCGGTTTGGTCTCCACCCATCAAGTGCACTTTGAGGTTACTTTTACACAGTTACAAAAAACAGACTAGCCTCATGTTGGGTTGGTTTAAACTGCCTTATGGTAATGTTAGTCCTGTCTTCCCTGGTCCGTTTTACCTTTTTATGTGATGTCAAACAGATGAAACAAATCAACGAGAACTGAGCATGAAATGTAATAATGCATCAATCTATTCATATCAATGGAAAAAACATGGGATTGTTTTCAGGCTGACCTCATGTTTAAAACCTCTGATGTTTGATATTATGAATGGGATTGTTGTACTGCAGAAGCAAGAGAAGAAGAATGTGTATGGTGTGTATGTGAGTGTTTTATGAAAGCCTTTTCATTTTTTGTTTTAAGAAAGGTTTTGATTTGTTACATGGGTATAAAACCACTTCCTGTTAATGGCCTCAAACAGCTGAATGTTTATGGTTTGTCTGTGTTTTAGGTTTTAAATTCATTTTAAAGTTAGTCATCAGATTTGCTTTCTGTTGTGTATTGCATGAATGACTGACTTGTGACTGTTGCGTTAGAGAAGTTTTCACACCCCTTATTACCTCAAAGTTGTTTTATGCCTTTAAATCATTGGTTTGTCAAATTCATTGGACTGTGTGTGCAGAATGGACTCTCATTTTGTGGACGCACACAGGCAGAAACAGACCGCCGTACCATATCTGTCAGTTCCAACTTTTCTATCACACACACACACACACACACACAAATTGATACAAAAAAAGGTAAACACACGCACACTACACACTTACACTGTGAAGAATTGTGTAGCAAAATTGCAGCCCTTGATTCCCACAAAACAACATTTACAATGAAATAAACTTGGGCTTTAACAAACCAAATGTTATCTTTCTGCTGAAAATAGCAAAGTGATGTCCTGTGAGATTATACAATTCATCAAAACTATACATGATTTGTATTTATGAAACTGTCGTTGAAAAGTACTATGTTTGTGTTTTGTATGTCCATCCTGAACTGTTTATTTGACTACGTCTTTTAGAAATGAAAAATAAACAATGGAATTATGGGGATCATGCGTCATTTTTTAAGTATGTTGGGAAAACGTATTTAAATAGTAGGATCTCTTAACACCTTAAAGGACAATCTTTACACACATGTACTGTTGACAGTGAGGGCTAATAGTAGATCTAAAATAAAAGTTTGTATTTTGATAAAATTCTTATTTATTAACACAAATAGGTACATTTAGAGTTTTTAACATTTAAATAATCACAACTATTTTGTGACACTTTTATCCAAAGCTTTTTACAGTATTATACATCTGTCAATCATCACTGCAGAGTAAACAGGGGTAAGATGTCTTCAAGAACACTTCAGTTATTGTCTGCTGACACTGGGATTCAAACCCACAACCTTCCACACACAAGTCCAACTCTCAAACCACAAGCACGGCTGACCCAAACATGTATTAAAGTCAAATATTTTTTAAATATTAACATTTAGCGTTATTAACATAATATTAACATGTAACCTCTAGCTGTTCTCTCAGTGACCGCTAGAGGTCAGTAAGTGTCGCTGTTCTCTCAGTAACCGTTAGAGGTCAGTAAGTGTCGCTGTTCTCTCAGTGACCGCTAGAGGTCAGTAAGTGTCGCTGTTCTCTCAGTGACCGCTAGAGGTCAGTAAGTGTCGCTGTTCCCTCAGTGACCGCTAGAGGTCAGTAAGTGTCGCTGTTCCCTCAGTGACCGCTAGAGGTCAGTAAGTGTCGCTGTTCTCTCAGTGACCGCTAGAGGTCAGTAAGTGTCGCTGTTCTCTCAGTGACCGCTAGAGGTCAGTAAGTGTCGCTGTTCTCTCAGTGATTGCTAGAGTTCAGTAAGTGTCGCTGTTCTCTCAGTGACCGCTAGAGGTCAGTAAGTGACCACTGCACAAATCCGATCATTTTCTCGTCACACTTCGTCTCGACGTGACAACATCCGACACTCCTTCCCCTTCCTCCCTTGTTACCTTCAGGCGTAACCTACGTACGCTCTCTCCTCTCACCCTATCCTCTGCTGTTTCCTCTATGCTCCCTCCTCCTGATCAGTTTGCTCTACTTAACACTGACAATGCCACTCACTCCCTATGCTCTACACTAACAACCTGCTTGGACAATTTATGCCCGCTTACATCTCGACCAGCCCGTGCCAACTCCTTCAACACCTTGGCTCTCTATTGTCCTCCAGGAACACAGAACCAAGCTCAGGGCATCTGAGAGAAAATGGCGCAAATCTAATGACCCTGCAGATCTCTCTCTCTCTATCAAACTCTTTTCTCTTCTTTCTCTGCGGATGTCTCGGTCTCCAAGACTCAGTTCTACCAGGCAAAAGTAAACAGCTCAAAAGACTAGCGCTCTCTTCAAGACCTTCTCTGCTCTACTCTGTCCTGCCACCCCTCCTCCCTCGTCGGACCTAACAGCTGATGACTTTGCATCCTTCTTTGTGAAGAAGACCACCGCTATCAGCAGTCAGTTTTACGCTACACCACCACTGGACCATACTCCGGCTCCTCTGACCACCTCCCTCCGCTCTTTCTCTCCGTTGACTGAAAACGACGCTGTGAGAATCATCGTTTCGAATCACCTGACTACCTGCTCGCTGGACCCCTTCCCCACCCATCTCCTGCAAGACATCTCTCCATCGGTAATTCCTGCAATTACCCACATCATCAACTCATCGCTCAACTCTGGCACATTTCCTACTGCTTTCAAAGAAGCCTGTATTACCCCGCTGTTGAAGAAACACTCGCTGAATTCCGCACTTCTAGAGAACTACAGACCAGTCTCTCTACTGCCCTTCATCGGAAAGGCCCTGGAACGTGTCGTCTTCGATCAACTCTCGGCCTACCTTACTCTACACAACCTCTTGGACAGCAACCAGTCAGGCTTCAAGTAAGAACACTCTACAGAGACAACTCTGCTCTCAGTTGTTGAAGACCTACGACTGGCAAGGGCGGCCTCCATGTCATCCGTTCTCATCCTGCTGGACTTATCCGCTGCTTTTGACACTGTTAACCACAGTATTCTCCTTTTGACTCTCAAGGAAATGGGCGTCTCCGGCAAGGCTCTCCAATGGTTTGTATCCTACCTCTCGGGTAGATCCTTCAAGGTTTCGTGGGGAGGTGAAGTCTCAGAACCGCAACATCTTGACACAGGTGTACCTCAGGGCTCAGTTCTTGGACCGTTACTCTTCTCGATCTACATGACATCACTGGGATCAGTCATTCATAAGCATGGCTTCTCCTACCACTGTTATGCAGATTACAGGCAACTCCACCTTGCATTTCATCCGGAAGATCAGACGATTTTGACCCGAGTCTCAGCATGTCTGGGCGACATCTCCCTCTGGATGAAGGAACACCACCTACAACTTAACCTTATGAAAACGGAACTTCTTGTCATCCCTGCCGGCACAAAGACTCGTCACGACCTCTCTATCCAACTAGGAGCATCAACCATTGTGCCCTCCAGGTCTGCGAGAAACTTGGAAGTAATCATCGATGATCAGCTGAACTTCACAGATCATGTTGCCGCGACTGCCAGATCCTGCAGATTCATTTACATTTACATTTACATTTAGTCATTGTCATTTAGCAAACGCTTTTATCCAAAGCGACTTACAATAGTCGAGGAGACAATGAAGCGGTAAATAGCCGATACAACAATAGGTGAACAAGTGCTACAACAATGTTACCAAGTTACACAGAGAGAGAAGTTACAAAAAGTATATATATACATTTTTTTGTTTTTTTATTTTTTATTTTTTATTTTTATTTTTATTTTTATTTTTATTTTTATTTTTATTTTTATTTTTTTGATAGAGTGAGTAGTTAGAAAAGAAGTGAGTTAGTGAGTTAGATGTAGCCGGAAAAGATGAGTTTTTAGGTGTTTTTTGAAGATAGAGACCGAGTCTGACAAGCGTGAAACCAGAGGCAGATCGTTCCACCATCGAGGAACTGAAGCTGAGAACGTTCGAGAGAGAGATTTCTTACCCTTTTGAGCTGGTACCACAAGTCTCAGCTCATTTGCGGAGCGCAGAGATCTTGAGGGTCTATACCTTTGCATTAGTGAGTTAAGGTAAGTGGGTTCTGAACCGGTGGTGATTCATGCTAGAGGTCAGTAAGTGTCGCTGTTCTCTGAGTGACCGCTAGAGGTCAGTAAGTGTCGCTGTTCCCTCAGTGACCGCTAGAGGTCAGTAAGTGTCGCTTTTCTCTCAGTGACCGCTAGAGGTCAGTAAGTGTCGCTGTTCTCTCAGTGACCGCTAGAGGTCAGTAAGTGTCGCTGTTCTCTCAGTGATTGCTAGAGTTCAGTAAGTGTCGCTGTTCTCTCAGTGACCGCTAGAGGTCAGTAAGTGACCACTGCACACATCCGATTATTTTCTCGACACACTTCATCTCGACATGACAACATCCGACACTCCTTCCCCTTCCTCCCTTGTTACCTTCAGGTGTAACCTACGCACGCTCTCTCCTCTCACCCTATCCTCTGCTGTTTCCTCTTTGCTCCCTCCTCCTGATCAGTTTGCTCTACTTAACACTGACAATGCCACTCACTCCCTATGCTCTACACTAACATCCTGCTTGGACAATTTATGCCCGCTTACATCTCGACCAGCCCGTGCCAACTCCTTCAACACCTTGGCTCTCTGATGTCCTCCGGGAACACAGAACCAAGCTCAGGGCATCTGAGAGAAAATGGCGCAAATCTAATGACCCTGCAGATCTCTCTCTCTATCAAACTCTTCTATCTTCTTTCTCTGCGGATGTCTCGGTCGCCAAGACTCAGTTCTACCAGGCAAAAGTAAACAGCCCAACAGACTCTCCCGCTCTCTTCAAGACCTTCTCTGCTCTTCTCTGTCCTCCCACCCCTCCTCCCTTGTCGGACCTAACAGCTGATGACTTTGCATCCTTCTTTGTGAAGAAGACCACCGCTATCAGCAGTCAGTTCTCCGCTACACCACCACTGGACCATACTCCGGCTCCTCTGACCACCTCCCTCCGCTCTTTCTCTCCGTTGACTGAAAACGACGCTGTGAGAATCATCGTTTCGAATCACCTGACTACCTGCTCACTGGACCCCATCCCCCCCTCTCCTGCAAGACATCTCTCCATCAGTAATTCCTGCAATTACCCACATCATCAACTCATCGCTCAATTCTGGCACATTTCCTACTGCTTTCAAAGAAGCCCGTATCACCCCGCTGTTGAAGAAACCCTCGCTGAATTCCGCACTTCTAGAGAACTACAGACCAGTCTCTCTACTGCCCTTCATCGGAAAGGCCCTGGAACGTGTCGTCTTCGATCAACTCTCGGCCTACCTTACTCTACACAACCTCTTGGACAGCAACCAGTCAGGCTTCAAGAAAGGACACTCTACAGAGACAGCTCTGCTCTCAGTTGTTGAAGACCTACGACTGGCAAGGGCGGCCTCCATGTCATCCGTTCTCATCCTGCTGGACTTATCCGCTGCTTTTGACACTGTTAACCACAGTATTCTCCTTTCGACTCTCAAGGAAATGGGCGTCTCCGGCAAGGCTCTCCAATGGTTCGTATCCTACCTCTCAGGTAGATCCTTCAAGGTTTCGTGAGGAGGTGAAGTCTCATAACCGCAACATCTTGACACAGGTGTACCTCAGGGCTCAGTTCTTAGACCGTTACTCTTCTCGATCTACATGACATCACTGGGATCAGTCATTCGTAAGCATTGCTTCTCCTACCACTGTTATGCAGATGACAGGCAATTCCACCTTGCATTTCATCCGGAAGATAAGACGATTTCGACCCGAGTCTCAGCATGTCTGGGCGACATCTCCCTCTGGATGAAGGAACACCACCTACAACTTAACCTTACGAAAACGGAACTTCTTGTCATCCCTGCCGACACAAAGACTCTTCACAACCTCTCTATCCAACTAGGAGCATCAACCATTGTGCCCTCCAGGTCTGCGAGAAACTTGGGAGTAATCATCGATGATCAGCTGAACTTCACAGATCTTGTTGCCGCGACTGCCAGATTCTGCAAATTCATGCTTTAAAACATCAGGAAGATCAGACAGTCTCTCACAGAGCACTCCACACAAATCCTGGTTTAAGCTCTGGTCCTGTCAAGGCTGGACTACTGCAACGCGCTGCTTGCTGGACTCCCGATGTGCACAACTAAACCTCTGCAGATGATTCAGAATGCAGCGGCAAGAGTGGTGTTCAAGGAACCAAAAAGGACCCATGTAACACCTCTCTTCATTAAACTACATTGGCTTCCTGTAGCAGCTCGCATTGAATTTAAATGTCTTCTCATTGCCTACAAGACCACCACCGGTTCAGCACCCAGATACCTTTACTCACTGATCCAAATGTATAGGCCCTCAAGATCTCTGTGCTCCACAAATGAGCTGAAACTTGTGGTGCCAGCTCTAAAGGGTAAGAAATCTCTCTCTCGTTCGTTCTCTGCTTCAGTTCCTCAAAGGTGGAACGATCTGCCTCTGGCTTCACGCTTGTCAGACTCGTTCTCTATCTTCAAAAAACACCTAAAAACTCATCTTTTCCGGCTACACCTAACTCACTAGGAGTACCCTCTTTTCTAACCTACTCACTCTACCAAAAAAAAAAAAAACTTTTGTAACTTCTCTCTCTGTGTAACTTGGTAACATTGTTGTAGCACTTGTTCACCTATTGTTGTATCGGCTATTTACCGCTTCATTGTCTCCTCGACTATTGTAAGTCGCTTTGGATAAAAGCGTTTGCTAAATGCCTAAATGTATATGTAAATGTAAATGATGTAAATGTAAGTGTCGCTGTTCTCTCAGTGACCATGACCGCTAGAGGTCAGTAAGTGTCGCTGTTCCCTCAGTGACCGCTAGAGGTCAGTAAGTGTCGCTGTTCTCTCAGTGACCGCTAGAGGTCAGTAAGTGTCGCTGTTCCCTCAGTGACCGCTAGAGGTCAGTAAGTGTCGCTGTTCTCTCAGTGACCGCTAGAGGTCAGTAAGTGTCGCTGTTCCCTCAGTGACCGCTAGAGGTCAGTAAGTGTCGCTGTTCCCTCAGTGACCGCTAGAGGTCAGTAAGTGTCGCTGTTCCCTCAGTGACCGCTAGAGGTCAGTAAGTGTCGCTGTTCTCTCAGTGACCGCTAGAGGTCAGTAAGTGTCGCTGTTCTCTCAGTGACCGCTAGAGGTCAGTAAGTGTCGCTGTTCCCTCAGTGACCGCTAGAGGTCAGTAAGTGTTGCTGTTCTCTCAGTGACCGCTAGAGGTCAGTAAGTGTTGCTGTTCCCTCAGTGACCGCTAGAGGTCAGTAAGTGTCGCTGTTCTCTCAGTGACCGCTAGAGGTCAGTAAGTGTTACTGTTCCCTCAGTGACCGCTAGAGGTCAGTAAGTGTCGCTGTTCTCTCAGTGACCGCTAGAGGTCAGTAAGTGTTACTGTTCCCTCAGTGACCGCTAGAGGTCAGTAAGTGTCGCTGTTCTCTCAGTGACCGCTAGAGGTCAGTAAGTGTTACTGTTCCCTCAGTGACCGCTAGAGGTCAGTAAGTGTCGCTGTTCTCTCAGTGACCGCTACAGGTCAGTAAGTGTCGCTGTTCTCTCAGTGACCGCTAGAGGTCAGTAAGTGTCGCTGTTCTCTCAGTGACCGCTAGAGGTCAGTAAGTGTCGCTGTTCTCTCAGTGACCGCTAGAGGTCAGTAAGTGTCGCTGTTCCCTCAGTGACCGCTAGAGGTCAGTAAGTGTCGCTGTTCTCTCAGTGACCGCTAGAGGTCAGTAAGTGTCGCTGTTCTCTCAGTGACCGCTAGAGGTCAGTAAGTGTCGCTGTTCTCTCAGTGACCGCTAGAGGTCAGTAAGTGTCGCTGTTCCCTCAGTGACCGCTAGAGGTCAGTAAGTGTCGCTGTTCCCTCAGTGACCGCTAGAGGTCAGTAAGTGTCGCTGTTCTCTCAGTGACCGCTAGAGGTCAGTAAGTGTCGCTGTTCTCTCAGTGACCGCTAGAGGTCAGTAAGTGTCGCTGTTCCCTCAGTGACCGCTAGAGGTCAGTAAGTGTCGCTGTTCCCTCAGTGACCGCTAGAGGTCAGTAAGTGTCGCTGTTCTCTCAGTGACCGCTAGAGGTCAGTAAGTGTTACTGTTCCCTCAGTGACCGCTAGAGGTCAGTAAGTGTCGCTGTTCTCTCAGTGACCGCTAGAGGTCAGTAAGTGTTACTGTTCCCTCAGTGACCGCTAGAGGTCAGTAAGTGTCGCTGTTCTCTCAGTGACCGCTAGAGGTCAGTAAGTGTTACTGTTCCCTCAGTGACCGCTAGAGGTCAGTAAGTGTCGCTGTTCTCTCAGTGACCGCTACAGGTCAGTAAGTGTCGCTGTTCTCTCAGTGACCGCTAGAGGTCAGTAAGTGTCGCTGTTCTCTCAGTGACCGCTAGAGGTCAGTAAGTGTCGCTGTTCTCTCAGTGACCGCTAGAGGTCAGTAAGTGTCGCTGTTCCCTCAGTGACCGCTAGAGGTCAGTAAGTGTCGCTGTTCTCTCAGTGACCGCTAGAGGTCAGTAAGTGTCGCTGTTCTCTCAGTGACCGCTAGAGGTCAGTAAGTGTCGCTGTTCTCTCAGTGACCGCTAGAGGTCAGTAAGTGTCGCTGTTCCCTCAGTGACCGCTAGAGGTCAGTAAGTGTCGCTGTTCCCTCAGTGACCGCTAGAGGTCAGTAAGTGTCGCTGTTCTCTCAGTGACCGCTAGAGGTCAGTAAGTGTCGCTGTTCTCTCAGTGACCGCTAGAGGTCAGTAAGTGTTGCTGTTCCCTCAGTGACCGCTAGAGGTCAGTAAGCGCTCGATGGTGCCGCTGAAGTTTTCAAGATGTCGTCGCTGGAACAGAGGCTCTCCCGAATCGAGGAGAAACTCAAGCAGGAAAATAAAGAAGCGCGCAAACGGATCGACCTGAACATCGACATGAGCCCGCAGAGATCCCGTCCGAGGCCAAGTGAGTGCGCGCGCGCGTGCGCGCGACTGACGCGATGACTCACCGGCTACACGACACAAACAAACAAACAAACAAACAAACAAACAAACAAACAAATCCCGAGCCTTCTCTCACAACATCTCTGATCTCGGAACGGTCACCGGGGTCACTCCGAACGCTGTTATAATGTCGAGTTGTGACGTAGCGTGTGACATAAATAAAGCCTAGCGTTAGCATGACGGCTAGCAGTGTTTAGCAGGCCCTGCTGCTGGCACATCTGGGTTTGTTTGTGTGTTTGTGTCTCTGTCTTGTTAAACACGACGTGTGTGTGTGTTTGTGTGACGTCATCGTTTGTGTGTTGCTGTTATTGTGTACTTAAACCTTCATGGCAGTTGTGTTGTTGCTGGTTCTGGTTTCTCTGGGTCTGATTGGGTCTGGACATGGCCACTGATGTATATGTGTGTTGATGTTGAGTGCCATCCCATAATTGAACTTGAGGTTCTGCAGGAGGAAGACCAGAGATGAAGAACACAAACCAGACCTGTTATCAATGGACTTGAGTATGGATCAGGGACCGGTGATGGTTCTGTCAAAGCCGGACTCAGAAATTGATTTTATGTGATTACTTTTTATAGTTGGACCCTTTAAAATATGTTGTTATGTTTATAAAACCACAAGTGTGTTTCAGTACGCTTTTATATGATTTCAGACTCGCATGTCTTCTTTATTATGTCGGATAACGTTGGTATGACCCGAATGTGGCTGCCAGTTCCCGACATTCTTCGAACTATCCTCTGTTGTGTTTGCAGTCGAAAGACAGTCATGCAGGATTGAAATGACATGAGGTGAATAAATGATGATAGCCGATGGCTGAACTGTCCCTCCGGTTCACCCTTACGCGTCTTTCGGCTGTGGGAGTCAAAAGAAGATATTTTGAGAAATGTCTTGTGGTGTTGTGTTCTGACCGTGAAGTCAATGAGGTCCGGAATCTGGTGGCAGATCTGTGCTGGGTGGAATTGGTGTGTGTGTGTGTGTGTGTGTGTGTGTGTGTGTGTGTGTTTGTGTGTGTTTGTGTGTGTTTGTGTGTGTGCTTGTGCTTGTGTGTGCGTGCATTTGATCGGTTAAAGTTAGAGAAGCAGTGAATCCTGTAGGTGTGTGTGTGTGTGTGTGTGTGTGTGTGTGTGTGTGTGTGCTTGTGCTTGTGCTTGTGTGTGCGTGCATTTGATCGGTTAAAGTTAGAGAAGCAGTGAATCAAGTAGGTGTGTGTGTGTGTGTGTGTGTGTGTGTTTGTTTGTTTGTTTGTTTGTTTGTGTGTGTGTGTGTGCGCTTGTGTGTGCGTGCATTTGATCGGTTAAAGTGAGAGAAGCAGTGAATCCTGTAGGTGTGTGTGTGTGTGTTTGTTTGTTTGTTTGTGTGTGTGTGTGTGTGTGCGCTTGTGTGTGCGTGCATTTGATCGGTTAAAGTGAGAGAAGCAGTGAATCCTGTAGGTGTGTGTGTTTGTGTGTGTGTGTGCTTGTGCATGATGATCGGTTAAAGTGAGAGAAGCAGTGAATCCTGTAGGTGTGTGTGGGTTGTTTTAGTAATGAGTGTGTGTGTATTTTCTCTCCTCTGTATCTAGTCATCGTGATCCAGCTAAGTCCAGCTCCAGCCCCCTCCCAGCGCGCAGGTACCATCATCACTACATCATGCTGCATCCTCCCTCTCTCTCTCTCTCTCTCTCTCTCTCTCTCTCTCTCTCTCTCTCTCTCTCTCTCTCTCTCTCTCTCTCTCTCTCTCTCTCTCTCTCTCTCTCTCTCTCTCTCTCTCTCTCTCTCTCTCTCTCTCTCTCTCTCTCTCTCTCTCTCTCTCTCTCTCTCTCTCTCTCTCTCTCTCTCTCTCTCTCTCTCTCTCACGCAGGTTACGTTCACTAAATCTGCATCTCTTTTTTGATCTCATGTGTTTTTGCTGTTGTCCTCCTCTCGTTTAATATCCTTTCCACACTTTTGACTCTTTGACCTTTGTATGAGTCTTTCATCTGTGGGACACAAAAAATGATATTTGAAGAAATGTCTAAGTGGTTGTGTGTCTATGCAAGGGAAGTCAGTGGCTGTCGATGATATTTGATTACTTGCATTACCTCTTTTTGTGTTCTGCAGATAAAAGAATGTCATGCAGACTTTTTTGTATATATTCCTCTCTCGTATTCCAGCATTATCTCATCCTTCTCCAGAGCAGCGTGTGAAAGTGTGTTTGAGTGTAATACCCGAGTGAATTCATTTTGCTGGAAGATCAGACTTTGTGCATGATGTGGCTATAACCGCACGACTGTGAACAAACCGCGACAGCTATTGCAAAACTCAGCGGGATGTTCTGAGTTTAGTAACTCCGTGGGATTGTTTTTTAACCTGCCTGCCATCTCTCTTCTGCATCTGTACCGACTCTGGATTACGGCCCAGCAGGTTTTTGTACGCTCTATGTGTGTGTGATGTCACTCACTAACCCGAACTAACTGATTCTCTCTCATGAACAGGTTTTCCAGAGTTATGAATTGTTGTCATTTCAGCCTCCTTTTTTTCTTAATTCACTAAAGTCTCGTTAGCAATAAAAGCAGGTGCTGTCCTACACATTCTTGTCTGGTTCTGTGATCCAGCGCTGATATAAAAAAATGTGCACGGTTTTGAATGTCAGAAGTCACCCGGCGTTGACCTCCGCTTATTTTATTAGAACGCTGCGGGGCATGCTGGGAATGCTAACACTAACTCTGACGGCTGGTTTTGTGATTTTCGTGTGTCTGATCTTGGCATGTGATGGTCAGTAGACAACATTTATGTGTTATCGGTTTCTGGACATTTGTATCAAATATTGACAGGGGTTAACTTAACACCTTCTTTTCCAAAAAATGTGGTTGTTGTTTACCAAACTACAAAGCATCATAAGAAAGATCTATTTAAAGCATTGGTTGTTCCGACAGTTGACAGCTATTCAATAAGTCTTCTTCACGTTAAACATTTCTCTCTCCAGCTTTACAATTACCACTGGTAAACGACGGAGGAAGTCGCTCATCGTCCTCAGAAAGCTCTCCTCAACACCCCTCGTACCCCAACAAACCCCGGCAAATGCTCACGCTTCCCACCCCACCTTACTGCGTGCCGAAGAGCCTCGAAAAGTAAGACCAACACAACAGTAGTGATGCCATGAGGTAGATTCAGTGTTTTATTATGTGTTTCTTATCTTCAGCGCTGAAATCGATCAGAAGCTGCAGGAAATTATGAAACAGACCGGTTACCTCAAGATTGACGGACAGGTAAGATTCAGCCCACTTACGGTTGATTTTAGAGTTGTGGGGAAAATTTCAAACCCTCTGTGTCTGTGTGATATTCAGCGTTACCCGGCTGAAGTGGCAGATCTGTGCAGTGAAGGAGAGATCGGCAGTGGAACATGTGGACAGGTGTTTAAAGTTCGCTTTAAGAAGACAGGTCATGTCATCGCTGTCAAGGTGAGATCATCCATGACGGCAAGATAATTCATGCAACAAAGAGTTATATGGGTGGAGTTTTGATGCGTTTGTGCATTCATGTCTTCCACTACTTGAACTTAACTTGTAATTATAGAGTGATTAAAACAGCACTTCAGTTGTGTTGTAATTACTGTTTACTAATGTTTGTGCGGTATCTGAGTCATGTGATTTCTCTGTTTACAGCAAATGAGAAGGACGGGTAATAAAGACGAGAATAAGAGGATCCTCATGGATCTGGACGTTGTGTTGAAGAGTCATGACTGTCCATACATCATCCAGTGCTACGGAGCTATAGTCACCAATGTGAGAAACACAAACACACGTACACTAGTGGTCAAACACTTTGGGACAATCACTTATGCATCTATTTTGCACATTTCAGAATACTAATCAAAATTATGAAATAAAACAGGTGAATTGTGTAAATAGTTATACATAAACAATTGATAAAACGTTTCATTCATGTTCAGTGTAGTCTCCTTTAGACTATAATTTGCAGAAAGGTTTTCTATCTCATCAGTTTCTTAAGTTCTGACCCTGAGATGCTTTTGAAAGAATTTTAGCAGTGTCCCATCTTTCTGAGCCCTTGTTGGCTGTTCTTTCTTTAATAGTGTGTTAAAGTCATCTATTTCATCATTTTTAACCAAGTAACATAAGTAGTATATTTCAAAAATAAATATATTTTTTTTGATGTAGACGGATGTATTCATCGCTATGGAACTGATGGGGACGTGTGCAGAGAAGCTGAAGAAGAGGATCCAAGGGCCCATACCAGAGGCCATTCTGGGGAAGATGACTGTAGCTGTAAGAAAAAACCTCAAAAATTATTTTTTTCCTTCCTAAATCTCTTTCTCAATGCCTCTGTCTTGTTTCATCTTGTGTTTAGATTGTAAAAGCTCTGCTGTACCTGAAGGAGAAACACGGTGTTATACACCGAGACGTGAAGCCATCTAATATCTTGTTGGATGACAAGGGGCAAATCAAACTGTGTGATTTTGGCATTAGCGGTCGGTTGGTGGATTCTAAAGCCAAGACTCGCAGTGCAGGATGTGCTGCGTATATGGCGGTGAGCACAACCAGTTGTGAATTTAAGTCTTAAATGTATTTTATTCTGTCAACCAAAATTAAGGTAAAATTATTTTTGTGGTCAAAATTAAAACATACATTTTGTCTCCTGTTTGTATCTCAGCCTGAGAGAATAGACCCTCCAGACCCCAGTAAACCAGATTATGACATCAGAGCTGACGTCTGGAGTCTCGGCATTTCACTGGTGAGTTTCTCCTTATGTTTGCTGACCTCTGCCAGGGTCACAATGTGTTTTTTAGTGCTTATGTCTAAATGTTATGTGATTTCAAAACACCATGGAATAACTGTCTCACAATTCCTCCTTTCCACCTGTAGGTGGAGCTAGCCACAGGCCAATTTCCCTATAAAAACTGCAAGACAGACTTTGAGGTTCTGACCAAAGTTCTTCAAGAAGACCCACCTGTCCTTCCTCAATGCATGGACTTTTCTCTGGACTTCCACTCCTTCGTTAAAGACTGGTACACGCATGCACCAGATTTTATACCATCTACGGACTGAAATTATGTACTTGCTGATATAATTTTTTGTGTGTTTCTGCAGCCTCACAAAGGATCACAGAAAAAGGCCAAAATATCATAAGCTTCTTGTAAGTGCCAGCATCTGATATAACTTATATTACAACAGTTCTTTTTGGTTCTCAAATCTGACTGGCTAAGACATCAAGGGAACCCTTCACTGTTTGTGGCAATCCACACTTAAACACAAACACAAAATAAGTGTTTGCCAGCTGTGCTTTACCTGACAGAAATAGTCGCAACAATTCGCGCTAATTACACAAAGTGGCTGTAACCATCTGAACAAGTTGGTTGCGATCTGCCGTATTCTTCTGTAAACATGCACATTAACATCAATGTAAAAATGGAAAGTGCAGGA
This sequence comes from Triplophysa yarkandensis, assembly GCA_033220385.1. Taxonomy (NCBI): domain Eukaryota; kingdom Metazoa; phylum Chordata; class Actinopteri; order Cypriniformes; family Nemacheilidae; genus Triplophysa; species Triplophysa yarkandensis. Next base: position 10,456,110 of record CM065654.1, read on the forward strand.
GCGCAATAGAAATAACACATTCTCTATGAGTTAGTTTTACTGTCTCTGTCTTTAATTTGCGCACATTTCACACAGAAATTAATTTGTGCACACATTCATGTCTTATTTTTTCTCTGACTTCACTGTAATTATTTGATCGAGGTGACACTGTTAAGAAAGATAGCCTCGCAGTCATGATAAACTGTTTTTCTGCACTGGAATTAAGCGCAAAAGACTGTAGTTCCAAATTCCTTTAAACATCAGAGTGTTACTCCGATGAAGTTTGTGTTTTATTTAAACACTTGTGCTGACGAACTATTGTACAATTTCATAAGAACCCTTAGTCGTGTGTTGGTGGTCTATATCAGCGACAGAGATTGTCTCTGACCTAACCACAGCCATGCTGATGTAAAGCAGCATCACACACCGAAGCCATATTGCATTGATTCAATTTTAAATGTACAAACATGAAATATGTAATCATAGTTAATGGATATAAATCTGGTTTGCATTTAGTGGTAGTTTATCATCTGATAATAATACCTCATTAATCAGGCTTGCTTATATATTGTTATTTAGCTCATTAAATATACCTATTACCCTCAATAACAAGTCATTTTTTCCTGTAGGAGCACAGTTTTATTCGAAGCTATGAGGTGTTAGAGGTGGATGTAGCGGGCTGGTTCCAGACGGTGATGGAGCGCACAGAGTCTCCACGCAGCAGTCAGTGCTTCAGTCATCATCAGCTTCAATCTCTCTTTAGCAGGTAGCCAGACTGAGAGATACAACTCATGTGATCTTCAGAGGGAGTATCTGAGATGGACGGACAGGCTTAAAATGTAAATTTTGAATGGGAAGGAACTGATTGTAAAACACAAAATGGCTGTAATGAGTTATTGTTCGTCTGGGAGTTTGACCGATCGACAGACAATCCTGAGCAGGGTCAATGTCAATTTGAAATACTCTTCGTTTTCGTACAGCCGTTGAACAGGATGTTACAGTTACATACTTTCACTGTGACACACACACACACATGCATGTTTACAGTAACACACTGTTTAGTATTCCTCCCCGCACACAGTATGATTTCTATACGTCTGTGCCGAGGATCTGCTTAAGCTCAGTCCGTTCTCCTCACGTTTAATATCAGCACGTTGTCCGTAGCCCCTCACTCAGGGACTGAACAGAGTAGTCAATACAACACTGTGAGATAGTGTGTGTGTGTGCGTTATTCTTTAAAGCTCTCAGTACGTTCTTGTGCTGTTTAGTCACCACTCACAGCCGTCAAAGCCGTATGTTTTTACAAGTGTTTTTCTGGGCAAGAAAAAGTATAATCCGATATTTCCATAATAATAGGAAGGTTTTTAATTAATAGTGTTTTTTAGAGGTCAAACTTTTAATCTTTGATGTTTAGATTGTTATAATGGGTTTATTATGAACATAATCTAACTCAAATAGATGTCCTAACTTAAAGAGAACAATGATAAATGCATATTAAGAGAACACTTGTGGTTAATATGTATTTTTCTATTAAATGCGAAACCGTTTCAGTGCCGATTATATGGAATTGTGTACAAACATTGATTAATCAGCTTGCATTCAAATTTACTAAAATTTAAACAGAAATGTTTAATTTGGTTTTAGAATTAACACTAACGATGATAATCGGAAAATATCGGTCTGTCACTAGTAAAAAAACAAACAAAAAAATTAGTCCAGATTGTGTAGCTATATACAATACACACCTCAGGTGGATGTGTATTTAAAGTATGCAAAGAGTTTGTCGTGTTTCAGTCTTAGAACGGTATCAGAAGAAAAGTATAAGATGATGTTGATGTCATAGTTGCGCAGAATGCATTTATTTATCTATTGAGAGAGACAAGCGTAGCAGTTTTCTGTGAGAAGGAGAGAGCGCAATCTCGGAGTAATTTACTTGACCCAGCCGAGTGTTTTCTGTCATTTCATTTTGTTTCCATAATCATTTGAGATCCTGTAAACCAAAGTTTGTTTTTTGAAGATAATGCTTTGTTTTGGACACTGCACTGCTCTGTTCTCAGTGGATGTTAGCACCTACTCGTGGGTAATTTCACAACCAAAGCTCTAGATTTTAAGAAGCCAAATCACCGCTAGACTGAGTGTAAGAAAACTGAATCCAGACAGATTATGAGGGTTATAGAATGTTGTTCAGGAAGGACGTTTCATGTTGTTAAAAGTGATGGTGGGTAAGGATGTTTTGGTGGACTAGAGTAAGTATGGGAAAATTGTGAGTTAAGGAAAGTTTCGGCTTGTTTTTGGAGTTGGTTTTTCGTAGGTTGCCGTTTCGTGAGCTTTCTGGATGTTGCATAAAAGCTTTCAATCATATTGAACCAATGTATGCTTTTTTTTTAGGGGTTCATTAGTTTGAGTTGTTTTTGAAACGTCTGCGTATTATTTTTATTATTTATTTATTATCTTATTGCTGCTACCGTTTACGTTAGATGCTGCTGTCAGTTTTATATTCCCCAAAGGACTTCTCCTAAACCAAATGCATTAAACACTGCACTTTTCACCAAATGCAAGAACACTTGTTGATGAAAAGGAAAAGAGAGAAAGTTATCAGAAGACTTTTTGGTATCTCATGCATTACCTGTAAATTCATACATTTACATGCTTTTCGTTTTTATCAGTCAGACTGACAATATTTATATATATTTGAGTTAGAGTTTCTGTATCGCACCACCATTAACTGGAGCTCATGCGGGCGAATCTAGTTTAAATTGTCCTCCTGTGTCTATAATGTGGCGGATGTGGCTTCTATCACTTTCAGATTGTCTTTCAGGCACTTACTGGTAAAAAAAAACAGAACAATTTCCCTTATTGATCATGTTTTCAGCTCGAGTTAAAGTGATCGTTCACCACAAAATGAAAGTTTTCTGTTCATTTCAACCCTGTATGGCTTTCTTTCTTCTACAAAACAAAAAAGATAGTTTAAAGAATCTAAGAAAGCTAACAATATTGACCAAAATTGACTTTAATTGTGTGGATACAAAACCACCAAAACATTCAATAAAAATATTCATAAATGTTCCAGGATACAAGGCTAAATAAATGACTTTTTTGAAACATAAACGATTTAAAAATTTTCCACCGCGTTTAGATTTTCTCAGAATTTGGCAGAAATGATCATTTCCACTTGGTTTGTAGAAAGGGTTGAATCGAATCTGAATCATTTCAACCCAGAAAAACATACCGTAATTTCCAACGCCATATTTATCTAATATAATAAATATGAACCATTTCTTTACTTCCGTCTAATGTCTATAAAATCTGTAACATGATTTTCCGTCAATAACTTGATACCTGGCTATCTGTCTGTCTGTCTGTCACTCTCTCTGTAGATCTCACTACAGCATAACTCATTGAAGGTGTCACTAGTTAAACTTTGTAACCAGTGATGTGGTTGGTTAATGCTGGATTGTTAGTCCGAGGATGCAGGGAAAATAATGTATGTACAGACCTTTGATGTGTGAAACCTCACACCCTTCAGAACAGAACTCAACACACTCATCTTATGCTTTATCTTCACTGTTACACACACCTCTGAAATATGCTTGTTATTTTAATGCAAACTTGGTTTTATTTGGCACTTTTATTTACTTCACTCTTTTTTTACCGAGAACACCAAATGAGAAATGTTCAGAGATGTAAAGCATTATTGTGTGTCTATTCATGTGTTGGACACTCACGTCATTCAGTCTTTAAATATAAAGAAAATTCTTGAACTCGGCCCCACCTGTAAGTAAACCAAATACTCACTATGCAGTCACAGAGAACGGTCGCTTTTCCCTTGAACTTCCTGTATATACACGCAACTACTGGAGAGACCGCGCTGAGTGTCTCTGTGATGAGCGAGGGAACTTCTGATCAATAGCAGAAGTGTTTTTCATTATTGTTTTATTAAATGAGCTGACATATATTTAAGGATTTTGCCGGGGTGTTCCGGGAATTGTCCAGTGCTGTAAGTATATCAATTGCATGTTATGATCTTTGAAGTAACTGCCATTGATCTTTGTTTTTGGGGGTTGGGAGACATGAAACATTTATATTTATGATTTTTACATATATATAAAAATATATTTTCTGTACATTTTGTTTGTTTTGTTTCCAAAATATTGTGTTCTTAGAAAAAGACACACTTTTGCCTTTTTATGTCTTCTGAGTTCATTTTGACCTGCATATGCATTATCAATTTTTATTTGATTCATGCTTTTAATAATGTTTTGTTGTTTGTGTTGATTTGTGATCTTATGTTGTTTTTGTATTTGTTTCATATACAGATGAGTGCTAAGAGAGCGAGGTTATATGTCGTCACTTGTTAGAAAACCAAAAGTTATTTTTTTCTACCGGTTTGTCCTTTTGTAAGACGTTTTGGTTTTGTTTGTTCTCAATGTTATTACACTTCAGGGTTAAGATCACACCAAATTAAAAACAACGACGAGTGGGACAAATCTCGAGTCAAGACGTTTGTTACAAAGGTGTGTCTTTTTCTGTGGTAGCCAAGCAATCACTGCTTAGTTTTTTTTCTTCGATTTGAATATTTTTGTTTGTGTAGGAAGTTTTCCCCCGATCTGGCTGTCTTGTTGTATGTTTAGAATTTGTCCTCATGTCTAAATTTCACTATTTGTAGCTGCTGCTGTACTGGAGGTTTTATTTGAATATTTGATGTGATGAATTTAGAAGCATGTCGTCCACCATATTCTGTTTGATCGATTTAGAAATGTTAAATGTTTGATACAGATAGGAACTCATCTCTGTATCATATGGATCTGTTGTTGGCTTCTTTACACAGCTGGAAAATATATTGTGATGTTTCATTGACAAGAAATGCTTTTGTGCCAACAACAGAAACCCTAATATTTTCTGGTTTATGAATGTACGGACATTAGATATTATAATGCAACACTTTCACTCTTTTCTAGAGGTAATTTGATTTCAATTAAGATTGATATGGTATGTCAAAAGTAATATCTAACCTCAACAGCCAAGCACGAATAATGTAGCTTGTTTTTGGTGAATATCTATGTTTTATTTAAGTTGTTTTCTTTCTGTTTTGGTTATTTTAATCTTAGCCTGGAACAAGTTTATCCCAAACTATTGTATTGAGACAGCCATCACAGTTTTACCCACCTTTTTGTTTCTTTAATTCAAATGAAAGAAATGCCATTATATTGTGAATACCTCAGGATTTTTTTTTGGGAAAACAAATTTAAAACATAAAAACCTAAAACAATTAAAATGCAAAAAAAACTGTTTGTGTTGTTAATTCAGCAGTTTTTTATTTATGTCGTTACATATTGCAAAGTAATTTGACCCATTGTCAGAATTTGTGCTCTTCATTTAACCCATCCAGAGTACACTAACACACACAGCAGTCACACACACAATATAGTGAACACACACAGCAGTAAACACACACCTGAAGAAGTGGGCAGACATTTACGCGGCTGTCATAGCATTGTCGGCCCGAGACTTGAACCAACAACGTTAGGGTCAGGATTCATTCTCTCTTAAGGCCATTACTTGTTTGTTTTTTCATAACTATATTTATTTTTACATTTATTATTATTTCCATATGTCAGTGTGCTTTAGTTGAACTTCCTTCAAATATCTGAAAGCAATCACTTTTATTTTATGAACACAGACCAATGCAGGTCAACATTCTTCAAATTATTTCCTTTTGTGTTTTGCAGACGACAGAAAGTCATACAGGTTTAAAAAAGATGACAATATGGGTGAACGATCACTCTGAATCTTAGCATGAAAATCATTTGGTAATTTTTGGGACCATCTCAAAATGTGTCAACAAATGCCATTAATTCTGCACTGCGGAAAGTTTTAAAAGTGTATGTCCAGAAACAAAGATTTCCCAGCTGAAGAATGATGATCACAGGAACAAATTCTGAAATGCAGATCTCAAGGTTGCATCACAAAATAAATTAAAAAACGTGTCAGTCTAACATTAAATAAGATTTTAATCATTCAAGTTTTTAATTCAACAATTATGTTCAGTAGTCACACACGTGACTCTCTCTCATTTTCATATCAGACATTCAAAATGAATATTTCTCAGTTTCCAATAAGGGCAAAAATTCTATTCAAGAAAAATAAGAACCACACTTTCATCTGTGCAATAAACCATTTCCATCTCTACATATTCCTTTAAAATATGTTTTAAAAAGCTAGTGGTAAAACAAATAAATTAAATGAAAGTGTTGGCAAATCCCTTCAGTTCTCCTGTACATACAAATTAATCTGAGTTAAGACGCTGAGAAGCTCAAGCATCAATGTCTCTGTACATCTCACCGGGGTTTATACTTTAAACATAAGAGTTTAGTGTCCATATTGAGAATAAATGATATTTTAATGTAAATCGATGATGACACGAATCCAACCAACCAATAAAACGCCTGCAGTAGGCCTTGGGACGGTCTATATTTTCATGTTGAATATCATTACGGCTGTTTTGTTCTTTTTTTGCTCTGTGCAATAACAAAATAAGGCTTTCTCCTCGACGACCTGAAACAGTTTCAAGGCTAAACACAGACACACAAACACACAACTGAATCACACAACAGATTTTTGGCATTAAAGAAACTTCTAAATAGTTGCTCACTGCTCATTCCCTACCTCACTCTTTCACTCATTATCTCCCTTTTTTATTTGTTTTATACTTTCTAGTATCCTCATTCATTTCCTCAATCCCTACTTGACTCTTCACATGTCCTGCTTCTTACATCCGCTCCACACCTTACAACTTTTCTTGATATTATTTCAATCATTCAATTTAAGACATTCCTTTGTTCACAGCAGTTTTCCCAAAACCTCTCTCCTCTCCTTTCTGTCTTTAAACAATCGGACCTTTCAGAAGCTCAATTCATCTTTAAACTCCCAGTCACTTTCCCAATCTGTTGGAAGATGCAAAATGAACATTTAGGCCTCACACGCACGCACGCACGCACGCACGCACACACTTGTGTTTCTACTGAACTTTAAGAAATAACACTCACATTCAAATTTTATGTATACTATACTATAAATGCTAATGTCAACATCTATACTTTCTAAAAAATTTCCCAAGTTGGGACCTGCATATCTGACCGATGTCTACATATCCAAAGCCTGCAATGGAACTGTAACTTTCACAAACTAAAACAAAGTATTTTATTTATAACGATATATAATGATTAAATGTTTATACAGTTCATTTACAACTATTCTGAAAGCACAGTAAACACTAAATGAATGGGACACCAATGTGACCATCAGTTACATACCAGAATGAGCTTTAAAGCCAGATGTGCTTACGCACACACAATAATTATCTTGGTGATAGAAGCTTCTAGTACGCATACAATGTAAAGTGAGACAACTTTTGACAAGAAACATAGGAAACAAAAAGGTAAAAATGAATAAATATGTAAGACAACACACAATGGTAGAAATGTGAGAGAAGTAAACTGACGAACAAATAGCTTTTCACCATCCAACAGGGGACCAAATTTAAATTGTTTATTAAAATGAATATTTTGTGATATTTGTACAAAAGTGTTGTGTAAACCAACATTCACAATGACACTGAAACATCAACTTTAGCCATCCAAAAATCTCTACGAAAGCCTCCTCTTCTCTTATCTTGTGGATGCCGTACTCCTCATCCTCAGTGACGTGATCGGACTCCTCTGCTGGACACAGGAACAAACTCAGATAAAGACAAGTACATTTCGAATGAATGGAGCAAATGAAGCATTCAAAAGTGCAGCTAAAGGTTTAAGTGATGTGTTTTTCAACGGACTGTCGGCCTCTAGGTAGCTCTGCACAGGTTCGATCCTCGACACGATCTTGGTGCTGTATAACCAATCACTTTCTGCGACCTCTTGAAGGAAAACCTGCTTGACTGGGCAAAGAAGGGAACTGGTTCCAAACTCAGTGGCATAGTTGAGAGCTTGATGCCAGAGGACTTTATAGACAGCAAATGTGGATAATGTAAATGTTGCTTTGATCGTGATTATAAACTTCAGCTATATTTTATGTAAATGAATATGGGAAAATATACGGCTTTAGAACTAACTGGTTTTAATACATATTATTGTTGTTGGTATTATTATTATCATTATAATTATTATTATTGATAGTTTATTTAATTTAAGGCCTGCTTAAGGGCTATGAACTTAGTATTTAAAAAAAATCATGCAATCGATGCACAAAAACAGCTTGCATACGGTTCGGAAAATTGCCAATGGATGGTTTAAAGTGTAATAAAGCAAATAGATTAAAACCCCTTATGAATTCATTCGGTTAATCCCATGGATTATGGAACAACGGAGAATACACAACACATATGTACTGCAATCTGACTTTGTGTAGAAGGCACGGTAATTATGTGACCGGCATCTACTGGTAACTGTCGGCTTTGCCTCTCAGTCGCGTGTGGATCGTCAGTGCGGAAACTGCGGAAAGAAAGACTCAAAATCCAAATGAACCGAACAGGATCGACTCGAACAAGGAATCACTAAATGCACGCGTGTCTTCTGATTCACAAATGCACGGATTCAATTATGCATGAGCAATTTTTGATGTATTAGTGCAGAACAGAACATGTGTATACGCAAACATGTTTCTATTTGTACAAATCGCTGCACAATCATTCAAACCCGAATTCCACTGTAAAATACAGGTTAGAAAATACATGCACAAATTATATCCAGTACATGGATAATTGAGTGTGCATTTATTAATTATATTGAGACTAAATACATCCCATAACAGTGCTGCTACACGTGACACCTGGCAGTCACGTGTTGTAGTGGCGCCTCCGTTTCTATTTTCTTTTTTTAATATCTTAATTTCTGATAGAATTTACAAAACCACGCATACTTTTATAACTAAACAAATAAATATCTAAAAAACAAAACCGTTATTGTTTACATTTTATACTTTTGAAACTCCGTGAAGCGACGGGACGTGATGTCATAAGGCATAGAACGTTATAAAGCGGTAAACGTTCTTCTTGCTCATTCTTCTTCTAGCTCGCTTGCAGTTCACTCGCTCGTGTCGATTTTAGTCAAAATGGGTCAAACATTTGACAAAACCGACAGCGTTGAGCATCAACGAACAGCTGAACCATCGAACCCAAACACCAACGACGAAGAGATGAATCTGTTCTGGACATGGAGATCAGGTCAGGATGGGAGAGATCTTCACACTTCTCATGTTACAGATGATAAATAATATCATCACATGCTTTTAAATGTACACAACATCTGTCTGATATACTTTTAATCTTTGGGAGAGAAATTTAATATATTGTAAAAATTACTGCTGTATTCATTATGTTTTTAATGATGTGCTATTGTAAAACTTGTTCATTTTTAAGATGTCGTGTAGGATTTCTAAATGTAAATGTTCATTATTTCGTGAATGTGTTTGTTCTTGTTCCTCTCTACAGATGAAAGTTCTTCAGAAAATGAGGAAATCGGTGTCATCGAGGTCCTCAGAAGTCCAGATCCAGTCTCTATTACGTCACACAGTCTGACTAAGGATCAGGAGAAGCCCAGCGTCAGAATTCTAGGTGAGTTTACTTCTAAATAAACCTATAAATGACACAACATGCTCTTCTGATCATATGGAACAAAGTAAAGAAACATGGTTGGTTTGGGTTCACTATTGCCAATGTTAGCAATTCTCTTCTTATAGAAATGAACTCATGCCAGTATGAGATCGGTGATATTCTGAATAAAAACGACTCTGGAAACATCTACGAAGGCTTGAAGGTTTGAGTTTTTACTGACCTCATCTTTCTTGTACTGATCCATTGAATATCTCACGCTGTTCCTTACGAACTTCCTCAATGTATCTTATGTTCACTGTTAAGTGCTTGATGGATTTCTTACATGTTTACTTTTTGTTTTGTTGATCGGGTGGCATTGAAATATGTCTTTACTTCAAAGCAGGTGGAATATATCAGCATCGTAAGTAGTACCTACTCTTTTTTAACACGCTTAGACAACATTTAATTCTCTTCAGTTTTCTCAAAATGGAGATGGATCTGTATTTCAGAAGTGAAATCTGTGCAATGATTCTGTTTTGTCAAGCCGGCTTATCCTAAGCCTCTTCCACGTGAGGTGGCTCTTCACATGCTTGCCTGTGATGGAGAAACGGCTCCTGAGATTGTCCAGCTCTTGGGCTGGCAGGAGTATCCTGACAAATACATCATGGTCCTCGAGAACCCTTCTCCTTGCATGAATCTGCAGGGTTTCGCGGAGAGGAAAGGAGGAAAACTCAACGAGGAGTTAGCCAGCGACATCATGCGGCATGCAACCATGGCCGCTTCCACGTGCTGCCGACGGGGGGTTTCCCACCGAGATGTCGCCACGAAGAACCTCCTCATAACAACAGACATCCTGGACGTCAAACTCATCGACTTTGGGTGCAGCGATCTACTTCAAGAGTCGCCTCACAAGACGTTTTAAGGGTATGTTCTATTTCAGACGAATAATTTACAACATATAGGTTCAGTGCCAGAGGCTTGAAAATACAAATGTTAATAGTTAAATGACATAAAATGTTCTTTATTCAGGCACAAAAGACAACGCCTGAACATTTCAAGAATGCCGAGTACTACGGCAAACCGGCAACAGTTTACTCACTCGGATCGCTCGTCATGCTGTACGGCGAATTTCCCAACTTCAATGACCGCTACTTGATGAAGGAGAGGAACTGGAACAGTGACCGCTTGACTGAAGGTGAGATCTTCATCTGATCAACCCTACGTCAGAATGATAGAAAACAAAACAAGTGCTTTGATAAAAGATGTGAATAAGATATGAGAGCAGATGTGAAGTGTTAACTCACATTTGAATGTAATAATCGTCTCTTCCGTCTTTCTGAACAGAATGCCGTGACTTGATTGAGGCCGGTCTACAGGTGCATCCGAAAGACAGGATTCCGCTGGAAATGATTCTTTATCACAAGTGGTTTCAGGTACTTAGATGTTTATATTCCTGATATATGTTCTCCTCGACTATTGTAAGTCGCATTGGATAAAAGCGTCTGCTAAATGACTAAATGTAAATGTAAATGTTCTGTATCTGGGAGCTGGCTATTCAATCTATGATATTGTCATGAATTAAGAGAACAACACCACTAATATAAATGTTTATTTAAGCATGGGCATCCTGAAGATTACTGCTCTGGGAGTGAAGATGAGGATGCAGATGAGGCTGGTTCTGACTTTCATGATGACGGGGAGGTTTGATTCAGCCGTCCTCAGTTTGTATTGTGACAGGCGTGGTAAACCTGCACACTTTAGTTACAATAACAATACTAATACCAATAAGAATTATAATAATTATCATGTTAAGAATAATAACAAAACTAATAATAACACAACTAATGACAAAGTAAATAACAATGTAAATAACAATATAAATAACAGTAATAATAAAAATAACAGTAACACCAATAATAATAATAATTATTATTATTTAAAAAAAAATATATATAATTAGTAAATTTAAGCAATAAGGCATATTTGTAACATGAAAAAATGACGGGGAACCCCGTCAGCTGTGATTTATTCACCATACAGTCCGGCCTCAAGTATCTTATTGATTTACAAAATAGTTTCCACACAGTAAAAAGTTAAAATAAATATTACTTTGTAGATTATGTTTTCATTTTTCACTTATGATGGACCTTGAAAATGTCCTTACGTGCTCAAAAATCGGAGATCAGACTTGTAGAGTAAGTTGAAACTTTTATTGATCAGAATAAACACAACGGCCGGGTTGTTCTATTTACGCTTCCTTTCCCAGGAGCAAACAACCACGGCCGGGTTGTTCTATTTACGCATCCTCTTGTAGGAGTAGGAGTAAACAACAACAACCTCGTGCAAATGTGTTACAGCATATTTATATGTGTATGTGTAAGGTGTGTCTTCTTTCTTCGGGACAGCCTCCCAGTTCCATATAGATCTCCTCCTTTCGTTCTCTCTCCAATCAGCTTCTCGTTTTGGTTCCCTGTAACACAACACTCATGCATATTCTGCACAACTGATGACCCAGTGCAACTGTCTCCCCCCAGGAAGCCCCACTAGGAAGACCCCCTCTCCTCGTGACAAATGTTCTTTGTTCTTCCCCCCAGGGTGTCCCCCAGGAAGTCCCGTTGGAACGACCCCCTATCCTCGTGTCAACATGATCTTTTAGTACACAAAGTTATATTCCTGTGTCTTAATTAATTCACACTTGATTATTACAAACATAGACAAACATAGAAAACCCTTTAATCCCTCTCTTGACCTCTGATTAATCAGAGGTCAAACTTCATTCTCTTCATTGTCGTCACCGTCATTGTCATCACAGTATTCCATTCCCTGGCTTGCCAATAAGGGCATGGTGTACGTCGGAGGATTGACATCTTTCTTTTCTATAGACAGGACTCTCAGACCCTCCAGCGGTTTGGTTACTGATCCATCAGGAGTTTGTTGTCTGTATCGATGAATTCACAGCAGGTATATTGATGAGGAGGCAGCAATGGGTTTTCAATGTCTTGCTCTAGCACCTGCTATACAAATTGGAAAACACAAAAGAGCAGTACTCTGATACTACATTTCATGTTTTAACTTCCTTGTAACATACTAGTGATAGAATATATTTCTATGTCAGTGCCCATCCTAATATAACAATGTTGTTGATCGTACAGATTGAAAATAAAATAGCTTTAAGTTAAAAGGTTGCTGATCGTATATTGGTTTTTCCTTCCTTACCCTGATTAATGACCATTTTGACAACTAAAGACCAAGTGAGGTGGGGATAAACTGTAAGGGGAAATCCTATAAGTTTGAAGATATGGAATAAATGCATTAAAAAAGTACTGGGTTTTGCAATTAATCTTAAACATTTTTAATTTTGGTTGTATTCCAGCAGAACAAAGTGATTGAGTAAAAACAATCGCTTTTAGCTTTTCATTTCTTTTTGTTATTTATATATTATTTATTTGAGTTTAGGTATTCATATCTTATTTATATATACTCATATAAATATATACTCATATCTATTTGTTAGTGATTTGAATGTTAACTTGAAAATGTTATTTTTTAATATATTAATTGGATATCATAACTGGAGTCATTGCAATCGTGTTGAATAATCATGATCTGAACATTGGGATATTGGGAACGATAAAATAATCATGATTATATATTTTTTTGTCATAATTTAACTGCCCTAAAAGGTAATAAGAATTTTGATAGGAAAACGACACGCTTTCACATGATTCAATTAAGTTTTTTTCTAAATAAATTCTCTTGAAAGTTGTTGGTGACCCTGTGGACCCAGCGATCACACAGGCCGTGTGCATCCTCATTGTTGGACTTGGAGATCAGCATTTTAAGAAGTGTGTGATGGTCCTCACAAGATGGTTTAGATAAATCACTTTTAAAAGTTTAACTTGATCTTTCAACCTTTTCAGTTGGAGTAGATGTTGAAGAACACGGCAGCCCGAGCTCTGAAGCAGTTGGTCCTGTTGCATTGAGAGACCGGACCAGGTTTTTCCTGGAGTCTGGCTTTTGTGTTCAGTGATAAAGAATGAAAATGCAGAAATCCTGAGCTCAAGGTTACAATACCTTAAGATAAACAGAGCGTTTCCCCCTAAATAAATTTGAGTCGTTGTGACATTAAATAAGATTTTAATCATTAGCATTTTTAATTCAACAATTACGTCCAACAGTATCACACGTTACTCTCTCTCTCATTTTCATATTAGACATTCAAAATTAATATTTCTCATCAGTGCAAAAATGCTATTCAAGAAAAATAAGAACCACACTTTCATCTGTGCAATAAACCATTTCCATCTCTACATATTCCTTTAAAATATGTTTTAAAAAGCTAGTGGTAAAACAAATAAATTAAATGATGTCGGCAAATCCCTTCAGTTCTCCTGTACATACAAATTAATCTGAGTTAAGACGCTGAGAAGCTCAAGCATCAATGTCTCTGTACATCTCACCGGGGTTTATACTTTAAACATAAGAGTTTAGTGTCCATATTGAGAATAAATGATATTTTAATGAAAATCGATGATAACACAATTCCAACCAACCAATAAAACGCCTGCAGTAGGCCTTGGGACGGTCTATATTTTCATGTTGAATATCATTACGGCTGTTTTGTTCTTTTTTTGCTCTGTGCAATAACAAAATAAGGCTTTCTCCTCGACGACCTGAAACAGTTTCAAGGCTAAACACAGACACACAAACACACAACTGAATCACACAACAGATTTTTGGCATTAAAGAAACTTCTAAATAGTTGCTCACTGCTCATTCCCTACCTCACTCTTTCACTCATTATCTCCCTTTTTTATTTGTTTTATACTTTCTAGTATCCTCATTCATTTTCTCAATCCCTACTTGACTCTTTACATGTCCTGCTTCTTACATCCGCTCCACACCTTACAACTTTTCTTGATATTATTTCAATCATTCAATATAAGACATTCCCTCTCTCCTCTCCTGTCTTTCTTTAAACAATCGGACCTTTCCGAAGCTTCTTCTCATATCATTTCGTACTAAATTTGCATCCATTCAACTTAAATTTCCCAGTCACTTTCACAATCTGACAGAAGTTGACAAACGAATGTTCAGGTTTCACACTCACACACATGCATGCGTACACCTTAAATGAAATGAAAGCAGACGTACTGAACAAGTGTTGTGTGGTGATTTACTGGCCGTATCTTTCTGATATCATGAGTGATATCAGACACTGAAACTTGAATTTCAGCTGTGCAGTTTGTCCTCGTGTCTGTCCACAGAGTCTCCACACCGTGCCACCATGTCAAAATAAAATAGCAAAGGCAAAACAACACCAGTGGGAGTTTTGGTTCCATGTATTGGGTAATGTTGGGTCACAGCGTCTTTGGTTCCTTCATACATGCCCTTTGACCTCCACTTCTTCTCTTCAGCAGTCTGAGACCTCTGAGACATTGGACCCTGTGGACATGGTCTTCCTATGACGGACCGTCTTCTCCTCATCCTACACACACAAAATGTCATTAATTTGATCCGTCTGAATTTAAAAGAAAGTGAAATTATGCTCAATCTACCGCTGCAAAGACGCCGTTTGGCCCCCATTCTCCTGGAGAGTGGTCCTCCGGGTCTTCGCCCTCTTCATCCTCCTCTTCTTCAGCCTCCTCTTCACGTACCGTGTCCATTCCATCCTCCTCATACTCGGTGGCGTAATCAGACTCTTCTGCTTAACGCAGTAACATACTCAGATACAGATAACAACTACATCATATTTTAAAAGAGTTGAGCAAACCAGGGATCTCAAGGTCCAGCTGAAAGGGTTAAATCATGTGTTTTTCAGAAACTTACCGTCGGCTCCTAGGTAGCTCTGCACAGGTTCAATCCTCGACACGATCTCGGCTAAATCGGTGAAATCTGCGACAGGCAATCTAGGACAGGCGCAGGACTGAAACAAAATAAAAATTAATACGAGACAATGATGATAGCAATACAGTGAGGTCAATAAGCATTTGATCACCCTGTGATTTTGCAAGTTCTGTAACTTAGAAATCACGGACGGTCTAGAGTTTAAGCATAAGTGCATTTCTACTGTGAGTGACAGAATCAAAAAAGAAAAATCCAGAAATCACATTGTATGATTTTTTAAAAATGTATTTGTAAATCACTGTTTCAAATAAGGATTTGATTTCTTCATTATCAGCCAGATTTCTGAACCTCGAAGACCTCTTATTTTGCTGTTAAATAGTCCAACTATCCTCTGCTCATGATTCTAAATAAGTAGCGCATGTTTTAGGTCATAAGCTGTCATAAAGCATCCTGTGCACCCCGCTATCAGTCAAAAGTCTAAGTAGCATAATGGGCAAAACCAAAAGACAACAGAGACAAAATTATAGACCTTCACAAAGCTGGAAAGGGCTTTGGGGCAATTGCCGAGCAGCTAGGTGAAAAATAAATAACTGTCAGAAATTGGAAGAGGCTAAGGATGACTGTCAATGTTCCACAGAAGATCCTTTTGGTGTATCAATGATGCTAAGATCGGTGAGGAATCAGCCTAGAACTAAACAGGAGCCGGTCAATGCCATGGAGAGAGCTGGGACCACCGTTTCAAAGCCTACTATCAGTAATACATTAAGGCGTCATGGTTTAAAACCATGCATCACAGGGAAGGTTCTCCTGCCCATGTCAAGGACCGTCTGAAGTTTGCCAGGGACTAATTGGATGATCCAGAGGAGTCATGGGAGAAACTTTATTCACCGTGTTTGGATGAAGAAGAAGACCTGAATGTAATTGAAAACCTTTGGAGGGAGCTGAAACTTGTGTTGCTCAATGACAGCCTGAAACCTACAGGAACCGTTTGACCTCTGTTATTGTTAACAAAGGCTTCTATACCAAATAATAATTTTATTTGTAATTTTTTGGACTCAAGCGATCAAATACTTGTTTTACACAGTATTCTACAAATAAATTGTAAAAAAAATTACACAATGTGATTATTAGATTTTCTTATTAGATTCTGTCGCTCGCAGTGGAAAATTCTAGAGCCCTCCATGATTTCTAAGTAGGAGAACTTGAAAAATCACAGGGTGATCAAATACTTATTGACCCACTGTATATAATGCAATGTGATGATATTCATAAAAATTTTAAATTTAAAAGAAAAAAAATTATTAATATTATTTAAGGCAATATTTGCTCCAATATTTCACCAAAAAAAAAAAAAAAAAAAAACAGAACATTTTCGCTAAATTTTGTAAACTTTTTTGTAAATAGCAAGGTATGTGGTTTATGTCATGTCAAACTCACATCTGTCTTCTTGCTGTCATTGTAATCTGCCGATCTATGATCCTTCAACATGTTTTCAATGATGTCTCCACGAGCACACTCGGTAAAAACCAGTTTTCCATGCTGGTATCCCACGTCCTGAGACAGAGAAACCAGATCCTCGATTATTTTCAACTTTTTCATGTGGCTTAGTAAATATCTTATTTATCTCAGTTATTATAACTTATTAAAATCTTTTAATATATTTTTTCAGTAGAAAATATCAAAATAGTTTAGGAAAATTATTTATTTAACAAATATGTATTTGTAATATACACCAATATTTTTGTTATACTCTAATAGAAATATTTGAGTTACAGATGTACTTATTTTAAGCTTTAAATTGTACACACAAAATTTAAAAACACTATATTTACTTAATTAAAACACACTTTTTTTGTAAATAGTTTCAAGTAAGATTAAGACAAAAATTTTGACAAAATTTTGTCACAGCAGACTTAATTCTTACATAGATTTCATCAAACTTTCCAAAGTCCATGGTTTTGAAGCGGTCGATGGGTGGCCGAATGTATTCACAGTATCCGCTCTTTTTTACCAATTCCAGCTGTCGTACGCAGGAAACGTAAGCTAAACGTGACTGAATTTCAGCCATATCAGGCACCTGTGACACAACATTAAGATTTTAGGTGTGTAACTGCATTCTTTATCTTTTCAAAGGATACTGATGGTCCCTAAAGAATTTCAGAGGGCTTTATAAAAATAACATGAAATTATTTATTACACATATTGAAAGATTACAGCATTATTCAGTAAGTTAATCACGAAACAATGTTTAAAAAATACAAACTATAAGAAGTGTACAGATGTCCCATAATTCCGTCTCACCTTAACTTTCTCTGCCCACGGGTTAATACGTTTCCACAGCAGCCACCAGCCAGAAAGACTGTCGCCATAGTTACAGAGATCAGTCTCATCCTGGCTGCCCACATCAATGGCAATAACTACTTTTGCACCCATGTTACGAGCGATGTCCGCTGTGGATGTTACGAGTGCCAACACAAAGACACACAACACACACACACACACACACACACAGACAGACAGACAGAGACGGACATCCACAGGGCGGCAGGAATAATCAAAACACTGTTAATATTCCAGAACAAATATAATAACCATCAGCCAACACTGTTTCGTCAAACCCTCATCTGAATCCTGTCTCATTGTCTTTTACAATTCAAGAGATTTTAAATTTGATTTATAATGTAAGATGTATGATGATGTTTGTGAAACAGTCTTATGGATGTTGCAGAACAGATCAGAGATGGAAAAAGACAATTGTAATTATCAAACAACTATAAAAACTCACTCACTAAGAAAAAAGGAAAAGTTGACGCGTTACATAATTATTTTTAATATAATTAATTGTTTTCACATGTGAGATTCATGCATTTTTGGCAATTTAAGTGATTGTTATTAACATGCAAAATCTTGTCTTTTTCCGTTCATTTAAATTGAATCCCAGGTTGAAATGCAACTTTTAAACTCTTCTGTCTATAATGTTGCATTTCAAACTGAAGAACATTAAAATCAATGATGTCTTGTGACGTCTGGTCGGTTTTGTTCCAACTTTGTGTTTTTTTGAAACGCGTTAAGCATTAGCATAAATATAAAAACACAAATGAATATCAATATGAGCCAATCGTGATGGCAATACAATATGTATAAATTGAATTTCAGTGAGAGACGTGAAATTGTTACATTTTAAAGAAAAAAAGATTCCTATTTTGTTCCCATTTCATCCCTTTTTGTAGACCAAAGGCACACCAGACAACATGATTTCTAATGAATTTATCATATAAATCACATATAGGCTGATGAGGAATGAGAGGTCAAATAACAGACCGTCTAAGTCCACACAGCCCGATCCCTGCAAAGCTTTGTCCATTTGTGTCCGTAATGTTCCACTAAAATAGATTTCTCTTAGATGCCAAATTCACTATGATGGATCATTGAAACGGACAAAGCAAAACCACTCATTCTACCCTCGAAATGATAAAGAACCACACAACATACTTCATCAGAGCATCGCTGCTCTTTAAAAGCAAAAGAAAGCAACTCAACCAAGATTCAGTCTGAGGCTCAGTGGAGTTCAGGTTTCTCTAGTACACACTTGCCTGGCAGATTGTTGATGTATCCTCCATCCATGAGCAGGTTTCCATCTTTGGGGTCACAGAGGGGTGGTAGGTACCCGGAAAGGGTCATACTCGCCCTGACATAACGCCACAGAGAGCCTACCACACCAGGAGGGATAATAACCTCTTAATAATGACGAGAAATCGTGCAAATAACGTTCCGGGCGCCGCTATTCAGACATTTGGTTAGTAGCGCACAGACCAGCAGGAGAGACATAGGTGGTCACCCCAAGGACAATGTGCGTGAATTACCTCATACGGTCCGCGCCACCTCAACAGAGGTAGAGTAAACATAAACGAGGTAAGGCGGTGTCTTTCATACATGTCTCAATTCTGTCTTCTTCCAAATGTTTGCGTTCTCTTAACTTCACATTTACTCTCTCGGTATTCATAAAGCTGTTGAACATTTTTGGCTGGACAGATTAGAGGAGACCGTGTGAAAGACAGTATTGGGCACTGCCAGCCGTTCCCAGTCTGCAGTACGACCAGCAGGTTTCAGGAGAGGCGTGGCAGAGGGCATGGGTTGGAAGGAGAGAGAAAATCAAGAGGCGGGTGCATTCATTTGGTGCTCTTAAAGAAAGAGTGACCACTGATTCATGTGAAATAACAGAAACATAAAGATGCGGATTATTTCGTTTTATGTGCTGTAGGATCCAGAACGACACTTCGTCTGTCTTCAGCCTCATGGAATCTAACACGTGATAGACATGCAGCCACAATAACACAACACATGGTGTGCTCATGACAGACAAGCTCAACGGTGATGAGAAAAGCTAAGCACAAAGCGCACAATATAATCCAAAGGCGAAATGAGATGTTCGTGACGGAAAGAAATATGACACACTAAAAGCTACAAAAACTCAACTTCGGGCTTCTGGTTGCCACTGTAGGATGATCATGATGACGAATTCATTTTGGCAGACCAACCTGATCGTACAGGAATTCGTAACTATTTTATAAGGTGGTAACTATTTTACGTGATTTTGCTGAACAGAAAAATGTGCTGAAGCCTCTCCTTTGAACCTGACGGTCATCTTTGAGTAATTTCCTTTTTACTTAAATTTGTAAATATGATCGTACGATTTAAGACACCTCCAAAATATTAACAAGTTCCTGTAAGATGGTGTTGGCCAGACCACCCCCCCAAAAAATAAAAAATAAGATTTACAAACGCCACAGCTATATGCTTTTCTAATCCGTAATTGTACGATCAAACTTAAAAATAGCAGCTAACAACATGAAATTATAAAAAGGACACTGACATAACGTCTGAATCATATAACCATATTTCTAAAGCATTTTAAAACTGACAAAATATTAAATGTAGAAGTTGAAACTTTAGCATAATAAACGACATTTTATGTTTGTCTTGCTATCGCCACCTATGTTTGAAACGTAAAATTGCAGATTATTATTATGTATGAATCTTCACGCGAATTAAAGTAAAATAACATTAAATCAAAAAATTCTAAGAAAACGGACCAGACAGCAGAACTTATAAATCGTTATGTTGCATAATAACAGTTTGTTTATTTAATAAAAACATACATAATCTGATAATGTAACTGAATGTGGCGTATGTGAAGAGCTGCATCATGTACACAAATGTCAAGATGTGTAAATAAACTACATTTATTTTATAAAGATAAACAAAGACTAATTTAAAATTAAAGTATGGAGAATTTCGTATGAGATCATATTTATACATTGACAAAATACGTTTTTCGTCATTCATTTCGATTCTGATCGCAGCGAGATTTGTCCCAATGTAATTTCTGAAGGCCCAGTCCCTCGTTCTCTCGCTGAGTACTGACCAGCGTTCCTTCCAAACCATGAGTTCCCAACATAAGCATGTGAGATGATTTATTTTATACAGGACACGAGACATTCAAACGCACAGGGTAACTGAGTGGTTGCAGGGATGTGGTGTTAACTGCTTTCTAAACCTCCCGTAGGATTCTGGAGGGGGAAATGAGGGGCAAGATCCTGACCTGGGACATTGTTAACATAGCAACCGTCCACGAGGAGGTGACCGTCCTTAGGGTCGCAGAGAGGAGGCAGATAAGGGGTATAGGAGGCACTGGCTCTAACATAGCGCCAAACACAGCCTGGCAAAATGAAGATGGACAGTAAATGAAAATTTGACAAAAAAGAGAGAGAGAACGGAAATAACAGTAAACAACAGAAAACAAATGGGTGAGAGTGAGGGGATGGTACGTCTCACAAGCGTCCGGTTGCCGCTTCTGTAATCTTGCCTTACCAATCTCCCCGAGTTGACAAAATCCCTAAAAATCGGTTTGCATTGTATCTGTCATGCTGCATTTGACAAAGAGATTTTAGAATGCAGGAGATTGAAAAGCGGTTAAATGTTATAGAGCACACCAGACATTAAAACGGAAAGAAAAACTTTCTTTCTGTGTAATTGAAAAAGCTTGTTTAAACTGATAGTTCAACCCCGAATTTTTCTCACTCGAATGTCGAACCTGTGTGACTTTCTTTCTTCTCAAGAACACAAAAAGTTTCGAAGATCGTTGGTTTCTTAACCACACTGACCCTAGACACTGAGTACAGACATTTCTCAAAATATCTTCTTTAGTAGAATTAGTCATATAGAGATGTTAAATGTCATGGAATGATTAAATAATGACAGAACTTTTGGGAGGGGGTATAACTTAAAGAAGATTGTGCAGTCCCTATTTAAAGAAACCCTGTGGCAAGATGCAGTATGTAGAGATTTATGCGTCTATCCTTCTTTGTGAAGTGTGTTTTCCAAACAATACTACAAGAGAAGCAAGAACAGGAAATAGTATTAAGAAGAGACGGGGTTAAGCACACAGGTGATGCGTTCTGGATCCTACAGGCGTTGCAAACAGGATGACAGGTTTTAATCGCTACGACAGCAAATGGTGTTTGCTCGACATGACGGACATTTGGAATGGAACAAAAGAGAAAAATGTACAATGGTCTAGGACAGAAAAGCAGACTGAGACGAAAGGTTGGACGGGAAGAAAGTTAAAGAATGGTTTTATGGAAGGGGCGAGAGAAATACAGCAGGAAAGAAAGAACACACAAGCTTTATGCTGGAAGGTGGACAGACATGCAAAATACAATCCCATAATGCACTTGGGCTAACTGGGGTGACCATATGAGAAACGTAAGGTCTCTAAATCCAGAGGGTCAGAAAACACATCAGAAAAGAAAATGTTATCATTGTTTGGATTTTTGTATAACACATCACTAAATGCAATGAAATGTAAAGATCTGACCCTGAATTTAGAGATGCAGAAAATGGCATTGTTCAAATCATTAGTGAAAATTACTGATGATGCATTAACATATCAGATTAATGCCGGCTTAAATTAAAGTGGAAAGAAATATGTTTTATTTCTCACAAACCATCACTTTTTTAGACACATGCCTCGGTGACTTTGTTTGCGTTCAATGCTTTCAGTCATTCAGCAGTCATTTTAAAACATAAATGAATCCTCAAAAAATAGCATGGTGAAAAATAATGCAATATCATACAATAAATAGATAACAATTATTGATTTTGCTAAACAATTTGCCAAAATGACAGGGAAAACCCCCAAATAATATAAGTATATTGCAAGCATCTTTGGAACGATTTTATATAATAATTTCTTAACATAGACACATGAGAAACTCCTTAAGACGGCCTAAACAGAAAGTTGTGTCATCACTCACCATCTTTATGTACCCGCATAGCAGACGCAGTGATATCTGTGGTCACGTTGAAGTAAGGAAGCCACAAGTCCTGCAGATAAAAGAGGATCCCCGTTGGACATTTATATTTCCTTACATGTGAGCATCAAATTATTCTTATAGTTTTACTCCAAAATTAACATTGTCATTCTTAACCCTCTTTACATTTCGAAACTGTACGGCCCTATTTCTTTTGAAAAACTCAAGAGAAGACATTTTGTAAAATATCTTCTTTTGTGTTTTGTTGGAGAAGCCATACAAGCATAAAATGACAAGGAGGTGAGTAAATAATAAAGGTAACCTTTCACCTCAATCTGTTTGTCTTCAAACACTTTGGAAATGCTGGTGTTGAAGGCAGAGCCGGAAAACATGGATGTGATCGGATAAGTCAGATCAAGAACTGTTTTAAATACAGAGTTCATTGCCTGAAATAAAAAAACGGGTTTAATAAATGTGATTTTCGTTTCTATTTCACGAAAAACAGACCGAGACTGTGACATTACCTTAGACCACTCTCTCGCCCTCTGCTTGACCCGAACTGCAGATCTCTCCTCCGCATACAGAGCTCCGATGAACGAGCCGATGGATGTTCCACCCACTATGTCGATGGGAATCCCTGAATCTTCCATGGCTTTGATAACACCGACGTGAGAACAGCCTCTGCAATGTAAGGTTAGCTGAACTGAATTATCAAAAACACGTGCAAGTTTTAACATTCAACAAGGCTTCTCAAGCTTTTAAACTCTATCTACATTGTGTAAATTGTGGGAGAGGCTCACCTGGCTCCACCTCCACCCAGCACAAGAGCGATGCTGTTTCCTGTGAGCACTCTGGCCAGCCGTGAGAAATCACTGTGTCTATCTGCGGTTTTCTCAAAAACCTTATCATACACCTCTCTCTGGGACAGCATGTACAAACAAAAGTGTTAGTGTTGTCAAACTCATATACATCGGAAATATGCTCCTGTGGTCCTATACCAGTTTGGAAGGGCCTCTTCTGGAGAAAACCCTACGAGGGCACTTGAGGTGAAGGTGGCCCGAGCACCAGCTTCTCATGTTCAGCCATTCTACGGTTCGAGACGGACCCGGTCCGTCCTCCCGATGCAACAGGGCCAACTGCTTCAGGGCTCTGACTGCCGTGTTCTCCAACATCTGCTCCAACTGAAAAGGATTTTTTTTTCTATGATAAGAAGGTGAAGCTTTTTGATCTTGTACATCGTGTAAGACTAGAAGTGTCACAAACTTCTCCAAGTGCAGGTTCCTGATCTCCAAGTCCAACAATGAGGATGCAGTCGGCCTGTCTGATGCACCGCTGCGTCCATGGGGTCATACTGCTGTCCGTCTGATACAGAACTATCCGATTAATGTCCTCCTGCTGAGCCAACCACCCCGATAACCTGTACTCATGAATACTACACAAACATAGACAGAGTTAACAAATGAGAAAGAGATGAATGTAGATATTGTGATGTCACACTTACCTGTCCAAAGCAGAAGCTCCTAGCCTTTCTTTGATGATGTCACTGGTTAGCAGCAGGGTCGGACCTGATTTGAGAATTGGAAATTTGTTGTTATGATTTCAAGCACACTCTAAATGCCAATCACTGCATGTCTAACACCGGTGTACCTATGGCGCTGAGGGCGTGACTAAGCTCCAAATTGAAGGCATTAATTGGCACGTCATCACAAACAGGAAGTACAGCAACAGTGGAGAGGTTACTGGCCGGGTTGGTGACATCTGGACTGGATGCCATGCTGGGGAGTCCCAGGGCAGAGCCTAGAAGAAGAACAGATTGTGTGTTTTTAATTTGGGTTGTGAAAAAAATCTCTTAAACATATCAAGTTTTACCAAGTACCTGAGAAAGGTCCGTGGGCTTGTTGCAAGTTCCCCAGGATCTTCTGACCCAATAAATGGATTAAACGCGTCACCACCTGCGGGTATCTTCTCTTGATATTGTTGAGCGTTCCTTCAGGAAGTTTCACCAGCTCAGTGTCTCGGACCGCATGAACGGTGGTGGCACGAGGTTGACGCGTCAAAGCTTCCACCTGAGACAAAAACGCTCTTGAGTTCTTTTAAATATCTTGCAGTTAATATTCAGTCTCAAAGACAATTATTCTAATCAGTTTTATACTACATTTTGGAGTGGCTCGATTATGACCAAAATAATGATATCGAATATTTTGCCTCATGTTGAGATCATACTTATTTAACATAGTTACACGTTGACTTTGAAATTGGAAATAGATAAATTAATACTTAATAACAAATTAACTTTCCAACAAAATATTCGACTCAATAACTCAAGTGTAAGAACAAATATGATGTGAATACATTGATTTGAAAATAAAATGTATGTAAATAATTTAAAGAATGGCAAATCTAGATGCACATTTTTTTTCTTCATAATGTTGGAAACAAAATTGAATATGGATTTTAATAGATTTTTTTTCCAGATCTTTAGACTCACCACTCCAATGAGATCTCCTCGTCCGTATTCCCCAACTAGTTCCTTCTTGCCATTTGCTTTCCGGATAACAGAACGCAGTCGACCGTTCAGAACGATATATGTGCAATCGGACTGATCTTCCTGTCTGTAGATTAACAATAATAAATAGATTTTCTCATCAGGTAAAGAAAAATTTCTACCTTAATATTTAAAAAAATTTAAAAACATCTACATGGCCTGTACCTGTACAGGGCACGTCCGGCTTCAACAGCCATCCAATCGATGGCGAAATCCATCTGCCGTACGAAAGGTGACATGCGGGTAGCCACGGTGTGAGCCACACTGAGAACAACACTCGGCTGTTCACGCATGATCCTTTAGAGCAGAAAAGCACGGAAACACTATTTAATGATCTTTCATTCTTTCGGTATGAAAACTACTCTAGTACTGACGAATGTTAAATGATTTGTAATAGAAAACTGTGTATGATAAGCTGCAGTATTGTTTGGAATCACTCACTCGTAAAAGTCAGATTTAGAGATCTTAAGATAGGTGCAGTCTCTCTCAGCTTTAATGGTAAAGATGAGCGGTTCTCCCGTCAGGACGGCCAGCTGACCCACCATCTCACCCGGCTGGGTCACAAACAGACACACAGCTTCCTGTTTACCAATCATCTTCTGATAGACGTGAAGGCAGCCAGAGAGGACAAAGTGAAGGCTCACATCCTGTTAAAACACCATCACAGGAGATTTCAGTCACTATGATTCTGGAATACAACTTTTCTGCAGTGAAGGAAGCTAAAAATGATCACCTGGTCGCCCTGTCGGGCCAGCACGGATCCAGCTTTAGCATTATGAAGTGTCAACCGTCCGTTTAACAGCTGGTGGTCCTGATAAACAACAAGAAAAATTCTTTTTTCTTAATATCTCATTTTATGTTTAACAGAACATGTAATTTTTTCTACTTTGGTAGTCAATGGGGTCCAAGAACTATTTATATTAAATACATTTTCCAAATATCTTGCACTGTACATTTACAGAATTGTACAGTGATAAAAAGAAACATTTACAGATTTGGAACAATAAAGGTGAGTTAATGATGATAGACTTTTTATTTAAGCATGAACTATCCCTTTAACTTGACTTAGTTAAAAGAAATCAAATCTGTCACTGAGATGAAGATAAATATATAAAGGATCCTGCAAATACATATGGCAACAGAGAGGAAAAAGTAACACACACACACACACACACACACACACACACACACACACACACACACACACACACACACACACACACACACACACACACACACACACACACACACACACACACACACACACACACACACACACACACACACACACCTCAATCTTCATAAGTTTGAGGATTTCCTTCTGGGCTTCTTCAAAAACATGAGTGTTCGATCTCGCTGGAAACGGACCATAAATATTCTCCATGCCAGACTCCTCCTCCGGATACAAATACACACCTGACGGAACCTCGTCCACGGTCACTTTCCGCTCCCGTTGCTCCTTTAACACAAAAGCATGCACGTTATATTTATAGATTTATGTATGGAACTCATTTTATACAAACACATACAAAATCCCTCTCTCTGTATGTGTAAGTAAACTCACTCGAAATACGGATAGAGTTGGCACTCCTTCCTCAGCGGATACGGAAATTCGGCCTCTCTCGTACGCCATGTCAAAATCCGATCGCAGACTCTTCTGCATGCCTGAAACACACACACACACACACAAGATCACAACACACATTCAGAGTGATAGCACTGGTTATCTTATCACACAGGTGTGTTTTTTTAGTATGAAATCCGAAGAAATGTTTGCCCATCTACCTGCAATGTCTACCGGCATCGATATGGTCCTGCTGAGAGTCGGGATGGTGCCGCCCTCCTTCCCTTGATCCCCAGCTGCAATGACATCATGACATCAGTAACATAACAATTGTTTTGTATTGTTTATGAAGTAAACATGTGCCGTGGTGTCTAACCGGTAGCGCTTTGCACAGCAGCATCACGGTGTTTGTCGGGCACGGTGAGGCTGCCGAAACGTTTGCTGTGCCGTACAGGACTGGAGCGTGTCGGGTGAGGAGAGAGGGGAGAGGGCCGAGGCTGCATGTCCTGAAAGAAGTAACACGTTTTTAGCAGTTTGTTAAAGAGTGTGTGTGTGTGTGTGTGTGTGTGCTTACGTGACTAAAGAGTTCATTGGTGAGTCCCAGATAGTTGTGAAGGGCCAGAACGGTGACTCTCTGAAGACGCACCATGATGATCTACACAACACAAACACAAAATCATGGCATAGTCCCCTATAATTGAGATAAAAGGATTGACGATTGGAGAATAATTCAGACCTGCACCACTCGCACGAGGCTTTCAGGATATTTCTCAAAGATGGACAGAAAGGCTTCGACAGGCAGTCTGAGGACAGTGGACACCTCCGCCGCTCGGGCCGAGACGGTTTTGTATGGCCTCTGGTGACCCTGAAACACAAATACAGAGTTTAGAGGAGGTTATATAACATGTATTTAAATGTT
Source organism: Triplophysa yarkandensis (assembly GCA_033220385.1). NCBI lineage: Eukaryota > Metazoa > Chordata > Actinopteri > Cypriniformes > Nemacheilidae > Triplophysa > Triplophysa yarkandensis. The sequence continues at coordinate 10,483,863 of CM065654.1, forward strand.
AAATGTGTTCAGAGGCTGAGCACACAGAGAATTGTGAATAATTCTCACCGTGATAACGTCAAGGATGCTCAGCAGACTGTGAACGCTGTCTCCGGGGTAAACTTCTTTGACCACTCCATCCTTCCCATCCTGCCAAGAAAATAGAGAGAAGAAGATAGAGAGGGGTGAGTCACACACACACATCGCTTGTTTTTGGCTGTTCTCACACACACACACACACACCTGTGCGGCGAGACAGAGCTCCAGCTTGCCGTCCTGTACAACGTATATGCTGCTATCCGGCTGTCCGGGTCTGAAGACGTATTCACCCTGCTGGAACTGCAGAAACACCATGTGCTTACAGAGCTCCAGGAACAAGGGCTTCTCAAAGTGACCAAGCACCCTGAACAAGTGAAAGAGATCAAATTCAAATGTAGCGTCCACCATCCTATCTTCACAAAACCACAAAAACAGTTCAATCTTACCGGACGTTTTTCAACATGTAAAGCACCTCCGAAGGCAGGTGAGAATTGGCCACATCGAACTCTGTGAGATCCGCCTCCAGAACGGAAGGTGGAGGTTCCTTCATCTGTAGAGTCGGCACCTCTTTCTTAAAGCGCAAAATCCTGACGGATAAAGAGAGAAGGACAAGGAGCTGTGTACAAAGAATCCTTTGAACGAAATCCACAAATAATGGATCCACACAAAACATACTTTTTGGCAATGTTCAGCATCTTTTGTTTCTTTTTGAGGCGGGGCCTGGACGAGGAGGCGGAGCCTACCAGTGAAGAAGTGGACTGGGAAACTTTTCTCATAATCTTCCTCCCGTAAAACAAGACCTTGTCCCGTTTACGGAAGCGATACTTGGGGGCTTCCTGAGCCTCCAGTTCTAAGTGCACAAATGAAACATGATAAAAATGATAAAGTACACATTTAATGATGAGGATAATAATAATAACATTGTATTTACAATAATAATAAAGTTATCATAATAAAATAGGATTATTGATCAAAACTTAATAATGTTTAAATAAACATATGTATATATATTGTAAAATAACAGAAACAACATTAACTACACTAAGGAAGTGTTTGAGTACTGACTGCGTTGCTGTATCCGACGCAGGCCGAAAAATATGAGGGCCGCGATGAGGACGATGGCGACCCCGGCACCGACCACTATTCCCACCACCTGCCGACACCAAAGCAAATGGGATTTAAACGGAAGACATTCTCAACATCTCATGTATCAGCTGTCATTGACATGTTTTCACTGACCATGCTGCTTTGCAATTGGTCCTCCACTAAACGCTTGATGTTTCCAGAGTCGTCCTGCTATGAAACATGGGAGATCTTTATCTGATTAACTTTTACAAAACTCGTGAGAGACACAAGCAAAAACACTTAAAGTTAAATAATATCGCTCTTGATAAGGGTGATAAATACAGAAGAAAGTGAGGAAGAGAGAGATCCCTGAAAAACCCCTTTTGTGACTTTTGGTTTTCTGTTTCAGGATTATTATGTAATCCAAACTTCATTCCATTTCCTCCACAAGCTCCTACTCCGTCATTCCTTCATTCTCTCCATCTCAATTCTTTCTTTTTTTCTCAATACTGCATTGTTAACAACGCCCGTGATGTGTGACTTTCTGTAACTTGAATGGTAGAGAGGTTAAGCTTGAGCTTGCGTGAACCGTACACATTGAATGCAAAATCCAAAAACTAAAAGTTCAATGTTTTTGAGAAAGCCACTGAGACACACAGATTATGTAAATGATAAGTGCTTCCTGTTTTCTCATGTGACTGCAAGACATTGTGTCCAAATAAGTGCAGAAGTGGAAGATTTTCTCTTTTCATTGCCCAGGAAATGTCAACACATAAATGTAAAACCAACGCAGAAAGAAACGCATATTTACTGATATCGGGTGGTGGTGGTTGGCAGCCATGCAGGACGCTCAGAATCAAATAAAACACTTTTGAACTGAGATATCGGTCAGTTCAATCACATGCAGTTCTCTAATAACTGCACTATGATCAATGACCGATGCCAGCTTCTATTTGATAAGCAAGTCACATGACCAATCTCTACACAGATAGGCTGACATGTGTCCATCGTCTAAACAAACCAAAATGTTGATAAAAGAAGAAAAAGCGATGAGTGACAATGAAGCAAACAGATGCTGTTATTGATGAGTCACAGAAGACATGTGAAGGATAGAAGGTGTGGGGTGAGATAGTGTAACCACTTATCTGTGAATGAAGAGTAATAATTGTGACAGCAATATTGAGCTGTTCACCATAGAAAGTGTGTGCGTTTTAAATTACGCTTGCATTGCACATGTGTCAATGCATCGTTTACAAATGTGCAAAACCTTGAACCTGAAAACCCAGTATGACGTATTGGATGAAGAATGAAACAGAAACATGACACAAGATTACATTAACCCAAAGTTAAACATTAACCCGAGAGAACAATTCTGTGTGACAAGTCCAACAGTCTCACTTTGGGGTGTAGATAAATGGACTTAAAGGGATGGGTCTCCCAGAAAATACAAATATTGTCAACCTTTATTCAATCTCATTCATGACGCAAAAGAAGACATTTTGAGAAGTGTCTTTGGATTGAGTGGTGTTCGGACACCAGCATGCTGTACACTTTGTTTTCTGCAAAAGAAAGACACCGAGTTTGAAATGTCAAGAGCGTGAATAAATGAAACTTTATCATTTTAGGGTGAAACAGGTCATTGCTCTAGTCTGAACAAAACTGCCATTTAACATAATATAGAGTCATTGTTCACCTATTGTTGTATCGGCTATTTACCGCTTCATTGTCTCCTCGACTATTGTAAGTCGCTTTGGATAAAAGCGTCTGCTAAATGACTAAATGTAAATGTATGTAAATGTTCAAATCATTTACTCCCTTCTTCTTGATATCTCCAACCTATATGAGTGTCTTTATGAAAACAAAAGATATTTTGAAGAATGCTGGTTACTGTCACCCATTAACTTGCATTGGTTTTGTGTCCACACGTTTGAAAAGAATGGGCGCCACTGCTGTCCGGCAACTTTCTTCAAAATTTCTGCTTTGGTTTTCTATGTCGGAAATAGACTCATACAGATCTGGGCCGACATAATTACGAATGAACTTAAAGACATGCAGAAAGGATTGTGTGCAAACTGAACCCAAATCACAGTCAGCGATGACTGTGGTTTCATCTGAAGGGTGTGTAAGGTCGAAAGCATTAGGGAGGTACTGCTGCTCACCTCTGGAGGTTCCGGAGGCTCAGGGCCCGATGTACTCTGTCCCATTCTACCTCAAAACACAGATGGGCCATCAAAGCCAGATGCTGTGAAGCAAAGCGAAATAACAGGCTTCATGCAACATGCGAAAACCAACGGACACACTCTCACGAACTAAAAAAGCTCTAATCCCCTTTAATACTACATCATTCACATTCAATTATATACAATTGTGTCGGATTGTTGGCAATTAACATCATTGTGACGCTGCACCCACAACACTAGACATCTTTAAGCTTTGTGAAGAATCCAGAATGAAAGAAGAATATACATTTTCCTAAATAAGTGCAAAAACATTATTCACAATTAAACAACGCTCCAATACAAACCTCTTTTCTCAACGGATGACATCACTTTCACGTCATCTACATCCACACTCTACTGGTGTGTGTTTCTTAATGTCAAAACACTCAAATCCATTCAACCACACACACACACACACACACACACACACACACACACACACACACACACACACACACACACACACACACACACACACACACACACACACACACACACACACACACACACACACACACACTGTGCTGACCTATGCTCCACACAACACAATAAGCATGTTTACACCATCAGAGCCGAACCCCCAACACAATACACTTTGTCCTACATTATTTAAAGATTTCTGGGGATGACATCACAGCAACCGGATAAAGATCTGATTATCTCTAGCACGTCAGACGTACACACTCCTGAATGTGTGGGTTCTAAACACACATCGGGGAACGTATGCCAACATGTTCGTCTTCCATTAGACTGAGCGAGTGATAACACAACAGATCTCTTCCTCCGGGTATGACGCTCTACTATTGGATTACACATGGGGAATAATAATAGGGTTGGGAAAAATGAGAGCGGATAAATTGTCAGTATTCCTTACTCACTAATGGGTGACCGTAATAGTCCTCGCTTAACAATAACTTTCGTGCATAAAAAACCCCCGACAATATAATGATGAGATCAAACAAACTGTGAACATTACATGTACTTGTCTAGTTTAGTATCTTTGCCTATAACAGATAAATCTTAACTTAGTGACTAACACACTTGTCCACTGGTCTGTATGTAGACTATATAGTGCACACTGTCCAGAGACTAACACACTTGTCGACTGGCCTGTATGTTGACTATATAGTGCACACTGTCCAGTGACTAACACACTTGTCCACTGGTCTGTATGTTGACTATATAGTGCACACTGTCCAGAGACTAACACACTTGTCCACTGGTCTGTATGTTGACTATATAGTGCACACTGTCCAGTGACTAACACACTTGTCCACTGGTCTGTATGTTGACTATATAGTGCACACTGTCCAGTGACTAACACACTTGTCCACTGGTCTGTATGTAGACTATATAGTGCACACTGTCCAGTGACTAACACACTTGTCCACTGGTCTGTATGTAGACTATATAGTGCACACTGTCCAGTGACTAACACATTTGTCCACTGGTCTGTATGTAGACTATATAGTGCACACTGTCCAGAGACTAACACACTTGTCCACTGGTCTGTATGTTGACTATATAGTGCACACTGTCCAGTGACTAACACACTTGTCCACTGGTCTGTATGTAGACTATATAGTGCACACTGTCCAGAGACTAACACACTTGTCCACTGGTCTGTATGTTGACTATATAGTGCACACTGTCCAGTGACTAACACTTGTCCACTGGTCTGTATGTAGACTATATAGTGCACACTGTCCAGTGACTAACACACTTGTCCACTGGTCTGTATGTAGACTATATAGTGCACACTGTCCAGTGACTAACACACTTGTCGACTGGCCTGTATGTAGACTATATAGTGCACACTGTCTGTATGTAGACTATATAGTGCACACTGTCTGTATGTAGACTATATAGTGCACACTGTCTGTATGTAGACTATGTAGTGCACACTGTCTGTATGTAGACTATATAGTGCACACTGTCCAGTGACTAACACACTGGTCCACTGGCCTATATGTAGACTATATAGTGCACACTGTCCAGTGACCAACACACTTGTCCACTGGTCTGTATGTAGACTATATAGTGCACACTGTCCAGTGACTAACACACTGGTCCACTGGTCTGTATGTACACTATATAGTGCACACTGTCTGTATGTAGACTATATAGTGCATACTGTCCAGTGACTAACACACTTGTCCACTGGTCTGTATGTAGACTATACAGTGCACACTGTCTGTATGTAGACTATATAGCGCACACTGTCTGTATGTAGACTATATAGTGCACACTGTCTGTATGTAGACTATATAGTGCACACTGGTCTGTATGTAGACTATATAGTGCACACTGTCTGTATGTAGACTATATAGCGCACACTGTCTGTATGTAGATTACATAGTGTACACTGTCTGTATGTAGACTATATAGTGCACACTGTCTGTTTGTAGACTATATAGTGCACACTGGTCTGTATGTAGACTATAAAGTGCACACTGGTCTGTATGTAGACTATATAGTGCACACTGTCTGTATGTAGACTATATAGTGCACACTGTCTGTATGTAGACTACATAGTGCACACTGTCTGTATGTAGACTATATAGTGCACACTGGACTGTATGTAGACTATAAAGTGCACACTGGTCTGTATGTAGACTATATAGTGGACACTGTCTGTATGTAGACTATATAGTGCACACTGTCTGTATGTAGACTACATAGTGCACACTGTCTGCATGTAGACTATATAGTGCACACTGTCTGTATGTAGACTACATAGTGCACACTGTCTGCATGTAGACTATATAGTGCACACTGTCTGTATTTAGACTATATAGTGCACACTGTCCAATGACTAACACACTTGTCCACTGGTCTGTATGTAGACTATATAGTGCACACTGGTCTGTATGTAGACTATATAGTCACACTGTCTGTGTGTAGACTACATAGTGCACACTGGTCTGTATGTAGACTATATAGTGCACATTGTCTGTATGTAGACTATATAGTGCACACTGTCTGTGTGTAGACTATATAGTGCACACTGTCCAGTGACTAACACACTTGTCCACTGGCCTGTATGTAGACTATGTAGTGCACACTGTCTGTATGTAGACTATGTAGTGCACACTGTCCAGTGACTAACACACTTGTCCACTGGCCTGTATGTAGACTATGTAGTGCACACGGTCTGTATATAGACTATATAGTGCACACTGTCCAGTGACTAACACACTTGTCCACTGGCCTGTATGTAGACTATGTAGTGCACACGGTCTGTATGTAGACTATATAGTGCACACTGTCCAGTGACTAACACACTTGTCCACTGGCCTGTATGTAGACTATATAGTGCACACTATCTGTATGTAGACTATATAGTGCACACTGTCTGTATGTAGACTATATAGTGCACACTGTCCAGTGCCTGTATCAAGCATCTTAAGATTTGTGAAACTCTTGATCTGTGATGTCATATCAAGTATGTGAATGATGTAATGTGATGATGAAAGAACATCTGATCATCTGATCACAGACAACATGTGATCACGTGTGAGTAAAGTTAAACAATATTGATCACTGATCACTGAAAGATTGATTCTTTATTGGTTAAAGTGATCATGTGCAGTGACCTCGAGAGATCAACGTCATCTGCGAATCTACCCGAGAAACGCGTTTAATACACAAATAAACAGTGTGTGAGTGTGTAAGGTTATGAATTATAAATATATATAATAAATGTTTATTGTTTTATTCTTACCTGAACGCGATCATCTGTCCCGATCTGTCCGACAACGGTCATACCGGAAACATCGGTCCGGAGCGTTGCGGAGACCCCGCCTACCTGCTGCAACAACCAATCAGCTGTGAACGATCGTCCAATCAGACTGCAGGAAATCTCCTCCCGCTGATTTCCTGCCCGTTGTTATTTACAAACCGTTTTTTGAGTCTCGTAAGAAATTTCACATTTTACAGCTAATTTATTATTAAACATGACTATTATTTTTAATATGTGCAATTAATTATATAAACATACACATTATTATATCTATTTTTATTTCAGATTTGTGAAATAATTAAAAGCATATCATACAAAGAAGAAAATAACACTTTAGTAAAATACAGGATAAATAAGAATTTATAATTATCAAACAATGTTTTTTTAACTTTAAAATGTTAATAAAATGTGTTTAATGCCAAGTGGGAACCTGTTTAATATTGCCATCTCGTGGTGAAAATGATATTAATTCGTGGACTCATTTTTAATATTTATAGCTTAATTAAGTCGTTTTATTTAAAAAAATTTAATAATTAAATAAGTTTAATATTTATATTATTTTATATTTTTAATGATTTGCCTGAATTAACCCCAACAATTTAACGAATAAACTTTTTGTGCTTCTTAAATGTTTAAAATATATCATGTTGATAATAAAAAGTGTTAATAAAAACACAAACAAAAATATGTGGTGCATTTGTTTATATTTTGAGGAAGAGAGTTTCGTTCAATATCATATCAATCCGATCGTACACAAAATTAATATTTTAATTTTATTTATCACAGGAACAGTTCACTTTAAAGTTATAAACATTTAAATATAGAAATGAACAATAATCTTCTATTTTATTTACATCCCTGCATCTCTATTTCATTCCATTTGGTCATATATTGCACAGTGAAACATTTATTTAATGTTCTATACGTTTATTAACATATGTGTATTATATTGTGTCTGTCTGCACTGGATGATTTGTCACCATGAATATTCGTTGTATGCGCAAGCATACTTGACAATAAAGGCCTTTCTTTTTTTTATCCAGTTTTTACACGATTTTAATACTTTTATCACATTATAAACCACAGACAAAGAAAATACTTTAAATGTTTCGGTGTTTGACTGGCCAATAAACAAAACCATACACCAATGTTAAAAGGAAAGAGACTTGGTTTTATATCATTTTATAGTATACAAATTGAGCTAAGCCTTGAATGAAAATGAATGCAAAGACTCTATCTAAACTGAATTCAGTTTAATTCAACAATGAACGGCCTTTAACTATCATGATGCATTATTTTATGTAAAGCATTGTATAGATCAAGTGACTTGACACATACAATAGACAGTAAAGAATATACCGTCAGACTGCAATAAGAATGAAGAATAAAGGGCAGAAAGGAAGCACAAAGCATGACACTTGAGCATGTATAAGGGATTACATATACATTATTTTGTGTAAAGCGCTGTATAGATCAAGTGAAAGGGAGGAATGGAAGAACAAAGCATTTATAAGGGAACGCATATGAGAGTACACAATTTATTAATTTTGTTTTTTTAAAATAGGTCATGTGAAAGAATTTCATAGGAAGGAACTTCCTTTGTATAGGTTATATATATATATACTGTTCTTCACCTCTCCTCTGATGACATTCTCATACCCACACTCCAGTCTAGTAGGTGGCGTCAAAGCATCTCTGAGATGAGTCTCCACCTCTTGGAAACCCTAAAGAAGAAGAATAAGGAGCCCAGTTCTGTGCCACCACACATTTGGGAATGATTTTGAGGCTGTCAACCCTCCACACCTGCTCCGTCCGCCTCAAAAGCACACTGCCTTTGTTGGACGGAATGGGAAGACATGTCATCATCAAGTCCTCTTCGGTCTGTATATACGAGAACCTTGCTTTAGAAGACTGGATCCACGACCACGTCGACCTGCAGAACAGAAGCATGCTGCTCCTCTGGAGGAGCTCCCCTGCAGTGGTCATAGGGAGACACCAGAACCCCTGGCAGGAATGCAACCTTCCCCTGATGAGACGTCTGGGCATCCCGGTGGCCAGACGCAGGAGTGGAGGTGGAACCGTCTTCCATGATCTGGGGAACCTCAACATGACCTTCTTCACCTCCAAGAAGAACCACGATCGTCAGAGGAACCTCAGGGTGATCACCAGAGCCTTGAAGGATCTGAGCCCAGACCTGGATGTCAACGCAACAGAGAGGTTCGACATCACGTTAAACGGACGTTTTAAGATCTCAGGGAGTGCCTCAAAGTTGGGCAGAACCTGTGCCTACCATCACTGTACCTTGCTTTGTTCCGTGGACCGAGCCGCGTTGTCTGCAGTCCTAAGGAGCGACGTCTCCCGAGACATCAGAAGCAACGCGACCCCGAGCGTTCCCTCTCCCGTCCGGAACCTTTGCGATGTGGACCCCCGGCTCGACACCGGCACCGTGACGGACGCCGTCGCCGCCCGGTACCGGGAGGAATTTGGCACGTGCGGTCCAATCGTCACCTTGGACCCGACCCGAGGGGCTGCGATGCCCGGCATCTTCGAGATGACGCGAGACGTCCGGGCGTGGGAATGGGTGTACGGCCGGACTCCCAAATTCAACGTGCGTGCGCGTTTGCGGGTCGATGACGTCATCGCTCATCTGGACTTGGACGTTAGGGGCGGGGCCGTCGACGGGTGTCGCGTCAGCGTGCCGGACTGCTGGCTCCCCGCGGAGGATGTTAATGAGGTGACGTCATCGCTGCGAGGCTGCAGATGCTGCCCACGTGACACCGCGGCGGCGCTGGCGGCTTTCTTAAGGACTCGTGCGACGTCTGAAGACGTTGCAGGGAAAATTAGGCGATTGTGTGACGCTGTGATTTCGGTGATGTGAATAAAAATCGACAATTGATTTTGTGAGATTCTCATTTGTTTGGGTTTTTTTAATGTGTTGTTTAACGAATATTAAGTGTTGATTTTTATTTTTGTGTGCGTTTTTCATAATAAAAGTCACGGGTTTGCGCATGCGCAGTATGCCTGAGAGCGGCGCAGACTTCTGTATATTTTTTATTTTTTTTGGATTTAATTCGATAAACAGTCACGATGTATTTGTGTCGGGATGAGTTTTTTTTCTTTATTGTTCTGTTTATGATAAACACGTTATGGAGGTGTTAACGGTGCGCGCGTACATTAGTGATGGGCAGTTCGGCTCTTTTTAAAGAGTCGACTCTTTTGATTCGGATCCCTTAGAAGAGTCGACTCTTGATTCGGATCCCCTAGAAGAGCCGACTCTTTTGATTTGGATCCCTTAGAAGAGTCGACTCTTTTGATTTGGATCCCTTAGAAGAGTCGACTCTTTTGATTCGGATCCCTTAGAAGAGTCGACTCTTTTGATTCGGATCCCTTAGAAGAGTCGACTCTTTTGATTTGGATCCCCTAGAAGAGTCGACTCTTTTGATTCGGATCCCCTAGAAGAGTCAATTCTTTTTATTCGGATCCCCTAGAAGAGTCGACTCTTTTGATTCGGATCCCTTAGAAGAGTCGACTCTTCGTGTTCCTAAATGACTCTTTAATTGTTTCACCTTACATTTACATTTAGTCATTTAGCAGAATGATTAAATATCATTTACAAATCCATCTATAGATTATATCCATTATTCAGTAGATAATGCTTCTAAAGCAGCGTTACATTTAACATTATATTAAAAATCGTACAAAGAAATTGTATTGAAAATAAACATCTATTGCGTTAATGTAACGCTGCTTTAGAAGTATGATATACTGGATAATGGATATAATCTATAGATGGATTTGTAAACCTTATATTAAATCCTAATTTATTATTGGAAATGTTGGCCTATATGCGATTGCTCTTTCATATTTGGGGTTGATAGTCGATATATTGACTGATAAATATTTTTTCTAACCAATAAAAAAAGTCGAACAGAACAACTGATTTTATTTTAAAACTTCAGAAAAGTTTGAACTGATCTCTGAACTGTAGTGACTAAACATTTCTAAGGCTGACTTTTTTGTATAAATTTATTGCGTGACGAAACATAAAATATAAAGCAAGTGCCGATTAAATAGCAAGAATAATAATTGCTTCAGTCAGCGGGAATAATACCTAATATATCGGCCTAAAGATATCCACCTTATTTTATTTTACCGATAACGATAATGCTAAAATAGCATTTAATGGCCGATATTTTGTGACATAAAATTTTATAAAAATAATAATAAATTAACAAATAATAAATGATTAATCATCCTAAACTGAATTATAACGATGTCAGGGTGGGTATTTATTATTTATTTTCTTTATAAAAATTATATTTATGTTGTTGTGTAAGTGCAGGAAAAAAAATCGTACAAAAATTGTATTGAAAACAATATATCGCGTTAATGTAACGCTGCTTAAGAAGTATTATTTACTGGATAATGCATATAATCTATAGATGGATTTGTAAATGTTTTGTGTATTATTCTATTTTTGACATTTTATTCATAAAAAATTTAATTGACGCATTTTTTGGATTAAAAACAACAATCCTACCAAATATTTGAACCATCGAAGAAACTCAATTTAAATAACATATCAGATTCTTTTTAAATGTCGCTCATTCCTTCCACCTGACGCGCTCGCTTTTATGGCGTTAATAATTAAAAAATAATTAAAATATTTAAAATTACAAAAAAAACTCTAATATCGTTTCCCCATCACCTCTTTCCAAATATCTACCGCAGATAAAGATTCGAATCTGGGAGTCGACTCTTCACTCCAAAGAGTCGACTCTTTGAACCGACTCCTCACAGGCGTCCATTTACCTGCGCGTGCGCAATGCAAGCACGACTAACTTGAAGCGCTAACGCAGACTCCGCCGCAGCGAGGTTACAGTTACACATTCATCATGGGGAAGAAACAGAAAAATAAGGGAGATGACGGGTAAGTTACCCCGTCAGGTAACGCGAGGGTCCGAGCCTGTTATCCTCACGACATTTGTGTCGGTTTTCATTTTTAAAAGCGGCTTTAGCATAACCGATGTTAGCATCTGGCTAGCAACTGATGAACATGAGTTCATGTGCTGCTGTGACTGACGTAGGCCTGTCCAGATCCTCTGTCTGTCTGCTTATCGTGACACCTTTTACATTTTTACATATTTTTTTACATTTATGAACAAGACCTTGACTTTAGAACAAAATGATCATTTATAATAAAATAATAGTTTTTAGGGGGGGACATAAGGACCCATGTGACAGCAGCTGTAAGTGTCAGATTAACATCTGTTGTCAGATCAGACCCTGTCCAATCATAACAGACCAGAATGAAAGGGATCATGTCTGTTTATCTCATCCACTGGCCATGCAACGTCATCATTTGTACTGTTTTCACCTTTTGTCTTGTGTTACATGTTCCTCTGTGTGGTGATGCTCGTGACTTCCTGTACAGAGAGGGACAGTTGTATAGAACCCAAATAATACATTTCGGAAATGGTAAAGTCTACACCTGTCCCAGATCCAGAGATCCTGTCCCAGAACGAAAGTTGTGTCATCATGTATTCATCTCTTTGTTCTGCGTCAAAGTATTCCAAAGTTTGGCGCAAAAACGAGTCGACGTTTTTCTAAATATCTCCTTTTGTGGATTACGTTTATGTTCTTGCATCATGCAAGATGTCTTTCATGTTCATCCTTGATTTTGCTTTTTAGGTTGAGGTCAGGCGATGACGAGGTCACTTGAGAAATTTGGAACTACCTGGTTTGACCCGGCCGGCGCTTTTCTCTCCAGACTCAATTAGAGCCGCTTGAACGGTTAATTTTAGCCGGTTGTGATGCTGGGCAGATCTGATTTGTGGTCTTCTTGCATCACGGGAGGTGGTTAAGTTGATTAGGGCCCTAATAAGTGTGCCAACCTGTGATCGGTTCTGTTGTTGTGCTGTTCCTGGATTTCTGAAGACGTCATGATGTTCTTCTTGAATGGACGGGACATATATGAGAAATGAAGAAGCTTGTATGGTTTGGTTCACACCGCTGCATCTTGTGCACGTCGTTCTGTTAGCTTTCATCATGTGATCTTTGTTTGCTGAGGGCTTCAGGTCTGTATGTGTTAGGGCCCTGCCCTGTGACCGCCCCGTAAAGGTTTTTTCCTTTTCTGATGCAACACGCATGCAAGGAAGGTTTTAGACTCCGCTATAAAAGCTGAACAAGTGTTTCTTCCTTATTGCAGTCTTTGGCTCTGTAGGTAAGCTGTGTTCATTTGTCATGAAGTAATGAAATATTAGGATGTTGGGATGGGAATCTGGTAACATTTGTTAATATAAGGTTCATGGAGATCGATTACTAGATTTTTGCATTAGTGGTGCTATTGTTGTGTAAGTGCAGGGGAAAAAAGGTACAAAGAAATTGTATTGAATTGCAAGTTGCGTTGAAAAAAAGTGTCTATTGCGTTATTGTAATAGTGCTTCAGAAGCATTAGTTACTGGATAAAGGACGTAATTTATAGATGGATTCTGTTCTTGTTTTCTGGTTTATTGCTTTGTGATTTATTTCAGATGGTGTGTATTAAGTATTTACAAAGTATTTTATGCGTCTGTTGGTGTGTTACAACTAGATCCACCCAACTGGCGAAAAGAAGAATTTTTAAAAAAGAATTGTGGATTGAATCACAGTATTTGTAAAACATATTACATCAACAAAATGTTTTTCTAATGTAAATAAATAAATAGTAAATAGATTTGTCACTTAAAAATAAAGTTTGTACATGAAATTAAAACGTGTTCCTTCATGATGCATATGTTTTTATTTTGTGATATGGATTACGTTAGCTATGTATTAAGGGAAGGCCTTATTGATATCGGCTAATAAATGCTATTTTTAGTATTACCATTATCGCTTTTTGAATTTGTGTGTCTCTGTTTTGTATAGTGCCAAAGATGACGGAGTTGACATAGACGCGCTCGCCGCAGAGATCGAGGGAGCCGGAGCAGCCAAGGAGCAGAGCAAATCCAAGAGCAAAAAGAAGAAGGGGAAAAAGGAAGACTTTGAGTAAGTCTTTATCCCTCTCTTCAGTTAAAAACAGAAGCCTGAATTCTTCGTGTTTGAGAAATACTGACAACATGTTTACCTTGTAGTGAGGACGACATCCTAAAAGAACTGGAGGAGCTCTCAATAGAAACCCAGGGAGGAAAGTCTAAAGAAGCTCCAAAAGAGGTAGTGCGAGTTATAGATTTCGTCTGAATATGTAACAATCTTGGTCAAGCTCTGACATGAGCTGCTAATGAGGAATATGTTCAAGTTTGCATCTCATTTTCCTCTTAGAAATCTGATTCAGTGGAGGACGCCGAGCCGGAGTTTGCTCTGACCAAAGCAGACAAGAAAAAGGCCAAGAAGGGAAAGAAGGCAAGTCTAGAGGATGAGGAAGGTGATGAAGATCAAGCTCAGAACAACATGGAGAACGACCACAGGACGAAAGACAAAACGACGGTGGCGTCTCCCGATCCTCCTGCGGCTGCTTCAGACTCTGAAGACGAGGGCTCGCAGTCACGTCAAAAGCCCAAAGCCAACAAGAAAGGAGGTCAAAAGGCCGCGTCTGACTCCGAGGACTATGACGAAGATGTTGGTGCGAAAACGGGCGGAGGAGATGTGGGTGATCATGACGAATCCGATGATGATTCTCAAGCCATGCGTAAAAAGAAAAAAGGAAAAGCAAAAGCTAAACCAGAGAGCGAGGACGAGGAGCAGGAACCGTCCTTCAAGATGAAGACGGCGGCACAGAAGAAGGCGGAGAAAAAGGAGAGGGATAAGAAGAAGAAAGAGGAGGAGAGGGCCAAGCAGAAGGCTAAGAAAGAGAAAGAGGAAGAAGCTTTGAAAAAGGATATTGAGAAACAAACTTCAACAGAGACCAAGACAATAGAGACAGCGGCGTCTGTGGAACAGGATGGAGCTGAGTTTGAAGGTGAGATTTTCCCATACATTTTTCAAAAAAGTATTATGACTGCCCTTGCTCGATGTCTAGATTCACTGTTTCACATCTTACGATTCGGTTTATCTTTCTGCAGAGGAAGCCGATGGCGACAAAAAGAAAAAGAAAAAGAAGAAGGGAGAGAAAGAAGAAAAAGAGAAGGAGAAGAAGAAGGGTCCGAGCAAAGCTGCGGTGAAAGCCATGCAGGAGGCTCTTGCTAAAATGAAAGAGGAGGAAGAGCGAGCCAAGCGGGAGGAGGAGGAGAGATTGAGGAAACTTGAAGAGCTTGAAGCTCAGAGGCTGGAGCAGGTATGATTAATGTCTATCTGTTCTGGATTATTACAGGTTATCATGATATCTTGATTTTATCAAATGTTTGTTTGCAGGAGCGACTGGAGGCCGAGAGGAAGGAGAAGAAGAAACAGAAGGATAAGGAACGCAAAGAGAGGCTGAAGAAGGAAGGAAAACTCTTAACCAAGGCTCAGAAAGAAGCTCGAGCCAGAGCAGAGGCCACACTCCGAGCACTGCAAGCTCAGGGTAAGAACACAATGATGGGTCTGATGGATTACACTTTAAGATCTGAAACTTAAATGTTTTGTTTATATCAAGCCTTAAGTTTGATTGCTTTTCTTCCAGGTGTTGAAGTGCCATCCAAAGATGCAATGCCAAAGAAGAAGCCTGTTTATTCTGATAAGAGGAAGAAGAAACCAACAGCACAAACTCCCGAAGGTTAGAAATGTCTTCTTTATCCATTGTACTACACAACATAACTAGGTTTTCATTTGAAAGTAATGTTTTGCATATCTTTATAAACTCCCATCAAAATTACACAAGCAAAGCATTACAGTCTACTTCTTCATGAGTGTCCCAAAAAATTCTATGAATGTAAAACATTAAATATTGAAAGTGAAGGTTCACCCAAAAATGGAAGATACTTTAAAGAAAGTTGGTAACCAAACTGCGACATTTACTTGCATTGATTTTGTGCCTATAAAATGCATGGTTGCTGCTGCTGTTCGGTTACCACCGGTCTTCAAAATATCTTCTTTTGTGTTCTGCAGAAGAATAAGAATCGGTTTGCAATGACATGACGGTGAGTAAATGACGACACAGTTTTGCTTTAATGCTTCAGATTAACATATTCCTACGTTCTGTTTTCAGCAGAAACTTCAGAAGTGACTTCGCCCATTTCAGAGACACCCAAACCAATCACATCAGAGATGGATGTGGATCAGCCTAAAGAACAGCCAGGTAATGAAAAGTCATTGCACATATATGATAGTCATATAGCATCCAAAGTGAAACCAAACAGATAATATTTGATCTTGAATGTGTTTGTAAAGCGTTTAAATGTGTTTTTACCCTTTTGAAGGATGATTCTTGAAATCCATATTCTAGAAATAGTATTATTTGCTTAAATATTATATTCTTGATTGTTTTTATAGTAAAAGAGCCTAAAGTGGAAGCAGCTGATCTTGATGACTGGGAGGCGATGGTCAGCGACGAGGATAAAGGTAGAGCAATAGCAACATGTCAGTCAAATATTTGAATAGACAGTTTGAATACAAATCCACAGTGTCCCTTCCTTTTACAGAGATGAAAAAGGTACACATCGAGGTTAAAGAAACCACAACAGGCACTCAGAAACCTGCTGAAGATCATGTGAACGGTAGCGAGGAAGATGATGATGATGATGAAGAGGAGGACGAAGATGACGAGGATGAGGAAGACGAGGATAGCGAGGAGGAGGAGAAAGAGACCACCATTAAGACCGCACCAATCAAGGCTGCACCAATCAAGGCTGCAAAAGAGGCGAGCTCAGGGTCAAGCAGCGAAAGTGATTCGGATGACGATCGGAGTAAAGAAGAAAGACTGTACGATAAGGCCAAGCGGCGCATAGAGGTGTGGTAACCTCATACAAGCATTTATATTTTTCCTGTTTCTCCCACAATATTATAAAATACTGTTCGGTTTATGTCCAGAAACGAAGACAAGAGAATCTGAAGAATACTAACCTGGAGAAGCTCAGAGCTCCTGTAGTTTGTGTACTGGGCCATGTAGACACTGGAAAAACGAAAATCTTGGATAAGGTGCGCCTGGAACGAAAAATGTCGGAAGTGCATTTCAAGAAACAATTTAGTGTTTGTGGTTAATGCTTTTCTGCTATATCCATCAGCTGAGACACACTCACGTCCAGGATGGTGAGGCCGGCGGGATCACACAGCAGATCGGAGCTACAAACGTTCCTCTAGAAACAATTTTGGAACAAACCAAGATGGTGAAAAATGTAAGTGTGACACGCTCTCATTTTCTCATTTTACACTTCCATGTTTTTATGACCACATGTGTTTCGGTAGTTTGACAAAGACAGCGTGAAGGTTCCTGGGATGCTTATCATCGACACTCCGGGACACGAGTCCTTCAGGTACAAACCGAACTTACTCATGCATGCATTCTGAACTTTCAGCATATCATACTGGGTTTTTAACGTATGATGTTGTCTTTCACATCAGTAACCTGAGGAACAGAGGAAGTTCTCTTTGTGACATCGCCATCCTGGTGGTGGACATCATGCATGGTCTAGAGCCACAGACGTTGGAGTCCATCAACCTGCTGAAGGAGAAGAAATGTCCTTTTATTGTAGCGTTAAACAAGGTATGTTTGTTCAGCATTTAGAATATGATTTTTGATCTTGGCACAAAGATTTGGCATTGTCTACATCAGCACATATTCTAGCAGTGATGTGTTTCTCTCTCAGATCGATCGTCTGTATGACTGGAAGAAGGGTCCGGAAACAGACGTGGTGGCCACCCTGAAAAAACAAAAGAAGAACACCAAAGATGAGTTTGATGAGAGAGCCAAGGCCATCATCGTCGAGTTTGCACAGCAGGTCCGTAACCTTCACTTGTGGCTGTACTATAAAACAATAACCATTCTTTTCTTTTGCCAAAATGTGTACGTATATAAAAGTCAACATTAAATAAATTTCTACAACAAGAGAAGTAGCGGATATTGATACCTTTTTAGAAAAGTAAATGCTAGAAGTCTTGTACTGGTAGTCAAATTATGTTAAAATGTACACTGTGTATATAAGGTAACTTTACGCGTGTCTCTTTAAATCCCCAGGGACTGAATGCTGCTCTGTTTTATGAGAATAAAGACCCACGCACGTTTGTGTCTCTGGTTCCCACCTCGGCACACACGGGTGATGGGATGGGGAACCTCATTTCCCTGCTGGTTGATCTCACTCAGACCATGCTGGTCCGCAGACTGGCCCACTGTGATGAACTCCGGGCCCAAGTCATGGAGGTAAGAGCTGAAGGGTCACAATTTGATGTCATCTAACCCAAAACCAATGTTATTGGATGCAGGTTGCCAACATATTTTTCTTTTGTGGTTCACTGAGATTGTTTATATCTTACTCACATATTAAATATAACCTCTGCTGTTTCTCAGGTGAAAGCTCTGCCTGGCATGGGCACAACGATAGACGTCATCCTGATCAATGGCTGTCTGCGGGAAGGGGATACTATCATCGTCCCTGGTGTGGATGGACCAATCGTTACGCAGATCAGAGGCTTGCTTCTCCCTCCCCCACTCAAAGAACTCAGAGTGAAGGTCTCATGCCCCATTTAATAAATTAATTTTGTGGCATTTGATGGTTAGTAAGACAAGAAAATTGTCTTACCACATGTATGTGGTTTTGATATAATGAATGACATTTTTTGCATTAAGTGTGAAAGCATTTTTAATAGTGATGCTTGTGTTACCATGACGTGTTACGCTTGTGTTACCATGACGGTGTTTTCTCTCCCTGTACAGAGTCAGTATGAGAAGCATAAGGAGGTGTCGACTGCTCAAGGAGTGAAGATTCTGGGTAAAGATCTGGAGAAGACGCTGGCAGGTCTGCCGCTACTCGTTGCCCATAAAGAAGATGAAATACCCGTGCTGAGGGTAACCACACGTCTTTACAAACTAATCACATCCCATCATCTGTTTGGCTTTGACAATCTTGCTTATTCATTTTTCTTGTGTAGGACGAGTTGATCCGCGAGCTGAAGCAGACTCTGAATGCCATAAAGCTGGAGGAGAAGGGTGTGTATGTGCAGGCTTCCACACTCGGTTCCCTGGAGGCTCTGCTTGAGTTCCTGCGTACATCCAAAGTGCCTGTAAGCATTTAACAATCTCACATAAACCCTCATTAGATCTTTTTTCTGAAAATGGACTAAGATATTTAAATGGTGTTTACCGTTACTTTTAGTATGCTGGAATCAACATTGGCCCTGTCCACAAGAAAGATGTCATGAAAGCCTCCACTATGTTGGAACACGATCCACAGTATGTGTATTCACTGATAAACCCCATATGACATCTTTAAATGGGTTCTTGTTCTAAGCGTAATCTTTTTCTTTGTGTAGGTACGCTGTGATCCTGGCATTCGATGTGAAAATAGAGAGAGATTCTCAGGAGTTGGCTGACAGTCTTGGTGTGCGCATTTTCAGCGCGGAGATCATCTATCATCTGTTTGACGCATTCACCAAGTACAGAGACGACTACAAGAAACAGAAGCAAGATGAATTCAAGTATGTAACGTTGTACACAGAGAACCAAAAAGTCGGTGACATAAAAGTTGGTCTAATTTAATTTTAAAAAGCAATGCAGATAACATTGTTTCATTCAGAAAAACTCTGAAACTTTTTTTAACTTCTTCTTGTGTTTATCTCTTTCAGGCACATAGCTGTATTCCCCTGTAAGTTGCGTATATTGCCACAGTTCATCTTTAACTCCAGAGACCCCATTGTCATGGGTGTCACTGTGGAGGCTGGAGTCCTAAGAACGGGCACTCCTTTGTGTGTGCCTAGTAAAGGGGTAAGTACACGTATTATTGCAGTTTTCTAAGATATTGCACTTCGATGTTGAATATTTCTTTTTAAATGTTTTTAAAATTTTTACATTTTATCTCAACAAATAATTCTTCCAAATATTCTTCTTTGTGTTCAGCTAAACTAAATATGTAAGCTTTGAAGAGTTAAGCATGAGTAGATGAAAGCAGAATTTTTATTCTTGGGTGAATTATCACCATCAAATTTTAAAAATTAATTAAAAATAGGTTTATATTGAACAATCATTTTGTCATTCTCTTATTGGAGTTTTGTCCCATTTCAGCCTTTTTTTCTATGTTTATTCCTCTTGTGCGAGTGACTTTATTATTGTTGACTATCAGACGTTATTGGATGCTTTTGCTGTGTTTTTCCTAGTCTGATAATGTCTCTCACTCTCTCAGTTTGTAGATATTGGAATAGTGACCAGCATTGAAATGAATCACAAGTCTGTCGACAGCGCTAAGAAAGGACAAGAGATCTGCGTGAAAATAGAGCCAATTCCTGGAGAATCGCCCAAGATGTACGGCCGACACTTTGAAGCTGTAGACATTCTCACGAGCAAGGTACCGTCATAAATAATTAAAATACTGCCTACATAAAATACTGCCTATTGGGTAGATGTTTCATCTACATTTATTAGGTGTACAGTTCTGTATAGTTTCTTTCTTATTTACAGATCACCCGTCAGTCAATAGATGCTCTGAAGAACTGGTTCAGAGATGAGATGCAGAAATCCGACTGGCAGTTGATCATGGAACTAAAGAAAACCTTTGAGATCATCTGATCGCAGCGGCGACAGCAAATGATATCAGATCTCCAGTGACCCACTCTACGCACACATACAAACACTAAACGTTGCACCATCTTAAAGATCACCCGCGTTCGCGAGTCATAAGTGTTTCTCATACTTTCAGACATTTCTACAGACACAACCTCGTGCAGTCCGAGGACTGGTTTCTTTGTGTGTGCTGGGGTGAAAACTCAACTCCGCCCCGCTTTTTTCCTCTCCAACTGAGGAGAGTGTTGGGGGAGATTAGAAGAAAAAAAGTGGAAAAAGTAGAAAAAAAGTGTTTTTCTGTGAGAAACTGATACTATTACCACTGTTTTAAACAGTGACAAATGATAGAAAATCCTAGATGACCTTTACAACTATTCCAAACGTGCCTGTTCTCTCTTATCAATTCAGTTTATTTCTTTTATTTCATGGATTCAAAGCACCCCCAACCACAGTTAAAACTGAATAAACTCAACCGCTGACTTAGGGGTCTTTGATTTTGTTGCGGTTTAAATCTGTGTATGAAGGCTGAGATTCCAGATTTTAGACATGAACAAAATATGACCTTTTCGGTATTTTCGTATGACCTTTCTGGATTTTTGAGTGCAGGTCTTAAACTGTCTTTTTTTAAGTAGACACCACCTTCTCAGCCCGACAAGATCTCTCTCCTGAGCCCTTCACCCAGTGTGCTTGAACTTGGATGAAACGCATTCCTTACTCATTTTGAATCTGAAATGTGAAAGAAATCGATAAATGAAAATCAATCAAAATAAAGAGATGGCCTATTTATAAATGCTGTTTTTGAAGGTTTTATTCTGATTTTGGTGATGGTGCAAAGAGGATTTTCAAAGCTGTAGGAAACTACATCACTCAAAAAAACGTTTTTGCATACTGGTATATTAAAGGGATAGTTTACCCAAAACTTAAAATTTGTTGTCGTGTACTCTCCTTTTTATCACCTTAAACACATAAGGATATTTGGAAAAATGCGTATAACTGAAAAGTTATAGGGCCCCACTGACTACAATGACAGGAAAAATTACTTCGTTTGTTGAAGGCAGAGTGAGATATTTTGAAGAATGTAGGACAGCAAAAACAACAATATCATTTTCAATGTTCAATGGCATCCAAGAACTGTTTTGGTTACCAACTTTTATCCAAATATTGTGTTCCGCCAAAACAATTAATGCCGGTTTGAAACGACTAGATAGTGAATGAGGACGGGGTCACAGAAGTGACAGAAATGCTTTCTTTCTTCTGGTTGCTTTAAGTTCAGCCAACAGGCCAATGGATAAAGCAATTCTTAATTTTCTTAAAGCGCATGTCATAAATTAGTTTGGGATGACTACAACAAAAGATTATCCAAAAATGAGAATGTTCTTATAACTCACTCACCCTCGTTCCAACAGATCCTTATGCGTTATGGATGTCAGATGAAAATGCTCTTAGAGTGATATTGTATATAGGGTTATATTATACAAAACCCTTGTTGGTAGTGTTTGAACATCAGAACAATTTCAGTCTTTTTAAAAAAAAAAAAAAAGCTCAATAAACCTGCATTACGCATAAGACAAAAAATGGATACAAATTATGGGACACAACAAACTTCTTAAGATTATGTAAATGAAAACGTACAATCCAAAATCAACAATATCCAACACATGCACAACTCTCAACAGATCATAAAATAATTACTATATTTTTATGTGCCTGTCGATGCAAACGTATAAATGTTGATGAGAAGATGTAGAGTTGTGGATGTGACCTTGACAACTTAAATTAAAATAATTCTCTTAAGATTTAAAGCTAGGCCTCACATGGGTAAAAGCCAAACGTGGACATCTGTGCTATAAGTATATTAAAATCCTTTGGTAAAAACTCAATATTTTCATGGTTAGGTTGACATTTCCACAGAATTGCTTTATTATGTCAGCTGTTTGATGAGTAATGAAATGCAATGTGCATGTAACCCCAATAGGAGGTGCAAAATACATTTTCTTATTCTCAAAACATTCACATCATATTTCATTTTTTATATCACATAATTTTTTTCTCTGGTTCAAAACTCAGTTCAGATGCATGCCAACAGCATTAGTATGTTTGCATTGTTATGAACCACAGTTCTTTTCTACATGCATGAAATTGTCATGGTTTGTTTTGCTTGCACAGGGCTCAGATGTGACATCCTGCCCCCCTTTAAAGAAGTGGGATAGGAGGGATCACATCCCAGCTCCCTATATCCCAGACTGTGATCATCTCACACATGTCATTCTTTCCTTATGGATGATCCGAGTGTGCTGTGCCATGAATTCATCCGAGCAGACAATCACGTGGTTAATAACTCTGGGAGTCCTGGAATCTCCTAAAAAGACATTATCTGATCCTGAGGGATTTTTACTCTCTTCTCTCAGGGATGGAGTGGTTCTGTGTAAGCTGCTGGAGAGACTTAGGCCTGGTTCAGCTCATATGGTGAGACTTTTATTTCAGTGCTATTGTGGGTCAATTGGGTTATTTTGTTATATGTTCGATATTGTGTTGAATTTGAGTTTTTTTATGTTGACATTAATTATTAAATATTTTTTTTAAAGAAACAGTTTCATTTTCCAACATTGAAAAATTAAAATATATTAAAAGTATTGCATTAAAGTGTATGTTTTATTAATAATGTTCGTAATGCGACAGTTTTATATTTTATGATTGCTGTTGTGAGCTACCTTAGTCATATTTATGGGTAAATATATTATAATTATAGTGAATATATATTAATTATATTAAATTATTACCATTTTATAGCTTATCATTGGAAATGTAAGCATACACCCATTATTTTGTGTGCTTTATTATTTTTATACGCCATCATTTTTTAGAGTGAATATATAGTAAATTATTAATAAAAACAATGAATACAAAAAAAATTATTATTAAAAATTAATTAATTAATTAAAATAAAAAAAATCATAAATAGCTTTGCGTGTCACGTGGTTCTATCACACACAGCATTTGCATAACCACAGGCTATACACGAATTATTAATACTCATAATAAATAATCTATCATTTTTTTATATATTATATATTATAAGTTTCGTTGCTAAGCAGTGTTACGTCATTTAATTTCAAATGCATAATTGAGATATTTTCACTTTGCTGTGACAGGTCAGGTAATGTTTGCCTGCAGGGCATTAGGTGTGTGTTCATATTCACACAGCGATGCGCAGACCGAGCAGTGTGTGACATCGAAATATCGCGAGGATATGTCGCAAAGCACATCTGATCAGCAGCTCTCGCGATACTATGTATCGTCCACTCATAGATCTGCGCAGAACTGCGTGAAGTCGAACGTACCGACGTCACTTCCGTTATTCCTCCGCCAACTTCCCCATGAAGAATAAGTGTCTCTCTCAGGGCGATGATCTGTGACGTAAACAAACGCGGATCATTCGTTTAATCTGTGACGAATCATCACGGATCGATAATCGATTCATCTGCTCGTCTTATTCGCAGGTTTATCGGGATCCGAGGAGAGAAAGTGAATGTTTGAGTAATATAAGGGAGTTTGTGAAAGGTTGTGCATTATATCACGTTGAGGTGAGTGCTGCATTACATTCTGTTATCAATTCTGCTATAATCATCAATTATCTTTATTTATTTATTATATTTTTTTCTATTTTGTGTGATTGGGATCAAACTGGGTTTTGTTTACTGAACCAATACACAAACCTCTCATAATTGGCTTTATTTCTTATTTTTTGTGCTTAATTTGTGTTTAGATTTGTTTATTTTCTTTAAATGTGTATTTATATATTTTCTGCATGTTTCATACAGTAAGTGATCTTGAAATACCTTTTTACTGCACCGCTTTGTTTACCTTTTGTCCACAGTTTTCCTCTGTTTGTTGTTCCAGAACAAACACTTTCTCTGTTTGTTTGTGTGTTAACTGTTTATTCACAAGCACACACACATGTCAAGTTACACGCTTTGATGGAAATTGTAGAATTTACATTTACATTTATTCATTTGTAAGACGCTTTTATCCAAAGCTTCTTACAGTACTACAGCTGTCAATCATCACTGTAGAGTAAACAGGGGTAAGATGTCTTCAAGAACACTTCAGTTATTGTCTGCTGACACTGGGATTCCTCAGAAACTAATTTCACCAACACAAGGATCTTAAATATAAGGAATAGACCAAAGTTGAATATTCAATTTTTTTATGTCTAAATAACATTCACAACTTTGGCATAGTGGATTGCTTACAGTGCCAAAAACTCATCATGAGAGAAAAAAAAACTTTTACATTTATGTATTTGAATTTACATTTACATTTATTCATTTGGCAGACGCTTTTATCCAAAGCTTCTTACAGTATTATACATCTGTCAATCATCACAGCAGAGTAAACAGGGGTAAGATGTCTTCAAGGACACTTCAGTTATTGTCTGCTGACACTGGGATTCAAACCCACAACCTTCTGCACACAAGTCCAACTCTCTCACCACCAGACCACAACTATATATTAAACTTGACAAGAACATGTTTTGCTGTATAGATCCTTTGTAGAAGTTAAATGTCACTTCCTAATTTTGTGTGCGATCAAGAACTGATTGGGGATTAACCAAACATTTTTCTAAATAATATCACTCGTACGAATGATATATGATAAAGACACAACGTTTGTTTAAAATAAGAATCTGATTTGTCTGTTATGACCCTGAGAAACTAATTTCACCAACACAAGGATCTTAAATATAAGGAATAGACCAAAATTGAAAATTCTATTTTTTATATCTAAATAACATTCACAACTTTGTCATAGTGCTTTACTTAAAGTGCCAAAAACTCATCATGAGAGAAAAGAAATCCGTTTGAATTTACATTTATTCATTTGGCAGACGCTTTTATCCAAAGCTTCTTACAGTACTACAGCTGTCAATCATCACTGTAGAGTAAACAGGGGTAAGATGTCTTCAAGGACACTTCAGTTATTGTCTGCTGACACTGGGATTCAAACCCACAACCTTCTGCACACAAGTCCAACTCTCTCACCACCAGACTCCGACTGACCCCATTGTGTGCATGACTCAGTTTTACATGTTTGTAAATACGACAGTCTGTAAACTCGATCCGGGGATTTTGAAGTGAGATTGAATCAGATCCATGATCACCCACGCAGATTTTTTTCTTGTTGTGAATATGAAAGCACTTGGATTCAGACCAGCCATGCCCATATTGTTTCTGTTGAAATTGCTTTTGCTTTTTACTGTAGTTCTTTAAAATCTCTATGGTATAAGACATAGTAAGCACATATTTACCGCTGTCCCTCATTAGAGCAACATTAGTTTAATCATGACAGCCAAAACTGGTGATATGATTGGTTGTCCACTATAGTTAACTGTACTAAATCATTCCATAGAAAATAAATTAATATCTACATTGAGAATTAATGCGGTTTCTTGAAAAAATGTCAATCTATTGCACAGTTGGCACTACACAATCATAAATGATTCACATTGTTGTGCTCTGAACTGTCACATGATTCATGATAAAGAATATATAATGAATGAAGTGTATTTCTTTTTAACACCCTTAAAAGAGAACCACCATGGGTGTATTCCAATAAAAACTTAGTAGTCTTTAGCTGATTGTTTTCCATTTGTATTTCTGTAATTTTACTACAAATACCACGTTGAAAACTATGGTTAGTGTGGTCAGTATAAATATGTGGTTGCCAGTAAAACTGCGGTTCAATGTGTAGTTCAAGTAGTTCAAACACAATTTCATTCTCAAACCTGTATTTAGACATTTGGATGTCAGGTTTGAGTGTTGTTTTCCTCACTTCTGTGCTTGTTAATAGTGTTTGGCAGGCTGATGGTGCAGCCGAGGCATTTTTTGCCCGCAGCGGGTGTGTGCTATGCGTGTTGTCGCGTGAAACAGTTACAGCTCTGTGTGTGTGTGTTGTGTGTGTTTAGTTGTGTGTTTCAGGAGTGGCTGAATCTTTGGTTCTTCAAGCCAGCTGTGAGAGGTTGAGACAAGTCCTCTTTTGTGGTGAATTGAGTTGTGTGTTTGAATGGGCAGAAGCAGGCAGCTCATTAATGGGGCTTTCGGGTTTGGCACAGGGCAGAATGGAGGCAAACACTCCGAACTAAATGCTTCTGCAGGAGAGAGAGAGAGAGAGAGAGAGAGAGAGGGAGAGGGAGAGGGAGAGAGAGAGAGGGAGAGGGAGAGAGGGAGAGGGAGAGAGGGAGAGGGAGAGAGGGAGAGGGAGAGGGAGAGGGAGAGGGAGAGGGAGAGGGAGAGGGAGAGAGAGAGAGAGAGAGAGAGAGAGAGAGAGAGAGAGAGAGAGAGACTCACTGCAGTGATGGAAGATGATGTAATGTGGTTTTGTTTGTGGAAAAGCGATAAGAAAAGGTTTGTGTTTGGTGTATTTTTGTTCAAAGTAGCAAAAATTTTTAGATGTAGTCTTTAATTAAGTGTTTTACAAATTGACATTGCTAGTCACTCTTAAATTCAATTTCTGATTTCGTTAATTTTTTTACTGTTTGATCTGGAAAATATTTTCATTTTCTTGTTTATCTTGACTTATCCGGAGACTAAAATTCATAAGTCATTCATGGTTTTATAGTGTTTCAGTGTACCACATTATGCTTTGTTTTCATTTTAATTAACAAACATTGACTTAACCAATGGCATGAAAGTTGGAAACTCATTATTTTGCCATTCCTTTTGTAACCAGTTTGCTTTTCTTTATTAGTATTTTAAGAGTTTTTTATTGTCTGGTTCAATTTTAAGCTTATCTAACCACTAAGAAAAGCTATTATATTTGTCTTAAACAAGCTGTCTACATTGTACGTATGAATTATAGGAATTCCTTAAATTGTAATAAATAATATAATGCAAATATGCGGATCCTACTCTGTGCACGTTAAAATAAAGGCAGTCAATTTGATTTGATATCATATCGGGTTTTGGGCCAGCTAGTTTTGTTTTGAAAGACATGATAGAGCTGGGTTTAAGCATCCAGATGGTCCACAGTCCAGCAGGTTGCTTGAAAGCCAAAAACACACACACACACACACACACACACACACACACACACACACACACACACACACACACACACACACACACACACACACACACACACACACACACACACACACACACACACACACACACACACACACACACACACACACACACACACACACACACACACACACACTTTACTAGCTTTACAGAATTACATTACCATATTTTATGAGTCATGCAGAAACATTCATGAAGATCCTTAATAAGACATGTCCCATACGTGCATTTATTTTTGTTGGTCTATAGCTTAAGTAACTTTTAAGGTGGTCAGCATCAATAAAAAAAATCTTGATCTGGCCAAGCGGATGTGCAACATATTTACCTTTACACACTTAGCAGACCCATTCATACATGCAACTTTAAAACAAGATATGTATACCAGATCTCACATGATGAATGTATTTTTATGGGACCACCTGGTTTCAAGTTACTCATAAAATATTGGCAAATAAATAAGGGCCGTTACTGCTCTCCAAGACCTGTAAGTCAAGACTATTGATTAGATGTCTTATCTAATGTATCCCTATTTAACCTTCTCATTGATCTTTTAGATACACCGGCTGTTTGTGTGGAGAGTGTTATGCACCTCTAAGACAGACGAACACAAAACCAATAATACGTCATGATATTTTTAATCTTTATCATCTTGCTGAATGTTAAAGATTTGTATCTGGCCATTAGACAACTGATCTTAAATCTTTGCCTTGTGTATTTTATATTTTGTCTATAGTGTTGTGTTATCATGGTGGCGTGTTAAACTTTGGCAAATTTCTCTCTGCAGGTATTTGAAGCCAGCGACCTGCTGCAGGGCCATAACTTCACAAATGTCTTGAACTGTTTAGTGGCACTGAACAAAGCAACTTCAGGTTTGTTAAAGCTAGATCCTCGTATATTATCTGCATTCCTGACAGTCGTGTAACAATGTTGTGTGGTTGTAGATTGCAGCGGTGTCATAAATCCTGTGCGTCCACGTCACTCGTCTTCTCTGCGGATCAAGTCCTTCGACTCTCTGAACGCACCGTCCAACCACAGCAGATCCTCCAGATTCCAGTACAACCAGTACCGCAGTCTGGTGAGCATCACACAACAGCAAGTGTCTAAATGTGGGTCATGTGATTTAAACATGCTGACCATGAACCGGGCCACCCTTATGTGTATAGTGGTTAATCATTTATTCACTTTTTTATTCTTTATTTTTATTTCTTTCAACTACTAGTGAGTATTACTTAAAACAGACGAGAAAGCGAAGAATTAAATAGTGGGGATGATAAATGAATTTTCTCTTTTCAGGACATGTCTGACAACAGTGGCGCTCAGGTGCTTGTGAAAGCTCGCTTCAACTTCCAGCAGACCAATGAGGATGAGTTGTCCTTCAATAAGGGTGACATCATCCAGGTAACGCGGCAGGAGGACGGCGGCTGGTGGGAGGGCTCTACCAATGGCAAAAGTGGATGGTTTCCTAGCAACTATGTCAAAGAGATCAAAGGCTCCGGTTAGTGTTGTCCGCTTACAAGCCTTTTCAAAGCCTTTGTTGCAAAATGTATGGAGCCAGACGTAGGAGAAAGCAGAGTCATTTAGACTCCTGCAAGACCAGACAAGCAAAATGACCTAGATAGTTTGTTTTTTACGCTAGTAAAAGAACACGTAGACCTGCTAGACTAGAGAAACTTATCAATCATCATTTCCTATCTCTTTTTTTATGCTTTAAACGCTTAAAACATTTTTGTGATTTTGAAGTTTTTTATGCGTTTAAAGCGATGTGCGTTTGGCATGAGAAATGTGCACTGGCTGGACTACTGGACCCATTAGAAGCGTGGTTAAATGAGGACTTACAGGCTTAGAGAAACTGTGCCAGAAGAGGAGTGAATGGCTGCATTTGGAAAGACCCCAAACATTAAGATTATATGACCATCGCAGATTCACAAGAAAAACACAACGTTCAATAGATATAAAATAGACAAAACGTTATAAAAAAATAGCCTTTCAATATCAAAGCGCACGTTTGGAACATAATGCTATTGTGAAACATTTAATATTTCACCATACAGCGCATTTTTTATATAGAACAATACAAGAATATTCACTGTATTAATGATCTGTATGCACAGAGGCTTTGCTTTGATCGGAGCAACCCAATTCTTACAAAGCCTTATCTCAACGAATGCATATTGGACAAACAAAACAAACCTGCTGACCCTACTTTTTCTCTATTCCGAACTTGTATAGCAAATGTATAGACCGTAGGTGCCTTCATCCCAGCTTGAATGGAAATGCTAGAATGACATCACAGCCTGCACATCAGGCCAAGGAAGGAAACAGCAACTTTAAACAAAGACAGGAAGCACAAGAGCCAGAAGACACCACTTCCTGTTTCCTCTAAATAGGAGCACTAAGTGAAGCTCGAGTGGTCATAGTAAGATTGTATTGTATCGGTTTTATAAATGTAAACGGTCATGTTAAAATTCTTCTGTTGAAAACAAAAGAGGATAGTTTGAGAAATGTCCGAGCAGGTTTGTGTCCGTACAACATTTTTCTAAGTATCATCTTGTGTGTTATGCAGAAGAAGGTCCTATAGGACTAACACGAGGATTAATAAATGATGAACAAATTTGAATCTTTGGCCGAACTATTCTTGTAAGCGCTCCATAAATGTCCAAGCTCATCTTCTTTCAAATGTATTTCTCAACCGAAGTATAAAGTGTGTCATGTTTTCCTCTAAACCCAGATCCCCCTCCAGGTATCTTAATCAAATATTCCTCCCCCGACCGCTCACTGCAGGAGAGATGTACTTTAATATTCCGTCGAACAGAGAGAAAATGATTCCAGATGTTGGTGTAAAGTGACCTCCTTTTCTTTCGTCCTGATTTCTCTCTTAAACAGACAAACCGGTGTCTCCAAAATCCGGATCCTTGAAGGGTTCTCCCAAGGGGTTCGAGACCACCAGCTTTTGCAAAACATACTATAATGTGGTAAGAGTTGATCTGTAGTGATGCTTGGGTGGTGATGGTGTTTATCAATCCGAAGTGGTTATGTTGTGATATCTTTGGGGTGGAAGAGGGGCTTGCGGGAATTTTAGTTAGGCTAGACTTTAATAAACAGAATACACAGAGAAGAAAGTCTTTTTGCACATTTAAAGTATTATAATTCTGTATTTTAGTCATAGGACTCAATAGTGTGTTTGTCTCGTGAGCAAGTTGCAATGTAGGTCGTCCTTTCCATCCCAATGATTTCGGGACATCTGTGCCCGAGGCACCGCGCTGTCTGCGTGTCTGGGCCGGCTAAACTGCGGACTGTCGTACATAAGAATGTTTTGACCACTGACCTTACATCTCTAAAGTGTGATGTGGACTGTCCGAAGAGGCTGTGTGTGTGTTTGGGCTCAGATGATACCGCAGGGTCAGACAGAGTTCAGAAGATCTGCTTTAAATGTTAAAAATGTCAGCAGCTGTTGACCACGGTGCCACCATTTGTGTCATTGTCACTCGGGCCATCAGTTTACAGGCTTTACAGACTTTTCATACTTTGGGATTTTTACTTGGATAAACTCCCGATACCAAGCTCAGCTACTAAATGTCAATGTCTCATGCATTTTCTTAAAACGACCCATTGATAAAAGTTAAATAAAATTATTTCGCTAAATTTTTATATTTTAGGATGAATAAAAACGGAAATTGATTAAAATAGAATTACTTATAATAGCCACTGATACTGATCAATAAACACTAACCAGAAGTTCACTTTTATTCCAGGAGTGTGCAGAATAAAATATTAGATAACACTTTTTTTCCAATAATTTGGCATTTCCATGTTTAATGTCTCTATAAATTCCTGAAATGCACAGGTACTTCAGAGTATCGTACAGTCGGAGACAGAATACTGTAAGGAGCTTCAGACTCTTCTTTCGACGTATTTGAGAGCGTTACAGCCCACGGACAGGTAGAAAAATATTTAAATATTTTTAATACGTTTTAATACTGTCAAGCCTTTATCTTGAAATAAAAATTAGAAAAATATGATTTTGGGAAATATATGTTTGTGTTCACTACATATTAACTTCTGTTTGTAAAATTAATATATTTAGTTTGTATACAAAATATCAAATTGTATTTTTTTCATTTAAATATTGAAAATGATATTTAAGAATTTTTTATTTCTGTTTAAAATATGCATGTGTTTTTAGGAATTTATAAATACAATAATATGCACGGAACACAGACATATATTTTTTAAGCACACACTTTTATTCTGGATGCAATTCATCGTTTTGATGATCATATATTTTATTTTATAAATGTTAAATACACTGCAAAGTGTATGTGGAATGTTTTGCTTTATCAAAGTTGGTGCTTAATCTCAAATGTGTATATAAAAATGTTTATAATATTATAGATATTCAATAATATTGAATCTCTCTCTTTAGGTTCAGTGTGTCAGATATAAGTCATATAATGGGCAATCTAGAAGAGATCAGCACTTTTCAGCAAACACTTGTGCATTCACTGGAGGAGAGTGTCAAGTAAGAACTAAACGTGGTTTTTCATTCAGACCATAGGGACATCTAGTGTCAGCTAGCAGTAATTCAACCTGTTCACAAAAGGTTGCTTATTCTTTTGGATCTGTTTGGATTAAACTGTGTTTGCTTTATTTAGAGTTCCAGATAGCCAGCAGAGGATAGGAGGATTCTACCTGTCTCTCGTACCACAGCTCAAGAATCTGTACGTGGCCTACTGCTCCAACCATCCATCAGCCGTTAACGTCCTCACGCAACACAGGTGCGTGACATCAACAGCAAACAGCCTAACATCTGTACATACAAACATATGAACTTCACAGTGTGTGTTTACAGTGAGGAATTAGGAGAGTTTATGGAAAGTAAAGGTGCCGGCAGTCCTGGAATTCTCACCCTTACAACAGGCCTGAGCAGACCCTTCCTCCGGCTGGAGAAATACCCTACACTGCTTAAAGAAATGGAGCGACACATGGAGGTGACGTCACGAAAAATGCACTTTTGTAGGGCATACGAGGCAATTTTGTGACCACCACGTCTCTCATCTGTTCTTCACAGGAGCTGCACCCGGATTATCCAGACATTCAGAAGAGCATGGCAGTATTTAAAAACCTCTCGGTGAGTCTTCGTTCCATGTTTGAAATCTTAGATTCGTTTGTCACTGTGGTGTGAAATGATGATGTGGTTGTTCTCGTAACTTTAGTCCCAATGTCAGGAAGTGAGGAAGAGGAAGGAGCTCGAGCTTCAGATTCTTACAGAAAGTATTCGTGGATGGGAGGGGGAGAACATCAGGACCCTTGGTTCTGTTCTTTACATGTCTCAGGTGTTTATCCAGAACCACGGTGCTGAGGTAAGTGACCTTTTCATTTTTTTTTTTAAAGCTGAAAGATGTGTTCGCGAAATGTTCAAATGTGCATCTGCTCCTTTAGGAGAAGAACGAGCGATACCTCCTGCTTTTCCCTCATGTTCTCCTCATGCTGTCTGCAAGTCCTAGAATGAGTGGATTCATCTACCAGGCAAATCATTCTTATCGTAGTAGTTGTTTTAGATTCGTAAGGTTAATATTTTATTTGATGCACTTTTGTACAATACTGAAAGCTCATTGGCTATGAACTACACAGGGGAAGCTTCCACTAGCAGGAATGGCTGTTCATAAGATTGAGGACAGTGACAACACGAAACACGCTTTTGAAGTATCAGGTAAGTTCTCATTTCACATGTTAAATGCAAGTTTATATTATTAGTTTAATATGCAAGCTGAAGTGATGATAATACTCCTGTTTAGGACATTTGATTGAGCGTATACAGGTGATCTGTAACAACCCGCAAGATCTTCAGGACTGGCTGGACCAGCTACACCGTCAGACCAAACACACCTCAGCAAGAAATAGCAGTATCAAACCATGCCATACAGTGAGAAATCACGATGTATAAATATAACGTTTGTCTGTAATTCAAAGTCTGTTACTGACGTGACCTTCTCCATCTTAAGCTCCCGTCCCACCCTATCACCCCGTCCAGACACTCAGAGAATCGGGGTGTAAGCGGATCTCCGGCCTACCACACTCTTCCTCATCTGTCTTCGTATGGAACCCCTCAGAGTGCTATGATGTGGGGGCCATTAGAACCCCCCAAAACCCAGAAGCCCTGGAGTCTGAGCTGTCTCAGACCAGCACCACCCCTCAAACCCTCAGCTGCTTTGTGCTACAAAGAGGTATAACATTTCATGTGATTTTTGATTTTCCTGAATAGACTTGCAATGAAATGCTTTAAAACGCAGGTGTCTGGTTATTTGCGGGGTTTAATATTAATATTTTTGTCTCATTTCTGCCCTCTTAGGATCTCAGTAAGAGCCCCAAAAGCATGAAGAAGCTTCTGCCCAAACGGAAACCTGAAAGAAAGCCGTCTGACGAAGAATTCGCTGTGAGAAAAAGTATGTCAGGCTTACATTTTATGCACAAAATGTTTAAAAATTGTACTGTTCAATTG
Organism: Triplophysa yarkandensis; assembly: GCA_033220385.1. Lineage (NCBI taxonomy): Eukaryota > Metazoa > Chordata > Actinopteri > Cypriniformes > Nemacheilidae > Triplophysa > Triplophysa yarkandensis. The sequence goes on from CM065654.1 coordinate 10,518,091, forward strand.
CTTTATCACTTTTTTCATTTCTCCCATCAGGTACTGCTGCTTTGGAGGAGGATGCTCTGATCCTCAAAGTGATTGAGGCATACTGCACAAGTGCTAAAACACGACAGACGCTAAATTCAAGTAAGTAAAACCTTGAGGTAACCTGAAGCTGTGTAGTTGTAACATGTTTTGTGTATGTTGTGTCTTTCGGTATTTTGTTTTGAAACTTCCACATTTGCATTCTCAAGGATTATCCAAAAGTTGCTCATCCAACCATTAAGATATAAGTTGATTCCAAGCAACGTTTAAATTAATCGGGCCCAACATAGAGTATTGGCAGGACCCTACTCTTAAGGCCAAAGAGCAAAGTATTGCAATTTTTAATGCAAACTAGCCTTGAAAGACCACAAAAACAGCTATTTATGTATCTTGGGAACACACTTCCTTTACAAATATAACATTTGTCTAGAGATTGTACTTTTCTGAACTGTCATGTCTAAATGTTTGTTGACTAAACTCTTGACCACTCTGAATGTCTTCTGCTTTTCTAACATGCATCTTTTTTCTCTCTCCCTTCTATCTTTCCATCTCTTTACTTTCATCCCTATTTCCTCTGGTTTATGTTGTCCCACTTTTATTATGTTTATTCCCCGTGTTGCTGCATTTTGTTGGGTTCATTGGGCGTTTTGCTCTTGGTTGGTCCGGTACCTGAATCCCTCCCCTTCCATTTGATTGGTTTCCTCCCCCATCCCTTGTTAGCATGGCAGGGCACTGATTTGATGCATAATCATGTACTGGCTGATGTTGACCAGTCGTGCTTGGATGCTGTGGGTTGCCGTGGAAGCGTATTTCCCTCCTCTGACCATTCAGAAGACTCGGACTATGACAGTATTTGGATAACTAACAGAATGGGTTCTATATCCCGTAAGAGGCGCTGCTCGAATAAACGCCATATCACATCATTTTATTCTCTCCGCATTGAATGGTTGTTAACCAGAAAGCTCAAGTTAAAAGATTATGTCATGACCACAAATTGGATTTATGTTCAATGAAGATGAAGCCTGTAAAAACTAATATGTTTTTTCTCAGTTGAGAAAAATAGATTTCCTTTTTTCCCCCTTAACCTAGAAAAATGTTTTTTGGATTAAAAGGGTCTGTCATTTATTCTTTCAATGTTAAACCTCTTGCAGGTTCAAGGAAGGAGTCAGGACCACATATGCTTTTTCCAGAGGAGGAAAAAATCATTGTGGAAGAGATGAAAAGCAACGGTCAAACTGTTATTGAAGAAAGGTGAGCGATTTAGAAAGCATTCAGTTCCTTACTGTTGTATTTATGTTCATTTAACTCATGTTCTTCTCAGGAGTCTGGTGGACACAGTTTATGCTTTAAGGGATGAGGTACAAGAACTTAAGCAGGTGAGAATACGTGCAACAAAAAATTTGTTTGTTTTGTGCCAAAAGTCTAAATCTGGTGCCGTGACCCGGATGCTCTTTTACATCAACAGGACAACAAAAGAATGAAGCGTAATCTCGAAGAAGAGCAGAAGGCGCGGAAAGAGCTGGAGAAGATTGTTAGGAAAGTATTGAAGAGTATGAACGATCCATCTTGGGATGAGACTAATTTGTGAGGCAGTCGTGTGATGTTGAGCTCATTCCTGTCTGACAGTAGAATTGTTTAATATGGAAACCACTTCTGATAATCTGAGTCCTGACCAAAAATCATTACATTCAGTCACAGTATTAATTCTTGTTTCATTCCCAAATGTTTCCTGACTCCTTTTGTCAGTGCCAAGGATCTTGACCCGTTTTCAAATGTGCTGAAACTTGACTCTGGGCCACATCCACCCCAGTAAGACACTTTTCGTGTCTATTGGATCAAGTTTGCCATCACTAACAGCACCGGTTCCTAGTGTGAAACTAGGAGTCTCAGGGACGATCCACACATACTGTACTTTCTGATATTACCAGGCCTGCGTTACTGCTGACTTTAGGAATTTTTAGCCAATATATTTAACACGTGATGACATTCATTATGATTTTCCAATGGAAAAATCTCGCAATACAATACTGGAGACAAATCTGAGGAAACTAGTCTTATTTTATAGATTGATTTTTTTTGTGTCACATTTCAGTTTGGTTTTACAAAAACTGTTTCGGTTGCTCTTTTGCACCTTGCAGCTTGTATCTTTTTTAGTGTTATGATGATTCTCTACACTGATGTTCTACCCTGCAGTCCACAGATTTTTTTATGTACAGAAATACTCATTTTATTGTATTATTTAATGCTCGGAAATGTGCCTTTGGAAAAAGAGATTTCCAGAATTTTGTCAGCATTTCTAGCTCTGTCAGCATTTCACAGAACCTTTGTAAAACTGTATGCAAGATTTTAAACTAACACTGAATCCTTGTCGAGAAAGCGACAGATGATATGAATATTCTATGTTGTCTAATTTATGTATTTAAATGAAATGTCTAATGCAGAATTACTGTATATTGTATAATTCTCTTCTGGATAATCTCAGTTACTCTCCAAAGCACTCTTTCTATCTTACTCTCTATTACCTGCTGATTGAATTAAATAAACACAAGTTCTTACTGCCTCTTTAAATGCTTTCAGTGTCGGTCTCATGTTCTTCTGGGACTCATTATTAATGTATATCGTTCTTGAATAAAATAAGCAGTGTAAGCTTCATTGTAACTGTTTTTTCCTGTCTTTGGTATTACTTTTGTACAACATACTGATGTTTTTCTTTTTTTTCTCTCGCTTAACTGCATTTAAAGCCTTGTGTTCAAGCATTGTGAGTTTAAAACATCAAGAAAATTTTGCCTCAAAAAGCACGCAAAAATGAACTTCCACTGTTTGTCTTTATTTGCTAATCAAAAATCGTATTCGTTTCCCTGTGACCCAGCACATTTTGTTGCACTTTCTTCGAAATAACTCATTTTGTGTTCAACAGAACGAATAAATTCTAAACGAATGTTTTCCGACTATGGCAGCCTATGGGGTCTTTTGGTTAGGAACATTCTTCAAAATATTCTCTGTTCATCGGAATCCACTATTAGATGAGAATTGTTTAATCTATGATTTGTTTTCCAAAATGTCATGTCATATATTAAAACTTGCATATTTAATCCACATTTTAACAGAATTATTGCTACTAAATTATTTTTTATGTCTTGTTAGTAATGATCTAATCCACTACTGTTCCTTTTACTGTGCAGGCCACTGAGCTATGACCGTGTGCGTCTGAATTTGTTTGGAGACTCTTCTGGCACTGTGCACTGCAGGTGTTGCAGACCTTGATGTATTTGTGTGTCTAACGTCGGCTTTCTCAACACTTCCACCTCATTATGAAAAACAATGACTTCCGCCCGTTCCAAAGCCTCTGTATCCTCAGGGACAGCAATGCATTGTGGGAGATTTAATCACTGGCTCAGGCTCCTGCAGGAGGTGGCGGCTCGTTCTTTTGTGGCTACTTTGACATTTGGAGAAAGACTGATGTTTGGGACACATTAACATAAGGACAAAGCCAAATGTACTGGAGGGTTCGATAAAGAGAGGCCGAAAATGTTAGCTGTCACTTAATTGGACGGCTCGGTGCTGTTGCAGAAGTTTGCATCGGGTTAACCGCGTCCATGCAGATACTTGCAGGATATTTCAAAAAAATCCTTCCAAACCTGTATGATATGAAGTAGATATTTTGAAGAATGGACATTTCTAGATTTCTTTGTAAATCATCCACTAGCCCTCTATCTGTTCCACTCTCACCACATGAGAGTTAAACCTGTATACTTTCGCCCTTACGGCCAAATCTGGTTCCTTTATGTCCGCTGACTGCCTCTCGTTGACTCACAATGGAAAGGATATAATTTTGCAGATGTTGGTGAAAAAGCTCAAATGTCAGGCTCTTTTCAGACTGCCAGACCAGCTTTAGCCCAGGGATGAATAATGGATCAGTCACCTTTGTCTAGGGCTGAATATTCTTACATAAATACAAAGACTCATAAACGGCATAATAGAGCATCTAATTCATCTCTTAGCGGGCAGATCAAACGCTCAGATAACTCCGATTTTCTCAGCGACCGGCAGGTAAATGAATATCACCTTTGTGAAGCTGTCTGTCTCTGCCGCAGACCTGTGATTTACTTCATATTGCTTTGTGTCGTGTCTATAAACACCTAGACAGAGGTTAAAGGCGACGGTGAGACCGGTACAGTGTAAAGTCTTGAGTTAGAGATGGGATTCAAGGTTTTTTTATGGTGCTGGTCACTGGAACAATGCTGTGAAGTTCAGTAACGGGCATCTGCACCCACAGATATCGGATGTTCTGATAAAAGATGTTTTTATACCATGTAGAAAAGTAAAAATCTTCTCTTAAATTCAGCATCATTAAAAGGAAAAAGATAACCTTTAGTAGTAAGTAAAACAAATCTTCATTTCCATTTCCATTTAGTCATTAAGCGGGCACATACGTCTGTATCAGCTAATGAAGGTAGGGGGGTGCAAGCGGCTATAGGGAGCCAGTGTAACTTGTTGATGAGAGATTGGACGTGTGCTCCTTTAGGTTCCTTGAAGACCACTCGTGCCACCGCATTCTGCATCATCTGCAGAGGTTTGGCAGTGGAGACCTGCAGTCCAGGGAGTAGACCATTGCAGTAGTCCAGCTTAGATAGAAAAGTAGTCCTGAACTAGATTTGTGCAGCATGCTTCAAGACAATGTCTTATCTTTCTGATGTTGTAAAGAAGAAATTTGCAGTACCTTGCGGTTCTCGCAAAATGATTCTTGAAAGCAACAAGGAGTTAAATTCTTGCAAGGTTCAGTTGTAGGTGTTGGTCCGCCATCCAGAGCGAGATTTCACTCAAGCATGCTGAGACATGTGCCGAAACCATCTGATCTTAAGTGGAACGCTTAGTGCAGCTGCGTGTCGTCCACAAAACAGTTATAGGAAAAGCCATGGATTCGAATGACGAATACCAATGATATCATGTAGGTCGAGAAGAGCAGCGGTCCAGGCACTGAGCCCTGAGGTACACCGGTGTTGAGATGTTGCGATTCAGTGACCTTACCGCTCCAAGACACCCTGAAGGACCAACCTGAGAGGTAAGACTGGAAGCACTGGAGTGCTGTGTCAGAGATTCCCATGGTCTTGAGTGTTGAAAGAAAAATGTGATGTCAAAAGCAGCTGAAAGATCCCGCAGGACGAGAACAGATGACTTAGAGGCTACCCTTGCCAGCCTAAGGTCTTTGACAACTTACAGCAAATCTTTTATTTGGATTTTCTTCTTAAAGTGAATGTAGTTGTGGTATGTGTTGTGTTCTTTCTTTTAGTTTCTTTCTTTCTTTCTTTCTTTCTTTCTTTCCTTTTTTCTTTCGAAAGCATAATTGCCTTGTTGTACATTATTGTAGGTCCTGCAGAGAGTAACTGTGAGTTTTTAACAGCTAAGATCATTACAGCTGTATAAATCAGTGCCTGTCAAATTGACCTGGTACAGTAGTACATCCAAACCCTTAAACACCTGTTCCTAGAGTCCCTCTGAATCCTCAGCAGTGATGATTTGTATTTGACACATGCTGGGAGCTGTAATACATCTTATCTCCACACTGCCATTCATGCCACGCTCTCGCAATACCCGTCTTGTCTTCCAAAATAACAGAATGCATAAATAAATCGTCGCAGCGAGGGCACATAGGATGTGCTGGTGCTCTCTTTCATTTGGTTATTGTGCAAAATAGCCGTGCAATATTTTTTTGGTCAATGGTTTACTCTAAAAGCTTTTTCCCCTGTCAGTATGAAAGGAAAGCAATAAAGGTCTTTCAATGGGCATGAATAAAACCAGGGAGAACAGAGAGAAGCCGCTGGGGGTTTGGCCGAAGGGCTTCTATTCTTTAGCTGGTAATCAAATTGAAGCTGAAATGAAATGGAGGTTTCTTATGAAAATAGCCTTTGTTGACTGGAAGGCTGGTAATTCATAAACAATACATAAGGCTTTTGTGAGGATAATAACATATTCATGCTCGCAGAGAAAGGGAAGGAAAGGAATGGGAGAGAGAGAGAGCGAGTGACAGAGAGAAGCAGTGAATAGGGCTACAGGGGTTTGGCTTACCAGTCTCAACTACTGCCATTGCAATAACTGATGTTCCTCATGTCACTGCTTTCTGTTTCTCTCTGTGGATCTGTCAGATAAACGCACGCTCTTTAACTATTACAGAAGTGCAAGGGCCTGGAGACAGCCGATGCATCAGATGAAGCTCACCTGTGGCACTGAATGCCGGGACAGAGGAGGACGAGCTCCAAATACCAAAACAATAAAGGATGACTTTTGGGTTTCCAGAAAACTTTTGGGTTGCCAGGTTGAGTCATGGATGGATGGGATTATGTTTACAAGAAGGGCATTCAAATCACATCAAAGTCCATCCTTCAGGAGCGATGGACGAGCAAACTAATGCTGTACCTCCTGACATGGTGAGTAGAAAGTGATTGTGGTCTTAAAGCAGTAACGATTTTTTTCTTTGCGGATTTTATTCCACGTTGGGTCTTTGATGTTCTGGTGACTTTTGTAGTGATGGTTCACCCATTGATGAAAATGTATGTCATTATGTATTCACTCTAGTGTCCTTTCAAACTTTCTTCAGCAGAGCAAAAAGAGATATTTTGAAGAATGTTGGTAACCGGCAACCATTCACTTTCATGCATGAATACAAAGTCCATGAAATGGGTGCCATACCATCATTCTTTAAAATATCTTCATGTATGTTTTGCAGAAGTCATACTGGTTTGAAAAGTCAAGAGAGCGAGTAAATGATGACATCACTTTAAGTTGCACGAAGAAAGTCAAGGTTAGTTTACCTGTCGCCTGTTTATTTTACGTGATGGATGATTGACAGCTTTTACGGATCTGATTCACAGTTTAATGGATTTAGGTTCATTCCACGTAAATACATTTTGAGTTAGGTGGTTACTAGTATCTTCTTGTGTACAATGTGACCCATCTGTGAAAACCAAGCAAAAGTCATTTTTATAATGTAAGACTACGTCAAAGATAGAAATTATAATGAAATTAAAAGGTCAAATCAAACGTTGTGGTCACTTGCAAAATAATAAATCAGACTATATTCCGATGATCATAACCTGAATATTTAAGCGTTAGGTGTAATGCATATTGAACATTTAGAGAAGGTAGTTTTCAATTCGTTTTGGATACACTCATTATAAAAGATGCTGTTTTAACTTGGTCGGAAGGATGTTTGACTGGTTGGCTTTTCTGAACTTTCTCATGTCTTATATGTGTCATTCACGTCTTCAAGAAGAGTAAATCAGTGCATCTTCGCCAGACAGGCCTTTTATGAGAAAGATGGGGGGGGAAAGGGTTGAAGCTCTTTTTGCCTTATTGTTTCTTTAGGTGTTATAATGGGATTAGCGTTTTGTAAGAAAGTTGCCCGAGGAAAACAGAAACAGAGCGATGCGGTGAAGGCGGAGTGGAGAATGAAACAAACTGGGATGAGAGTGTAAAGCGGATTAGAGATAATCCACTGGAAGAAAAAGACTGGAAGTGTGAGTGAGTGGGCGAGAGAGACAGAGAGAGATTTTTTTATACTTAAAATGATTTTACACAGTGTAACAATAACATCTTTAATTTTAACTATGTAATACCATGTAAAATATAAAAATTATAGTGAAGTTAAAGGTTCAAAGCACAATAGTTATGCTTGTTTCCTCTAAATTTAAGTTTCTAACTTAAGCCTGCTTTTTAAATGAAGGTTCACATAGGTTTTTATTTAATAAAATATATGACGTTTATTTATAAAATGCAAATCACGAATAAATGTAAATGAAAGCATTAAGGAAATGCTGAACACATTTTAAAATGCAGGGTATTATAAATGGATTTAAACAAGACGGCGGCGTGTTGTTTCAACCTATCGTTGTATTAATACGAATCATTTCTAGGTTCATTTAATCCAGGGTTGTTTATTCCTATTAGCCTATAAGTACATTATTATGAATATAAATATATATTTGAAGAATATAATGCTATAGTAATAAAATGAAAGCCCAGCAGATGGCAGTGTCCTCCATGATTTGACAGCTGCAGTCTAAATGTCATTTATTGTGTTGTGTTTTACAGAGTAATGATAAGCAAATTAAAAAGTATTGTGATGCTGATTTTTATAATAAAGGCAAACTTTGCCCCTTAGTATTTCTATTTTATAACACAATCACATATGAAGGAAACAAATCTAAATGAAATAAATTAAGAATAAAATTATAAGAGGAACATGTCACATAATAAATGTAATTTTTACACTGAAAGAAATTTGATTTGTATTTGTAAAAAGAGACTAATGTTCTCAGTTATTTCTCTTATTGTAGTTCAGTATAAGAACAGCAGATGGCGCCTTCGTTCTGTCAAATAAATTGGAGCACTAAAAGCCAAAGATAAATAGTTCATATTAGTATAACTAATATTAGACAGTCCTCATATAACAGACAAAAAATTTTGCTTTAATTGTTATAGATAAAGGAAACTATAAGCTAAATTATGATATAAATCAACTAAATCATGATGTATTTGTTTTAATTTATTTTGGGAATTTATCAATATTAAAGATATTCTGTACTAACTTAAAAGTTATGGAATGAGTTTGATGTCTGCTAAAGATCTAGAAAAATCTGTAGTGTAAGACCTTCGGCTTAACATCTCACAAAGATCTTCTTCACGTCCATTCTACATCTTACAGACATCTTCTAAAGGTCTCGGACATGTTATGCAGATAAATAATATTTAAATGCACAAATCCAATCTGCCACATGTATGTGTGCTATCAGAAAAGTTTGTCATCCTTGGACATCTTGAGCACTGAACCCGTAAATAAAATCAGAGCTTTAATAATAAATAATAACACTGCCGCATGCATTTGTTGTGACGCTGAATTGCCCAGAATTACCCGCCATCAGATGTCCTGCAGCTATACACTCAACGTACACTCGAGAGCTGTAAACAGATTATTGTAAACAAGTCTCCAACAGGTTCGATGCCGACACATTCACGCAGAACCAGACGGGTGTTTTATTATTGTGGGTGACACCCCATGCCGGGCACAAGGCGACCCAAGTTCATTTGTTTTCGGGCAGAATGTGGTTTAATAGCGCAGCACAGCGGGGTCAAACAACACAGTACTTCCAGCACAATTGTTCCACGACGGATCTATGGATTCCTCCACAATTAGGCCGTCCATGTGGGATTTCCATGGTCTAGTCCCGCTATGGAGTGGTAAGAGCGGGCCTACTAAAGTTTAAGTGTGCCTCTGTGCTCTGAACAACACGTGGCAGGGACAATGGGAACTAAAGAAAGTTCTAAACTGTGACGCGGCCAACCACTGCGCCACTTAAAAGGTGTCGGAGAAATGGCCGTGACGCAGCACGCCGTGTACCGCTCCGCCGGTTGCCATGACAGCAGAATGCACGAGCTCTGCGTGCTTTTTAACCCCGGTTTAAAAGTGCCCCCCCCCTCACTGAGGTCCCGAAAAGACAGGTATCTAAATGACAAACGTTTAGTCCCCGTTATTCTTGTTTAATGTGCTGTTTCTGGGATTTAGAAAATGATTCATGTTCATGTTCTTTTGGAATTCTTTGATTGTGGTTCATCACTTTTTCAATAAAGAATCGCATCATATATATGTTTATATTTGACCAGACCTACTTCCTATTTTTTCAAGACACACAAAGCAAATTTCAAGTGGACGTTTAAAATGGAATAAAACAATTAAAACCATCTGTTGAATGAAATATAAAACAGGAAATTTAAAACAAAAATGTTTCCACCCTGTGCTCTGTATGTTTTTAAAAAACGATTCGTTCCATTCCTCAATTCTGATTGGTCAGCAGCTGTGTTTGACCTCTGCTATGACCGCTTCACTTAACGGTTCCGTGTATCACCTTAGCAACGAAACAGAGCTGTTAATAAAAGTTTGAATGAAATATTTACAAATTTATATATATTTTCACTGTTTATTGTGTGGCAACTGTTTTATAAAAGCAATAAGATACTGGAGGCCGGGCTGTATGGTGAATAAATTATTCTAGTACTTTATTGCTTAATTTAAGTATTAGTTAAACTAAATATTTAAATTCTTCCATCATTAAATAATCTTCAACTCTTCCCAAATCTGTACAGATTTCTTTTATTCTGATGAACACAGAGAAAATATTTGGATGCATGCTTGTAACCGAAAAGTTCTTTGACCCCCTTCGTAGGCAAAATTACTTTATTTACTTTGTAAATTTTGACCAAATGAGCTGTTTTCGAGAATGCAGGACAGCAAAATGTTTTATTACCATTGTAATTTTTCTTTTGGTAGTCAATGGGTCTAATGCGTCCGACCAAGTCACTTTCTCTCAAATATCTGTTCCACCAAACAAAGACATTTACTAGAGGATTTTTTTTCGAAGTGGTCTGTAAATTTGATCAATTTACATGTTTCAAGATCTTTGCACTGCTAACACAACACTATACTTACTTGTGCAATAGTATACCATATCAGTATACTTCATAATAATGTTTGCAATAATGTTTATTAATAAAGTTGTCGAGAATGAGGATTTTAAAGCAAATAGGCTCAAATAATTCAGTTATAGTATGTTGTCTTTGTGAACATTATGTATACAAAAATACATACGGTAAGCACACACACACACACACACACACACACACACACACACACACACACACACACACACACACACACACACACACACACACACACACACACACACACACACACACACACACACACACACACACACACACACACACACACACACACACACACACACACACACACACACACACACACACACACACACACACACACACACACACACACACACACACACACACACACACACACACACACACACACACACACACACACTTCAATCTTCATCTAATATTTTTATTTGAAAACTAATAATGTTCTTTAAAATCACCTCGTCTTAAAGCACATTTTCAAGAGAAAACGTTACATACATCTTCACGTGTTTCCCGTGACTCTGTGTTACTGAAGCAGGTGCTGTTAGCTTGGGTTATTTTCCTCTGAAGTGTGTTATTTAGCTGTCATAGACAGCGGGCAACGTGCCAGCAAACATGACAGAATAAGATCTGCTCCTACGGGACAGACAGTTAGATCGCCGGGAACAAATCTTACTCCCCGAGGAATGAGAAACTGGGTTTGAAAAAGAGGGTTTGATATCCATTAACTGTCGATCGTGACCCAGACGGCCAAAAAAAAAGATGATTCTATTTTGTCTCGTCTTTAAATTACAGCTCAATTGCTGTTGGATATTTCTTTCGAGATTAGAGACTTGCGAGAGAATGTTAACAGGTTGCGTTTCTGGTTTAATTTAAATAAGAAAGCTCGAGGCCTGATGCGCATTACCTGTCCCCGTCTCTCTTTGAAGAACGCGATGGGGCTATAAATTCATTGTCTACCCTGAAAGGCCTGATAACCTATTCACAAACAAGCACTAAAGATTTTGATAGGCTAATGGAAAATAGGTGGGCCACGCACTTCTTTGTAATTGGGTGTCATAAATCTGAAGAGGCCCTGGCAGCGATACAAAGCCACGTTATTTGGGTCTTTCTTCGACTCAGCCCGTACCCGTATATCTCGCCGCTCGCTCAATGGGCGATCTGAAGGCTGTGATATACATGTTACCAACAAGACACATGACTGGGGCTCGGTGACATCGATTGCCCCGCACAATACCTCCGTGTGCGGAAATGGGCGGCCTTGGTGCAATAATACCGTCTTCTTTCTTATCGAGATCTCTGGTGCACATGCCTCTGTCAGAGGACATTAACCTTGCCTCTTTCATCCTGACAGCGGTGATTAGCGCAGCGGTCTGATGCTGCCATTGATGTGGCCGCACAGGGCCAATGAGGTCTGAAGAGGGGATAGACTGAGCTGATTATCGGTGGGGCGGCGGACAATCTGCTGACTGGCGAAAGATGCCCAGCGATGGTGTTTCACAGTCAAACGAGGCGTTTTTTTAAGTGTAGAAGTCAATAAGACTGTTTGAAGAAATGGAAGGCGCCGCTGGGTGTGTGAAATGCTGTCACTGGGTGAGAAACACACTGTTGACGGTCTTTTGTCTTTGCGTGTTAAGGTGTTGTGAGATTTTTTCTGTAGAATGGTGACAACACTTTGACACACAATGCATTAAAGGTCGATTGATATTAGGCCTTGAAGTTGTGAATTAGGCTTAACACAAGGTTATTATTTGTAATATTTAGAATTCTGTGTTTGACTTTGTAATAGTTGATCATGTTTTTCACAAAAATGTTCAAACATTTTCTCCACAAAATGTGAATTGCATCAGACGCATGAGTGTTGCGGAAAGAACTATTCATTCAACGAAATCACATGAAAAACTTTTGAAAAATTTGGCTGAATTTGAAGGTTTCGATCTAGGGCTGGAATATTTCTCCCCGGGCATTTTTATTTTATTCATAGACATTTTATATGCTTTGCTGGACACTGCACTGTAAATTTGGTCATGGCACTAAATGTGAAAGAAATATAATATAGTGTTGAAATGTTCTGTAAGTAAAAATTAAGAAAATATGAGGAATTCAACTATTTCTACCAGGATTCTCCTTAAAATATTGGTGCATATTACAAATATGTATTTCTGTGCCACATTTACAACTATACTACATTTATTAAAGATGCAATGAAACTAAATTCTGAAAGTTTGTTGGTTATGTTAATTAATTACGTTAATAAATATTTAATAATAAATAATGAATCATCTTTGGAATATTGTCGACGTTTAATAATGTTAAACATCGCATTGATAATCAAACTGGTATTGTGTCTCTCATGTTCCAATTCCTGTTCTCTTTCGATAGGCCGAGGCCTGCATCATCATCCACTACTGATCATTGCTCTGTACATTGGTGTTTCACAAGTGTTTAAACTGTTTATGTGTTAATCAATTTGCCCTTTTTTACCAGTTATAGCAACTCGCCATTCAAATAATAGTAACTATTCGTTTTTCTACACTGTGCAAATTTTACCAACCTTTGGAATATTAAAACACTTCTGTGAGATCAGGCTGGACCATCAGGAGCCAATGTATCACAATTCTCTTTAGCTCATAGAAAGAATCTGAAAACTGTGCATAAAACCCCTTACATTTCAGCAGAATTGAAAAAGCTCCTCTTATTTGACATTCCATTCCCATTTCCCTATGTAGATGGTGAATCACTCCACATTTTATTTCCACACCTAATTCTGTAGCGTCAGTCTGTTGTTCAGGTAAGCCGTTCTCTTCCTCTTCAGTGATTTGTGGTTGTGATCAACAGCCCTCCTGACAAGTGGGTGACACTTGTTTCTAACCCTACCTGAAGAGAGATCGCTGGTAGTTTGTGTGGAGTTTGATAATTGCGGCTGTTTGTCAGAAGTGGTGATTCCAGCCGTAGAGTGACTCTTGCTGAGATAGTTTTCTGTTATTACAGAGAAGCTCCGGAGAGCGCTGAACCACTGAACCTGTTTATTTAACTTATATACAGCCTATATATTCTGTGGTCGTGTTGGCGAAGTTACGGTGTAGATTCTCTCCTAAAGAAACTCATTTCGCATCGACACATAAAGAAATGTTAATATTTCTGTAGCTCAACTGAAAGTGGGTTGCTGATGGTGAAGGTCGTGGCAAATTTATAAAAGTTAAAGGGAAAGCTCGCTGAAAATTGCAGGAGTAACAGACAAATTAAGATATTTTGAAGAATGTCGGTTTGCGGACGACAGTGGTTTCAATGCAAGTCAATGGGTGGTGCTATTGTTTGGTTACCAGCATTCTTCCAAATATCTCAGTGTGTGTTTTCAAAGCAAAAGCTATATGGCTTTTAAATGACATGATGTCAAAAAAAGTATAACCGGTTTCTTTTTTTGGGTGAAGTTTTACTCGACCTGTGCTCGCACACAGAGGGCGCCAAGTTTGATCACGTCACAACCGACATTCTTCTAATTCTCTTCTGATTAGTTTTAATAATAATTTTTTCCGTTTGTGTATGAACGTTAACAGTTGTAAAATTCACAATGCTTTTTTAAACATTGTGAAATATGCTTATGTGTGTGTGTTTGAATGTAGAAGCTTATTTCTCTTGTGAGGGCCTCTTATGGGGAAAAATGTCAGCTGTCTGTTCAACACCGTGCGCGTGGCACTTCATGAGCGTTTCGGTCCCTTGTTCAAACGCTTCGAGATACGAGACATAATTCCCATCACATCGGTTTATACAATAACACAGGAAATCACGTCGGCCGCATTGTCCGCATATCTCTACCTCCTCAGGTAAAGGCCGGCGTCCAATGGTTGCCATTTACTCGTGTTTGCTGTCGAAAAACAGCTCAGCACCCCCCGCCACCCCGTCCCTCCTCCTGTCGCCTCCTTCCCTTCAGCCCACCCAATTAAAAAGCGAAAGAGGGGAAAAAAGCGCATTGCTGCCTTGCAAGTATTACTTATCACATTAATTAAAAACCGGGTGGCACAATGGGAGCCCGCAGCTGCAGAGGAAAGCCGGGGAAATTAACAAACGTTTGATTTGTTGTGTTGTGGATGTGACATTTATTATACAGGTCAAGTAAAACAAAGAGCAAAGCCCAAATATGCTAATGGGGATCTGGCAACCTGGGGCAGTTGTACAAACACCGACGACCGGCTAAATCTTTCACGTTACGAACAGCGTCAGCGAGCGGGAGGCCGCGTTGTCATCCGATGATCCTGATAGAGATCGTCGACTTGGAACATTTGTGTCATGTTTTTGGCTGTAAATTACAAGGATGTAAAAAACTATTTCTGTAAAAAGTTCTCAATGATGGAAATTGGTCAAAAGGTGTGGGACCCCCGGAGAGGGTCAACGTTTTCTTTGACACGCACATTATGCAGATTTCACGGGGTGGCAAGCAACTGAATGATCCCTAATGGTACGGGCATTGATTTGTTTTGTGGGTGGTCCCGGGGAGGTGATGGTGAACAGGCACAAAAACTCAAGCACGCTGTTTGTGTGTGTAATGTATTTTAAAGCGTTATCTTTTTTCTCAGTGTTTCTCTCAGTTCTAGTGTTTGTAACAGCAGGTTCGGGGGGATCCGAGGTGAAATGCTCTCAGTAGTCATGCTAACTGATGATGATATGGTAAAAGATGGAGTGGTAATGAGTAAAAGGGCAGAAGATGACAGTGAGTGATGCAGTGTGTAATTGCGAGTCTATCAAGAGGCATCAAGACGGCGGGCTTGTGCCGGGGGAACCATTGAAACGCTGCCCATTTGCCTGAGGCTGCACTTTAACATGACCCCGGTGGCAAAAAAAGACAATTTAAAGACTTCAAGTGCAACCCTGGAAGCTGCACACCAATTAAGGTGTCCTGATGGATTCAGGGTAATGTGTCCACCTGTATTCTCTCTCTCTCTCTCTCTCTCTCTCTCTCTCTCTCTCTCTCTCTCACTCTCTCTCTCTCTCTCTCTCTCTCTCACTCTCTCTCTCTCTCTCTCTCTCTCTCTCTCACTCTCTCTCTCTCTCTCTCTCTCTCTCTCTCTCTCTCTCTCTCTCTCTCTCTCTCTCTCTCTCTTTTCTCTCTCTCTCTCTCTCTCTTTTCTCTCTCTCACTCTCTCTTTTCTCTCTCTCTCTCTCTCTCTTCTTTTCTCTCTCTCTCTCTCTCTTTTCTCTCTCTCTCTCTCTCTCTCTCTCTCTCTCTCTCTCTCTCTCTCTCTCTCTCTCTCTCTCTCTCTCTCTATCTCTATCTCTCTCTATCTCTCTCTTTTCTCTCTCTCTCTCACTCTCTCTCTCTCTCTCTCTCTCTCTCTCTCTCTCTCTCTCTCTCTCTCTCTCTCTCTCTCTCTCTCTCTCTCTCTTTTCTCTCTCTCTCTCTCTCTCTCTCATGCACTCTCTCTCTCTCTCTCATGCACTCTCTCTCTCTCTCTCTCTCTCTCTCTCTCTCTCTCTCTCAATCCAGTGGTCTTATTTTCTCAACTTCTTTGCCATTGTCAAATGGTACATTTATGAATTACATGTTTCTAACAGAACATGTAACCAACTCCATTTACTCGCCATTCTTTATTTACTCACTGCAGATTTATCAACATTTAAAGGTATGGTTCACCCAATATGAAAATGCTGTTAAGCATTACTCAATGTCTAGTTGTTCATGAACCTGAATACATTTTTGTTTTCGATAACCATAGGCCTTTTTGACCCTAAAGCCTATGAATGAAGGGGACATGAAAATCATTAAAAACTCTTTTTTTGTCATCATTCTTCAAAGTATCTCATTTTGTGTTCGACAGAACAAAAATGTATAAAGCACTATTTCTTACTATGGTTGCCAGTGAGGTCTAATTACATTTACAACCATTCCTCTAAATACATTTCTCTGTGTTCAACCAAAACAAAGACATGACAGATTTGGAATTTAAAGGTGAGTAAATAAACAGAACTGTTTTTGAGTAATTAGAAGATTTGAATGCAATGGAAGATTCATTACCGCTTTAGAAAGTTAAATTCTGAAAATATTTGGCCAGCATGTATGATAATAGATATCTCCTTCTGTGAATGTCAAGGATAAGAGCATATAAAATAAAAATCTCATCTTCCGTGATTTAATGGCTCTTGGTTCAGTTTTGATAAGGTAAAACCAATATATTTATCAGCTGGTGCTTAAAGGGATAGGATACTTTCTCATCATTACTCATGTTCTTGTGATTTCAAACCTGTATGACTGTATTTCTTCAGCAGAGCACAAAAGAAGATTTTTTGAAAAATGTCAAACAACGCACACCCTTATTGATAAACCACAGAGACTGAATTTTCATTTTTGATACAGAAACTCGAAAAAGTCAGTGCCTAACATTAATTTAAAGCGTTTAAGGACTCGCAGGCAAAACGATCTGAAATAAAAACTTTAGCTAATTTACTTTATAATTTATCATTATGAATCTACTCCGTAAAATCTTCAGTGATCCCTTATCCTAAAGATGTGTGTGAGCTTTGTGTGTGTCCTAAAACTGTTTCGTTAATGCGCTGTCAACAGCCATAGCCTCGGTTCCCAATGTTTTTTTTCTAACTGCAAATGATAAATGACTTGCGGTCGCCAGATTTTCATTAAAACCCCCGTGTGTCACATTTAACCTGCGTTCGCTGAAATCAATTATCCAGCTATCACTGGGGCTGCCGCTTCAGGGGAAGCAGGAGATCGGCATCCCTCCATCAGCGTTTCAATTAGGAGGTAAATAATCAGCATTTGAAGGCCTCTCTCCCTCCCTCCCTCTCTCTCTCTCTCTCTCTCTCTCTCTCTCTCTCTCTCTCCCTAGAGTCCTCTCTGTCTTTCTTGAGCACATTGGCAATAGGTTGATGTCTCAATATGATGTTAAACAGGCGTTGCAGCTGGGTTGAGATTTACTGATGCAGTTCTGGAATCAGGTTCAATGCTTCTCTTTTTAAGGGAAAGAAGTCTGATCTCGGATCAATGAGGGTCTCACCACCTGGTGATAATGTTTTGTTTGCTTTGTTTGTGTTTAGACACTGCCGAGCTCCCAGCAGCCCCTTGGGCACATGGCTGGCATGATGCCAGCGTAGAGGTGGGGTGTCTGGGAAAAACAGAAAGATGGATGATTAGACTAAAGGCAATACACTAAAGCGTCAATGATGTGTATTTTTATGTCAAAAATGCTTTTAATAAGCATCATTAATGTACAGGTATGTACATTGTAGAATGTACATGTAAAAGCAGCTAGAGACAGTGTTTCTCGTACAGAAGAAAACAGAAAGATTTTTGAATGAAGGAAGACATTTCTCAAAATATATTCTTTCGTGTTCCACTAAAGAAAGTCACGAGGGTGTTTAAATGACAGAATTTTTCAGCATCATTTTCTCAAAACATAATCCTTATTGATATATTTGATGGCATCCACGCCATGCTTGAACTTTTCCAGATTGATGTCATTTCACTGTTTTGTATTTGTGGTCTTCTTGGCTGGAACAGTGTCTCTGATTATCGCAAACAGAATGTTGGAAAATGCCAGCGGCACAGATACAAACACACAGAAACGATTTGACTTTGGCATTTAGTCAGAAGGGAACCCGTGATTACAGGGAGCTTCAATCATAGACACCCGTCTAGATTTCTGTTTTCACACACTGTGTTCTCAGACCCAGCACTTGTGTAAGTTCACACAATCCCGTTCTGTTGATGTTTGTATGGACCAGTCCACAAGTTCACACCTGATTTTGGATCTCTTTCAACTCTACGACAAATTACTTTTTCTGGGAACTAATACAACAGTGAGGATTGATCTCACACCCTTCGGCCTGTGATGTTTTAGAAGAGACACAGATCAAAGCTGATGAATGTCTCTTTCTTTCCTTCGGTCCTGTTTGTGACCTGTCCAGTTTCTGTGATTCTCTGTCTGCGGACGCTCTTCCCCCCTGAATTGCTTTGTTGTACTGTTCAGGTATGGATTCATTGCTATCCGAAAAGTTTTCCAAAAGTACTTCAGGAAGTTTTCATCTACTTGTTGTTCCTCTATGATCAAATGCATAGGTCTTGTGAAAAAGCAAAACTTTTACGTAATGATTAAATCTGGGGTTGAATTTGGATTATTATTCACCTCCCATGTGATTTCAAGCTTGTTTGACTTTCATTCTTCTGCAGAACATAACAGATATTTGGAAATATGTTGCAACAATCATTGGTGTGATTGTCTTCTATGGGCACAAATCCACTGAGACATTTCTCAAAATGTCTTCCTTTGTGTTCTACAGAAAATAGGCCATAAGGATGAATAAATTCGATTTATGAGGCAAGTTCATTTTTGTTATAGTTGCATTGTATCAGACACACTTAAACAACTTTGCATCACAAGTTCTCATGTTATGATTTCTCATGTGACCAAGAATATCAAGTTTGAGTGTTCACAAATTGTTAATGAGACCGCGTCAGAGCAGCGTTCTGCGACGTCCATCTGTTTGTTTAGCATTCACTGGAAGCTCATTTGGAGAGAGCTCTATTTGCCTTCGACACACACACCTGCCAGGGAACATGAGTTCAGCATCCAATTATCCAATGTAGAGAGAGAGAGAGAGAGAGAGAGAGAGAGAGAGAGAGAGAGAGAGAGAGAGAGAGAGAGAGAGAGAGAGAGAGAGAGAGAGAGAGAGAGAGAGAGAGAGAGAGAGAGAGAGAGAGAGAGAGAGAGACAGAGAGAGAGAGAGAGAGAGACAGAGAGAGAGAGACAGAGAGAGAGACCAGAGAGACCAGAGAGACCAGAGAGACCAGAGAGAGAGACAGAGAGAGAGACCAGAGAGAGAGACCAGAGACCAGAGAGAGAGAGAGAGAGAGAGAGAGAGAGAGAGAGAGACCAGAGAGACCAGAGAGAGAGAGAGAGACCAGAGAGAGAGAGAGAGAGAGAGAGAGAGACCAGAGAGACCAGAGAGAGAGAGAGAGAGAGAGAGAGAGAGAGAGAGAGAGAGAGAGAGAGAGAGAGATGGCGTGACTGCGCTTGCCTCTGTCAATATTTACTCATCGCTCTATTAATGCCCAGTCTTCTGGGAAACATTTCCTATTAAGTGATTTGAAACTCTGTTTGTATATCAGTCGTCTATATTACACAAGGCGTTACTCCACAGGTGATATTGAGACTACCACAGAAACACGATTGTTATGAAGTTTATCTTTAATAGCTTATAAAAAGTATACACAATTTCAACAAGGAATGAAAGATAATAGAACTGCTAACGTAAGTTCACTGAAAAGTGCATAAGTAAAACATTTCAGATGGCAACAATAGGAAATTCTTAAAATAATTAATTAATTAAAGAGTTTTAATTGAAAACTTTGTTCTTCTCATGGGCAAATGCAACACAATCTCATGTCAGTTCAAAAACTGATTACACGTTAATATTTAATTTTAATTATTTTGAATTCATTAAAAATGGTTGAGGAAAAAAGACTATTTACAAGCTTTCTCATTCTAACAAGCGCGACTTCTATCATTTGAATCCTTCATTTATTCATTGTATTTTGAGTAAAATATCACGATAATATCACCACTATTAATGCGTTCACCACAGGAATTTTGGAATAAAAATCTGATACCGTTACAGCTTTAATCTGTTCATATTTTAAGTCCGATCATCCCAATTAAATATTTTCTTATTTTTTTATTACAAATATATAAAAATATTCTATGTTGATTTCTCTTATATTTTCATGTTTGGAGATGCTTGTTACACACACTTACTTAAAATCAGATTAAAGATCTTAGATCACTTTTCATGTCAGGTAAATGCATCCTCATCCTTTTTTTTACAGCTTGGCAAATCTGAAAATGCATTGCGGCCTCTTGGTTAAACTTGACTCATTCGTGCTTTTCCATTCCTTTTCCATCCTTTAACTGCTGAAGTGTATGTCTGGAAGGATAAAACCTGTTTCACACACCCACATCATTAAAGTTCAGATGAAATTGAATTAAAAGGCGTCCCGCCATCTGTTTTTGATGGGCGCCGGGTCCAATGCAAAGTCACCCTTGTCATCCACAGCTGTTGCCGTATAGCCATGTCAAAAATCGTCCGCCTTTGTGTGACAACACGGTTAATTTATTACAGATTGATTCTGCTTCTCCAACCCCGTCAAAAACCCTGAGGAGGTAATTGAGGTTGAAAGCTCTCTATATTTCGCAGCTCCAGTGTACGATGTGGGTCTTTTGTGGTTCATTGTGTGTTTAAATTGATGAAGGACAGGCCTTGAGATATAGATTCTATAAGAATCATGTCAAAGGAGCGCCATATTGTGAGTTTGTGTCTTTGTTTGTCTCAGACAAGGCCGCATGTTAGCGAAACATAACCAACAACGCAGAGACTGTTGAAGGACAGATTTCAGGATTCTAATACCGCTCACGAGCTGACATTGTTCTTGGCAAACACTTTTCCAACATTTCTGAATGTTTAAATCGCAATTTGGCCGCACTCATAATTAAATCAAATCCTAATCCCTGCGTCCGAATTGGCGGTACTGGAGAGCTCAGGTGGTTTGTCGAATCAAAGTGACAAGATAATCTGGGTTTGTGTATGGATCTTTCGCATCTTTGAAATGGGGTGTGTGAAGCGTTCGCCGCCTTCTCTGTGAACGAAGCAGAGGGTTCTCCAACTTTACACGGCAAAAATGAACAATTAAACCTAATCCTTAATCCGGCCCGCATCGCCCAAGCCAAGTTTATTTTTACATGGCACCAGGGCCATTGCCAAGGAATTCTGGATTGCCGTTCAACCCCTGTGCTAAAACCCTGAAAATCCACAGATTGTTCCAGTCAACACAATTACAAATCCTACACCGGCGCCGGAGCTCGGCAGTTTCTGGTGGGATGATATGACGGGATGTAGACGCAAGCTTAAGGTATGAATTTAGCTATTCAGAACATTTAGGGATAGGAAATTGTCTACACATTTTGATGGCAATGGGAGTTGGCTGTTACACATTTTAGTACATTTTAGCACTGCGGATGGTTAGAGGACAGATATTAAATTATATTTTTATCTTGTACAGGTATGATTCCGTCGTGCTGATTCGAATTAACCATTATAAAAATAATTTTGAATAAACACGAGATCCGATTGGTTGCTCCACAAAAAGTGGTAGATGAAATTTCACATAATTTGTGCATCGGTTTCACATAATTTGTCTTGAAATTTGAAAAAAACCCGATGTACATGATGCTATTTAGAAATCCCAACAACCGCGTGTATTTTATTATGTTAACCAAAATGTTTATGGCTAACATATTGCATCCCAACAATTCAATACCAGCATTCACTCCTAAACTAAACTAGCGTTGGCAAGTTCAAGTTGATGATCAAAACAACATCAACCTGCTAAAAAATTTATAGAGCCAATGAAGGATCATGTATAGTCAAAACGTGTCATCATCGCCAATCATTAAAATTTAATTGAACCAGTTAATCAATCAGCCCGCATTCTTTCAGCCTGTAAGATGATACCAAAACACTCGCGTATGGAGTCATCCGACACCCGTTTCCACGTCAACCCCTCTCCATCCCGCCGCATACCGTTCTGGCTGAGCATCTCGCTAACTGTTTTTTAATCAACTGGTTTGCATACGGAGTCCCCACGGGTCAGTTCCTCTGAGAATACGGGGTCACGGGTTCATCTACAGCTAACTGGGTGGCCAGAATAGGAGGGCGGTTTACTTCATCGGCTAGCTTGAGTCCGCACAAAAGCATTAACATTTAGTGCAACTCTTTACAAGTTTAAAGCAACAATGAATTCTAGGCAACTATTTATATTCCTTTTATGGGTAGTGACTGGCATGAACAGTTTACGCTATTTGTTCGCAGGTTAACGGCCATAAACGCTGGTGAATTATCCATGGGGCCTCCAGGACGTCAGCAAACTGCGTGATGCACTGAATGAATTTGAATGGCGACGGATGATAGGGGCGTTCATGGGAAAATAACCCATCATACTGGGTATCACACACGTGCAACAAAATCCCACCGGGACGGCATGCCAGACCCGGTGGATAGAAACGCGCATTAAAACCCGCGACTTTCTCTCCTCTCTCGCTGGCTTGGGAAAATAAAGATGTTCATTAACTTGAGAGGATTAGCAAACCTTTGAATTATTTCTATGATAATTTGAAGCTGGGGGTGAGCAGATAACTGAAGGCTCACCTTATCTTCACCGACACCTTAAATGTAGATCTCTCAGGAATTTCGACCTATTTTAGTGTTAAACTTTTTATGTTTACATTTCCCCGTATTTGCATTTTAAGCAAATGATTCAATATTGTAATGTATTGTAATGGAAAAAGTCAAAGTCTTAAAATAGATTGCTTGATAAAGATTGTTGACTCATTCATGTAAACGGACATACTAGGATAACGTAGCTGTCATTTCATATTTTTCAATTTCATTTCTTTACTAAACAATATTGATTGTCACCCTTTGCGTTTATGTTCAAATCTAACCCTTAAAAGTGGTTGTCAACTATTTTTTTTAATAATAAATATTTTGATAATATTACATTTTTTTATATCAATAATATTTTCCCCTAAATTATTTTACTTCCACAAGGAGAAGGAATGCCAGGATCCATCCATTGAGATAAATAAAGCACTGAACAAAAAACAGAAGGAATGTATGTGAAACCCTTGAAAGTTTTTGTTCGCATTATTAAAGATGGCCTGCTAAAATATATATATATTTGAAATAAAAAGTCATAAAAAAAGATATTACAATTAATAAAAACGTACAATATTTGTATTTAGAAAATAAGTATTTGCATATTTACATTTGCATTTCTTCATTTGGCAGATGCTTTTATCCAAAGAGAATTACAGTATTATGCAGTGATCGATAATTAAAGCAGAGCAAACGGGGTAAGATGTCAATGTCTGCTGGTAGAGGGATTCAAACCCACCACTTTCTGCTTACAAGTCCAAGTCTCTGAACACCACTTCTGACCCCGGTAATGTATAAAGGATATACATATACTTTTAATACATATACTTACAAATATGGGCCATAGTAATTATATTTGTTATGATACATAGGCGGAGTTGGACATTTCAGTGTGTTTTACCTTCCTATGTTTTTTATTTCATGCCAATTTATATGCTGCAGTTTATTCCCTTGCTGAGGCTATTTGTCACGACTCATTCCTTCATGCTTTCCATTAGGTACTCTGATTGTCTTAGAACTATTCACCCCGCCAAATAAAAACCAACCTATACACTTTCTAACAATAACCAAACATACACCCCTCTTCTGCAAAAAACGGAACTTTCTAACTTTGTTTTGGCACTTTTGATTAAGGAGCTGCGGAGGAACACCTGTACATCTGCCGGCACAATGCCTCCCTCCTCCGGGAGATTGATTTTTCCCTTTTTTTTGCATTAAACCCCCGGCTTTTGTCTAAAGCAACAAGGCCTTTTGTTATGCTAACAACCTCGTGGAAGATTTCCAATTCAATTCCACCTGAGCGCTGGTCAGCTCCGTGCTTCTTTTGTACCGTCCCCAGGGCCCCTTCTTGTCTTCTAAACGGCAATTTAGCGATCACAGCGGATGGAGGAAAATCGACAGACGGAGGAGGTGGAAAATCTTTGTCATGATATTAGAGCGATCAAGTCTAATTCTGGTTTCCAGTATTAGTTTAGAGCCTTTAACATATACTCATCATATTAATATTCAAGGTTATTAAAATGCTTAACGAAGGAACGAATTCCAGGATATACAAGACACACGTGCATGCAACCAGGACACATTCATGTATCAATCATTTCATTGTGTTATATTTTTAAATCTTTAATTATTTTTCACTTTGTATTCTTTCAAGGAATCTTGAATTTGCTATACTAAAAAATTATTCTGCATTTTAGTACAAAATGGAACCTAATAATAATAATAATTTAGTAATACTTTGGTAAACATGGTCAAAGAGTTTCATATGAAAATATAAAACAAATAGTTTCTTTTTAGAATATCAGAATTATCTTTTGCAAGTTGGTAGCACTTTGGTTTAAATTTCACAATTTTAAAGACATAACACATGATAAACCTCTCTCATTCCAAAACTGTATGACTTTTGTTTATGCAGAACCCAAAAGAAGATATTTTGAAGAATGTTGCTAAACCAAATATACATTTTTCATAATATCTTTGGTGTCAAACAACTTTGGAATGACATTAGGGTGAAAAAATAATGACAGTATTTTGTGTTAACTATACCTAAAAGGGCAAGAAATTGTACCTTTTAAAAAACATGACGGATAGAAAGAAGGTCTTTTCCCTCTCTCTGTTCAGTCATAACTCTAAAGCTCAGCTTTTACAATCCACCTCACTTATCTCAACCACAAGAATTCTTTCCATTCGATCTGAGCGACAGGCGCAGCGCTAAGAGATGTGAAATTACACGTGGCAGAGACAGAGGTGAAGTATTTGGTATAACCAGAATGCACATGAAAGTAAAACGCTCGCATCCACGGCCGAACTCTCGCTTTAATGTGATACCAGTAATGGAAGCATTTGGAGATGAGCTGCATCTTCCACATCAAAGCTAATCGAGAAATGGAAGCCAATTGGCGTTCGGCCTTGACGGCGGCGCCCGAGCGAGAGAGATCCACACAAAAGCGGATGAGCTCACTTCCTAAGAGGATAGATGCAAGAGATGAGACCTGACAAGATCCCGAGGAAAGAGGCTTCTTCTTTAAGAACGCATACGCTGCGATGCTCGGCCAGGGCACAACATATCTAATGTTATTGCGTTAGTCAGCGCCAAAATCGGCCCAAAATATCCCTTTTCGATCCTCCCTCCCTCCATCCCGTTCCCTCTTATTCTTTCACAGCATCACAAACTGACATGTAAATGGACTGTCATTAAATCCTATTAGTTTGGCCTTTCATAGTACGGCAAGCCAAGTCCTTTATTAAGTACTTTGCGTGACTCTTGTTTATATCCAGATTAGAGGAGAAAGTGAGATAAACAGACAGTATCGGAGGTAAACACGTCCTCTTGGATTCAACATTGTCTGGGGATTTGGGCATCTGTGGGTTTTCCGGGGGAGAAACGCCACTGGCTTGTTTTTCGTGAATGTCATCCGATTCAATTAGAAGAAGGTTAGACGATTCAATTACACTGAAAATCTCTAAGAGGTTTTTCGGGAATATTTTTACCCGGGGCTTAAAAATAGCAACTCTGAAACAGCATACACCCCCATTTCGGATTCATGGTTACATAAAAAAAAAAAAAAAAGAATTCTTGTTCACAGATGACCTCACAATAGAACTCTATGGTGTAAATCTTTGTACAATCTGTGAAATGTAAGTTTATGGATCGAGAGAGAAAGAACTGGTCTTGTCCTCTTTCTGTCTCGCTCTTCATCCTCCTCTTCATCCAACTGTCAGCTGTGATTCCACTCATTCTCATTAAATAAATTACGGCCACTCAATTGAATTATGATCAAAGACTCTACAGAAACTCGATTAGCATTGTTTTGATCCCCAGCAATCAATTGAGAGACGTCTCTCCACCCGCCTCATCAGCCAAATTACAGCCAAATTAAAGAATGAAGAGAGTTTTACTCTGTGAAATGTTGAGTTGATGAGATTTTGAGAATACGTGCTTTTACTTCAATGTTCAGATTTATATTCAATTTGATTGACACTTTGCACTATATAAATCAACACATGTTTACTGCATTACTTTGGAAAATTTTATGGATTTGTTTAGCAGGTCTTACTGAGCTTATGAGATTGTTTCACTCAAATAAACCTTCCACAAGCTAATAAAAATCTAATGCGATGACTTGGTCAATAATCCACTAACAATTGTCTGTTGTAATACAACAGAGTGCTTAATTATTGAATCAAAATCTGCTTTGTTGTGGTTTGTGCTCTTCAGGATTCAGGGAAACCAGATTGGGAAACTGGATGTGTGAGTGAGCTAAACTTGAATAGCTGGGAATGCTCTTAAAAATATTCCAGAAATGAATATTCTGTTATTAATTGCTCATCCTTAAGTTAGGACAAACTTACATAAATTTTTTAACATGTAGGGTAACGTGAATATCGTGATGAGTAGTGGCCCTGGTACTGAGCCTTGAGGTTCTCCATACTTCACTTGTGATCGATATGATACCTCTTCATTTACTGCTATAAATTAATGATGATCAGTTAAGTAAGATTTAAACCATGCTAATGCACTTCCATTAAGCCAACAAAGTGTTCAAGTCTATGCAAAGAATGTAGTGGTCAAAACAGCCAAAGATCCAACAGCACTAATAGAGAGATACAACCAAATCAGATGATAGGAGCAGGTCATTTGTAACTCTGAGGTAAGTCTGAGGAGAGATACGGTTTAAATCCTGACTGGATATTCTTCTTGATATCATTTTTCCTTTTCTAGTATATTGGACAAAAAAAGGGCATTGAGATCTGTCTTTAATTAACTAGTTCCATGGGTCAAGTTTTGTTTTTTTGATGAGAGGCTTAATAACAGCGAGTTTGAAGGTTTTAGGAACACATCCTGATGACAATGAGGAATAAATAACCATCAGAACAGGATCTAGGACTTCTAAAAGCATCTCATTTAGAAACTTAGATGGAATAGGGTCAAACATGCATGTTGTTGTTTCAGATAATTTAACAAGTTCATACAATTTTAACAATTTTTTCACCGATTAATGCGATACTGTAGCTGATGGCTGAATGGTTACACTTTTATCTCTAAAAGTATCGTATTTAAGTCTTCTCCAGAGTATATTTAGAAGTAAAGTAGTTCATAAGTCTTTACTGCTGTGATGCTGGGAAATGTCAGCACTTGTTGAGGGTTAACTTTTCAATAATTTAGACGCTGTGTTGAATAAATACATGGGGTTATGTTTGTTTTCTTCTAAAATAGAAGAAAAGTAATTGGATCTAGTAGTTTTCAAGGCTTTTCTTTAGGATAGGTCACGTGAAATGTGATGTCTAATCTCAATAGAGTTCAGAATATCTTTAAATGCTGATCAAATGCATATATTTCATTTTCAACATGGTTATTAATATCAGCAACTATTTAAACTTTATCTACAGCCAGAACTTTGTCAGATGTTAAATCACCAAACTCTTTAATAAAGTCTGTGTTTGCCCTGGTGGCCTGTATACAGTGGCAAGTACAAACATCACAGGGGATTTATCATTCACGTTTTTTTCTCAGGGAAGTGTATATGAAGCACTGTTACTTCAAACAAGTTCTACTTGAAACCTGCGCTCTAAAGAATACGGAAAAATAAGTATGTATTTTAGATGCAGCTCATGTTTATTACACGGAGAAAGATATTTGGTAGAATGTCAGCACCTGATATTAGTAGGGTATCATCTACTATCGTAATAGAAAAAGAAAAATGATCGTCAAAGGTTCTCCAAATCTTCCTAAATATGTCGACATGTCTTCTTTTGTATCCAGTAAAGTTGCATAAGAAAAATCCTACTATGCAAGTCTGGGTAGCCTAGAAATGTCGCAAGCTAACATTATTTTAAATATCTTTCTTTGTGTCCAAAACTGTTTTTGGTGGATTATACCTTTAAAAAGATTAAGTACATTTCGAACCTGTATGATTCTCTTTTTGCAGGAGTAGAAGAAGGTATTTTGAAGAATGTTGGCAGCAAAACAACATTAACACCTTTCATTTAAGGGCATTTTTCTAAAAATCTTCTTTTGACTTTTTATAGAAAGTTGTAAATTATGTTATAAATTAAAGTTGTTTATAGTCATGCTTTTATGTCAAAAGACTTTTAAATGAAAGTTATTCTGATTCTGCATGTGTTTGTCTTTTGATGTGGTTTATGCATGTGTGATTCTGATCCTCTGAGGAGTGGAAGGGTTTTATCCGTCGCCTGAGGAGGGTCTCAAAGCTCTAAAACTGTATTATTTGTGCTGGCACTAATGCATCCAGCTGAGGGTGGCAAAGAGGGTGGAATCGATGTTTTCAGAGGGCCAGTGAATGTAATTCACAAAGTGCTAAATATATTCATCACATAAAGCCAAATACACATCCTTTAACCAGCTGGAGTGCCCGGAGCTCATGGGCGAAAATCCAAAATGCATCCGGCTAGATGTATACTGGAGATCAAGAAATGAGTATTTGAAAGGAAATGTGTTTTTTGTGTTAATACTAACCCTACATCCAAAAGTGTAAGCACCGTGGATGGAAAATGTTTAGACATTTAAAAGTTTTGTATTCTGCTTCTAGATGTTGATTTATCATCATATTCCCATTACACAATGTGTCCCGTGTTAATATAATAGCATACTTTGTGATCCTTCAACATGTCGTCATTGTTTTTGGCATCTACTTGATTAGTTTACCACTATGAGGCTGAAAATTAATTATAGTGATTAAGAGGGATGCTAACGGTAAGGTGATGCTCCATCAAAAACCGAGGGGGGGGCGGAGCTTTGTCGTACACATCATTATATTCAGTCAGACCCGCCTGCGTTTATGCTAATAATGGGATTTAAATATTCACTCCCTTCACTTGATAACTGACGTGCCCACGTGCTGATCTAAAATATTGATCCTACATCATACACCTGCATGTTTAATTTTTGTTGCAAAAGTTCTGGAAGTTTGGAAATGTAAGTGATGGATGCGTTTGGCTCAACTTTGTTCAGGAATGGGAGTTCCTTCACACTAGACACATTTCTTTTTGAGTCTTGCTTTGTGCAAAGGCATTTCGTCATGTTGGAACCGAACGAAAGCACGCTTTAAATGTTGCAATAAAATTGGGAGAACCCAATTATTTGGAAAAACATTAGATGCATTGTGCATGCTTTTCAAAATGGGTTGTTGGAATTACTTAATTTTGTCATGTACATTGTTTCCACATGATCAAATTCAGTTGTTTTTACGTAATATCTCTTAAAATGTAAAATAAAATCACAGCTTTATTTAAACATCTTTTTCATTGGTTCAATTTACTGTCACCTTCCTTTTCTACAGCGATGTTAGATTGGGACTTTATTTTGGTTTTTCTACCATTAATCGTACATTCATTCGGATTCATACAATTCTTAAAACTGATTACTTTGAGATGAGAAATCGTCATTGTATTTCATACTCGTTCCATTGTGTATGATGCTCCACACAACATAAAAAACACACTTACAGTCCAATATGAGGAATAGAAACCTTATAAGGCCGCAAAAGATTTTCTAAAGAACAAAATGACCTCAGACGACCCTTTAAAGACGACTTTTGCCATTTCTGAACATGTTACGGTTGTGTTGGCCTATAAAATGGAACTGACTGCATTTAAGAGAACGGTAACATGTCCCTTATGTTTATTAGCTTGGCAACACTGCAGGCTTCTGATTTTACCACTCTACCCTCCTCTTGAATAATTACACAAAGAGCGCATGTGAGATGTGTGTGTGCGTGAGTGTGTGTTTGTGAGATAGTGGGGCTGGTTTCCATAGCAATGCGACCCAAAGTGCTCACAGGAACCTAATTGGTATGCTTCTCCTGACCGCCCTTATTGTAGCCACACTAATCATAGTCCTTTTGTAGTAATAAAGGACGGTACTAAAGAAATCTCCAGCCTAGCTAGGGTTTTCCTGTCCTCCGAGCGCACCCCGCCCACCCCCTCCTGCTTTTCTTCGAGCCCCTTCAGCACTCGGAATCGGCCGTCGTGATTGGCAGCTGGGCTCTGAATACAGTGGGAAAGGTTCGAGAGTCCTTTCCATATGTTGGAAACCTTTCGGGATCATGCCACCTGCTTCACGTCCTGCTTTGAAAAAAGAAATCTCACCTCATTCAGGACAATTGGCCTGACTCAATTTACAGTCTGTAACACACGGCAGTATGCAGTTAACTTAACATTTAGAAAGGGTTGATTGGCAATTCTAAAATAAATAACTAAAAATTGTGTGGGGCAATTCTGTGAAAATGTCAACCTTACATTGAACATATGGAGTTTTGAACAAAGGTTTTTATTATACTTCTAGCACAAATGTCAAAACTTGTTGGTTCCAATGTAATGTAAGGCCTCTGTTAAAATTTGTATTTTAAGTTCATGATTTTTTCTTGTCAACTAAGGTCTATTGTTGGGATTGTCACATCCATAACGCTACATTTTTCTCAAAACAGACACATAAATACAAAATTATTTTATGTATAAAGAGCAAACCCTTGGCCATTGTTTGGATATTTTTGATTCTAGTTTGTATGATTTTTATCCTCTTGGTTCATAAAGGATGAGTCATTTTAGCAGTACAACATCTCTTCAATAATCAAAATTAATTAATAATCTTCAAAAATCTCTTCAAAACTCAATAATTTGGTAACAGGGTTGAATGAGCTTGAAATGGTGTAAAATCATGCTACTTTAAAATAAACTTTACGTTTGAAACACATTTTTATAATTGCTTTGTTACAATGGTTGAATGAGCTTAAACTTGGTGTTAAACATTCTACTTTCTTTAAAGACTTCTCAAAGAAACAAAATTTTTTTCAAAACCTTTTTACGATAAAACTGTTAACAGGGTTGAATGAGTTTAAAAAAAGGTGTAAAACATACTCATTTCATATAAGACTTTTGTGTTAGAAACACATTTTTTACGATAACTTTGCTGACATAGTGGATGAACCTCGTGATGGTGGGAAAATGTTTCTTTTTTGACGGATATTAGAAATAAAATTTAAAACCTTTTTCTTGATAACATGGTTGAATGAGTTTTAAAAAGGCGCAAAAACGTGTTACTTTCATGTAAGATTTTACTTAGAAAAATTTTTTTTATGAAAACTTTGCCAACAAATAGTTGATGAATCTTTGAAATAGAGAATTTTTTTCCTCTTTATATAAGACTTTTACATCAGCAATAAAAAAAATTTACTTTCTCACATGGCTTTAGAAACAGGGTTGAATGAACTCAAAAATCAAGAGTTTCCATAAAATAAACTTTTACGTTAGAAACCATTTTCCCACAACTTTTGTCCAGAACTATGGTAACAGGCTTGAATGAGCTTAAACTAAAAATATGACGGGGAAGCTACTGTCCTACAATATGTTACACAACAATTTATCATTTATAATGATTCTTTTAATAATATGGCATATCAGTTCTACAGAATATCCTTAGAAATTACACAAAGTTTATGACCGGAACTAAAATGTTTAAGTATTTGTAAATACTCATACAAATGAATTTAAAGTGAACTGTTCAAAAAGTTAGATTATGTAAAAACCATTGCAAAAACAACTCAAATTACCGTTGCAAATTTCTGTAAGATTGTGTTTAAAGTCACTTAAAAATCTATTGGGCCCAACAGTATCTTAAACCCCTTCCATTATATTTTAATATTTTCTTTCCTGCAGAATTTCCATACACAACAATTATCATGTTTCTGTTCTCTCTTCTGCGCTTGTTAACAGGTAGCTCGGCTTGTGGGCTCCTGTTTCACGCTAGTCTGTTAAATGAGTTTCTTCAATCTCCTGGAGGTTATAAGGACTAATTTACAAACGCTTCAAATAATTTATAATTAGCACAAGTGCAATAATAATTGTCTCACTAATCTGGCGGAATAATTAGCGGTGTTGCATGTAGCGAGTCCTCCGCGCTCGAATGATCCCGGCAGGACGTCCAATGTTGACTGTCCACTCGAGGGGGGCTCATGCCGAGAGACAGAGACGTCTTTGTTAGGCCGGGGTTTGTGGGTGGCCCATCTATGCTCTGGGAATCGGGTCTAGCGCCCGTAATTGAGCTTCTAACTGGTGAATGGACCCAGTGTGCAGAGATGTGAAGCTGTGAGTTTGATGGTGGAGTTATCAGCGCATCACCTCTCATTCATGAAGGTTATCTGTCTTTGATGGTTGGATTGTTCGTAAGAGGCTTTCGACGCATCTACTCCAATGGCTAAGTCCAGTAGGGTCATACCTGCACTGTCTCCACATATTGTCTAAAAATCTCAGCGCTGACCTATTGCTCCCATAACTCGGGATAGAAATTCCCGGCAGACAAGCTAGGACAACTCCGGTGCCCTCTAATTAGACTGTAATGTGCTAAATTGGTGGAAAATTAGCTGCTAATAATCCCCTAATTCGTGTCTTACTAATGGCCTGTTATCTTAAATTGTTATGTTAATTGAGGCTCCATCATAGGAAGAGGTGATCACACTGGCACGGGTTAATGCAGGTCTCTCTCCGTCTTGTTCTCTACAGTTAATTCTGTTAATAAAGTACACCGTTTCAATTGTCTTCCGCTGGTTCACCTAGTGTCACCTGTGTATACTTTTACATAACCCTCTTATCTCCCCTAATGGTTAATTTCATGAAGTGTTTTCTTTTAAATCTCTTAAGTCATTTTTAGCTTGAGAAATGTGCATTAATGTAATTCACATTCATTAGTTTGAAAGCTTGGTCCGAAGGGATGGGCCGTGACCTCGCGACTCGTACATTGTAGATCTAAATGCAAAGGAGCGATACATTTACTTCGTGCTTGATTGTTGTATCCAGAACGCAGGAGAAGATATTCTGAAGAATGTTGGTAACCAAACAACATTGAGGCTCTTTGACTTTGACATGTTTCCAGTTTTTTATTCTACGTGGTTTTTAATGCTAGAATACATGTATGTTTTATCTTACACACATTTCATTTTATGTTTTATAGAATGACCAGGAGTCATCGCTCCAGAGATATCCTCCGTGTCAAGGTAGGGCTCCCTGCGAGGTGGCCATCCAGCCGCTGGTCGTCTGTAAAATATGCTAACATATATAAAGAAATGGTTGGTCTCATGGCCTTTCGCTGACATTTACAGCTACCGGGCAAGGACACGGCCTTTTCTTTTGCTCCTCTTTTTCTCAGCTAATCAGGTGGCATGAATAGGAGCCAGATAAGGCTATTGTTTGCCCTGACAATGTCCTGATGGTTTAGCCCTGTGGAGATCGCAGGCAAGGTTTCTCTTTTTAGGCCACCAGAGAGAACTCATTACTATGGTGCATCTGGGTTAATTAGTTGGCAAAAAATGCTTCCCAATAATATGACAGTTCTTAGCTCTGAGTGTTGTTAGGATCTGTATGGACCTTTTCCAAAAATATATAATGTATATGTATTTGTATGAGGTAAGTTGTCATATTGGAAGAAAAAAGAAAATCTAAGAAAATAGAGGCTATGGTTGATTAAATGGCACCCTATTGACTTACAGAGTATGCACAAAAAATGCTGAGACATTTCTCAAAATATCTTCTGTTGTGTGTAACATAAGTAAGTCTTACAGGTTTCGAAAGACAATATAGAATTCACTTTTTTGACTTGAAATGTTTTTGTGTATTAAAAGTCCTTTAAGATCAAGCTGTGCAAGGTAGTTTTAAAGATATACATGTCGCATCTTTAAAGAGATGTTTAAAAAATGTTGTTTGCAGTTTGCAGTTTTATCTGCAAATCACAAAACAATGTATTAAGCAGAATATTTGTAACTAAGAGACCTTGGTCTCCATTAACATTTATAACCAGTGTGATATTTCTCAAAAAATCTTCTGTTGTTTATAAAAGAAGTAAGATTTATAATAATAATAATAATATATCTTAGATTGTTATTTTTGGATGAACTATCCCTTGAAGACTTTCAAGATCTTCATTAGAGGGAAATTTGAAAGAACAGACATTTGTGCTTCTGTGTTTTGAAAGTTAAGTATTCCCAAACTATATGAAGCTCCTTTAAAGGGATAGTTCACCCCAAAATAAAATTCATTTAATCTCCAAAACACAAAACAAGATATTCTGAAGAATGTTAATAACCAAAAACCATTGGTCCCTATTCATATGTTTTAAAGGATACAATACCAATGCAAGTAAATGGGGGCCGACTTTTTTCCTATACCAACATTCTTCAAAATATCTTCTCTGGTATTCTGCGGACAACAGAAAGTAACATAGGTTTAAAATGTCAAGAGAGATGGAAAATGATGACAGATTTTTTATTCTCTAGTAGACAATCCCTTTAATAATTCCGCGTGGAGGTCTGTTTTAAAAACATGATCATTGAGCTCTAAGTCTCATATTTGGCTCAGATAATGTCCCCATCAAAAACACACAATCCGTTCTTTTATGTGCATGACAAAACACACATCCCACATTTCAATCCAGAATCTTGGTTTGTGTGTTTGTTTCACCCACGTTCAGAGACTCAACAGATTAACACCACATGCCGGTGTCCCTGATGTGTTGTGGAGGTCCTGACAGGTTCATTTGCTTTCCCATTCTCATCTTTTGTTTATGTGTGTCACATAAAACTTCCTTCATCTTGCCGTAGGAGGATATGGGAGCGTATGTGTGGTTGCCTCAAGCAGCAAGGGAGAATCCTCGGCATTTTTGTTTGCACAACAGCGTTTTCTCAAAAGAAACCAGACGTCGCTGCTCCCACTTGTGACAGAAGCTATGCTCTCATCATTGTTGTCAAGACAGATTTAAGGGTAGGAATGTTGGTAGGCCAAGATTATACAGGATGCTGTTCCAATCAACATGCAAAACCTGATGGTGTTCCAAAATGAACATTTTAATAATGATATAAAAAAATCCACTCCGTCTAGTGTCTATCTGACATTTGTAAGGACAGTGTTTTTTACTTTCTTAAATGGAATCAGATGTATTACGACAGTGATGTCATGCCACTTTTTCATATTGCTTAAACTGGAGGCTATACAACGTATACGTATGCAACGTTTTGTGTGCATAAGTTAATTCTTTGAAACCACATGTTAATGAAGAGTGGCATATACACATTTCAATAATAAAGAAAACAGATTCAGATGCGATAAAAATTTTACAGGAATTTTTAATCTCATTCCTACATTTCATATGATGGCTTTCGTATAAATTTTCGTTCATGATTCACATTGTGTAAAATTAACAAGCATTAGTCAACTCATATATTAGTTCAGAATTTCCTATCGTAAAATGTAATGTACACTGAAACAACAACTGTCTTGTTATAATATCAAAACAAATAACTGAAAATCAATTGATTATATTAGTAATATGAAATAACAATATAATTTAAAAAAGGATTTTTGCAATGTACCATATTTTAAATGTATGATATGATATGATATGATATGATATGATATATGATATGATATGATACAAAGAAAAGTAGATTACAAAGTCTATTTAACATAACAATGGTATTGTCTGTTTTTATACATAGTAAGAATTTTCTGATGTAGAAATGGATATTCATCTGTCAATCATCCAATCAATCACATCTGATTTGAACATTCCATATCTAATATTTGAAATGTGGTCAAAGTTTAGCTGCATCATTTAACCTCTGTTATTTGAATATGAATAATTGAGCCAGAAAATAAGAGCAGTTTACAAGATGAAAGCGCTGGCACCAGTGAGAGAGATAGAAAGCGGGCGAGAGAGAGAGAATATTCAGGGCAGTCGGCCGTTTGTGCAGTCAGGAGTGTCAGTAACATCAAAGGATTACTCCACTTCCCACTGCTCATGTGCTGGTAATTTGGGTAATTCTATTGTAGGGTTTGTCGATCCTGAAATTATGGGCACTACTGTCCTCGCATGCCATATAATTTACTTGTTTCCTACTTCTCAGACTGAGACGAAAGGGAAGCGCGGGCAGGCTCGATATACTCGCAGCTATTCTTCCCCTATATTTTGGTCTTATGTAAAAGTGACATATCCAGAAAGAGATGCACTCCCTTTCATCTGAACCACAATTTTATCTGCTGGTTAAAAAAACAGGCCTTTTTAAATCGGCCTTCTTGATTGAGAAAGTTGACCTGTAAAAGACCTTCCCATATAACTTTTATTTGTTTAAGACGATAAATGAATAATTAATATTTGTATAATATGATTAATCTTTGAAAGCATGGCATATGTAGGGATTCATTCCTTGTGAAGATAAGAAGAGCACACAAGGATGTAAACATGTTTTCGGAGGCTGTTAAGATCTTTTACAGTGTCTGAAGGGGCTGAAATTCCCATCCTCCTGTTTGCCATGGTGACTACACACCTTTTGTTTTTTGGTCTCTGTAGTAACCGAATCAAAGCTCACACCAGCTACTTAATACAGAAACACTTTAAATACATCTCAAGAATTTTCGTGCCCGACGAGACTTACATAAGATGCTCACTGTAATGTACGTTGTATAATTCTATATGCATATACTTTAAAACAACAATTGTAGTAAACAAAAGCCAAGTCATAAATCCTTAACCTGAATTGTCTTTGTCTGAATGTTGTGTGCCACTGGGGGGCAGGGCAGAGATTGTTTTAAGGCTAATTTAAATGGATGGTTCACCCAAAAGTCATAATTCTGTCATAATTTACTCGTTTTAAACATATGACTTTCTTCGGCTGAAGAAATTTTGAAGAACGTTAGTAACTGAACATCATTGGCACTTATTTATTTCAACTGCATGAGCACAAAACCAGTGCAAGTGAATGAGAGCCGGTTACCAACATTCTTCACACTATCTTATTTGTGCTATGCAGAAGAAGAAAAGTCATAAAGTCTTTTTTCCACTTGAAGCTTTTTTAAGTCACTTTTAAATACTAATTATATGAATTGATTTCTTAAAAATAACTCACCGAGCAACAGATTATGATCAGTGTCAATATAATTTTTACAGTACATTCAAATAATAAATGATAAGCCTTTTATGTATCGGTTATGTATGTTATTTACCTTCATAAAATGCACATTTCAAAATGCAATTCAATATTTAAGTCATATGTAATAATATTTTTATAGAAACCTTTTTATGAACTAAAAACATATTGCAATACATTTATTATTTTTTAGCTGGTTAAAGCACGTTTTATATTCCACCACATTAACAGGGAATAGGTATGTCTTTTAATGATGTTATAATAATGTGAGCCACACGCCATTTCATAAATGCTCTGTAAATCTTAGTTTGCTATTTTTGCTATTTAGATTTTTTTACATACAGATAATAAATTAAAGTCACAGTAACAAAAATAAACCAACAAAGGGATACAATTCCCCATGAAACACTTTAAAATAAAACTTAAGCATTTTAACTGAGGATTTCTTTAAATTAATCTAGATTAAAAAGTCACTTTGTGTGACAAATACTTTTTAAATTAGAGATACACTTTACAGTTCAGGACCTACAACATTCAGTTGCAAACTTTTCACCTTTCACACACGTTAAAGATCTCTGAAAGTACACCAGAAACCACACACATCACCCCTACAAGTATGTGAGGATCTCACTTCTCGTATAGATGCATATACTCTCTCACAAACCGTGTTTCTTTTTCAGAACGAATTCAGACTCATCGCAACATCCACTCAAGTGTGATGTGAAATAAATGAAAGAGGCCGAACACACACAGACGCACAAATACACACATTTTCTAAATCAAGTCTGACAGCAGCAATAGAGCTGAGCTGACAGTGGCCAGTTACCCCAAACCACATCTAGCCACGTTATTGATCCATAATCCACCTTCACATAAAACACCCAATTTCATCTAATGCCTATAATAACGCTGCATTCAGACTCAAGTAGCCGTCAGAAAATAGGGCCGTTGTGTCTGATGCTTAGAGAGAGAGAGAGAACCTCCCGTCAGAGAAAGGAAAAGGGCAAATGCACGTGTTTTTCTACCTTTCGAGCACCAGTGCTGGAGTTTGTATTTAATAAATAAATAGCTTAATATATTCACCAAAAATCCCTTTCCTGCTTTTATCAATGAACTGAATTTAAACTTTTTCCTTTTTAAACAATTCAACCTGATCTCATCAGAATTGATCTCTGTTTCATTAGGTAGAAAATTAGTCTGATTTATTCAATTTATTAGACAACTACACATGGCATACTACAACCCCTATCCTAACTCCTCCCATAATGCTCACATCACTGGTGCTAAGGCATATAAATAATATTTTTTTATATTTATATTGAATAGGATGGTTGCTGTGATATTAAGGATTAAAAGAATGTAGATAATGATGAAACTTATTTGTAGTTTGCAGATTAAATACGTTTTTAAATATAATATAAAATAAAAAATAATCATACTATTTAAAATGCCCGTGAATATTAATATTTTGCTATAAATCCAATAATGTCATCATGTGCAGGTGCAGGAGATGTGTTAAGGGTATAGTAAATATTATGTTAGAATGAGAGGTCCTAACTAAATACAACTATAATGGTCCGTGTGTGTGTGTATTTACTGAGGAACGACAAGCAATTCAAATTACCTTGGAGGTTGTGTTTCATAGCACAAACACAAATGCACACACTATTGACTCTAGTAGATCACTGCCTGTCTACTATCATAGCCAAATAAACGTGCTCATTAAAAAGATTCAGACTACATCAGTGCCGTGTCTGGGTCGAAGGCTGTTCATTCAGGCTTGGTTTTCAGTTTTCAATCAAAATTATTATTGTATTTTATCATTTATTTTATTTCCAAAAGTTTCAAATGCCGTGCAAATAATTTGGAAATAATTATTTTATTACTATAATAATTAATACCTTATTAGTATTTATTATTGTGTTGTTGTTTTTAATGTTTAATTTATTGTTTATGTTTTTTGTGGAAATGAACTGGAGATGTTATCTAAACTTTTACTTTTAGAATGCCATCTGAACCAGTGAATAAAAACCAGCAGGAACTTTTCAAGACAAAAACTTAAATGCTTGCTCTTTCAGCCATGTTTGACACTAGAATGTCTCAAAGCCAAACTTGTTTGAATGTGGTCGCATAGGTTTCTCATCTGAGCCAAAAGACATCAAACATCTATAGATTGCACGGTCTAAAAGAAAAGCTAATTCATAATAGCTTATAATAAAAGCGTAATTGAGTTAATTCAAATGAAACAAAAATGTAGAAAAAACTTAGAAAGTAGTATGAAGTGATGGTGGCCTTAACTGTGATTCTTGGCCTAATATTAAAAAGTGCCAGCGTGTTTTCATGAAGAAAGATTTTGCCTCCATCCTTTTTTTAAAAACACAGAAAATGCCAGAGAAGCTGTCTTCCGCACTGCTGCATGTTCAGCTTACTCTGTCTGACGCCAGCCTCCGGTCTGTCAAAACTACCCCAGAAAACTGTGTGTGAGGTTTCATAGATGGTGCAGGGGACTTTTTCATTATAATGGGTTTTTAAAAGTACACAGGTTTCCAAAAAATATTAAAAAGAAAAAATAATGTGCACTTATTGCCTTGCTTAAAAAAACCATGCACATTGTTTTATTTTGAAGCATTGAGTGACTGAGAATCAAACTGTTTTTCAATGGCATTAATAAAGTAACCTTATGCATTTTGAGATTTAACAGTTGCTTTTGTATCCATCGAAACTTATAAAAGAGAAAAATAACAAAGAAATAGTGACAATCAATAAAGAAATTTTTCTCTGTTTCATAAAATAGCATATTTGTTTGAAATCATGCAATGTGAACTAATATAAAGTTTAAGATTAATAGAAAAATGCCACACTGAAGCCCTGACCCCATTCATAATGCGTACAACACTTGTGCTAAGCCAATCACACTAAAACATATGAATAGAATTTAAATATTTTTACCTTATGTCTGTTTTTTCTGAATTGATACGATAAAACAGAAGGTAGAGGGAGAAAGAAGACAAGAGTCTTTTTATAATTAATAAATATGTAGTGTTGGTGTGTATTTAATATTAATGCATGTTTAATGAAATCCATTTTATACAATCAATTCTAAATTCTAACTTCTAAATTCTAAATTCAATATGGAATCGACAGTTTGAGAAATAGTTTCTTGCCCAATTGTGTTTTTATCATCGAGAGAAAAATACTGAAGGGACTTTTCAAAAATTGTTTAGCATTTTATTTTATTCCAGCTTCTTCGGACACTAAAAATGTATAAGTTTTGTAACTCAGGTGTAAGCTGGCATAACACCATCATGCCTCCCGCTGAGAGTTTGCTCAGAAGAGCAGATAACGTAGGACATCCCCATCTCTCGTAATCTCCCTCTCATAAAGAGGAAAAATCAGCACTCAGAATGAGAAATACACTACCGCCTGCCATACAATTACTGGATTAATCATGTTATTCTATTGCAGAACCCCTAGAGAGAGAGAGAGAGGGAGAGAAAGAGATGAGGGGGTGAGATATTTTGTTAAAGATCTGCTTTTTCAGAGCATTTTCCAAATGGCTTGTTAAAACCGAGAGGTCACGGGGTCAGGACTCTTAATTACACTCCAACACGACAGAAATGGCCAGCGGAGAAAGACTGAAAAAGAGGACGCCTGCGAAATGATATTGCAGGAAATTACAGCTTTGGTAATATTGCTGAATCCCCCCTATTTCTCTATAGAATGCAGATGAGGGCCACAATCAGCCTGCCGAAGGTGTCCATGCAGGTCCTTATTAATAACAATACATGAGAAATAACCTCTCATGCAAAATCACATCATGAAGTGTGAGGGGGTAGAGAGAAAAACAAGAAACGTGTCTCATGCATTTACTCTGTATCTCCTAAAATTATTTCGTAAACTTTATCTTAGAAAAGTTTTTAATAACATTTTAATAAAGTGTTGTAAATATATTTTGCTTTTGTAGTTCATTTTGATTAAGTGGGCATGTGATTTTATGCCCACTTGATATTTGGGGACTGTTTCTTAAATTCTAATTAATGAAAAAATAAATTAATTTAAATTAATTTAAATATTGTTGTATGTTAAAATTTATTTAGTAGTATTGGAAAAATTATGAAAATTGTCAATGGGTCATAATTTACTTGGATTCAGGCTTTATATCCACATGACTCAAAAAAAGCAAATAGAATTAGTTGCGTAACTTTTTTCCTGAATAAAAAACCTAAATTTTGACAATGTCTCCAATAAACTTTCACAGAAGATAATGGAGTTCAGATTTGTGAATTCTTGATATCAACTTCAAATTTATTAACATCAATATTTTTATCAAATTTACCGAAATCCAGATAATTTTTCCAGAATAATCGACATTTTAGAGTTCCATACTTTTAACAATTGTCATTTTTTAGATTTTTAAGACATTAACTTACAACAAGAAAAAATAAGAAACAAATTTACACTTACATTGTTTGTTTAACTCTTAAATTTTGAATGTTGAAAAGCAATAAATGTTAACATTTTGATTCCCTTTATAACATCAGGTCATGTAGGTTTTAAGTATCATGATTGAGTAAATAGTGCTTGAATGCTGGAACTTTCCAACCTCGCCACTTCATTCTTTAAACAGTCCCAAAAAAGTCCATCATCTTAAAACAAGCAAACTGTTTCAATCCTCATCCTTTGCAAGGCCATCCTTGAGCTAAGCTTCCAAATCAACACGTGAGAGCGTCCGAGTCTGTGACATTTTAACGCATGTGTCGCAGGCCTGTGCCCCCCAGCCCCCCGCTCCCCCGACGATATGATATGTGCCGTCTGATTTCTCATTCATACCGCGCATATTAATCAAGTCGCCCTGGCGTTGGCCGGTTTCGTCCCTCCATTTCGTCTGCCAATCTGCATATCCGCATATTACAGACGGAGGGCCCCGTATTTAATTTCCTACAGGAGCAGATAATGATCGGCTTGTTCATGCAGAGGGGGGCCTTTGTCACAAGAGGTCTGATATTTCACATGGAGTAGGAACGCTCTGATTAATGCCGCCCGGCGTTTCATTACAGGCGAGGTGATGAAACGACTCGCGGCGGATCGGAATCGAGGCCGATCGTACAGATTTATGGATGTTGTTTTAATATGTCTGAAAACATCTGTGGAGGAGTGCGAGCCATGAGGGAGAAGAGGGGAGATGGAATTGTCGGGCGATAGGACACCTGCTTATTGATCAAATTTTTATATACATTTTTTATAAAAGTTGTTTACGCTGACATGAGGCAAAAGTCCAATCTTTGCGTCTGATTTGGTGTTCACACCAGCCATGAAATAAGTATTCACGCAAGTAAACTACAAAGTCAAGGCAAAACGCTACAACACGCAATCTGATGCATGCAGACAATGCAAATGACGTTAATCGGGGGAAGAATAAAACACATTTCAACTTGAGCGAAAAATTCGCACAAAGACCTCATTGATTCCTAATGTTTGAAGGATTTAAACGCACATGTCACGTGATTTTTTATGGTGTCACTCGCGCAAGAAAAGAAGAGTGTTGAATGCGTTTGTTGTCGTTTGGTCATTACACGAGACAAGTCTTAAGAATGTCTTATAAGAATGAAGATGTTTATAAGACGTTTAAAGAAAATCTAAATATGCTTAACTTTAAAGTATTGAAAAGAAGTCAGATAGCCAGCAGGGTCATTAATGTAGTTGGACTGATTTGTTTATTTCTTGTCATTTATTTTCATATGCATACATTTCTCAGAGGCCTATACCTCAAAGGTACAACCTCTGTTTGAGTAAATTAAATTGATTTAAAAGCAGAAGTCCTGCTAGATTTTCACAGCTTTACATCTAGAGAGCCCTCGACTAATTAAAATGTTCTGCAGAATGAAAGAATTGTTTGTAAGCGGATTGTTCCCGACGGAGAAAGTTTTGATGTTTCCCAAACAACCGAAATGAGGTTCGCTTGTGTTAGTTTAGTCTAAGAAAACCCGTTGCGTTCTGTAGAATTCTGCTACTTATTTTCAGTGACTCTTTGAATCCGGTTGTCAATGTTCACTTATAACAATTTCAAGTGTGTTTTTCTTGAATGGATCAGTGTCAGTGAGCAGATACAATAACAGATGGACATTTTTTATTCTTTATTAAGATTTTTTACACGTTTTGACTATAGTAAACTCATCAAAGCTATTGTTTGCTTTTGGAATTAAAGCATCTGAAATAAATCGTTTGCAAAATCCTTCTTTTGCCATTTTATAAGCCGGCTTCTCAAGGTATTACCCTTTCAAATATTTACAATCTCCGCTCGCCAATCCAGTAAATTGGTGACATGACCAACAGATCCAGTCCATCCGATTAAATCTGGTTACAAATGTCACTTCATTGTTGCAATGTGTTCAGTCTGACCTGACCTGAAACGCTCATAGTGGTCCTACAATCAACCATTGTGCCAAACAACTGAATTTTCAGGAGTCGCATCTGTGTTTTGTGTAGCTCTGAACATTTGTGTAAATGTTAACTGGTTTACAGTATTGATCGGACTGAATCCTCTTCTGTTGGAATAAACAATAAGGCCTCAGCAAAAAACCTTACCAAAACAAAATCATCTACATAGTTCATATGGCA
This sequence comes from Triplophysa yarkandensis, assembly GCA_033220385.1. Classification (NCBI taxonomy): domain Eukaryota; kingdom Metazoa; phylum Chordata; class Actinopteri; order Cypriniformes; family Nemacheilidae; genus Triplophysa; species Triplophysa yarkandensis. Next base: position 10,561,863 of record CM065654.1, read on the forward strand.
AAATTCATAGTAGAGAATTAAGGTTTAGTTATTTAATCCAGGGTTTACGTTTGTGTAGTCCCAACAAATGAACCCTACTCAATTCTTCTTATTTTAGTACTAATATGGAAGAAATGATGACTTTATGTCTATACGTGCTGATTTTCGGCAACGTCCAGATGACGGAGGGCTAACTGAATCGGTTTCAGACACGGGTTGGTCCGAAGGGAGTGAGCACATAACTCGGTTTGGTCATCAATTCTCCATCTGTCATGGTTTAGGTCAAACTGTCATCCCGTTTGCGATGCCATTGTCACAGGCTGTCGCGTTTACGAGGGCGATGCGCCGTGCCGTATCTTTCCTCACAAAAGGAAGTCCAATTTTCCCCTCTGTGTTACTTATCTGATGGTCCCCGAAATTTCATTTGATTCTAATTTCGATATGTGGAGTGCTTTTGCAGAATTCCGAGACCCGGGTCTTCGCCCGTCATTCCAAGTTACCGTTTTACATCAAATCTCAAATCAACCAAATTGTGTGAGCCTTAAAGGGGTTTACGTACAATCGAACGGATAATATGCCAGCTGGCAAGGCCAGGGGTTTATTAAAGATGAACGACATTCGAGGCGCGACTTGTGTTAGCGTGCTAATTGTGAAGGTTGTAATAAGCCTTGTGTTGCAAGGTTAGCAGCCTGGAGAAGTGGTGCTCGTCCTCCTGCGCAATTTTAAATGCATATCTGGGAGAAAATGCAAATCCGATGTTTGGCTATTGTGCTGTCAGACCTTGGAATAGATGAGGGCCAAACTGAAGAGCCAAACGGGGTGCGAGAAACAACGAAGTGTGAACTGTTCCAGAAACGGTATAGAAGAAGGTCAAAGTAGTAGATTGAGGATGGAATGAAAGTGAATGGAAATTAATGACTATTCCAGGTTAAAATGTTGGGTTGTGGTAATTCACGGTTGGGTAAAATATGAACAAACCCAACCATTGTGCTGAGATATAGTCGAGCATTTGATCGAAGCAGAGATTAAGGAGGTTATGCACAAATGCAATTCTAGAAAACATCAGGAAGTAAGAAGAACGAAAAGTGGTAAAATCGTTGAGAATTTTAGACGATGTAAGTCTTTTCCTGAGCTGCTTTTCAAAGTCTCTTTTTTGGCAAATATCTGTCCCTCACACCTTCTGAATGCTGTACATGATAGAACGCCGGTCACGGCACAATAGACTACGTCTCCTTCCAATGTCATGGAACGTGAAAGAATTCTTTGTTTCCACTTTTCTCGCTTTCCATCAACAGAACGCTGTGGCGGTTGTGATAAATTGTATGGAGGGAGATGCTGTGAGTTTTTCTTATTTTGTAAGAACCATTATCTCACGGTCTCTGTGACATTGGATGAAATCAAAGACAATAACATACGTCTGAAACTGGATTCAAGTCAAGGAAAGCATATGATTTATCTTTACTTTTCAACTTCTGAACACGATCAAACAAAATCTCTTTTTATTTACAATTTTGTGTCGGGTTTGATGCATTGCTCATTCTACCTTTATATGCTTTGCAGATGATTTTATCTAAAGCAGACTATATTCGAGCTTTACATTCTATATGTAAACCCATAACCTTTGCTCTGAGCCACAGGAACACTTGTTAGCTGATTTTACTTTAGTTATTAATGTTTTTAATAAAAAATTATTTTAAGTATTTTTTTACCGAGCACTGTTGTTTCCATTAAACCACATGTGATCCTGGCACTCATATAGTCCAGGTCCACAAGAACATGTCAGAATCCAATCCAAACGTCTGTCATTCCCCCGTCAACCCGTTTGGTTTCCATCCAGTTTGCGGTGAAATCTTTTAGAAATAGCAGCCGACCGAAGATCAATGCACCTGTCTGTGATGCTCAATTCGTCTCTGTCTCCGTGTGTTTAGATTGATGTATCAATCCATCTGGATATGACAGAGAAATGATCTGTTGTGTTGTATAGATTTGACCAACGTATACATTTATAGTTGCTGCTTCTGAAGATAAAATAAAAAGATAAAATAAGCTATTATTAATCAATTAAACAATATTATTAAATTGCATGCCTGCACACTCTCACATTCACATGTCTGAAGATGTTTTCTCTTGTGATTATAAAAGAAACCGCTCAAGGACGTCAACATTTGTGTAAAGGCCGTTTTACAATCATGCATACAAAATTTGTAATGCAAAGGATTTGAATTGGCCTTTAGCTCGTGTAAACTTTCCAAACATCCACTAAACTCACTTTGCATTTTCATCTAAGATTTTTATCACTTGTTGTCTTTGTTGTTGAATCTGCAATGTATCAAATATATATGCAGCTTAGTCTGTCAGATACCAGCTAATAATTCCTGAGTGTAGATAGAGCTGATGAAGTTATTTTTCTGTGATTATTTTCTCACCCTCATCCTTCTGCAGATCACATAAGAAGATAATTTGAAGAAATGTCACTAAGCACTGGACCCTGTTGACTTGCATTGTATGGACACCTTCTTCGAAATTTAACCAAATATCTTTTTTTGTATCCCACAGAAGACAGAGAGAGCCATATACGGGTTTTAAATGGCATATAAATTAATTTATGATAAGAGAATTCTCGGTGGGATAAAATATACATTATATTTTCATTTTATATAAAAGAATACTGATATTTATTTTAATGAGATCTTGGGGATTTCAACAAAGAAGCGGTTTAATTTTACTGTCTAAATATATTGGCAATTATATACATTTATTTTATTTAAATTATTTTGCTTTAAAACCTTACTTTTTTATCAGACTGCAAGCTGTTTTTCCTGAATGCTGATTGGTCCATCAAGTTTTAGGTGCAGCTTTTGTTTCTTCGGTTACCCTGATGATCAGTTTTCAGAGCATCACTTTGGTTAAATTACTCCATCCTATCAGTTCTGACATAAAAACTGAAAAACTAGTGTGTTATTCATATACTGGAGAAAAATCCAATATGCATAATGTCATTCCAAATGTCATAACACAACATGTTCATAGTAATCTTTGTGTCAAGACCTTTCAAAGCCATGTTAATTTTACATTTACCTTTATGCTCTATATGGTGTAGTCTGCCAATGTAATGGGATACTCCATGAGCTCAAGTACATATCTATTTCTTGAAATGTAAGCATTTATCGTGGAATCAGAATTCATTACAGGGGCGTGAGAGAGAAAGATGGAAGGATGGAGTGCAAACATGTACAAATCCACCTGTCGTCAGGTGTGTGTTTACACTAGCTCAGATATCAAAGACACATAATATGGCTCTAAATAGACTGCAATATGCGCACACACACACACACACACACAAACACACACACACACACACACACACACACACACACACACACACACACACACACACACACACACACACACACACACACACACACACACACAAACACATGCTTTATCAGATCATTTAAAATGTGTGTGAAAAGGAGTGTGAAGAAAGTTTTTCCCATGTGCATAGATCTAAAAAGGTCTATCAGTCACACTGTACAAACTATTTAATATGGCTTAGTAAATATCACAAAAATAATCAAAAATATAACAAAAATATCATAAAATAAAAGTTACATTTACTTTGAAAGTCATTTAAAAACATAATAATTTTTTCAATGGAAAATATTTAAATAATTGATCGATAATCAAACAGTTATTTTGGCCTAAAGTTTTTAAACAAAAAATATAAGTATCGAATTAACATCTTTTTCTTATATTAAATAATATTTTCGATGAATTCTAATATAAATAGTTGAGTAGATGCGATTTACCAAATTTATATACTTGCATTTACAAAATTTTAACAGAATATTTACTCAACGTCAAATCTTTAAATGTACTCATTTTTCAAAAAAATCTTGTTTAGTACAGAAAATGCCGGTCCTGAGCCAACTGGTGAAACTGGCACCCTTTGGTTGTAAATGGAGTGAGTAGGTGAGTGAATTTAAGTGTGGGTCTGGATGAGAGAGGTCAGTAATTGTAATGATTATAGTCTTTGCCTTCTCTTCAGTCTCTGATGCTGTAAGCGTGTAACTCTGTCTTCAAAGAGTGAGATGCAAGACCCATTACCACACAATCCTCTCTACATTATATCTGTCACACACTTTCATATACTTCTACTTCATAAGTTGTACATGAGTTAATTTGGCCCATTGTCTAATCGAAGTGCTCATTGCATAGTCAGACAAAGAGCAAACCAGTGTTATTCTGCATTTCCAGCAAATTGTAATTATTCTTTATTGGTTAAAGTTGCTTTTGCCAATTATTTGATTGACACCCGGGCTTGAGCATGGATCTCATTTAGTTTCACAATATAAACTATGTATTCACCTTTGGTCACTACAATGTTTGGTAACACGCACGTTTATTTATTAAACCTAAAATGTCATTTTTATTAATATGAGTATACTGTATATTGTAGGTTGTTTATCAGTTCTCTTACATATATTCGCCTTTGATATGTAAAAATAATTTGTTAACTGAAGTATCATGATTCTATTGCATACTTGTTGTAAGAATGTCATTTTGCATCTGGTGTAAGTAGACAAAACCAGCATTAAAGTTATGATGTTTTAGGGCAACATTGGATGGTGAGGTATCATGTAAAAGGTCCACTATTTTAAAACAAATTTTTGAGTATTTTGTCTCGTTTTCTGGTATTATCAATACATTTCTAAATGAAAGTATATTGAAAAGCAACATGGTTTGAGATATTCAGTAAAGCATGCTTAAGATTGAAAGAAGTTATAATATGTTCAATGGGTCAAGAAAATTAACAAGAAAGATCTAATGCATTATGTTAAAATGTCCTTAGCTTTTTGGCTTATATTCCTAGGAATAATCTGACTTAATTTTTTGAAAAACAAGAGACATTTCAAAGGACATTTAGCTTTATATATAAATAAAAATGTATTTCTTTATTCAAGAATTCTTTAAAAAGTGCAGAGAGAGTTAAGAGGTTAGTTTACTTCTCAAGATGCTATTCGGTTTAAAAGAAAATGCATACATGAAGTTATTAGAAATGGATAAACGTGTGTCACAGAAACCAGACCCAGTATGTACAGGACCTGAGTGAAAATCTTGTTTATCTGTCCTCGTGTATATGTGGACTGTCTTGGCAATAAAATCGGCTTTTGCTTCTTTAATTTCAACATGCTGTTCCGACTATTTATCTTACAGTCCTTTTGTCTTTCTGTCAAAGCTATGATCTTTTCATCACTCTGCGGTCTTTAGCTTTTCTTTATTAGTTGGGTCTGATTCTATCACTCGTGCGGTTTGTCCGTTGCTCTGGCGAGTCGTTTAACGGGACGAACAGCCAGCGAATCACGAGCGTCTTCAGTTAATTACTCGGGCCTTCAAGTTAATTAACTGAGAGCGTTGAGCAGCGGGGAGGAAAGAGCAATTAAAGCAACGCTTCAAAATCATAGGATAAAGCTGAAATTGTTTTGTCACAGAAGAAGAGAAAAACAGAGAATGATGTAAAAGTATGGTTTTACTCCAAATGTTGTTAGGCTGTAAATGGACAGATTGTTGCTCGTGTTGACGATAGGGTTTTTCTCTCATAAAAGATCTTTCTCGCTCTCTCTGTGCTGTGACAGCACTTGTGTTATGTTATGTTAGGACTCCTGTTGTTGGTCATCTGTATAGAACTGCCTACGTAATCCGTTTCTGATAGAGAAAAACATCCTGGCTATTCTTTGATAAGTGACCTTTTAACCCCCTGTTCGTCGGCATCACTTTAGACCTTTTTCAGCAGAACTATCATGCTAGTGTTACACAGTAACAAAATATTCATGAACAGCATTTCAATTTGTTTAGTTCCCAATATTTTATACATTTTCAGGTACTTTTTGTATTGTGTGGTTTTAAGTCTTAGATGATGATTGAGTTCTATAAAAATTAGGGACTTATATTAGGTTTAATATAGACAACAATTTTCCTCTGAAACAATTCACACTCAAAGAAAATAGTAAATTCAAAGCTTTGAAATGTATTAAATATTCTGTTTAAATAATGTTTATAATTAAGTAAATAACTAAATCTGATTAACCCAAATAATAATAATAGAATTCACCCATCACGTATATTCCAAGTATAGATTTGTTAAATAAATATTTTTTTCGTACATACATTTGAAACATTTAAATGAAAAATGAACTGTGGATTTTTCAATTGTTTGTATATATTTGCGACTGAAATAATTCATCAAGTTAATATAACTGTTAATTGTTGTGATATTTACTAAGCCTCATTAAATAATAACAATTAACAATAATCTCTCAGGTTTTACGGTTTCCCGCTAAGTGTTCAGATAGTAAATAAAAGTAAAGATTAAACCAGATTATCTAACTGGTTGTCATAAAAATCATTAAAATGTCATTATGTAAAATTATAAATTTCACACAGATTTCCACACAGACTGGACCTTAAACTCACCATTGAAAAGTGGACATGTAACCAGTCCCTGGAAAATTCAAGGCCTGTTTTTTTAGTTTTAACATTTTGCTTCCATATATTTCACTGTATTTCATTGTTTTAAAAAAACATTATGTCATAGCCTTAGCCTTGGTTAACCGGACTTGTCAAAGCAAATGTAATTATTCATGTTTGATACTTGACAAACACACTTTTAATGATAACACTTCCATTTTTCCCCTCTATGCACCCAAAACACATATCGGGATTATGAATCTTCTTCAATATTATCATCTTTATATCTGAAAACAGAAGCTTTATTTTGGTGTATGTAAACATCCTGCTGGTGTTTTGATTGACGTCCCAGACGGACAGTCTTGTGATTTTCAAGGCCCGTCTCCATTATGCGGCATTACGATATGTCTGCTCCTCTATGTGCGTAGGGACTGTTTGTTCAGCGTTCGCTATGGCCGATCAGTTGTGTTTGTATGTGTTGAGCATGGGGAATATAATCTTGTGTAAACACCAAGCATGTCTTTTGAATGAATGAGACCAGAGGCCTCGGCACATGTGAATGAGAGCGCTCTATCTGCAGGAACAGGTGGAAATCTGCAGTCTTTGAGGATACATATAAAGCCGACGTATCTGTGACTTGTTTTATTCGAGTGCATTCGTAGATGCCCGCTCGACCAGAATCTTCAAAGACGATCGTACTTTTTCCCTTTGATACGTGGGGTTAAAAAAACCTTCAGCCATTGAGCAAAACTTTTATTTGCCGAGGTCACGGTTCGAATATTAGAAATGTGCATTTATATGTAAAGTTAAATGTGGCTTTTTGTGTATGTAAACACAATCCTAAGAAGGCAAGCAAATCTAAAACTGGGATTGACAGCTATAAGTTAACGTGGAAAGCAAACGGTGTAAAGAATCATCTGACGAATAATATCATTGAGGACTTTGTCAAGACCAAATGAATAATTTGAGAGTTTGATATGAAGTTCTTTTATATAAAAAAAAATTGACATTTTGACCCTTTATAGAACATGCTTTTCTGTATGAAAATGTGATTTTATTTTATTTATACTTAAGAATTTTAGCACATGTAGTAGTGTCCCAAGTGATGTCTGCGTTTCGACAATATTTGCTTTTCATAAATACCTGTGAACCTGTAAAAATGACTCTCCTTTTTTCCCCTCTTCTATGAAACTTCCGTTCTTGAGGTAGTCCTCCCATAAACTAGCTACTTTTAGTTTGATCCTTACACAACTCCTGGGAACAGGCCGACAGGGACCTGAATGACAAAACAGACACAAAATTGTGGTTTTCATATGCAAAAAATAGCAAAACAAGGATAAACACAACGCTCACAGGCAATATAGCATGTGATGACTGCATTTTTAATAGTTATTAATATGTGTTGAATCTCATATTTTGATATAAAAATCTCTTATATTATAAGTGTCTTTCTTTTAGGATATGTTTTAAAAAAAAACATGTTTTGTATTAAGGGGTGCCAAAGTTTTTTTTAATTCTCTCAGATATAAGATTGCGTAGTTGTACTCAACTAACTAAAAAATTAAGACGTTACATTTCCAAAGTTTGATATCACCTCAAGCTATGGCTAAAATTACAGATTGAAATATCTGAAATAAACAGAAATAAACATTTTATTCAAACATTTAATATAAATTGATATCGATGGATTGTTAATTTAAAAATGACTTTTTAAAATAAATGTAACATATTAAGTTACACAAATACTATATTCTGTGTTGAATTATGTATTCATAACTTTTTCCTCCAGCTTAAACATTTTTCTCCTTTAACTCGCTGACCCGTTGGTGGAGTCTGATGCTGCTGTAACAAGAGGTGGAACCCTGACCAGACAAAGCCAACACGCTCTAACCCCACAATAATGCCGGACCTCTGGGGAATAAAGCTGCTCTCTTTTTCCCACATCCCACTGTGCTCCGGGGCGCCGTTTTGTTTACACTGGCCTCACAATGAGCGCTATAGTACCCAGCCAACGCTCTTGTATGGGAGTGTTCTGGGCCTGAATGTACAACCAGCCACCGGCCTGGCCTGAATAAGCCCCCTTTGAATATTGCCAAGACCCCAGCTTGCATTGTCCCGCATTATTCCTCGTACAATAGATATCACACTTTGGAAGTAATTTTTTGTAAAAGGATTGGGTGAATCAAAATAGTGCTAGCTTTTAGCTTTTGTTTGCCCTGTCTCTCTTTCATTTCGCACCTCGCCCTCTTTCCCATTTGCTTCGCGCCCGCCCCGCATTCCCTCCATGTTTTTTCCCCAGTGCCTCATTCAGAGTTCTCCATTATAGCGGCAAATTAAATAAACCCCTCCATTGCCTAAAGAGGCTGCGTCCAGGACCGGAGCAGTCTAGTTGGCGAGCACCGGGGCAGTGATACGGGCGAGCTGGGATAGACTGCAACTCGTCGGGTTTTGTACCTTTACTCCAGACAGAACGAAACACTTTGAGATGGAGCGGAGGATGAGGAACGGATAGGGTGGGGGGACTAAGAGAGGGTGTCCACCCGCTGTCTCCAGTGGAGATCAGGAGAAGCACAAAGGATCTCTCTCTCCATCCTCTAGCCCCCCTCCTCAAAGGCCAGCAGGTACGGGGCATGGACTGTTTTCTGTGGTGGGTCACGGGATGCTGGGGAAGTTGTGGGGGTTTATCAGAAGACCTCTTCTGGGAAAGGTTAATTGTGGAGCGGCTTCACAGAAGGACGGAGGGAAAAGAAATGTCAGCCATGACAGAGGTGTTAAACTGTCTGAAATCAGTTTGCTGTGTGTTGGGTAGATTTCAGTTTGCAAACTTCAGTTGTCGTTGTGTTTTGTAAAGACGTTTGGTTGGAAGTGTGTATTTAAAGGGATAGTTCCCCCGAAAATTTAAATTCTGAATAGGGTGGTGGAACCCAAATGAAGATATTTTGAAAAACGTCTGGTCAATCTGGTCCAATGTTCTTTGGTTACCAACATTCTTCAAAATTTCTTCTTTTGTGTTTTGCAGAAGAAAAAAAGTCCTACAGGTTTGAAATGACATGAGGGTGAGTAAATTATCAACTTAACTCATTTTGGGTAAACTTTCCATTTTAACTCATATAATTATTTGTTAAGATTACTTTAAAAGCCACAGGTGATGATACCCCCGATCCTTATCGACATTTATGATGTAATAAGATCTGGTACATGTAGTGCTGGTGTTTTTATGTCTATTATTAGATTTCAATTCAAGTTCTTTATCTACAGTATCCATATACTCAATTTCTTGTGTTTGTCAAACCACCTTTTTTTCTTCTGAGAAAGCCGTTTGGAAATCATTTATGAAGAGAGAAAGAGAGGCAGGTCCAGAGCGATAAAGAGACAAAACAAAGAGAAGGAAATGCCAGGTAGTGAGAGGTTGACTTTGAGCACCGCTGGGCATCGGCCCGGATGACCTCATTTGGAAACTAAAGGAGGAATAAGAAGAGTAGGGCAGTTTGAAGAGGGGCTGTCCCGCTGAGCGGCTCACACTTAGCCCCGCTGTGATCCGATCAGGGCCCAAACTACTGTCAGACGGGGGGTCTGGTCATCTCCTCCCTGTCCTTTTTACCAGAGGAGTAAAAAAAACTGTCCAGTGAAAGTTCCACTCTAACTGATGGAGAAGAAAAGAGGTGGAGAGGTGGGAGGGGAGGAGAGGAGAGGGCAACTAATGTGGCCCGTGGGAGGATTATGGGGAAAGTGCTTGAGATGTTGCAAGAAAGGGTGAAAATTGATGCAGGGAGATTTGAAATAGTGTTTGAAAGATTGAGAGAGAGAGAGAGAGAGAGAGAGAGAGAGAGAGAGAGAGAGAGAGAGAGAGAGAGAGAGAGAGAGAGAGAGCAGGGGTCAGGGGTCAGGGGCTCCCCCTGAAGTCTGACATTTCAGGCCAAACATTGTTTTATGAGGTTGGTTAGCATGTCAGCTCCAATTTGTTGGCTTTACAGGGCAGGGTTAAATGAGATTAGCAGCTTTACACACGTTTACTGGTTTTCATCCCAGACGTCAGCTGTTTCTGTTTCCTCTCTGCAGGGGAATGTGTATAAAGAAGTTTCGTATGGATTTTTAAATCAAAGTCTGAAACCATTTCTTGCAGTGGGATGACTTCACAAAACCTATGCTTTGACTGAATGAAGTTCTTCATGAATTAATTTTTCTATAAAATGAATCTCTTTAAAATGAATACATTTAGATTAGTGCAGAATCCTGATATTCGGACTTACATGTTATAAAAAAAAATTCAACACCTCCAATCTTTGTTAACTGCCCAGTTTAAAATGTGATATTTCTCCCAAAAATAAGAATTCTGTCATCATTTGCCCACTAGCTTAAATTCTACTGCAGAACCCAAGAGATGAGTTAATTCACTCATATTTTCTGTTGTTCTTTCTTCAAACTATCTTCTTTTGTGGCTGTAGAATAGAAAAAGTCACACAGGTCTGAAACGGCAAGAGTAATGACAGAATTGACATAGTGCGAGGAAAGGTCATGTAGTCATGAAGACACACTTGCACCTTCTTTAACAAAATGCAGAATGTCATCAACCTGCAGAAACTACAGAAAATATTTTGAAGAATGTTGGTTGCCAAACATGATTAACCCCCACTGGCTTCCACTGAGACATTCCTAAACATTACTTAGAAGAGGAAAAGTCATACAATGACAATTTGTTGAGTAAATGAAGAAAGAATGTCTTTTTTGGGGGTTAAACATCACTTTAGGATCTAAAATGACGAATTCTCGGAGAGCTCTCAAACTTTTTTAAGTCACATGTTATCACTTCAGTAAAAGTTTTAAGACCTTGAAACTTCATAGATGTGATATATTCGTGCAAATATACTTTATTTAATTACAAAACTAAATTTAGACATTGATTTAAAAACAGCTGGAAAAGTGCTACAAAAGGTTTTTCGTCGGGCTACCAAGATGAACCATTTTTTAAATCCCAACACCATTTAAAGTATAAAGACAATTTTTATTCTTTAAAATAATCTTTTTTATTCATTCAGACACGTTTACAAATTCAACAAGTTCTTATTCATATTTAAAATCCTCAACATGATTCATAACTTGTCTCATAATTTCCCGACTTGACCATGTAAGTAAGATGAAAAAAGTGACCCTAAAGATCAGTAAAGGTCACATTGTATATTTGTATAAACACAACTCGTCTACTGTAAATCTCTCATCTTCACATGTGTAAATGTCTTATGTAGCACATGTCCCTCCTCCCCGCTCCAGTATTCATTATTGCTCTGGCTCATTTCTCCCTTGCTGAGCGTCTCAGTGCCAGGGCACCATCGCATTTAATTTAATTAGCCCAGCTGCAGCGGCACTCGTGCCATTGGCTGGTATTGTCAGCACGTTTGCTACCGTGGCGCACACAATCACTGATTGCTTTCAGATAGGGAGAAATATAATTAGGGTTTGGGAATGGCGGAGAGGGAAGGAGGGGCCTCGAGGGGTATATTAGAGCCTTATTAGTTTCATTTGAAATCTGTAGATAAATAGGAAAGTTTTATTTGAGGCGTAATGAGATTGTAGCTATTTGTACAAGGGCGGGTGACCCTTGGACACGGATTACGGAGGGATTATGGGTAATAACACGCTACGGCTGTCAGAAGTGGGATATCGATATTAGTGTTCTTCATGCTTAACGTTTCTTCACACCTACGGTTTCATTTTATCAGCTGTTTCTCTGTCTGATGCACATCTTAGATGAATCACTCACTTCTAGCCAAGACAAACTCATGCCCCTTTTCATCCCATAATCCGACTGTGACATATTTAAAAGCAACCACGGATCAAAAGCACATCAGCGAACAAGGCCCAGCTGCTAAGTGGTTAACCAAAGGTTCCCCTCTTTCTTCTCACCGGTGCATAGCAACCACAGAGCCAAGAGGACTTTCCTTTAAATCACAGTGTGAGCGAGGGCCACTTGCACTTTGTAAGATAGCAATGCACCATTAAACACCTTCAAAACACCAAAGGTGACATTTTGAAGAATGCCGGTAACCACACATCATTGACTCCCACTTGGACATTTCTCAAAATACCTTCTCTTGTGTTCTTCATGGATGAAATGCTTCACATTCCGACTAGTCAACTGATCCTTTTCGCAGCATCGCTCTGGCAGCTATACCGAGCAGAACTATTAACTGTAGTTGATGATTTTACAACAGCACATACAGTAGCTCTGACGGACAGCTTAAGCAAGCCATCTGCTGTAAAAAGAATGCCTTTGATACCATTAGCCCCTGCGGCGAGCCAACGTGTTGTTTCTAGAAGCTTCAGCTGATCCTGCGAAGCTGACTGCGCTGGGAGACGACTGTGGGCTTTGAGATTCCTGTGCAAACAGCAGGGCGATGTGGGCAGAGAGGCGGAAAGACCATGTGTAGAACTTCTGATCCTCTGATGAGCTGCTCATTTGGTCTCAGTCACGTGTTTACATTTTGAAACACACTTTTTGCAGATGTGGCTCGTACAACAGGTTCCTCAGTCGTGCTTCGTTGCATCCGCAGATAGCTGGTGGAGTAAAGCTGAACGTGCAACTGATGATTTGTGTCTTGATAAACAGCGGGTTGGGTGGATGGCGGAAGGGGGTATTATGTGTTTGTGTGCTTTGTCACTCCACACAGTTTAGCCTGAACAGCCCTCACCCCCTTCAGCTCCCCATGGCTTCTGCTGCAAGGGCATGTTTCTGTGTCAAAACAAGTGCGAGCAGCTTTATTTCAGACACATCATTTCTGAATGGAAGCTCTGATGCTTCTCAGCACCTGCTTACTGATGCACAACAAGCCACGGGTTCGGATCTTCATTTGACGTTTTGCAATCAGACACGTAGGTCAAACTAGATCCAACCCATAACATTGGAATCGCCAGTGTGTACTACTTCGTAGGCGCTTAAAACGTTATAAGAACTGATGACACTTTCTTAAGAAAATGCTGATTCTGTTTGAAGCTCGCTGATGCTTAAAACATCTCAGATCAGAAGTTTATAGCATCTGTAGTATTCTTCTTTATCTTGTGTTCTGTTAAAAGCAAAAAAAAGACCAATCCTTTGAAAACCTTCTACATTTATCCTTAGAGTTCATGCTCTATAGTTAAAAGCACATAATTATCTATTGTGCACCAGTCTTATTAGGTGACCGGATTAGGTAAAACCCTGCCATTTTCTTCTTTTTAATTCTAGTATAACATCTCTGCTGGATGGCTGCTGTTTGTGGCTGGTGTTATTGTTTCTTTATACCCATGTATTCTAGGCCCAGTACTTTTGTAATGTAATTCTCACACTCTTCAAGAAGATGAGGTTGAGGGACACATGTAGTTGGACCGACTCGTCTCTCCCCAGCACAAGCCCATCATCACCTCCTCCCCATCTCTTTACAATGCTCTTGTTGGCCATTTAGAGTGTCGGTGTCAACGTGTAAATCATACGAAAAATAAGTCTGAAATTGAAAAAGGGTCCGAAAAAAGACCCCTCCCCCTTCCTCCAATTATGCTGAAAAGGGGATGGAGAGGGAGAACAGGCGCACCTGACAGATGTTGACCGTGTTTAAACCCGAGCGCGCTCTTATCAGTTCAAGAGACCCTCTAATTCACTTTACAGTCGGAGGATTCTGTTCTCAGATCAGCTGCTTTACAGCATACACTTCTTTCCTTGCACTCTTTTTCCTGTTTTGTAGTCGCTGTAACGCAATTGGTAATGCCATGCGTAAAAGCGCAAAGGTCGACGTACCCAAGATCAGAATTATTCTGCAAAATGCATCATACATATGCATGTGTAAAACAAATTGAAAAATATGTTTCAAATGTAATGAATTTGGATTTTTGAAATACACATGCATGTGTAACACATGTTTTTCACAGGGAAATATATGTTTAAGATGTTATAGATTTTGATTTTTTAAATACATCTGAATGTGTAATACATGAATTTCAAATTTAAATATATCTTTAAAATGTTATAAATTTTGATATTTGAGAAACATGCATGTGTAATACATGTGCTTCACATTGCAAAATATGTTTAAATGTAATATATTTTGATTTTTGCAAAACATATGCATGGGTTGTACATGTGTTTTTCATATACAAAATATGTTTAAAATGTTATATATTTAGATTTTTGCAAAACTGCTGCATGGGTTGTACATGTGTTTTTCATATTGCAAAATATGTTTAAAATGTAATATATTTTGATTTTTGCAAAACTGCTGCATAGGTTGTACATGTGTTTTTCATATTGCAAAATATGTCTAAAATGTGATAAATGTTGGTTTTTGCAAATAAATCTGCATGTGTAATACAAGTGTTTCACATTGCAAAATATATTTAAAATGTACATTTTGATTTTTGATATACATCTCTATGTGTTATACATGTGCTTTTCATATTGCAAAATATGTTCAAAATGTAATGACATGATAGTTGAAATGTTAAAATAGTATTTTGGAGTGAAACAAATAAAAGACTCATCATTAAAGTTAGTTCATTTAATGCAGCATCACTTTCACCTATCATGCATTTATTTTTATTATGTTTATTAATACTTTCCTATTTGTGAAATATAACAGTCATATAGTCTTTATTATGAGAAAAATGTAATCTTTTTACCCTTAAAGTATTGATTTAAATAACCCAGAGACTATATTGTTAAACCAGTTGTGCCATCCAACAAACAGCCCATAATTGCATAATGGCATCGCCTTCTCCACTTGCACGGATGAGTCTGATGATTAAGACATTAACCACCGAGATATTTATTATTCCACCACATTTATCAATTAATAGAGTTATTCTGAGCAAGTCTTGTGTGAAATCTGAGCGATGTGTCTGCAACTCCCTCACAACGCCTCCATCTGTGGCATATGGGCAACACCAAGCTGGCATTGTGCACAATCCATTCTGTTGGTCTTAAATATGATTGCGATCATACTTATATTTGATGCTTTTAATGTAAGGTTTTATATATAAAGAAGACAAGAGTCCACTGCTCCATATGTGCACGTCCAGTAGACGGCGATCACAAGCTATACATTCACCTAAACGAGTTATGCAAAAGCATTTCTATTCATTTTTACATTATTACAGACATATAATTATGAATCAGTCACAAGTAAGCCGGTTGCATGCAACATTGAGCTTTTCTCTCCTTAAGCAAAAAGCATTTCTATTTATGTCTCTATTAAAATGATTATTGCATGGTTGCATGCCATCTCCTTCATTTGTGTTCCTCTTCCTTTTCTGCACGTGTTTGTTGATTTTGCATTTGTTGTTTTCATCAAACTCACATCATTTGATCACAAAGAGTCACTGACAGATGCACACAACAGTGTTACATTTCACAAATGAATGATTTGTATTTCTTTGGGATGAGAGGAATGGATGTGAGTCACCTGTTCCTTAGCAACCTCCATCCCATGATAACACCTGTGGCATCTTTGTTTTGCAGGACTTTTGCAAAATGAAAAGATTGAACTGTTTTAAGTATTCAAAAAAAGACTTTCGACTCAGATGGAAACTGATGTCCCCAAAATAACATTTGAAGCCCAAGTGTTCAGCAGAGGAACCTTTAACAGAGCCAGATGCGCGCTCCCACGTGCGCGTCCACGTCCTCTGACCGTGAGCCATATGCAAATCAGTCTCATCCTCCAACCCCATTGGCTCTCTCTCCCTCATTTATGCCCATCAAAGCCCATCACATGGCCTCTCTCCCACTAACTTTTCCACCCCACGGCTGAAAGATGCTCAAAGGCTGGAGGTGAGAAGCATCAGAAGACAACAAAAGAGAGACGAGCTGCTCCAAAGTTCTCGTCCTGGATTGTACCCCTGCTTGATTATTTGGGTGTTTTACGCACGACGGATTGAATGTGTTCGGGTCGAATCCGGGTGTAAGTGAAAGCCAAGTGAATGTATAGCATGATGATGGAAACGGACTTACATTCTCCGGTGACCCAGACCAACACGAACCCGGGTCACCCGGGACCCAACACCGGGAGCAAAGTTAACCAAGACCGGGTCAAGAGACCCATGAACGCCTTTATGGTCTGGTCCCGGGGTCAGCGCAGAAAGATGGCCCAGGAGAATCCCAAAATGCACAACTCGGAGATCAGCAAGCGCCTCGGTGCCGAGTGGAAAGTAATGTCGGAGGCGGAGAAGCGACCCTTCATCGACGAGGCGAAGAGATTGCGCGCCATGCACATGAAGGAACACCCGGATTACAAGTACCGACCCCGAAGAAAGACCAAGACGCTGCTTAAAAAAGACAAATACTCCTTGGCGGGTGGCCTGCTCGCCGGATCTGGAGGAATGGGCATGGGGGCACCGGGGGTCGGGCAGAGGTTGGAGAGCCCGACGGGTCACGCGGGTGGCACCGCGGCGAGCTACGCGCACATGAACGGGTGGACCAACGGGGGGTACTCGGGCCAGGTGGCCGCGGCCGCCGCCGCGATGATGCAGGAGGCGCAGCTCGCCTACGGGCAGCACCCGGGCACCGGTGGGCATCACCACCACGGGCATCACCATCACCCCCATAACGCCCAGCACATGCACCGCTACGAAATGACGGCTCTCCAGTACAGCCCCCTGTCGAACTCTCAGAGCTACATGAGCGCGTCGCCGTCGGGCTACGGGGGAATACCGTACGCGCAACACCCGAACCCGGCCGCACCGGGGGGCATCGGAACGCTCGGGTCACTGGTGAAAACGGAACCGAGCGTGAGCCCTCCGGTCACGACGCACTCGAGAGCGCCCTGCCCCGGAGATTTGCGGGAGATGATAAGCATGTACTTACCGACGCCGGAGACGGGTGACCCGTCCGTCCAGAGCAGACTCCACGCCGTTCCGCAACACTATCAAAGTTCCACGACGGGCGTGAACGGAACCGTTCCACTGACGCACATATGAAACGATGCGTCCGACTCAAATGACCAAATATGTACCTCTTTAAGAGCACCGCTACCTTTTGTATAGAATGTCTGCTCTTGTCAATTTCAAGGTGATTTTATTTAAATATAAAACCGAAGGGTGATGAAAAACGAAATGAGAGAGTTTGCTTAATTCACATTTCTTTGGTGTGCGAGTTTAAAACACGAGAGTGGGTGCTTTGAAAGTTTTTTTTAAGGTTCTATGCCCATTTGATTCGTCAACACGTGAGTTGCTGTATTTGATCTTTTACATATTTGTTTGATGTATTTTTTTTTCTTGTACATTGTGACAATATTCCAGAACGGACTGTAAATATCATTGGGTTTATCCAGCAGAACAGGAACGTTTTGCATTGATGTGAAAAGAATAAATTTCACAGCTTTGGCTCACATTGTGGAAAAGAGTTTTCTCTGTTGTTTTGGGCCCTGAAATCAGAAAAGAGTGTTGTGGAAATATGACTTTAATTCTATTTGTCAAACGTATCTTAATTCAATACCTATGTAGAAAAACGTAATTAAAAAAACATTATTTATCGAATCGAAGGGTTTAATCATATTTGTACTTATTATCTTGTGATGACAAAGTACATTTTAAAGCCATTTCTGCATTTTGAGAAATCGAAAATAAGGCAAAAAAAAATAAGACCAATCAAGAACTCTTTTTGATCCTTATCATCTCATTTTTATTTCCTAAAAACGTACAAAACGATTATTGATCTAATTTAAGATTATTTCATGTTTATAATTATTTAAACAATTAAAAAAACATTGACATCTGTGAAATACACTGGGCTTGTTAATTGTTTTAAAAAGATTTATCAGAATTTTACTCTCTTCAAATATATTAAGATGTTTGCTTACAAATGAAAGCATTTAGATGCAGAATTATTATTTGTTTGTTGAAATGATTGTATATGACATTAATTGAAAATGTAATAGACAGGTGTGTGTGTGTGTGTTTCTATAAATAATTGATTTAAACAGTGAACAAGAATTGACTTTAACGCATAATTGATTCTACTATTCAGACTCCAGAAATAAATCGAAATGCAATGAAAAAGAATCCTCAGATTTACACTAAATAGAGTTACATAAGTTTCACTGCCTGATTAGTCGACAATAGTTAATTATAATGGGAAATAGCATCCAGCAGACAAATCTATTTAGAAAGCTTTTGTTGTCAATTCTTTCTATAGAAAGCCTTCTGCTATATAGTGTCTGCCTGCGCAGGGCTGGAGGTCAAAGTTCAAGACCTCTTAAAATAAAGGGTGTCCAATGAAAAACGAAGAATGGCAAATGGAAAGCAAAGCACATTATGCATTGTTGAATGGATCAAGTCGTGTTTTTTCCCCGTGATCCCCGACATATGCTTTAAATCCGACCCACTTCAATTCAAACCAAGGTTCAATTCGATTCATTTTTGTTCTGATTCGTTCTCCTTCTGGCTTATTTTCCTTCACGAACTTTGACAAGCTCATTTTCTGATCAAGCCAATGTGTCTCTTGCCCTCCCAGGGGTGTCGGTGGGATTAAGATGAATGCCGAGTGGCACAGTGGGCATTGGGTCGGGATTAGACATAAAGCTGTGCCCCCGGGTCAGAGTCACATTCCCCTGTCCAGACGTTTCCAGCAACAAGTGGAACGATTCGGGTTTGCTTTATGAGAATTAAACTATTCAAATCTATTCATTTTGATGTCGTTTTAATGTGAAAATGATTTATTTACAAACGTGCAAAAACATAATCACCAATGAATGCAGAAGAATAAACTTATTTCCGTTCCATGAACTCAGAAATGATGTAATAAAAACGTGCTAAAGGTTCCTTTAATATTATGGTGTGTCAGGGCATCCCACACAACCCAGCAACACGGATTTGCATCCAGAAACACAAAGCGTGCCCAGCGTGGGCACCGGTCCAGCAGACTGGCAAATCTATTCCCCATCCCAATTTCCGTCGGAACGAAAACCACATTTCTCTCTTTTGAGACACGAAGAGGAACTTGTGTCCTCTTTCCTAAATGTTCCTAATTAGCATTGGGTTTATCGTACCCCTGCATATGTTCTTGCCCCTTCACAAAAGCTTCGCCCGTTCTGCCGCGCGAGATTACGCACAGATTGCGGAGAACGAATGTGCGGCGGCAGATTAGGGACGGATGAAAACGGGCAACGCGCGTCGCCTTATCGTGCGATTACACGCCGACGCGTGGAACAATCTGTGCGTGTTTTCTCTTAATCCACGTTTCCTTCAAGAACCCTTCCAGACTGGAGCCGTTTCACCAAGACACGTTTAATATTTGCAGAATAAACGAGATGCTTGTATCGTTATAAATGACGTGACATTTCTTATTATGAAGAATATGAACACAAACATGATTCTTCAATATGAGTTTGTTAAATAAATAAAATAAAAATGACAAATTGCGTTTTATTAGAGAAAGAACGCTCAAATGCTTTTATTATTTTCTTATTTGAGAACGAAAATGAAATATTTAGAAAAAAAGCACCTTGGTTTTATCAAGAACCTTCCAATTAAGGGTCCAAAAAAAACATCTTCAAGGTTATATAAAGAAACAGAAATGATGATTTGACCGTTTTTAAACGTGTATATTCGTTCTAAATCAGTTGTAGAAACAAGTCTTGAGCACTTTAGGAGTTTTCTTCCACTGTGTTTGGCCCGTTCCCAGCGTTCTCCTGTGCAGGGTCCTGCTGAGATGCGATTGTGAGAAACTCTGTTGGAATTTGGCAGCGTGTCGGCGTTGGAACGGCGCCCCACGCTGACTGTCTTTCAGCGGGACTGCGCGACTCACTGTGCCGATGGGAAGTGTCGCTCATCCGTGCACTCATTGGCCTTACAAAGCTGATTACAAGCATCAGCGAATTCCTGAAGGCAATGAGAGGCAATGCAGGTGTACGAGAGAGGAGAAGGTCCTGGCTTAAACCTGCGTGGATGTGAATGTGGTGAACATTACCAGAACAAACCGTGTTCCAAAGCTGTCCCACAGGGACCAACTCTTATGGAAAGACTTCATGGTGTAATAAAGATATCAACTTTATGATTTCTGAATCTTTGGGTCTATGGCTAAAGTTGTAAGGTTACTGATAAATGACAAGAAGGTTTGAAGGAGGAATATTGCAAATCTGGAGGCAGAAGAATATTCATGGCATCATTGCATCGATATTTTTGAGTTTAGAACAATGTGTGTCAAGTTTTGAGTTCCAAAAGTTGAGTCATTTGAGAGAAATCGAAATAACTGATATTTAAATCAATAAAGACTTTTAAGTAAATATTGAAGATGAATAAAATTGATAAATGCTCAATGAGAGAGAATGATAATGATTTACAAATGTGCATTTATAGGCTTACGAAAAAAGTATATGGGAGAAATAGAATATATCACAAATAATATTTAAAATATTCTATACATAACTGGGGATGGTGAATTAGAATAATGGTTTTGAGCACACTTTAACTTCAGGAACTAAACACAAGAACCAAATCCAAACATGTAAAGGAAAACCTAAAATGTTCAAGCAAAATGTTTTATATCGTTTATTATTCTGTTAATAATAAATTGCTTATGTGTCATATTGACATCAAACTAAACTGCTTCTTACACATCTCACCATTTCAAATCTTAGTAATTCAAACCCACTTAAAGGCTGAGTTATTAAATATTACAAAGTCCTGAATCGAATTAAACAGTGCCACGTAAGAGTTGATGAAAACCAAGAGGAGCTCATGGGCATCTCTCTCTCTATCATGATCCTAAAAGACAGATCCATCACCTGAAGGCTGTCAACCCTCTGTCATTTGGCGATTATTGGACAAAAGAGCTCTCCCGGATGGTCTATGGCCCTCAGTCAAGCACAAGGGACTATGCAAATGCCCGGAGAAGGCGAGAACATGGAGAACAGTGCTCTCAATTGTTGCTGGATGTCAGAGCTTTCCTGCACAGCTGCAGTTACCCGGGACACTAGTGTGCACTTGCCAGCAGAATCATAAAGTCCAAACATCTCAAAGAGAGAAAACAACAGTAAAGGATAACTTTAAAATACATTTTTGTACAAAATGAGATCATAAAATGTAAGCAGCTGTCATGAATGCCCACTTGGAGCTGTCCAGGTGCTGAAATTTGGTGCAACTTTTCCAAATATCCCCCCTCTTTTTTCCTACAAAGTGTGTTTTTTCCACAAGGCAATGCTAGTCACATCTCCTGGCTCTTTGGACCTCTCTGCCAAGAAATAATAGGCTGTAAATGAGTCACATTCGTGATGCTGACTGTGTTTTTCACTGATGTTTCCCATGAGGTGCCAGTGGGTGAGGCTACAGAGAAACAGCTGGACCATTTTGTTGCCCTGTGGGGCAGTTCATCAGCACATAATGACCTCTTAATCGGGGGGCGAAGCCTAAATCTTCCTCTTTCCAGTGAGCAACAGTTTGTCCCGTCTTGATTAGAATGGAGTTGCACATGTCCTATTGACACCAGTGGGCATGCCGCCCATTTAAAAGGGTGCTGGTATATCGTAAGCACGAAGAACAGATGCCCATGCAAAATATAGAAAGGAATCTGAACTTTGTGTGTGGCCTTTGATTGATGGGAATTTGAAAGTGTGGTTAAATAGTAGTATTGTGGATAGGCTACGTCGTGGTTCTACCCTTATTCGTTTTTGTTTCCATTACAGAATAAATTGTTCAATGCCATGCCGAGCTGGAGAAGATTTTCCTTTTTATTTCATATGATCATGTCTCTTTGAGGTTCTGAATCTGTATTGTTTGAATCAAGAAGTCCTTGTGATTCCTGTATTATGTCACTCATATCTAAAGCTTTACATAGATATTTAGCGATTACACGGACACTAGACCCAGCTTATCCATGATTTAGGGTCAAGTCTCAATCTGGAACCTTTCTGAGACCATAAACCCCAAACCAGGGGTCTTGTTTCAGAGCGGTGGAGAATTATCTGTGCCGCCCGACACAATGAACTTGACAGACAACCAGATTTTCCTGTCGAGGGTCTGGTTAGGGTTACCTTGATCTTATTATTCCGTCTAAAGAGAACATGTAATGGAGTCCGAGTTGAGGTGAAGGGCCGCAGACTGCGCCCTTTATTCAGCACT